>OX381711.1:21442880-22642880 GCA_947462335.1 Harmothoe impar
TCAACCTGAACTTACTCTTAACGGCTAAACTAGAAGAGCTGATAGCGAATCGGTAATTCCCAGCTAGATACAAACATCTCTTTATATATATAAAAGCCTAGATGAAATCACCTTCAAGAAAACGCAATGCTAGGTTTGTTGTACTAGGTCCCTTTAGCCTTCAAGTACCATGGGCCTGCCAGAAACTGAGTCCCAGTCTGGATAGCAGTTTAAAATCGATCAAAACCCTGTATACGCACTCGTGTCGTCTCCCCCGACATTGATTGTACCGGCAGGTACACTGATCAGTAAATATTGACAACCGGCTTGTCAAACATTTTTATTTCATTTGCAATTCCTTTGTGAATTCTAATCCCACTGAAAAAAAGCTAGTACCTACACAGTGCGGGTTCCGGGGAATCCATATGGCGTTGTTTAAATTAGAACCGGAGGAGACAATATGAATGTATTGAGAACAAATGAAATGAAATATCTGCAAGTCAATGGTTAAAACCTGCCTATGGATCTATTATTTATTTTCACTGAAACCAGACAAAGGAATATGCATGGGAAATACATGTAGTATATGTCCATGATTATATATAATCCCTAATTTCATAATTTACTTTTGAAATAGTTTATGACTAATTAAGTTCTACTCTCAAGACAATTATCAGGATTGTTAATTGTCATCTTGATTCTGAATCAAATGAGTAGGAGTTATAGATCTACAATCAGCATATCAGCATGTCTGGAGACATCATGAGGAGACACCAGCATCGACCTGTAACACCCACAGGACGAGCTGAGTGATAATAGGGGAAGGTAAGGGATCAATCAGGGACATTGGGAGTTGGCACCGCCAGAACGAGCAGCTCCAATATTTACAACCTTACCGGCTACCCAAGAGGCTGGAAGGAGAGGACGGGAGGGAGGGGGGGGGGGGAGAGAAGGGAAGGGCTGAGGACGGCTGAGGAGGAAAAGGGAGATAACAGGAGGGCAGGGAGGAATGGAGGGAGGGATGGAATAATGGAGAGAAAAGGGAGGGACAGTGAAAAGCAGAACGGAGGAATGCAGGGACAGTAAGAAGAGGTGATTGAGGGAAAGTGGGAGGGAGGACAGCGTGGGAACAAGGGACGCAGGGAGCGGGGGGAGCGGAAGGGAGGAATAGAACAGAGGCAGGGAGGGAGGGAACTACAGCACCTAAGTGTTCCACTTGGCTACATAGTAAGAAAGCATTCCACTTATCATTATCAGTTGAAAGACTAACCACTCTTGAATCCTGACACTAACAAGAGAGGTGTCCCAGTAACATGGCTCTTATATTAAACAAAATTAATGAAAACAAATGTAGGCTTGGGCCTTAAACAAGTTCCCAATTAATTTAGTGCCATCTTGGGTAGGAGACACTTATGTATATGAGATATCTAATAGTCCAAATGTCCTGCAAATGCTCATTCCAGCCACATTCACTTCTCCCGTATGTACTTACAGCTGCCGAGTCTCTAATTTCAATTTGACCGGGAATTTGACATCTCTGCCGCTATGACAATCATACAAATAATCTGTCTAGCCACTCCTGCAAGTAATATCCTATTCCCAGGAGTCAAACCCATAAAATGCCTTTTGTTCGAGAACTCCTAAATCCATGTAAAAGCTTGGGGTTAGGAGTGGACCTCTCCAATTCCTGGCAGACATATCGAGCCGTCATTGCCTTGGGAATTAAGTGTGTTTGGAGGGGTTAGGTTGAGGTGGGAAGCAAGCTGGTACTGCTAATGGCGGGAAGTGGCCTTTTATCTTCTAGCTGCCCCTTCCTGAGGTGGCCATTAGGGGTATTTAGGGGGGCATTGAGCGTTGATGTCGTGTGAGGTGATAAGCGACGCTGCTGTTACTGCTCTTTCTGCCTTTTCTGGTGCCACCATCATACTCTACCGATACCATATGGTGCCAAACTGCCAGAGCTATACCATTCATGGACACCGTAATTACATGTTCCATCTAGGTCATCTGTGTTACAATTGATGGTGGGTCATATGGATACTCATTTTGTCTTAATGTTTTTTTTTTTGACAAATTTGCCAAATTAGTCGTTGTGGCCGTGGCTTCAGCACGTACAACAGATTCAACCGATGGTATAAACGTACACTGTCAGAAGTACATGTAGCTGAGCAGAAGGATCTACTGTAGCTGCACAGTATATATTATGGTATTAGTGTGCATAGGCAATAGAATTTTCTGCTGGTTCACAGTATAAAAGGGCATATTTCTGCTTTCACTATCTACAGTGTAGCTTTCCTAGGTTGGGAACCCTTCGTCCTTCCAAGCGTTTTGCCGTTTCTACACTCTTATACGCAATATCAAATATGAACACAGAATGACACAAAACTATCCAGATTTGCTGGCCATCTGCCCCTTAACCCTTTCAGGCCGGCAGGTTGTCATAAACTTCAAAGCAACATCGTCATTGCATTGGGGATGCACAGATAGCGCAGTCATGCCTAGTCTACCTGTCTAGCATGTATTTATGCATCAGGCCGATCCTTTCAAGAGTGCAGAAGACCTGTAATGTTAGCATGAAACAGGAATTCAGCACTGGTTGATGCACTCGCAAGGGCAGGTTAAAGCACTAAACCCACCTTAAAGGGCTAATCCCCGTCATGTCAGCCTCATTCAGGGCCCCACTCAATCACTTCCCATATGCATCCCTCAGTGTAATCCCTGCCATCAGTCCTGCGTCCATATGGAAAGGGTTTGTGCAATAGCAGCACGATCCGAGACGACAATGATGTCACTTCTGCAAGGGATTTCCTACAGAAATAACATCATTGCAGCATCGCTACCATAGTAGCAGTATATTGTTCCAAGTCACTCCATTGTGTAGTATGGTTACAATATATTCAATATGGCGCTGCGAGTGCCTTGGCCTTCATTGCCGCAGCAACTGCTAGCACAGCCTGTTACTGAATGGCTGGATGTTGGACCCTAACCCCTGGGTTAGACGGTGGTACACAAAAGCTGACCCTGATAGTCTGCAAATAATATCATCTCAATTTCCCAAGGACCATGTACCACCCATAAGGCTCTCCCACCCTCACAGCTTCAGGGTCATGTGTACACCCAAAGTGCCCTCCCACCCCTCCACCCTCATAGCCCCGGCCCAGCATCATGTGTACACCCATAGTGCCCTCCAACCCCTCCACCCTCACAGCTCCAGGGTCATGTGTACACCCATAGTGCCCTCCCACCCCTCCACCCTTATAGCCCCAGGGCCATGTGTACACCCGTAGTGCCCTCCCACCCCTACACCCTCACATCCCCAGGGTCATGTGTACATCCGTAGTGCCCTCCCACCCCTCCACCCTCACAGCCCCAGGGTCATGTGTACATTCGTAGTGCCCTCCCACCCCTCCACCCTCACAGCCCCAGGGCCATGTGTACACCCGTAGTGCCCTCCCACCCCTCCACCCTCACAGCCCCAGGGCCATGTGTTCACCCGTAGTGCCCTCCCACCCCTCCACCCTCACAGCCCCAGGGTCATGTGTACACCCGTAGTGCCCTCCCACCCCTCCACCCTCACAGCCCCAGGGTCATGTGTACACCCGTAGTGCCCTCCCACCCCTCCACCCTCACAGCCCCAGGGTCATGTGTACACCCGTAGTGCCCTCCCACCCCTCCACCCTCACAGCCCCAGGGTCATGTGTACACCCGTAGTGCCCTCCCACCCCTCCACCCTCACAGCCCCAGGGTCATGTGTACACCCGTAGTGCCCTCCCACCCCTCCACCCTCACAGCCCCAGGGCCATGTGTACACCCGTAGTGCCCTCCCACCCCTCCACCCTCACAGCCCCAGGGTCATGTGTACATCCATAGTGCCAACCCACCCCTCCACCCTCACAGCCCCAGGGTCATGTGTACACCCATAGTGCCCTCCCACCCCTCCACCCTCACAGCCCCAGGGTCATGTGTACACCCATAGTGCCCTCCCACCCCTCCACCCTCACAGCCCCAGGGTCATGTGTACATCCATAGTGCCCTCCCACCCCTCCCACCCTCACAGCCCCAGGGCCGTGTGTACACCCATAGTGCTCTCCCACCCTCACAGCCCCAGGGTCATGTGTACACCCGTAGTGCCCTCCCACCCCTACACCCTCACAGCCCCAGGGTCATGTGTACACCCATAGTGCCCTCCCACCCCTCCACCCTTATAGCCCCAGGGCCATGTGTACACCCGTAGTGCCCTCCCACCCCTACACCCTCACAGCCCCAGGGTCATGTGTACACCCATAGTGCCCTCCCACCCCTCCACCCTTATAGCCCCAGGGCCATGTGTACACCCGTAGTGCCCTCCCACCCCTACACCCTCACAGGCTACATGGCCCTGGCAGCTCTGTCTAAATGCTGACCGAACTGCACCAAAGACTTTTATTTCACCAATCAGACACCGGAGACCAGACAGTGTGTTTTCTTTATCCGCACTGGCGGAGTTGGGAACAAAGTGTGGAATACAAACGTCAAATTACGCTGAATGGTCTTCGCTACCTTATATTGCCCTCGGAAAGAATGCCCTAATTTTACCTGTTCTAAATGATCTTAGTGCATTTATCAGGAACATGCCAGACATGTGTGTAGGCAAGTAAAAACAGTTATCCAAGGGGGAATTGGAAATAAAAGCCGTCAGGATATTATCATGAACTAAAATAATTATATTTTGTCAGAATGGCTTCTCAATTCCATGATGATAATACAAAAACGAAATTTAGGAAGAGCACGAATTGTTTCCTGGGTAATCTTAAGCAGCAAAAGGTGGGATCAGGTCAGCATGATACGTGAATGCAGCATTGGCCAGAAAATCGCCAGTGCTGCAATCATACATCATTCCAACACAAGGGTATAGCACATTGAAGCATCTCTAAAGGGTTAACAGGAAAGTAAGTAAAGCAGCGGGGGCGTGTAGGGGGGGAGGGGTTGCCTTTCCCATCACCATTACCGGTGAGGCCATTATAGCAGCATTATAGAATTACCCCCATTGTCCTTGAAGGTCATTGCTGACGTCGGGCCTCTGCCTGCGTAGGCCTGCGTGTGCTAAGTCACGGAAATCTGTGCATACGTCATGTGACTATTGTAATCAGGCGTCAAGAGCGTCACTGAGTGTAAGCAGGGAGCTCAGCACTCGTCAGGCCACCGCTACTGGAATCTAGGGACTGATTCGCACCAGCGCCATTTTGGGAACCAGCCAGGCGTAATATGCATGACAAGAATTTTCCGATTCAGTAAATACCTTATTATACTTTCATATCCCACCAACACCATCAAAAGCCTCATAGTAATAAGGCGTTTTAATGGTGTTGGTGGGATTGCATATACACAATGACCGATCTGACATTTGCTTCGTTCTCGGTCTACACTGAATGTGGGGTCTGTACAGTAGGGTAGGTAAAGGAGGTGCATGAGAGGGGTGAATTGTATGAGTACATTGTATGTGAAGGTTTCATTGTGAGCTGCTCCTTTCAGCATTATTCCTAGTGACTGGAAACAGGTCCCTTTGTATAAAGCTTAACATTGTGAGCAGTTTCACATTACTTGTGGATACTAGCATCTTGACATCCTAGCTTGGCAATAACAACAACACAAACAGTTAACAGGCTTTTGTAAATTGACGCTCCTTAATCTTCCAAACAGGGTAGGCAAAAGTGACATTTAGCTTCTGTATAATCTAACGGCATGATTTTTAATATCATCAGAACAATTCACCAGTTTTACACATTTTATGTTGACATTGACAAGTAGTCAAGCTTATCCTACACTGCATTTAATACATCAGCCTAGCATTACCATTATATCTAAAGATAATTATAGTGGATAATATGTATGGACACGAATTTAATACACATGTTCATTATCCGGTTCTTTTTTAAAAACAAGACTCAGCATTATTGTCTTGATTTGATTATACTTTACAATTATGACGTACATGACTGTCTCATCCCTCATCGGATTGTATAAACGGGATTTATAGTAATAACAGGATGTCGCTGAAAACAATAACATTCAATTGGACGAACAAGACATTAACTATGAAATTCTGCCAAAAAGTTACTAACTGCACCTGTTGGATGAGCTCAAGCTCTTATCTTGGTGGCAGCTGGTACCATACTACACCCTCAAAAAAGTGAGCGTCACTGTCGCCGAAAGCTCTCTCGCCTAAAAGCAGTGTCTGACTTTCCAGTGTGGGTGCTTTTGGCGACAGTGATGCTCACTGTTCTGAGGCTGCTGGACTAGGTCAGGACTCATACCTACAACTACAGGTACCACCAGGGCCATTATCGTTGTGGCAACAGGAGTCACACCTATAGTGGTGACAGGAGTCTGGGAGGACTAGTACCATCAGGCCCCGTACTCAGGTGCCTATATAATTGTGGCAGGAGTCGGTATCAACAGAGCCATTATCTAGTTGAGGTGGCACAGGGCCAGGTACCCTTAGATAGTTGTACCATAAGTCCGAACAGGACAAGATACCATCTGGACCCATACCTACTTGTGGCAGGTTTCTGGGCAGAACTAGGTACCATCAGGATCCTTAATTAGTACTGGGAGTACCAGATACCACCGGGACCCATACCTGTTGGGGCAGGAGTCCGGACGGGACTAAATACCACCGGGACCCATACCTAGTTGTGGCAGGAGTCCAGACAGGACTAGATACCACCGGGAGCCATACCTAGTTGTGGCAGGAGTCAGGGCAGGACTAGATACCACCGGGACCCATACCTAGTTGTGGCAGGAGTCCAGACAGGACTAGATACCACCGGGAGCCATACCTAGTTGTGGCAGGAGTCAGGGCAGGACTAGATACCACCGGGACCCATACCTAGTTGTAGCAGGAGTCCGGACAGGACTAGATACAATCGGGAGCCATACCTAGTTGTGGCAGGAGGACGAGCAGGACTAGATACCACCGGGACCCATACCTATTTGTGGCAGGAGTCAGGGCAGGACCAGTCCCCTTATCCAGCAGTGGTACGGGGAGTGCACTAAGCAGAGAGTCTCCCGGGGCGGCCGACACTGTCAGATACAAACCTATGACAATGTATATCTCCCATAAGCATATCAGTGTAATGCCAACTCATATAATTGCCAGATCAACCCCCTTCTATATGTTGTCAATATCCTAAGTGGCCACCTCGAATTATTGTAATTAGAACTAAGGTAATAGGGGTAAGCACTGTGAACATAAGCCGACACCAGATCATGGCAGATGTAGCTTCACACTAACAGGTGTCCTGCCAGGGGTGTCCTGTCCTTATTTTCCTTCACTCTGCCATCTCTTGCTCTCCCTCAGTTCCTTCTTTTCCTACATCCTTCTCCCTTCTCCCTCTTCCAAGCTACATTGCATGCTTCCCTTCACGTTCTGTCTTGTACTATATGCCTTGCTTTGTCCCTCTCCCTTACTCTCTCCCATCCTAACGTCCCTACTACCTTATGGTGTCAGGGTTCTAGGTAGGACTAGATACCGTTCGTATCTTGATCCGGTTTTGGCAGTACTAGATACCACTGGGACCCATACCTAGTCGTGGCAGGAGTCAGGGCAGGACTAGATACCACCGGGACTCATACCTGTTGGGGCAGGAGTCTGGACGGGACTAAATACCACCGGGACCCATACCTAGTTGTGGCAGGAGTCAGGGCAGGACTAAATACCACCGGGAGCCATACCTAGTTGTGGCAGGAGTCAGGACAGGACTAGATACCACCGGGACCCATACCTGTTGGGGCAGGAGTCCGGACGGGACTAAATACCACCGGGACCCATACCTAGTTGTGGCAGGAGTCAGGGCAGGACTAAATACCACCGGGACCCATACCTAGTTGTGGCAGGAGTCAGGGCAGGACTAGATACCAGCGGGAGCCATACCTAGTTGTGGCAGGAGAACGAGTAGGACTAGATACCACCGGGACCAATACTATAGTCGTGGCAGGAGTCAGGACAGGACTAGATACCAGCGGGAGCCATACCTAGTTGTGGCAGGAGTCAGGGCAGGACTAGATACCACCGGGACCCATACCTATTTGTGGCAGGAGTCAGGACAGGACTAGATACCACCGGGACCCATACCTGTTGGGGCAGGAGTCCGGACGGGACTAAATACCACCGGGACCCATACCTAGTTGTGGCAGGAGTCAGGGCAGGACTAAATACCACCGGGACCCATACCTAGTTGTGGCAGGAGTCAGGGCAGGACTAGATACCAGCGGGAGCCATACCTAGTTGTGGCAGGAGAACGAGTAGGACTAGATACCACCGGGACCAATACTATAGTCGTGGCAGGAGTCAGGACAGGACTAGATACCAGCGGGAGCCATACCTAGTTGTGGCAGGAGTCAGGGCAGGACTAAATACCACCGGGAGCCATACCTATTTGTGGCAGGAGTCAGGACAGGACTAGATACCACCGGGACCCATACCTGTTGGGGCAGGAGTCCGGACGGGACTAAATACCACCGGGACCCATACCTAGTTGTGGCAGGAGTCAGGGCAGGACTAAATACCACCGGGACCCATACCTAGTTGTGGTAGGAGTCAGGGCAGGACTAGATACCAGCGGGAGCCATACCTAGTTGTGGCAGGATTCAGGGCAGGACTAGATACCACCGGGACCCATACCTATTTGTGGCAGGAGTCAGGACAGGACTAGATACCACCGGGACCCATACCTAGTTGTGGCAGGAGTCAGGGCAGGACCAGTCCCCTTATCCAGCAGTGGTACTGGGAGTTCACTAAGCAGAGAGCCTCCCGGGGCTGCCGACACTGTCAGATACAACCCAATATAAGCCGACACCAGCTGTAGCTAATTACTCCTTCACACTAACAGGTGTCCTGGCTGCCCTGTCCTTATTGCTGCTCACTCTGCCCTTACTTTGACATTCATCCCCACATGAGCGCACATACTCACCTCAACTTCTCTTTCTGCAGTGCTGATTTTCTGTATACCTTTTTATTTATTTTTTATTCGGTGTCTCTCGCTTTAGTCCTGACTTTCTTTCTGCTTGAATCATCACACAGACAGAGGTCGCTGAGAATCTATCGAAACTGACAGCTTCCTCACGAGCTGGGCCCAGAGCCAACCAAATGAGACCCAGGTCTCCAGGCGCCTGTGGAGAATGAGACATCTGCTTTATACCATATGACAGATCCCAAGTAAACAAAAAACGTTTTACAACATTTTATAATGTTATATAACGTTTCTCTAAGGCTCCTTACTATGACATAACGTTATATAACTTTTTTAAAGCATTATTTTGACGTTTCTTTGTTAGCTGGGATTGCTTACCTACCTTGCCTTTCTTTCTTGCCCTACCTGCCTTACTTTGCCCCACACCCCCTTAATCCCTCACCCTTAATCTTCCACTCCCCCTCTCCCCCCACACTTTCTTCTTCCATCCCTCACCCATTATTAACCACAAGCTCTTCATCGATCGGCTCCCGAGAGCATCTCCTTTATTGACCCACTCGCTGCTCGAGCAGCTCGTGAAGAGGCACCACGGGCTCAGAGCGCCGCCCACACACTTTGTGTTTTACTGATTGTAGGTTGTCGCACGCTGCCCTGCGCCTCATGCGGAGAGCACATGTGTGCATATAATAGTAGCTTACACTCTCCAGGCACTGTCCAGCTCAAGTCACTCTGACTCTGCAACAGGCTATTTTCTCGTGTTGGAGGTGGAGGTGAAACATTGTTGGCTATGATAGATGATGCTACATTCCCATTGGAGTCATCTGTGTTCCATACACATTACCAATATTCATAAATGTGATTAAGTAAGTGATAAAGTGATAAACCTGACGAAGTAAGCTGTATCAATGATAAGCCGAGCTGAACAAATTCTAATTCCCTGCCATCCAGTTGTCACTAAGAAGAAATGGAATTTTCATCACAATATAAAAATCAAATTTGTTTTATTGCAGAAGTGCTTAATTCCTAACTACACAGTATGTACCTTTGTGGACATCTTGTAGGTTCATATTATCCTGGCAGGGTGGGGCAGAGATCATGCTGCTCTGCTGACACCAGCCACCAATGCCGCTGCATGAGCGGTAGAGATTGATCCCAAGCAGATTAATCATTTAGTACACCAAATGGCCCCCAGAGGGCTCTGACGTCAGAAAGACGCTAATGATCTCACGAGGTATTTTTGGAATGCTAGATTGAAGGTCCAAATCTTGTCGCGTGTCGATTATAATCAGACATCAAAGCAGATTGTTCTCTTGTTCTTACACGCTTTCACATTTAACTTTACATCCAGAGACGACTTTGTGAAGGGGATGTAGTGAATTAATTCTAATCGTCCACGATTTGTTACAGATGAAGAGCTCTACATTTAGAATATGATGTTAAACATTGGGTATTTCATATTATAGCGGAGTTGAGTAGGTTTTGCCTATTTGAATGCAGTTCCAATAAGAGATCAACATTTTAAGACAATTTAACCGCAGGAAAATGCCATCGCACTCGAAGCATAATCAGGATATTTCCTGAATAATAGATTTCTATTTTCATGGGTTTGATTTCCTCATTTTAGTAAATGTTATAAAACAAAACCATGATTTCACTTCCAACCAGGTACTACCAGAAACCGCGTAAATCATTCCGTGTCCTACCTTGACAAGCCGCCACCGATTCACTCACCTGAAAATCCAAAAGGAAATGTTATTTTGTGAATTTAGGTGGACAAATAACGAATGCTAATTCAAGGGTCAACATTGGTGACTAACTAGGACAGGGTAACCGTATCAATCCAGTAACATAAGGTGTAGTCAACTATCAGAGAAAGGTCGATAGTGTAACGTTAACATGCTTGTCACTTGTGTGAGAGGTCTGTGGTTCGATTCCCGGCTGATCCAATAATATGTGTTCAGAGTCATTTAGACTATCATTTATCCTTAATTGCTATATACGATGAACTTTTACAATTTACACGTGACTAAGTATTTATTTCTAATAGCCCCATGGCTTTGCCATTTCAGACAGGTAGGAAATATAATCAAATGAGTGGACGTATCTAATCATATTCTTAGGTTCCCAATGGAACTTGATCATCAATTAATGCTTGATTGCAATGCCAGCCAGATTTAATTACTGCTAATTAAGAAATGGAATCGCCTGAGGTTGGAGCCTAGTGATTCACTGCTAAATAGGAGACGGGGGCTTGGTGGGTAGCTACTGTGATCTTAACATGTGATAATGTAAATCCATACAACAAAGATGGCAGGTATATATGCATATTTAGACATCTTTAAGCATCTTTGATATTCAGTATTAATTTAGTGTTTCTGATTTAACTTCTAACACCCGATCATGGATGCGCCCATGGCCTAACTCCTAGCAGCCCTATAGGTCAGTACCCTTCCAGGATGATACACCCAGTCAGCACTGGTTAGTTCTACAGCACCATGCCAGGAAACAAAAAGGAAGCTTTGAGTGTCATGTTGGCCATAAATATTTCAAGGTACTTAACAACAGGGGGCAGTAAGAGTTTGAACACGTGCACACATCTTTGCATCCACCTAGCCACGTAGAGGGATCAACAATTTTGGCCCCTGCCATTCGAAAATTGGGAGCGCGCACCCCTCTTAAAGCATAGTAAAGCAGTTACTTTTGGGCTCAAAACAGGTGAATTTCTCTCCCCCCCTCAAAAAAAGTCCACTAGCCACACCTGTTACTAAAAAATGAGCACTCCCTATAAGCGTCAGGAAATCTCTGCTCGGCAAGGAAAGGTCCATGCCAGCTAATCATCATGTGATCCAACTGGCCTGCTCCATGAACCTCATCCCCAGCATACTGTAATATTTATGAACACCTAATGACAAATTAACGAGAGCTTACTCATTTATGCGAATAACTGCACTCGATCGGCCTTTGGGGAATGACCAAGATTTTTTAAAACCACTAACGAACTGCACAGCAGACCAAAGTGAAAGATAATGACGAGACCGGGGACGGGGCCTCCCTCAACTCCCCAACATGTGAAATAATGGATGATCAAAAGGGAAAATGCGGATAAAAGAAATCACACCAAAAATGATAGAAAATAATGTGAAAATATTGGATTTTGGAAAATAAAATGGAAGAAAAGATCAGTGACTGATTCCCCGTTGATGATGTCGTTAAGGGGTGTTTGTGGCACTGAGGAGACATTCAGGTGGCACAATACAGAATCACTAAAAGAGCAGTGTTTAATAACAGAGGGGCAGACAAGCCTTGTCAACAGAGGAAACATTGGCTGATGTTTCTGTCTTTTTTCATTTGTGAAGTTCAGGAAATGAAAAGGATAGTTTTTTAAAGATATTGAAGCCATCCAAATGACTCATTCTATGGGTTTTTGATTTTCCACTTTGTCCTCCCAATCTTGTGGTCATTACCAAGCCGTTATGACTGCTGTTCCTTCCAGAATCTGCCCAGATTATCTTGAGAGATATTTCCTCATCTTTGTTTACTGCCCCTACCTGTTACCCCCCTCTTTCCCCGTCCTCTCTCTCTCTCTCTCTCTCTCTCTCTCTCTCTCTCTCTCTCTCTCTCTCTCTTCTCTCTCTCTCTCTCTCTCTCTCTCGCTCTCTCTCTCTCTCTCTCTCTCTCTCTCTCTCTCTCTCTCTCTCTCGCTCTCTCTCTCTCTCTCTCTCTCTCTCTAACTCTCTCACTCACTCACTCGTTGTCTATGTTCTCTGTCTGGTTCTGTCTGGCTCTGTCTCTCGCTCTCTCTCTCAACCCGTTATAACCTCAGTTCCTTACACTTCACTAAAGTCTGCTCCCCACACTCCCCTTTAATATTCTCAGGTAATTCCCTTCCCTACCTCCTATATTACCCCATATAACTGAGATATCTCATTCCCTGTCCCTATGTCTTCCTGTGCCCAACAGCTGGGTCTAAATCCGTCCTGCCCCCTAAATATACCCCCCTGATCGTCAGGTGAGGTACTCGTTTTGCCATGAGCTCTAACCTAAGAGTGTACACGGAGAAGGGGGGGGGGTACTCTGAAATAAAAAGAAAAAATCTGTTTGTAACAATGTCTTGGAATCTGTGTCCCTCTCATTCTCTCCCTCTGATCTTGTCCTTCTTATCTCTTTCTGTCTCTCTCTGTCCCTGTCTCTCTGATCGTCTATCCAGCTCTCTCTAATTTCCCGAATTACCCGAATTTCCTCCTATTCTATACATCCCAAGAATAGATAACCACTAATGTCACTATACCAAGTCATATTTGCTACACATGAAATTCAACCAAAATGTAGCATACTGAGGAGTGCCTCCCCCTGATGCCCCATGCTGAGCTGCTCCCTACACATTGAGCTGCTCCCCCTTAGTCGTACACTCACCTTGTGCAGGTCACGTGACCCCTCTGTGTATATGTATAGCTACACTCAGGTAGGGGGCTGTGAGGGGGGGGGTGGCTGTAGGTCAAGGTAGGGAGTTAACGTTACATGATATATGATCATGTAAGTGGATATGTTTCCATTTCTAGAACACAATTGTGTTCCCCATGTTTACTTCTAATTAATCAAGATTTGAATTAGGACTAAGCAAAGTCCTCGCTCTTCTACCATTTCCTTTGGGCTGGACCTAATCAGAGACACGTGAGTGGATTTAAGAATTCCACTTTAGGCTAATTATAGGGGCAAAAACTGATTGTGTCATTTGCAGCAGGGGCTAAGTGTATTTTTGGTTTCCTAACACTAGGTTAATTGCAAAGCAATGTATTATACTTCCAAGCATTTTCTAATTATATCTTTCTCCCTCGCGTTGAGGAAATTCCTTGGATGCCTTCGGTAAAATAAACTGTATTGTGACCTTCCTAAATGTTCTGTCTAACCTTAAACATTCTTCAGTCTAGGCCTTGGGCTAAGGTCAGCATAGTACCCTTCACAGGTGTGCATCAGGGTCCATAATGTTAGCACATGTAGTGAGCATAGTACTCACACCCTTACTATATCCTATACATAGTGCACTGGGGCACGGCCAAGTCACTGTCAAGGTGTGACAGTAGGGTATGTGACTGTTGACACATGGAGGGTGCTGAAGGTCATCTAAAACACCCGTTTGTGTATACCTTGGAAAAGCCAAGGGGAAAAAATAGGGGAAAAATAGGAAATTATAAATCAACTGGTGTCAAGCCTGTGTCATGCAAAATATAAATAACTACTTTATCCTCTACATCTTTGCCATCTGCTAGAAGGACTTTGACTATCTGGTATATATCAGGTAGATGTTAGGGGAAGTAGGCTTATATCTGACAGTATAGCTATGTGTGGTTTACTGGTTCATGTCAACACATGGGAAATATACAGATGAAGATCTGAATGTATACGAGCTCCTGCCAAGACACTATTGAACAACACAATTATAATATCATCTTCTTGAATAAACGGATAAACTCCTCAGCTACATATGACTTTTTGATGAGCAGTCAATGTCAGTCGATGTCTGACGCAAGGCAACAATTCAATAAAAACAACTTGGAATTTATAAGTCCCGGATGAGGACACTTATTTTAAGGACTTTATCTTGGCCAAGGGGATACATGATTGTAGGCATATGGTTTCCATCGAGCTTTCCTTAGGTTGGTAAACTAGGAGCCCTACATAACACAGTTAGAACCAATATCACATGTATACGTCACGATTTAATAGTGAGGAAAATGCCACCTCCAAGACCCAGCCCCTACTACAAGACCCCCACTTTGCCTAGATACCGAATCCCATATGGATTATGTATATGCTGATTCAGGGGCTAAGGCTTGAGTGGTTTCAGTGGAATATGCCATTTTGCATGTCGGACCCGGGGGCTCCAACATTTATAATGTAAAGCAGATCAGCCGACACCATCTCGGCTCTCAAACACCATAGCAGCTGCCAAGAAAGAAAGAGAGTCATCCTGACTCAGTTAAGGCAGTCAAAACATTGCTTGACTCTACCTCCTGATTACTGTATTTTCCAGAAGCGCCAGCATTGCCTGCCCCGCCGACTTCCACCCCCTGAGTCCAGCATTGCCACTGACACTTTCTTCAGAGTCCAGCATTATCTGACTCTCCTCCCAGAATCCAGCATCGTCCTGACACTTCTTTAGAGTGCATCAGGAAATGCAAGATCAGACCTCCAACTGGATACATCCTTGATAGAGAATCTGACCCTATTTTGTCTTTTTCTCTTCGTTTACACCCGTTTATATACACCAGCCCTGCATAGAACACACTCAGAAAAGTCAGCGTCATTGTCGCTAAAAGCACTCTTTCACATTTCTCAGTGTGAAGGTGCCAACATAACACTAGAATATGTTAGTGATATAGAATGCTGTCACAGTGTATTCTGTAGGGTGTTTCACAAGGCGGGTATACCATCAATTGTACAATAAGTGCTTCTTTAGGTAGGCTCTAGTGTATATCACTAGTAAGACCAACATTTGATTTCATCAATTGTATACTGGTTATAGAAAGTGTCTCACAAAGGTATACTACCAAGATGTTAAGCCAGTGTGTGTGGATGAAAATAAGCTGGTTATACACTTTAAACAACGCTTTATATTGATCCAATGGTATCATCATACAAGCAAGGGGGAGTATCTAAGAATAATACTACATGGTTATTACAATTGACTTACTTTTACCAAATGTTAGTCCTAAGTTGGTGTTTTACAAGCCACATTAATATCTACAATTGTACCTATTGTTCCCTTGTGAATCACCCCACAGTGCTCATCACAAACTACACCATAGGTAGCCAAAACAAGGTGATATGAGCAGTCAACCCCCCTCCCACCAAACACAAACACACACAACATCCCAACATCCGTCCATCCTCCATAGGTATTTCAGCCGCCTCCCCAGTAAATAATTAAAAAGACATGCAACTGTGGCAGATGCAGTCTAGATGACCATCGACAGCTCCTTCATCATTAAGGGTCTGTTACACTGTATTTGCTTTAGTACTGGGTACGGATGAGAACATCACAGTCTTACTCTGTCATATCCTAGAATCCCCAATACTATTAATGATGCGGATAATAAGGAAAATGCATGACATTCCCATATCAATTGCGTTCGTAAGTGCACCATTACAAATTGATGCAACATCAAACTGAGGATATTTTGCACAGTTGTGGACAGTCAACAGTTACCTGTATCTCTAGAGAGGAGGAGGTGACACATTTTAAACACCCCCCCCCCCCACCCCCTAAAGAGGGGTCTGAAAATATCTGTCTCTCCCCTCAAGGAGTCCCTGTCCCCCCCCCCCCCAATCCACTAACGGGCCATCCCGGTAGAAATTGATCTGTTAAGAGTCAGATCCAGGTTGAAAGGGAGGGGGGGGGGGGGAGGGGGGAGGTCCGGACCCTGTCTCCTTTTGGAAATGTTTTCACACATTTCTCATTAATTTCAATCCACTTGAGGATATGCATGCGACACTTTTCAGTAAATTGATGTTTCGTTTAACCCCCTCCCCGCCCGCTTCCGGTTCCTCAACTTATTATATTCCATTTGCCCAGCTGAGTGCACAGCTTTCAGTTCTTTGTCAGAGCAAAGATGACAGATCAAATGCTGCTCTTTTATATGTTAAAAAGCTAAAGGAACCTATGATCGTAGCATGCATGCTGGTCACTTAACTGATTTAGTGTTTAGGACACACAGTACAACGTTTTTTCCTACTAAATCAATCATACCATGCCATGTGAGGTGGAAAGCATGTAGTTTTGCGTTTTTACATGAGACATTACTACATGTTTATGCTCTAACCATGAACGGATCAGGTAATGGTTCAAGCAAAAAAATCCCACAGCTTGATCAAGTAGAATATATTCAAGGTATTTCAAGTAGTAAAAAAACATCTTTAAAACAGAATCACCTTTTACGCTAGGTGGTAATCCGCTCACCACTAAACCAGTGGGA
The DNA here is from genome assembly GCA_947462335.1 of Harmothoe impar. Classification (NCBI taxonomy): domain Eukaryota; kingdom Metazoa; phylum Annelida; class Polychaeta; order Phyllodocida; family Polynoidae; genus Harmothoe; species Harmothoe impar. The sequence goes on from OX381711.1 coordinate 21,459,784, forward strand.
AAAAGTAAGACATAGAAATGCCCTCAGAAGATGGGATGAAAAAGACTGCAAGATCTGAAGGCTGTGATTCTCTGGCTTTGGTCGGAAATAGACCGTATAAATATTTGACAAAAGAAGAATCAATTTTCTATCCCTGTTACTCTGTGATCAATAGGTTGGTGTGTCTTTGAAGTTTGTCTTTTGCTGTTTACTCGTGTGCATGACGCTATGTGTTAGCAACCATGCAAAAAGGGTAATCCAAGTACCCTGTACTGAACATCCTTTTTGCACGGCTGCATGCTTGCAAATGCCTCAGGGATGCATTGGTGGTGTGCTTTTATTCTTGTTTGATGGTCGATGAAATATTGGGAGACTGGCAATTCTTGAACAAGAAGACGGGGCGTGTATTTAAAGCGGGGCACTATTTAAAACCACTTTTAGGATAAGGGGTAAGGCCAAAGAAAAAAAGGGTGTGTTTCAGGCAACATGAGCCGAAATCTTAGGGCAGGTAGGTGAGATATTTTGTCCTTTTTCCCCCTTCTTTTTTTACATCTTGAGAGTACAGTTAATAAGTCACAAATTGACACATCGACTCTTGACTCATCAGAATTTTCTTGAGTAAAAAATAGAAAATCTGAAAATACTTAGATATTCCTCTTGAAAATAATTTCCTGACGGCAGACTTTTATTCAGTCCACTTAAGTCAGTGGGAGCTTGTCATTCATTACCAAAGAACTGCTTTAAAAAAAGAACAAGGAAAAATATGAATTTACCAAAACAAATAAACAAAAAAAACACCTCCAAAACTGAGAAAAAATTGCTATGGTCGGCCTGAAACACATCATTTTCATTTGGCCTAAAGGGGTATGACCTTCTGTAGAGATTGACTTTGAATACCTCTCCAGGGGGAGAGGGCAAGCAAAATCATAAGGTACTGATGTCTCTCTGTCTCTCTCATAATACCCTGTCGCTCCCTCTGGTCCTCTGTCATTGTGTTATCATCTTTGTCCTCTTTATTCTGTATACACCCGTTTGTCGGCATGCCTGTCTATGTCTCCCCATGGCTCTCCTCTATCTCCCAGAGCTCTCTCATCTGTACCTCTTCCCTCCCTCACCTCCCGTGTTTCCCTTAACATCAATACACTTAAGCCCATCATTAAACAATCCCTACACAAGAGGACCCTCACAAAAACCGCCAGTGCCTTCAGAGTTTAGCTCCCCGGCGCCAGCCTGACTGACTGCACCGCGGCGGGTCTCGGTTGTTGTCAACAGACGCTTACGGGGATGTGCCGAGTGGTAAATGTCAGCCCCTGCTGGCATCTCTGCTAGACGCGGCTGTGTGCTCTGGGTGCTCTCTGTCGGTCTGTCTGTCTGTCGGGCTGTCCGCATGTAGTGCTGTCTATATGTTTGTCGGTAGGGGTTCCTCAGTTAAGGCCACTTAAAGTGGCATTGACTGCCTGGCTTTTAGGTGAGAGTACTTTTGACGACAGTGACGCTCACTTTACTACCTGACTTTCAGGTGAGAGTGCTTTTGGCGACAGTGACGCTCACTTTTCTGAGTGTGAAGACTTCACACCTGGCTTTTCTAGTTACTAGTACTGTTCTAGTATATAGCCCATCACAAAGTGTGAAAATTAATTCATGGGGAAAAGGGCTGTGTGGATTTTCTTTCCTATAGAACTAGCAATCAGATTAGTTAGAAACCCAACAGTAGCCTTAGTAACAATAGACAGATAGATACCTATACTACTCTCTCCCATGTCAACAAAACCTCCCACATTCAATTAGTAGTGACGATTTCTGTTATATTAGGTAGAAGCTGTAACTGCACCTTCCATGTATAACACTAGTCACGTGAGAAATAAATATGTCGTTCATAAAAATGTACTATGTTTGCTGGTGATCATTGGTGAGAGTGGGTGTATATTTGGAATCAGCAATGATCGGACAGAACTTTGTACAAAGGTAATGGCTACCACAGGGGATCCCTGTCAACATGACCCCACAGCAGCTAGGACTCTTGTTATCCTCTGTATCTGTGTAGAGACTAGGACCTGATAATACTAATTTACTGATTATCATTCCCCTAGGAGCTTGACCTATGTCCCCATATGATCATCAGCATCAAGATTAACTGTCCTGACGGCAATTCATATACCTACCATTACCGTAATTAAGTCTCCAGGCTGTCTAATGTAAAGACCTGAACAATGCAGGATGGGTTAAGAAAATAATGCAGGAGATTTTAGTTGTAGGAGACTAATGACAAATGCAATTTTGGTGCAGGTAGCTAGCTATGTTCATAGTTATCCTGATGAGGTGATGAGGGGGGGGGGGTGTGATACTGAGGCCTGGATAACAGTCTGGCATTAAAGAGCAGCATAAGTGGTTGTGACATCTCTGGTATCTAACATCAACAATTAACATGGGGACCTCCCATCCAGACCCTCTAAATTACACCTAAAAAATGCTGCCCATAACCGTAATCAAAATTCATTGTATATATGTATAGACTTGTCATATGCCACTTTCCCCAGTTGAAGGAGACCTACCGTCAGTTGGCATCGTTCCTAAGTAGACCACTGGCTTAGGGACAGGTCTATGTTTTGACACATAACGGCAAGGGCATCCATGTTAACATGACAGAGTCAGACTAAGGTTACCACCCCCTAGGTTACAAGACGACCTGCTTGCCAAGCTTCTTTGCCTTGGAAAAAAGATATAATATTGAAGATCCTTTTTCCTACTAAGAGAGCTAACATGATAAACTATTTGTATTTCCGCGTCCAGCGAGCCTTTCTTATATTTACCTACCTATATACAAGTATGTATGGCTCTCCAGAGGTTTCACTGTTTTCTTCTCAGCTGCCATGGATCATTAAATATCAGCATGTCATCATCGTCTTGATATGTAGTCAATGTTTACGTTTTATTTCATATGGTGAACGAGAGTTAAACAAAGGAAAACTCCACAGGCGTCTTGAGAAATTGGACTAGAAGGATCTTTTTTGAAGTGGCGGGCATTATCAGCAAAGCAAACCCAAATTGACAAATTGTGGTTGGGTGCCATGAGTCTGGTGGCCTTCAATAATGAGGTCTAATTGTCAGTGGGCTTGTAGTCAGGGGGCTTGTTACAAAGTCAGGGAGCTACAATTCCATGATATTTGCACTGATACCATCTCGAGCTATATGTGTTGTATAACCCATGGCTTTTACAATAGTTACAGTGACAACGTTAAGTAACTCTAGGCATCTCCCCTCATCACATTTGTCTAGTTGTAGGTGCTCTATCTTGCCTCCACCTGTCATCTATACACCTAATGCAGGATATAAGAGTCCCCCCCTCCTCCCGGCAGACGGACAACAAGACTGACTACAGATAATCAACCCCCCCCCCCCAACCTATCCTGCTATTGTTGGAGTGCAGACTGTGTTTTTTGTTTTTTTTGAATTGCTTTATTTGCCATATCATTGATGATTTTCATAACAAACAATCCATGTGTAGTTTATGCTGAATACAACGTTAATTCTCTTAATCCTATTCCATGAACATGCATTGCAAGCTACAGTCCTAGAACTTACTTACTAGTAATTATTAATTAATGTTTTGTGAATACATATATTTAGAAAATAAAAATGTATATACAGAATATATGATGATAGCGACATTCTTTTCATGACACGGTTTGTGTAGTGAGGGAAGTAACAACATTATGGATAACAAGAAGCATTTGGAAGCAATCAATTCATTAGTAATAATTGTAAAACATTCATGCATTTACTAGTACATCATTTCTCATGAATAACCACACACACACTAAGGGATTGATCCACAGAGAAAAGCAAAGGTGTCACATGTGTCTTCCACGTGGCTCTGGTAAAATAGAGAGTCAAACAGCTAATGACTCTGCTTATATGAAGGGTCAACTTGATTTGACTCTCTACTATATATATCAGTGTCAACTTGAGTTTACTTTCCACTATCAGTGTCAACCTGAGTTGACCCTTCATATAAGCAGAGTCAACAGCTGTTTGACACTCAACTTTTACCAGAGCCACGTGGGAGACACAGTTGACTCCTTTACTTTTCTGTGTGTCATCTCTACGGACAGTCAGTGGAGGAGGGAAGGACGGATTTTCCCTCTTTTTTTCCGGGATTGAGGGTGGGTGGTGGTGGTCAATAATTTCCTTTCTTTTCAGTGTAAACATTTGTTGTTTACAATTCCTAAATAGGACACAAGCGCAGAAAACAAGTCTGCCAGCCCACTTCCATAATTATATACTTTGTCAGAATCCCATCAGTTCCTATGATAAGAGTAGGCCTGAGCTGCTATCGGGAACGTGCATCTGGATAACAATGAGCATAGCTAGCTACCTGCACCAAGCTATTAAGGCACTCATCATTAGTCTCCCATAACTATTGTCGATGGCGATATTTTTGAAAACCACCCTGTATTGTTCTAGTCTTTACGCTAGACTGTCTGGAGACTGCCTACTTTGACAATTTATTATAATGGTAGCTATATGAGCTGCTGTCACGACCATGCATCTTAATGCTGATAAACATATTGTCAACTGTCTCAGGCTATAAGTACACTGATCATCAGTCAACTATTATTAAGTTTGTAGATGCACAATATTTTTGCATTTCTCTATGTCCCTGTCTATGTCTGTCTGTCTGCTATAATATACTACTCAGGCACGTGCACTCCATATTGAAACTGCAGAATAAGCACATTTTAATTATGGAGGTACACTACTTAAGATAAGTAAGGCTATTTCGCTAGGGGTAATTGTATGTAATCACTTAACTGCCGATTATACACTCTGCCTGTCATTTGTGCTGGTTTGAATAAGTTTGAGTTTGAGTTTGATAATTTTTATTGGCAAAATTCACATTTACAGGTAAAGTCTTTCAGAATAATGCCAAGATGATTCAGCCAACACGCTATCACATAAAACTTTACTATTCATGTGCACATTAGTCATCGGCTTAATCAAAACATTACAATATACAGCAGGTAGTAAAGTGAACGGATCATATACCGGTAGGATCTCCATACATACTAGTTACATACTATCACAGCATCAGGACAACGATTCGGTCTATGGCTAAATCAGCGCGACATCGCACAAGCCAAACGTACTCTCCGTTGCAACATATTTATCACATTTGCTTATTTCATGGTTAATTCCACGTAAATTGCTGTAAATTGCTGTAAATTTTTATAAACTGCTGTGTTTTGTTTCACATATATTACTGTCGGTTGTCTACATGACCAATACTAGTGACAGCCATATCAACCACATGTTATAACTTGCTGTACTCATCACCTTATTTCGGTGATTCTCAAACACATGTGACATATCACATATCACATATCCATCATATAATATTCTATAATTATCATCATACAATATATTGCAGTAATACAATTATATTCTCTTCAGATCCAGCATCTCTCATTTGCGTATGGAACACATAAACTTTGAGACGCTGTCCAATCTTTGTACCTCATGATCTAATTCATTCCATGCTAGGAAGCCTCTATACTTTGGACTTCGTCTATACAAGGCACCCTTGGGGCGCTGCACCTTTAATCTGAGTTTATTATTACCCCTCAGTAGACGAACAGGGACCACTAGGTTGTCAACATCCCTCGTTAAAGTGTACATGCGGCACAAAAGGGATTCATTTCTTCTCTTCTTTAACACCTCAATCTTACATTGTGCATGCAGATCCACTCTAGATATCTCTCTCGGATCCCAGATGTGTAGACACGCTCTGAGGCAGTGGTTCTGTATGGTCTGAACCTCACTCACCAGCGTGTCCGGACCACTATCCAGGATCACTCCTCCATAATCAAGGACAGGCATAATCATGGTCTTGTACAACAGTAGGCCCAACGGTGCATCCATAAATTTACATAGATGTCTTAGATTGGAAAGCTTTAGATTGCCAGAGGAAATGACCTATATCATCACTCGGAATTGTTTCTTATATGAACAGTCTCATAGATGCAAAAAGAATTATGTGAATGATAGCGAAACCGGACAGATATAACTGTTTCAAGAGCAAGGCTTTGTGCTAAAAGTATTAGCCTCCCGAAAAAAACGTTAATTACAATAGATGTATGTGCTATATCGATCATATCTATTGGGTCGCCAGCGCCATTCCCTGAAGGAAGCACTAGCCTATAGCGCAGTAATGGGAGTGAACCTGTTCCCGTGATAAACATGACTGTCACCCATCTAGGGAATAGACCCCGTCAGGCGGGATTTTTAGCTCTGATTTTGGCCACCAGGAGGCACCATAGTTTTAATTTCACATTGATAACCTGATGGATACACCAATGGTACCGGAGGACTATCAATTATAATTCCATCTTTGATGCAAACATTCTATATTTGGAATTCAAAAAGAACGTTTTTGTGAAGAATTAGCACATATATATATGATACTTTCTAGTTGCCACGGAAACCAACCCAATAGCCCAAATCGGAGGTGATAATCTGGATTTCTTGAAAAATCCCATCAGTTACCCAAAACTGAAAACAGAAAGCAAAATTTCCTTTTAGAACCAAATTTAGAGAAATAAATCCAATTTTATTTGGTCGTTTAAAATAAAACAGATTTTTCATAATTATCATCATTTATTATAGGATACAATGCAATTAGAGCTTATTTACCATTTTGAATTAGTGATATGTACTATTGTTTGAAAAGCAATTCCCACAGAACTACCAGGATTTTCTTAGCTCATGATATCTCATTTTAAAGATCATCACACCAATCTTAATTACTATTTTCCCCCTGGAGGGGTCTTTTCCCTCGCCTGGTCAATGTGCATACTGGCAAAGCAGTTCCCGTGAGATCTCGGTTCCAACCTCGGAATGTAGCCTGTGCTTTCGTGTCTGGCACCCAGCTGAATCTCGCGGGATATTTTGTGGAAAAAACTAACATGGCCGCGCACATGGAGAAACCAGAATCATCGTTATAGTTGTGTCTCAGTTTCCTTGACACACTCACGTTTATATTACACCCCCCCCCCGAGCACAAACAGCTCATTGTAATTACCCTTTGGCCTCTCCTCCCTTATACCATCACAAGGGCAGCTGTGGGGTTTCCCACACTACTTCATGGACCGGTAATAACCCACTGTGAGACACAAACATGGCGACCGATGAGTGAGCGATAACATGGCATGGTAGAAACCCCCTAGTCTGCTACAGAGACACTAAGGCTGTCACTGTGGTGGTCTGTAACCTAGAAGTGAGTGATAATATGGCACAACAGGCTAACAGTTTTCATTTTGTGTCAGAAATATTATATTCATCCCCTCGGGATTGGCCCATATTGCACTTCGACGCACCAACAATTGGCCTTGAATGCAGAAGAACACACAAATAAAACAGTCCAGAAGCCAATAAATGGATTTGGTGGGCAGATTTTAGCTGAGAGACGAATTTGCGATACCAAAGTTAGAGTTTTGACTAAAGGATGATCAGTATCAAATCTCTTATCCAGCATACCATGACATGGCTTATCAGTGGGTGCACCCACTTTTTATTTCATGGTGAATACGAACTGTCAAGGTTAAAGCAATGGGAGGGCCGTTCTCTAGAGGATGGTGAAATAAACCTAGGCCGTATTTCACGCTGTGGCCATATCTCACGTTCCTAAGGGAGTTGTGGGGTCCCTACCGGGTCCTTAAGGGGTCGCCATGGGGTCACTACACTGCCGAGGGTCACGTGACCTGAGCTAAATTTTAAATGGCGGCTGACAGAAGTAAACAAACACCACCGAAGTAAACAAACACCGCAGAAGTAAACAAACATCGCGGAAGTAACCATACATGGACTGGAGATCTATCTTACAAAAACATGAAATAAATACAGAGCGTCACTTAAAAGTGAACTCTTCAATGGTTATTGCACTCGTGGAGCTCAGCCAGTATTGCACTAGGCCTTCAGCCAGCGTGCAATACAGGCTGAGCCCCACTCGTGCAATAACCACTGACTCAGTCAATTTAGCGTGCAGCTCTGTCTATAGGGCCTATACCTCAGCCAGCCAAATACAAAATGGCGGACCCACTGGGTCCCTATACACCTGTACCCCTAGGTAGTGGACCTGTACCATTATCATATATCCTGTTATGTACCCAGTCTCTGGACAAAGCGGTTAGAGGATTAAGCGCGTCAGATCCTCTTGGCTTGCTCCCAAACTCATTATGTGCTCATCATTAGGAACAGCTCATCAGCGGCTCAATAGCTACTCCACATGGGCTGCCACCTGCTTATGTGTTAGACTGATGATAGACAATTATCACCACTTCCTCCTGCTTCCATCCCTGTGCATGGCTCTGCCCTGTTTGTGTATACTGCACTTTATCCTCGTACCCTACCTGGCCCTCTCATGCTATTTACTGTCCTATCCTTTTCTTATCGTCCAGCCTCTCTATTCTGCTGAGCCATCTCAGGCCCCTCCCTGCCTTACTTATCTGTCTTTTACGGTGTACTATCCTACCCCACCCTGCCCCACCCTACCCTGTCATACCCTGCCTTTTCCTGTTATTCTGCTCGGCCCCCATATGTTCTATTTTGATGATATATTAAGAGGATACATCAATTAAGAGGGTATTCTGCCCATCGTGTGTAGTTTTCCCTGGCCTAGTCTACCCTTCTTACACTTTGTTATCCCTCTACTAGTACACTGTAAATAGTTAGTGTTAGTTAATTAGTGGATTCTACCTACAATCAACTGTACACCTACAGTAGAATCTGCTGTACACCTACAAAAAAAGGCAACCGACTTTTTACATTGAAGTTCCATATCTAATTTTACTCAGCTTAACCCTGCGACTAACCCTGCCCTGTTCATCCGGTATGCAATTGTGGCCTGCCCCTGCCTTCCTCTGTCCCTTTCTTACATGCTCCATTGTCCTTTTCATTCTTCCCTCTAAATGCGCATTTCTTTTTAGCATTTTCCTGCCTTCTGGCCGCTTTTGAGCTTTTGGGCTTGACCTTATTTAGGGTTGGTCAGAAATGGAGGGGGGCCATGCCCGCTCCCAGCCCCTGCAGGCCAAGGTCCAGAGAATTTAAATTATCATTGCACTACACTACACCCCTTGATTATACCCTGTGCCTCCCCCTCCTTTATCATTACTCATCTGCAGCTCACGACCTGCTCACTGTATAGAACCTATGTGTTGGAGCACCTGCTCTTACACTAATAGCTTCTAATTGATGAGAAGTTAACCCTATCTCTAGCCAACAATATTGTTCTAGTATTTCCCCCCATAGGACTATCTCTCTAGCCAACAATGCATTCTAGCATTTCCCCTCATACTATTATATCACTATCCAACAATATTTCTGGGTATTGTTAGCTAGTGATGAAGCTGTATTGAAGGAAACAGTAGCACCCAGTGTTGGCCAGTGATATGGTTCTCTGAAGAGACTACTAGGATTTATTTCCTTTCATACATTTGGCATAGGCTCAGGCATATAGCCCTGCATACGGCATATATGAGAGCCTCAGTGTAAGGCCTTCCTTATACACGACCAACCTTACTCCTCTCAGAACTAGAGACTATAAATAATATATGGCACTTCCTTATCTGAACAAGTCTGTTATTGATATCATTACATGTTACTACCGATTCCTTTTTCATCCCCACTACCCATTGTATGCGCCATTCCCTCCCTCTGAGAATAGGGGTATCATATTCCTTTTGTTATACACATGCCCTCCTTTCTTTCTTCCAGTACTGCATTTGTATTCTGTCTTATCTCTTCCTTTGAACCTTATCCTCATATGTGTATCAGCATACACATGCATGTATTTACGGGTACTTCTAGTCAATACAGTATATCGCATGTCATCTGAATATTGCTCAGCAATTTGGTACAATTTGGTAGGTCATGTGATAAGAGAGGTAGCTCATATAACCTTATAGACAGTTTTCTTACCTAACATACACCTAAGGTGACCAATCAGGTGGGTTAGATAACCATAATAGACAGGGAATCTGACCATATAGACAAGTCAGTTGACCTTTTAGTTTATCAAGGTCAGGAACAGACTCAGGACGAGCACTTTGGTAGTACTTCCGGTATAGGTTGGATGTAAGACGATTGCTGATTGGCTGAAACACGTGGTTCCCTTGCTACCTGCTGTTTGCCCTGCCTTACCCTGCCCTACCCTGCCCCATTCCGCCCTGCCATGCCCAACCCTGCCCTGCCCTACCCTGCCTACCAAAGAGTCGCCGGTCTATTGATTGTGTATATTTTCCTCTAGTCTTACCTCCCTGTTCTATTGATTCCCTCTGGTTTGCTTTGGCCTACCCGTCCTCTACACTTTCCTCATTACCAAAATATGTCCCTTCCTCATCTTCCCTTACCATTGTCATACCCTGTCTGCCATTACCCTTTTCATCCCCTAGCTCTCCTGGCATCCCACTAAAATGTGCGTACACTGATATTCTTTGGCTCCCTATACGACCAATCACTCGGTCACTATAGCCTCACCAAGTCAGTCAATTTTTGGCTTCCTATACGACTAACCTTATATTAGTTAGTATTGTCAGGTGGGTAAGTACTGACCAACTCACCCTAGTCTTCTCTATTTCCATGACTTTTAGATTTTCTCTTCCCTTCCCAACCACCATCTTGACTCTCGTCACTAGTGGTAGGACTCTATATGTAATCTTATCTTCAACTTTTACATTCCTGTTCTTCTCTCACACAACCCCTTCCCTACTCACACATACCACCTATTAATGCCTGACCCTCAAACTGAAGGTCGACCCACCTTTTCAGTGTAACTGACTGCTGAAGTTTTTCATACCTTAGGGTAGTTCTCTCTACTCCAGTATTGCTATAGGAGGCTGACTGTGACCCCACAGTATAGCTTACACAAACATATATATCATGATATATCCTGCTTGTTGATTTTAAGCATTTCTATAGGCTGAATCTTGCCTGCTTATAATGTTATGTTATATATTGATACAAATGATGAATATGGTGAACTTTTTAAGTTGGGTTGCGTGTTAATAACATACCGTACTACATTTAGTTTTGAGGTTGAAACATATTCATGGAAGAGAGGTAGAGAGGCAGGATACAGAAGGTAGGAAGGCAGGAAAGAGGTAGGGAGGTAGGGAGGTATGGCGTATGGAGGTACGGAAGCAGGGAGGGAGGCAGGCAGGGAGGCGGGCAGGGCGGCGGGTAGGGAGGCGGGCAGGCAGGCAGCGAGGCAGGCAGGGGGACAGCCAGGTAGGTAGGGAGCAGGAGGCAGAGGGGAGGCAGGCAGGTAGGGGTAACCGAGGAGGCAGGACGGCTACAAGCAAGAAGGGAGGAGTGCATTCAGGACGGTGGGAAAGGAAGGATGGGGTCAATGCGTGAAGGAGAAAGGATGGGGCAGGAGGGAGGTAGATAAGGCAAACAGGCGGGTAGAGAGACAGACAGCGAGACAGACAGGACGGCAGGAAGGCAACTGTACTGGTGTGGCTAGGGAAAACCCTTCCACATTAAATGAGGGCGTAAAGATGAGGTGAGACGTCAGTTTCAATACTTGGTATCTTTTATTAATAATAATATTAATATCAGAGTACCAGTCACTAGGGCTCAGTATATAAGTTACTGATGGTTGTAAGATGATAAGTGATTTCCTCCTCCATCTGACCGGGGTATAAGTACAGGTGCCCGGCAGGTGGAGGGGGTGCCCATGTGACCGGAAGTAGATGTAACAGTGGTTTTCATTGGATAATATACATTTGACATTTGATTGGATAATTATATATTCATGGCTTTAACATGTGGTGTGCGCTGGACCGCGGGTGGGGAGCCTGGGTCCAGTGCATTATGGGTAATGGATTACATAATAAGTAGCATGCACACATGGGGGCTTTGTCGCCCACCTTCCAGGTGGCCTCCAGCCGGCTCAAGTGGCTTTGGCGGTGCCACACTGATTAAGGGTGTCCAGCTTTATAGCATTGTTTTATGTGTTGACAGTTAATCCTTGGGGTCAACATATAGTTCATTTGTTTTGTGTATAGGTGACCGGTCGGTGCCTTGTCGTCTGGACAGGCTGACCGTTACCTATTGTCCATGGGATAAGGGTCTGCTTGTGATCTATGGATTAGTTATGCATGGGGGTTAGTTTGGCTTGGCTTAGTGAGAAATAGGTATGTCTGACGTCTAGGTGTACTTTGATGGACATATGGATTGAAAATATGTATAAAGTATTGTGCGTATTACAAATAATAATAAATATGAATATTAATAATCATAAATCATAATTATGACGTAATATGACGTAATATGACGTAATACAATTGATGAAGGTATAATAAGGGGTTTTGTGGCGTGACAGCACCCCCCAATACAACTCCTGCACGCCCTCGTGCAGGCCGAGAAGTAGTAGAGGAAGAGTTATGTCACGCTTCAAAAGTATTTTGTATGAAAAAATTTTTTTTTTTGTATTTTATGAATTTTGTATCTATCTATCTTATACATTTGACTATGACTAGGTTCTTAATCACATTTTCTAGGTATTACAGTGTTTTATGCATACATGTTATGCAGTGGTAATAATAATATTTCTATGGTAACGTACTGGTACTATATGTCTCGCTTCCGTTCTATTTATATGAATATACCTTTGGAAGCTTTTAACCTTTACCAATTATTTACATAATGCAAGTCGTGGTATAGTGGTAATAGTAATGTGACGTACTGGTTCTATATGTCGCGCTTCCGTCCTAGTCTATAATACAATCAATGCATACGATAGAAAGCTGTAAGAAATTCATTTCAATAATAATACAGATGTACTAAGCGTTTACATAGGCCATGTGTAATACTTAGTATGGTATGATAGTACATGTATAACATTAGGTTTTGAGCAGTGTATTTTGTTTATGCGATGATCTTTGGCAATACTTGATCTTTGATATTCATTCTCAATGTCGAGGGGCAATGGAGGAAGTTCGTTCTGAGTTATCACCTTCTATAATAAATTTTTATGTTTCATTTCCTGTCTCACTCTTTTTCATAACAATGGCTGTCAATAGTTCGGTAGTGGTCATGTCTTTTGGGTTTTTGATAAGTGACGTAGTGTTGTCACAGTCGGGGTCAATGTCAATGTTGTCTTGTGTTTCTGTCGGATGTAGGGATGTAGTCATTTCCATAGTTTTAAGGGTTAATCCTGTGGTGGTGGTGTCGTCTTTCAGGGCCGGTATGATAGAAAACCGTGCCGCTAGGGGTAGTATGACGTGGTTGGGTAGATAGTATGACTTCTGTTTTCCGTTGATGTTGAATGATATGGGGCCGTTCCATGTCATGTTTATGCGTGGGTATGGGCATGACAGGGCAGAGATGGCCGTCAGGGTTGGTATGAATTCATTAACAATAGAGTCACGTTCGTAGGGTAGGGATAGCAGTGGGATGGTGTGGTTGACGTGTCCTTGGTAAATTTTGAGCGTAATAGTAGGATTGGTTTTGTGTCCAGAGTTTGTCATTCCAAAGTGACGTGTAATCTTGTTTTTACACTTGAAGATGGTTTTGATAATAGCGTATACGATTAAAGCTACAAATATCAGGGTAAAAATGTTGTGGGCATCAACGTATTGATCTAGATTGATAGTGTGGTTTTCTTTGGTTTCACTCTGGGGGATGGGGTTAATAAATTTCCAAGAAATGTTGTTGGGTCGAGCACTAACGGTCGGGATGGTCGCGAACAGTGCTTTTCCTTTGGATACATATAATAAGTAGAAGAATCCTACGGCGTTTAGAATGCAAGTGACTGGTACTATATAGTTCCATACAGGGCTAGCGAAGAAGCTAGCTATGTTCTCTCGTATGGGTGTGTCCTGGATGGGTCGGTCTAAGATGTCTGCTGCGTTGGTGGCTTCTATTAGGATATTCCTGGTGAAGGGTTCCAGGTCTAATGTAATGTCTGATGACAACTTGCTGATGTTTGTCATAGATTTGATGATAGCTTGTGTATGTAGATGTGGTATGTGTATTGGGTCGTGGTGTAGTGATGATGCTGTGATTTTGAGATTGTTTGTGAGTGCGAGTAGTATGGGTGTATTGGCCGCGTGCATTAGGAAGTGTGTTGAAGAAGATTCGTTACAAGGAATTTTGGTGTTTGGGAGGTACAATGAGTCAAACTGTAAGTGGCACATACATGGGACACCAATAACTGCGTAGGCCGAAGCTTTCTTAGTAGTTGGTGTCATGTGCTGACAGATGACGTGGTAGTACTCCCTGTTAGTAGTTACTAAATATTTGTCTTTACCAATAGCTATAGCACGGGTTTGTATGGGTCTCAGAGGGTGTACTTGAAATGTGCAGAGTCTGGCTATGTCTGCCTGGTTACCTTTAAAGGCCGCCATGAGGCAGGTTGGCTGGTCACTGCGTATTCTAGGCATGGTCCTAGCGCATACTTTCAGTATCGAGCCTTGGCACGTAAGCAGATCTGCGTTTGTCATTTCTAAGTACAATGTCTCTGCCTCGTTGACAGCGAGGAAAGTTTTGTCAGTGTGTAATAGGGTAGATCCAGAACTTGTCGTATTTTCGGTGTTAATGGGGACATGAGTTGTAATTACTTGATATAAGTTAAATGCTGCGTCTGTGGCAGAAATGATAACATTAATATGAATGTATAGGTGAGTTTTGGAATAGGTGTATAGTGCAACTGGTTGTGAGTAGTAATATGCGGTGTCAATAATGGTTACCTCGGATCCTGGGTTCCTAATTTTGAGTTGTGTGTCTAAGGTGGCTAGCTTCAGTGCCAGTTCTGTGGGTTGGATCATATCCGGTGCTAATATTCCAGTGGACAGTAATCTGAGAGAATTTTCCACCTTGTATAACCCTTGTTGGTAGGCGATCCTGGTCATTAGGACAATTACCTGAGCCGATATGATGGCTGACTGGGTAATCCTACGATCCTGGTCGGCTTGGATGGAGGTTAGGGTTGTGGAGAAATCATCAGACCACGAGTCTATGGATTCGGTAATATTAAGTAGGGATTCCTGTACAACGTCCTGTTGTTTTATATAGGTGTCTAGAAACTGCTGGTGTTGCTGGGTGACGTCATGTAATCCTTGTGCAGTTTTAACATTGACGTCAGCCAGTGTACCAATTCTAGCATCTAGGTGATGTATGACGTTGATAATAGAATCCATGTCTCTAGTGGTTGCCAGGCCAAAGATTGATTTAAAAAGCTCCCCTAAGAATCCTAGGATAGCTCTCTTTGGCCTGTTGGTAATAGGATCCGAGAGGAAGTGTGCAATGTTCTTTAAAGTCTTAATAATGTTAATATCTACGTTTTGTAGTAGTCGGTCGAGGTCAGCAGCTTGTTGTAACATCTTGGCGTCATGGCTGTCATGGGGTCCTAGTGAAGTCAGTTGAAGAGTCCTGATGGTGTTGTAAATGAGTGGCTTCGGACGAGGAGCCATTGGGATGTTGTAGGGGATGGCCAGTATGACCTCGTGTAGGTCATGACCGGTGATGATTTGTCCCGGCAGCTGTTCATAGATGAGGCCGATATTTTGCCTCACTATTGGTTGTGCTGCCGTGTAGATGATGTGTGTGATGAATAATAGGAGGTAGAGTGTATACCTCATGATTCCCGAGTTGTTGGGATTTGATAGTAATAATAGTAGTAGTCGATCGTTTGTAGTAGTAATAGTTGATAGTTGATAGTTGGTGAAGGATGAGTGTAAGTGCGCAGTACTGGCGGGGATCTTCCAAATTAACTGTGGGCTGCTCCTGACTGAATCGATGTGTGTAGGGGTGTGGTCACTGGGTGACTGTGGAAAGATGGGGGGATGTGTGGGAACTTATACCCTTTGGTCTGGGTACAGGGTGGTGGCTATGTCACCCTGCCATGTTGGTCGTTATCAGACTCCCATAAGTGGAGCTTTTGTTTGCGCGCTCCAGTGGTGGCACCATCCAGGGCTCAGATTGCGGTCATCCTCCTGGTGTTGTTGACACCTGTGATGCATGCGGGCGGCCGCCTGCATACACCGCTTTTCCACTGGTCTATGGGGGGGGGGGGTTAATAAGAGTGCGCAAACTGTCCTTTCATGTCGGATTTTGACATGTTGATAATAGTTCTATTTGAAGTGTCAGTTTGTTAAAGGAGCAGCAATAATATGGAGTCGCCCTGCCACTTACTTGTGTGGTGAAATGGGTATAGATGGATAATAATAATAATAGTAATAATTGATGAAGCTTGTGCGCTTTATGGTGATAAATACTGTATTTCCAGTATTTCTTTTGATGATCGGTGTGTAAGTCGTGGTTCTTTGTGAATCATTATAATAGTAGTAGCGATAATAGTAGTCGTAGTAGTCAGTGTTGATCCTTTTGATATTAAAGTTGATAATATATGACAGTTGATGTCTCTTTGTAATAGTAGCGATGATATAGTGAGCTTTTTGTTGTTTATGTAATATAGGTGATAACTCTTTTCCTCTTATATATTCTATAGTTTATATTATGGTTGTAGTCCTACCGGTGTCCTCCTCTTGACCTTGGAGTGGGCCGGCTTTGCTTTATATATATTTTTGGTTTGTAGAAGCGCTGGTCTCGCTTTATATGAATCTCCGTCTTTCTTCCATAGTTTGGTTATGAGGTCGTCGTTCGGGTCAATGAGTCTGTGTATGAAGTCATTGTTTCTCACGTGACGTACGAGTTTCAGTCTGTCTACATGGACTGGGTTTTTCATTGTTTTCATTGTGATGACAGATTTGAGGAGCACGGATGTTTTTGAGACGAATTTGCACACTATGTATGGGCCGGAGTACACCTTCTGAAGTTTCAAACATTTTGTTCTATCCATCAGTCGGGGTACCTTGACATACACTAGTGATTCTTTCTGCACCTTTGTAGGTTTTGCCTTTTTGTCGTGTTGTTGTCTCATTTGTTCTGTCCTCTTTTCGATGTTTTCAATGACCTGATTGTATGTGTAGTCTATTTTCTTTAATTTGTCAATGATGTGGAGATTTAGACTTTTCTCTTCTTCCTGATTGAGTTTGTTATCTATTATGGTGTTTGGATTCCTTCCCTTCATAATGAAGAACAGTGTGAAGGCAGTGGTGGCGGACTCTGTGTTGTTGATGGAGAACACGAGGTGTGGTAGGAATACATCCCATGTGTCCTGGTGTTCCTCACAGTAGGCCCGTATGCCTTCAGACAGCGTCTTCACATATCTTTCAGCCTGGCCGTTCGATTTTGGTCTATAGGCCGAGCTGAAGACATGTTTTATGTTGAGGGAAGATGTCATGTTTCTGAATTTTGAATTTTTATATGACGTTCCATTGTCTGACTGGAGGTATGTTGGTATACCCTCGGCCAGAACAACCTTCTCTATGAATTCTGCGGTAGTTGTTTCCGCGTCCAATGATGTAGTAGGGTAAGCTATGCAGAATTTAGAGAACCTGTCGACCACTACCTGAATGTATACATTCTTTCCTGGTGTTGGTGGTAGTGGGCCTATGGCATCTATGTGGACAAACTGGAATGGGTAAGAAGGGGTACTATGGGCCGTCATTGGCAGGTTGTTGGTTAGGTTCATCTTTTTGGCTTTCAAACAGACGTGGCAGGTCGCTGTGAATTTCTGGACGTCGGCCGCCATGCTCTTCCAATATACTTTGGGAAGCATGGTCGACAGCATTCTTTGTGCGCCAGCGTGTCCTGCCATTGGGAGGTCGTGAAAAAGCTTCAAGATGGGAAGTCTCATGTCATCTGGGATGACGGGTTGGAATGAGAACTCCTTGTGTTTCTTCCATAGTACCGTGTTGATATGGACCAAAATATCATTCAGCATGATGTGGTCATCAGCTATTTTGATAAATTGCTCCGTTTCCTTCTTGTTTTTGTCGTTGGGTACCTGTCCATTCTCTAAATACGTGATGATAGCTTTCGTATGTAAATTATATCTCTGTTCTCTTTTCAGGTTGAGTATGGAGATCTGTGGGTCAGAGAGGCTCTCTATCATTTCAATCAGATGATTAGTCTGATTGGCCAAGTGTTTTGCCATGTCTGTGGCATCTCTTCTAGGCTTCTCCTTTTTCTTCTTTGGTTTTGGTTTATCTGTGGTTTTCTTAGGTTGCGGTGCCGGGGTGTGGCCTGGGACCGGTCGGGTCGCCGCAACCTGCTCTATTTGTTCTGTTTGAGTTTCTTCTATAAATGTTGATAGGGCTTCTAGGGATGTAGAGGGTACTGTCAGCTGCTTTGGGGCGTGGCCTGGGACCGGTCGTGCAGCTGAATCCACTTCCTGTTGTACTGAGGCCACTATGGCTGCTAACAGTCCCTTGTATTCTGTTTGTGGAAGCCCAAAATGATGTAATTTGGTACTTGGGATGTCAGGATTTGCTCTGAGGTTGGGTGTCAATCGTTTTACTTCTTCTATATCTTCTGTGCTTTCTTCCATACATTCACAATAGAAGTGATGGGTGGAGTTTCTCTTCAGGATTGATTTGGGTAGTCGTTTTGGTAGCGTCAATGGTGGTTCGTCTTCTTTGAATTTCTGTGTGTGTATGTCATCCTCAAACATAATTCTATGTTGTACCCTTATGGCTTTGGGTTTTGGTGGAGGATCTGTCATTGGTGTCTTGTCTAGTGGGTAGTCTCGTCTTGACATAACGTCTGATGGTATGTTTAATTTGCCTCTTATGTGTCTGATATTGAATTGAAATTGTTGAATTTTGAGTGCCCACCTTGCCCACATGTTTTTGTTATCTGATTTTGTCAACATGTGGATGAGGGCTTGGTGGTCAGTATATAACTCGAATGGTCTTCCTTCTAGGTAGTGTCTGAAGTACTCTATTGCAAATACTACTCCCAATAGTTCTCTTTGGGTGGCACCATAATTCCGTTCGTGGTCGTGGAGTGCTCTGCCCGCAAAGGCTACTGGTCGTAGAACGCCGTCTTTTTCCTGGGAAAGAGTAGCTCCCAGGGCTGTACCAGATGCATCTGTTGTAAGATGGAACTGTTTGTTGTAGTCTGGGTACAGCAAGATGACGTCATTGCATATAGAGTCCTTCAGGGTCTGAAATGCAGTCTCACATTCTTTTGTCCAGACAAATTTGTTCCCATTTTTGAGTAGGTTGAATAGAGGTCGACCAATTTCACTGAACCCTTTGATGAATTTCCTATAGAATTGGGCGAGTCCAGTGAATGACCGCACCTCTTTTGCGGTCTTCGGTGTGGGGAATGTCTGGATCTTGTGGACTTTGTCTGGGGATGGTTTGATACCGTCAGTGGTGACTTTCATTCCTAGGAAGTCTAGTTCCTCTAGGAAGAATTCGCACTTGGTTTTCTTCAACTTTAGTTTGCCATTTCTTAGTGCTTCGAATATGTTTCTTAAATCAATGAAATGTTGGTCTATGGTAGGTGATAAACACAAGATGTCGTCTAAGTATGGGATTGCACATTTGTACTGCAGGTTCTGTAGGATCAAGTTGACTACAGCTTGGAAAGCCTGAGCACTGCTGGCGAGTCCCATGGGCATGGTCTTGTATCTATACTTTTTGGTCCTAGTGAGAAAGGCTGTGATGTCCCTGTCGTCCTCTCTAATTGGTATCTGGAAGTACCCTTGTTGGGCATCCATTTTAGAGAACACGGCAGGTCGCATCTCACCAATCATTTCTAGGCTGTCGTCTGCTCGTGGTGATGTCAAAGCTTGGTTGATGGATTGGGAATTCACATATCTTAGATCTGTCACTAATCTGTAACCCTGCCCGTTCTTTTTCTCTACAAGAAAACTTCTGGATGACCAGGGACCCGTTTTGGTTTCCTCCAGAATGTCCTGCTTTACCAGCTTCTGACATTCAATTTCAAGTCGTTCAGCTTTGTGCGGGGCCATTCTGAATGGGTAGAACTGTAAGGGTTTGGCGTCTGGGATCAGGTTGATTTTATGGGTGTACAGATGGGTTCTTCCAATCATGTTATCTTTTCCCACGAATATGTCGTCGTATTCTTCTATTAATTGGCAAAATGTTGTGAATTGATCTTCTGTGAGGCATTCTGGTTTTTGGAAGACGTGTGATTTTTCTTTTTCTGGTTCTATGTCTATGTCCTTCCCTATGTACATGTCTTTGTCTATGTCCTGTTCGTCGTGACCTGTCGTCTCTTGCACCATATTTATATGATCTTCGTCGTCTGACATGGATTGATCCATGTCAGAGTCAGAGTACTCAGAATATGTTGGTGTAGGTACATAGAATGTTTTGTCTGACCCTGTTGATGATGCACTGTCACTGATAGTAGAGTTGTTGTCTATGTCTATGTCTATGTCTGTCTCCTCAGGTTGTGTGTCGTCGTAGCCTGTCGATAATATATGATTTTCTTTGTCTATGTCTGTTTTTGTATATAAGGCTACGATTTCACCCTTCTGGATTTTACAGATTCTAGATGTGATATTCAATAATATCAGTGGGTGTCTGTCTCTTTGGTCAGGTGTCACGACTGAACGTTGTACAATGTAATTTGGAAGTTTGTCTGATCTGTCAAAATTGTCTGTTATACCATTGATTTGATTGACTGAGTGGTAGCATGTGACTTGGCCTGTTATGGCCATTTCGGAAAATGGAGGTATCGAAATGGCTCTCACTGCCCTGATTGGTTGAGATTTTGGAGTTGGGTCAGTGGAGTAATTGATTTTGCTTTTTGTCTTTGATAGAAAATCTGTTCCCAATATGATTGGTGAGGAACAATTTGGAAGAATTGCAAATTGATGACTGAATGTTTTGCCTTGAATTTTGAATTTGATTTTGATAGCTCTTTTGATGTGACACAATGCTCCATCGGCAAGATAAACTTTGGACCTGATTCGTGAAAACTCATGAGGAACTAGTTTCGATAGAGTGGAGGCTAGACCCTCTCTCATGCAAGAGACGGTGGCTCCTGTGTCTACTAGACTGGGGATGTTGGTATCTTTGAATTGTAGATCTATATTGCCATTGACCATGTTGATAAACAAAACACTCTGCTCACCTTCTTCCATGTGTAGGTCGAGGAGTGGTGGGGGGACGACTTCCAGGGTAGCTTGGACGTCGGCAGGTTTCCCGCGCACTGGTGCAGCGTTGTGGATTGTCTGTGGGTCATGTGGCGTGATGTCGATGGGCGATGCTGTGTCTTCTGTGTTGGGGACTGTTTTGTCATCCTGATGAGGCCTATCCATAGGATTACAATCTAGTTTCCCGTCGTCTTGGTGAGGTCGTTCATCATGCTGACGAGCTGTGCCATGGTGTACTGTTGAGTGGGGTTTTGTGGCGTTGGTTGAAGTTGAAGTTGTTGTTGTTGTGGCCATTGTTGTTGTTGTGGTTGTTGTGGCCATTGTTGTTGTTGTTGTGGTGGCTGCCATGATTGCTGTTGTGGCTGCCACCGTTGTTGTTGTTGTTGTTGGCTCTGGATGAGTTTGAAGTGATGTGGGGGTAGGGAACCCGTTTGAAGAAGGGTTATAATGTCTTTGGGTCCCCCTTTGAATCGGTGGGTGGGAGGGATGAGGCCCATTGAGCGTGCCTTCCTGATGTTGTCGACGTAATTGATGTCGAAGTCCTCTCTCCTCCCCCTATAGTTGGGTGGCAATGCGAAGTCGGCTGCTGGAGGCTGTGTCGGTGTAGCTGCTTGTTTGTGGTAGGTGGGTTTTGGTTTACCACCCCCCATAGCAGCTACGGTGTGTTCGGTCTCCATAACTTCCTGTTGCTTCTGTAGAAGGTCTCTTAGTTTCTCATTCTCCCTGTCCTTTTCCCTTAGCTGAGCAGCTATGACTGGGTCTAGGGTGTTACTGGAAAGGGATGATACCTTATGTGTGGAGGTCTTCTTGTAGAGGTATGCACACCTGAGCGCTCTACAGAGGGAAGCCCATGTAGTAGGACTTTCCGCTCTGATCGCCTCTCGGTAGTCCTCGTTTAATACTGTGGCTACCTGGATGATGGCAGCTTCTATGTCCACCCCTTTGTTTTGGAAGTGGGTGTTGGCGTCCTTTAGCCATTCTTCCATGGTTTGTAGGGTGGGGTCAAACTGGGACAGTGTCAACAGTTTGATGTCGTTTTCGACATCCTTGAAGTGGTGGATAAGCCCCTTCTTTATAAGGTCGTAATCGTCCTGTATACTAGTGGGCTGAATACTGTACCACTCGTACGCTGGTCCAGCTAGATATACTGCACAAGTGACGTGGATGGGATGATCTTCTTGAGGGTATTTAAGCCTAACGAAACGTTCTAGGTCGGTGAACCACTTTCTGGTGCTCATCTTAATGTCTGGTTTGGAGAATTTGATTGGTTCCCGGATGGTGTATTTGTTGGCTTTTGATATGGCGCTAGCCAGGTCGCTAATGGACTTGTTGTTTCTATATTCTGCGTTGAGTCTTTCTAACTCTGCCTTGTGGGCCGCTAATTGTTCATCTAATTTTCTTGATATCCTATCGTCTAGTTCTCGTTGTCTTTCTACCTCTACCTGATCGTCTCCGGCCATGTTGACAGTGGGTTCAACACGAATGGGAGAGGTGGGTGGGGTAGCTATGTCTATAGGTATAATAGGTACAGTGTCTATAAGTGTTGTTTTAGAATGTCTTACTATGTCCTTGTAGATGCAGGAGGTGGACTTGGTGATGTGCTTGTTGTTGCTTGGTCCTTTCCTCCTGGTGGGTTGTAGACCTGATGTTGGTGCTGGTCCCTGGCTCCTAGTGTGCCTCCGTGATGATAGGTCACTGAGGGACTGGTGTCTCTGCATTAAAAAATTTCTTCATGGTCGTAGGTAGCTGAAAGTTGCCCGGTTCTCTACCACTCTGTGGCTAGGGAAAACCCTTCCACATTAAATGAGGGCGTAAAGATGAGGTGAGACGTCAGTTTCAATACTTGGTATCTTTTATTAATAATAATATTAATATCAGAGTACCAGTCACTAGGGCTCAGTATATAAGTTACTGATGGTTGTAAGATGATAAGTGATTTCCTCCTCCATCTGACCGGGGTATAAGTACAGGTGCCCGGCAGGTGGAGGGGGTGCCCATGTGACCGGAAGTAGATGTAACAGTGGTTTTCATTGGATAATATACATTTGACATTTGATTGGATAATTATATATTCATGGCTTTAACATGTGGTGTGCGCTGGACCGCGGGTGGGGAGCCTGGGTCCAGTGCATTATGGGTAATGGATTACATAATAAGTAGCATGCACACATGGGGGCTTTGTCGCCCACCTTCCAGGTGGCCTCCAGCCGGCTCAAGTGGCTTTGGCGGTGCCACACTGATTAAGGGTGTCCAGCTTTATAGCATTGTTTTATGTGTTGACAGTTAATCCTTGGGGTCAACATATAGTTCATTTGTTTTGTGTATAGGTGACCGGTCGGTGCCTTGTCGTCTGGACAGGCTGACCGTTACCTATTGTCCATGGGATAAGGGTCTGCTTGTGATCTATGGATTAGTTATGCATGGGGGTTAGTTTGGCTTGGCTTAGTGAGAAATAGGTATGTCTGACGTCTAGGTGTACTTTGATGGACATATGGATTGAAAATATGTATAAAGTATTGTGCGTATTACAAATAATAATAAATATGAATATTAATAATCATAAATCATAATTATGACGTAATATGACGTAATATGACGTAATACAATTGATGAAGGTATAATAAGGGGTTTTGTGGCGTGACACTGGCATATAGGCTGGAAGGCAGGGGACAGAGAGGCAGGTATGCAGCCAGGAAGGGGATAGGAAGGCAGGCACAGGGGCAGGCGGACAGGCAGCCATCAGTGTAAGGGCCAGGCATGCACCACAGGACAATACATGTACTATTGTATGTACCACTAGCTTAGTGGCATCTGCGAGGCAGGAGGGGCTCCCGCTTTATATGTCTCAACCAGCAGGCTCTGTCACTGGCACAGAGGCAAGATGTCAGGCAGGTGGGTTTGCAGGATGGCATGGAGATAGAGGGAAGGGAGGCAGGTAAACAGATGAGTGGAAGGCAGTCGGGGGAGGCAAATAGGCAGCCATGTAGGCTGACAGTCAGGGCATAGGCAGACGAATAAGCAGAAGATACACAGGCAGGCAGGCAGTTGAAGGGGCAGGCAGGTAGGCAGATGGGTAGGCAGGCAGGCAGGCAGGTAGGCAGGCAGTAACAGGGACAGGCAGCTGGGCAGGTAGGCGGGCGCAGCATCCTACCCCAATAAGCATATATAGCCTGGTATCCATTAGAATATACTACCACTCACTTAGTGGTGCACAGGGATGCGGAGAGCCCCCTTTTACCGCTCACCCTGCGGGCCCTGTCACTTAACCTCCCGCGGCACGGTAACCTAATACTTTCCACACGAGCCCACATAAAAGGCAAAAACGGAGAGGAACTACATTTTGCGTCGGCATTACACAGAAGTAAAGTGAGGCGTATTAATCTCCGCGCCAGGGGACACCTGTTAACGGGTTAGCATGTGCAGCGAGAAGTGCTGAGGCAGCAGTTACTGTATGGAGGGTACGGCAGGTGTGGTACGCTGGTGCCTTGGGATATTACACTGGTACCCAGGGGTGTCTACAGAGGCTATGGTAACCGCCAATACAGGGATAGGGAGAAGGGTGAGAGTTATTTAGGATAGACCCCCAACCATGATTCGTCTTCTCCTAGTAGCTTCATTCACACCTGACCCTGTCCTAACCATTACTTAAATACATTTCTACCCTCTAATCACTTAAGGAAGAGAAGGACGGAACCTATATATCTTGGCACCATAAATTATATACGAGCTGTTAGTATTAGTATTTATACCAGGTCAGTTACCCTCCAATCAGACAACCTTGTGAATACATGTTTTGATCATTATATTGGTTGCTACAGTGATGCTTTAGCCTCCCTGCCGATAATATAATACCCTGGAGAAGCAACGCTGCATGTAATAAGCCGACTGGTCACCTAACACCTGATTACGATATGGCCAGCATGTAAACCCATACAGTTACCAATGCCCATAGCACCCCTACAACCTTTACCCCACCTTATACATGTCCCTATTAGCTGGACCCACAACCTGAACGTGCCAACAGTCTCCATACTACACTGCACCATCCCATCAACCCACCCACAGCCTCCCACAATGCTGTGGGCGGTCATGTGACCAGGGGCCTAGTCAGCCACTTCCGGTATGGTTGGCTGCATTGATCTGTCCCCTATTATCGCCCGCACGTGTAGCTTGTGTACTCAGGTAATGACCACGTGACCCCCCCCCCCCCCACACACACACCACACATCCTCGCCACACACACATACACACACACTCCGTCATAATACCCAGTGTAGCCTGCCTCCCAGTACATTATAGGGTGACCGTTATAGCCTAAGTCTCCCCTCTCTTTCTGTCGCAGATTCTAGATAATTATATTGGTCCTTTCCCTTTGTCTTGCTCCTTCTCTCTCTCTCTCTCTCTCTCTCTCTCTCTCTCTCTCTCTCTCTCTCTCTCTCTCTCTCTCTCTCTCTCTCCCTCTCTCTCCCTCTCTCTCACTTTGTCTCTATGTGTCTGTACTTACCTCGTTGTCTGTCTCTTTTCTCCTACAGTATTTCTGGCTCTCCATCTTTCAGTTTGTCCCCCTTTCAGCCTATTCTTCTCTCCCTCCCTCTCCCTGATCCTCTTCCTCTCTCCCAGTTCCACTTTGCCGGTCCCTCTTACATTTGTGTTTTATTACTGTAGTGCTGGGGCGGGAACCTGTTATATTATTGATAGAGTTATATCCGAAAGAGATTTATTGCTTGATAGACCCTACTTTTTTCTTGATTTATATTCATTGGATTTTCCTTTTTTGCTTGGTGTATTTTACCAATGGTCCTTTTCTTTTTTTTGCATCCTGAAAGACTTTCTGTGCTATATTGTGTGCTCCTGCGTGTCACCAAGGCGAGCTCATTATACACATCACGTGCATTCATCACACAGCATGACACAATTATCACATGTGCCGTGGGGAGTGATTATAATGAGTTTGTGACAGAACACAAAGCTCACACAAATTACATGTTTATTACACGGTAATATGTGTACACATGTGACACAGTGCTAATCTATAGGATGGGCTTGTATGACAAGAATGTGGCTATATTTGCACCTGGGTAGTGGTGGTACACTAGTCAGGTACATTAATTATATACACACACTACAGGTGTGCAGTAGACCTGTAGTATACAAGCATGTACCTATTCGTCTCACCTGTGTGCTAAATAGGTGCCCAAACATGCCCTACCCTCCTACTTTACCTATACTACTCACAGCATACACATTAGTATGGCAGTGCACGTTATGGTTATTTCTTCTCAAGGTCTCAAGAGAAACTATCAACCAGAAACTGTAATAGCTATGTCATAGTTTTGTTCGAATATATTCAATAATATGGGGATACAATCGGAGAGAAGGCAATGTTCAAATGCTAGTCTTAATGCACTTATATGTATATATATATGTTGTATCTTGTTTGTATTGTTAGATAAAAACCCAAGAAAAAAACATCCTTGCATGTCCTTGATATACATGGATTCCATGCACAGACATTATGTGCGACATAGCCATAGTAGACCATTTCACCTTAAGTTCAGTGAGATGGCCTTGAGTAGACGTCAATCGTCTTTGTACTCATGCTATACATGTGCCGTGGTTGTATTTTATTGAATTTGAATCACTGATATGTTCCAAACACGGGCATCAACTACAACTCAGAACAGTACAGTATATGTAATAACACATATAATGATAAATCCGGGGCTTGGCGCCCATCTAATAAAATCTCGTGAGATTTAAGCAAGTACCAGACTCCAATACAGCATTATTTGCCTGCAGCACACTGCGTTCCTAGACTAGAGCGAATCTCCCTCGAGATATGGTCAGTTATAGGCTTATATATATCTATACAAAGTCCCTGTAACCGTGCACGCCGTGCCTGCGGGCCCAGTGTAGAGGCTCTTGTCGTTATGACTGCAACCCCCCTCCAACTCCTGGGTCAGGTTTTTATTTTGGCTTAATGCCTTGATCAATAGTAAGCATACAAGCATGGTGCACAAGGCTGAGGGTTGTAGCTAAATGTGTGAGTTACTCAGCGTTGCGCATTACGATAACTCCACTAACGTTGACGTATATGAATCAGCATTTATATCTTGGGACCAGCTTTAATATGAAGTTATTGTGGAGGTAGCCTTTCTTGATTATATCAGATTTATTAGGAGAGTACATGAAATCAGTGCGCAAGTGGCCTGTGTTCGTGCAGGCACTCCAACATGTGCACGTTTACGCAGCCCCCATTCCTGTGCTGATTGATTCCATAGCTCCTTGCACTGTTCAATACGCCATGCCCCAATCCTCTACTGTAATTGACCTAGAGTCAACCCACATACCCTGAGATGCTCACCTCAATTATGTAGGTATCCATGCATGAATTTGTCATTAGCTGGAAAGAGTAACACCAAAAGTGTACTGTACACAAAAAGAGGGCTTACGATGCATGAATGACTATACACTTCAGGTGGACATCTCAAGGTATGTGGTTGACTCTATGTCATGCTACCTAACCCCTTGTAGTCCCTCTACTCGTAACCTGCCTCCTGCGCTCTCTCCCTCCTTCACTCATCACAGCTCAATTTCCTCCACATTCTCCTTCCTCTCCTTCCCTTCCTCTCCGTCCCTGTTTTATTCTTCCCCTCCCTCTCCAACTCCCCGTCATTTAGTGTTCCGTCCTCCCTCTCCTCCTCGCGTCCATCCTTCTCCTTACCATCCCCCTCTCTCCGCCCTTCTCCATCCATTCCCCTCCCATTCCCTCTCCTTCCCTTTAATACTCCTGCTCCATACCTCTCCATCCTCCTTTATACACTCTCGTGCTCCATGTCTTTCTCAATCACATTCTCCCCTCTCATGCCCTCACAGCCCCCACCCCCTCTCTCCTCACTCCTTGCAGACCCTCCCATTGACACAGACTACTTAACCGCACCCGGCCCCCGGGGGAGTTCATCGACCGTGGAGGTTGGGTGTGACCGTGGCAGAACGTGTGCAACCAGGCACCAGCACAACACCCAGGGGACTATGGCAAGCCAAACTGGCAACAAGGTTTTTTTTTATCTCAAATACATGTGGTAGATATGGTAAAAGTGAGTCGCTGTATTTAAGTGTTATAAGCCAAGGATAGGGTAATTGTCCAAGGCGCCAGCTGAGGATAATTTCCATTGTTCAAGGCGTGTAGCTGGTTGCATTATTAACCAATCAGATAACACCATGCATTCACTGCAGAATACCTAGGGGGCATTATGTAACAGTTTGTAAACATTGTGATTGCTGTATCAGTGCTTATCTCGCCAGTTACCAGATCAAGCAATGGTGCCCCCTACTAAGAACCTGCAACCTCGGTATAACACTTATGCAGCTACTCATGGGAATCATAATATGATTATTATATAACATTATAGGATTTAGACTCACAGTAGGAGAGTCTGTTTAATGGACGCTATCCACATCCAGCCATGTATGTAATATACAGTATGGTAAATTCCTTTGTTCACACAACTGTGGTGTAATTACATTCAGGCCTAATCATCGCATCCTTTTAATTTGAAAAGTTCTTTGAAATCGTCAATTGCCTGTTGGTAATTCAAATTGTCCTACAGTCAGCAAATCAACGTTGAAGCAATATTCATATATAGGAATGTGTGTTGGCTTAATTCAGCATTGGATTGATATGTCAGACGTCTTCAGAAGTTAAATTTTGCTCATGAAAAGAGATCATGGCAATTAACCGTACTTTCAATGTAACACATACAATCACTTTATCATGACCTCCCTCTGAGAAGAATTAGGACGAAAGGTTTCACATACTGTATATATAGTCATGCTATAGTGCTGTATGGTTGGTGTGAAAGGCTTGCCATGCTGCATATACTGCAGTTGTCCTTTAATGGTGCTATATCGGTTGCGGTAAATACCTACCATGCTGCACATAGTTTTTGATGGGGTATCTCTGGGTAAAGTGCTGCCATGCGATAGGGTTGTGGAAGGCTTACCATAGTGCATCTGATTGTGTTTTAATGGCGTCACCCAGCAAACAAAAAACGTTATAAATACAACATTTTATAACATTATAACGTTTTTCTAAGGCTCCTCACTGTGGCATAACCTTATACACATTTTTAAAACGGTATTTTGACGTAAAATAATGTTTTTATGTCAGCTGGGGAACAGGCTTGCCATGCTTCCTCATAGTGGTGTATGGGTGAGGTATGGGTGGTGTAAGGGTGAGGCAGCACATCAGAGGCTAATCCCCTGCACCAGGCACCATACACTGCCCTAAGGCGGGTCCCACCGCCTCTCTGTGTAGTAACCCTCTATGTCTAATGATGGCATGATGCTGCAAGGCTATATGTCATCAGGATGGACCAATGCAGCATTGGCTCTTTGGTGAGGAACTCACATTGGTGCATCATGCCGAGTCTTCATAAAAACAGGAACAGTGTATCGGGTCATCACGATGCATAAAACTGCACTATTCATAAGCTATTCATACATCATAATGACCATTTTGCATAGTTCATTAAATCACTATGCCGCCCTTCAACAACTATAAGGTATACACGAAGTTGGAATGGTTGGGATCTGTTATCTATAA
Organism: Harmothoe impar; assembly: GCA_947462335.1. NCBI lineage: Eukaryota > Metazoa > Annelida > Polychaeta > Phyllodocida > Polynoidae > Harmothoe > Harmothoe impar. The sequence continues at coordinate 21,489,405 of OX381711.1, forward strand.
TTGGCTGAGGTAAGCATGCATTATCCAGTATCACAGTGAGAGACTAATGCATGGTTAGCTCAACCCAAGGGACGTTTACCCAGGGCTAACACGGGAGGCTATGTTTAGTCTATGTATATTACAGATAGTAGTGTTTACAATGTTTAGATGGTGAGCAGGTGAGTTTATACCTTGAAGCATGAAATAGGTATATCTTAAAATATGAAATAGGTATAAAATGGTGCCTAGATGTCTGCTCCAATTTATTCCTTGATACTATTGCTTGTTTTTTAAGTCCTGTTTTTACTGCTGTGTTCCTATATCCCATCCCTTTTCTTTAATTTTCTTTGGGATGTGAAGGAGTTCTTTTTAACACAAAGGGTTTACTCAAAGACCGAGGGAGTGACGAATCTTTCTCTGGATGAAAAAAGGCCAGGCAACTCTTTCGCGTTCCTATGCTTCAAAGGGTGGCAAAGCGCACCTCTCGTTATATATATATAATGACCACTCCCTTTACTATTATACTAATGATGGATCCCACTGAGCAGATTACATAACGTGTCCAGACTCATCCTTAATGATCCCCTTATCCCTATGTCTGCATGTCCTCACCTTGCTCCACAACAGGCCAGCGGTGCTATAATGATACATACATTTAATTTGTGCCGGGTCATTATTAGGAATAATACACCTGACAGCTGTCAAAGGAGCATTCATTCATGACATCGTTGTCTATGTGGCGGGAAGGGTAGCAGGTACATGATACATCCATGACAATATTTTCACATGTATGTTCATTGAAGGTAGCATGTGATTTTTTTGGCAGTTTACTATTTAGCACGTTGTGCTGCATGGAGTGGTTGATATGACCGGTATGACCGGTATCAGGAGGACAACATGGCAGCTGTTATGGTAATACCAATTATAGAGTTGCACGAGCAATTATGCATGGTGGTAGATTATATCCGCTTAATACATAGTAGGGACTAGCACTTCACAAAAGCACCCACTTAGTCTAGCCACCAGCTCTCACCCCCTCCTCTCACCCCTCCTCACCCTCCTGCCTCTCTCCTAACCCCCTCCTCATCTCCTCATCCTACACCTCTAAGCCTTCCCTCACAAGAAGCTCCCCTCCACAAGCGTTTCCCCTCCCTGCCTACCACAACCAGTCCTGCCTCCTGCTTGCCTGCCTGTTTACTTGCCTGCCCGCCTGCCTTCCTGCCCGCCTGCCCGCCCGCCTGCTTGCCTGCATGCCTGCCTGCTTGCCTCACTGCCTCACCGTCTGTCTCTCCTTCATCCACCCCTCCCTCCTAATATCCCCACCCTCCCTCCTACTATCCCCACTCTCCTTCCTCCTATCCCCACTCTCCCTCCTACTATCCCCACTCTCCCTCCTACTATTCCACTCTCCCTCCTACTATCCCCACTCTCCCTCCTACTATTCCACTCTCCCTCCTCCCCCCTCCCCTCCCTACCACACACCTGGTGCCGGCACCAATTGCTGTATGGGGATCAATGAGACATCGATTGACCGCAATTATCCACCCTGGATGCCCCTTTTACACCTGGAACTCGACCTACTGCACCGTTCACGTCCTCCCTTATCAATACCCGTCCTACTCTGACTACCTGTGCCTGCCTCAGATTCAAACTTTGTCAGGTCTCATTCATATCTCCATACGCTAAATATAGCACTTTCACTTACTACTCGTGGATATAGCATCCCTCTCGGTATCTTCTTGTTCCTGTTTATTGCTTTCTGTCCCTCTCTGAGTGCTCTCTGTCTCTGTCTCTTTGCCTCTGTCTCTCTCTTCCCGAATACGCATATTATATATATCAACTTTATAGTCAAGAGCGCAGACTACACCCATCTTTTCCCATCCCATGCAGTTACTTTCAATGCACCTGTTCCCGCGCATCCCGCCCATCCTTCCTCACCATCTGGCTACCTCTCAACTATATGAGAGAAAAAAGCCGTAATCAAAAATGAGGTAGTGAACCAGTTGCTGCAAGCGCCCGGCAGTTGTAGTGGTTAGCTGCTATGTCAACCTCAGTTTTTAGTGGAGCAAGTTGGGATTGTTAAGGTTTCTGCAACGCCATTGTTCAACTCTCTGTGTTGTCATATGTGATGTATAAGGGTTAGGCTGACTGTCCTATAGGTAGGGTGACCGGAGCATTTTTGATTAATGAATTAGACACACATACCGTATTATATATGTCTAGAATGACTCAAAATTCGCATTTAACAAATTAGCAATGTTATATTGATATATAGTAACAAGGTAACCAACTGTATCTGATTACATATACCTCACCCCTCAAACCTTTCTGACAGATCTGAAGATCTGTATAGAGCAGACATGCCATGCCCATGGCTTGCTCATAGCCCTGCCCTGCTAAAGTGGCTGATGAGTGAACTAAGATTTCTCTATCTAACCCTATGACAGAAGGTGCCCTCTAGTGTTATTCATATGATGCTAATGCTTGAGATTGGGGTCTGAGGCCCCCATATGACCCCAGCAGATGCTCTGACGCTGGCTGGCGGTAGATTGTATCAGTTCCATTCAAAATGCATTATTTTAACTTGATTTATCTCTATCTCCAGTCATTTACCGTAAATTACCAATTAAAGGTTTCTATAAAAAATTGAGCCCTAAAAATACACATTTTTAGTTGGCTTATCTCAAAAAGATAACAATATCCTAAGTAGTTGTAGGACCCTCCATGGGATAGCTGCCTTCAAGATGCTTCAAACAGAAAAAGAATCTCATTGATACATGGATTTGCCATCAACCAGTGCAAATTTCCCCAAATGTCAGGTTGAATAGATTTCCCAGTTATGAGCTCAAAAGAAACTCAAAACCTGAAGTCTGTCAACATTGCCCCTGAATTACATTATGTAATACAGTTTATAATGCTTATTCCAGCCTGTATAATATGATGGACCCATTCAGGATCTGTTGATAACAAATTACTAGAAGTTGCCATGAGCAAAAATGGGGGCATATCATAAAAGGGTCATTTAACATAGGATCAGATATACACTGGGCGCTCACGCTGACGCTCTGGCTACCCTACTATAGGGACAGCCATGGCTGAAGCTGGTAATGGCTAGATAAGCACCGGTAATAGCTGTAACAATGAGTACCAGCTGTTACATATTGTACCACTATAATTCCACAGTGAATGGAAGGAATTATTTTATTGGTCTCAAATGTATTTTACTAGTGGCCTTCATGAAGCATTTTGGGTAAGCACGATGTATGAATACAACACGGGCATGTTACTTGCCGGGGCCGAATCCATACATAAGATAAAAATAAAAAGAGCCGTCTGCCGCCCTGACAGGGTTAACGTGGCTCTATGGGACAACCCCCTCTCTCTCTATATATATATTTATACGCCTCCTCCACTTCTCCCTATTCCTACCCTGTACTTCCCCAACCCCCTCAACCGTCCACACTTAGTCACTGTCACACGTACAGTGTAGCGATAGTGGCCGAATAACCGCATAGCTCCTCAGCTCGAAGTAGCCCTGGAAAGTGTGATCCGCCTGCCTTATTATACTATTCTGAATATACAAAGAGACAACTGTGTCTTCTTTTCACTATTCCCTGTAGTAACTCATTGACATGACGCTGTGACCACTTGTGGTGCTCTGTCATAGTGAGTAGTACAGGGAGATGTGGCCCTGGCACAGGGGAACAGAGTAGGTCACACACAGGCAGAAGTATATGGAAACGAGGGAATGATGCAGGGACCGTGTGACCATTGGCGCACATGGAGTTGTACCCCACATCTTGATATCTTTGGGTGTCGTGATCCAATATTGGCCAGAATATCTTGATGTGTATATATATATATATATATATATATATATATATATATATATATATATATATATATATATATATATATATATATATATATATATATACATACATACATAATATATATATACCCAGATACTATAGACCACCAGCCAGACCTGCAATAGCCGTGGGGTACATGGGTTAACGGTGTATATACACTGCTGGTACACAGGTGGGTAACCACGGCACAGACACGTGCACACAAGTACACAATACAACCACCTACAACCACCTACGGCACAAAGAGGTAAGGGTCCTGAATCTAGTGCAGCTCCATGTTGTGAGGTATCCCTAGGAGTGTGGGTGGTGCAGATTTCTCTGTAGAGAGGTGTACCTCTCCGTAATAGATAAACTACAGCTATAGCTCTGTATGCATTATATTGGCGATAGTCTAGGCTGACCACAAGTCGGAGACGAGTGTACTCAGCCGTGACTAAGCCAATATAATGTATACACAGCTAAAGTGGTTTAACTACTACTTATACACTGAGCCCAACGGAGTCAGCTGTGGTTGCAGTAGGCCTTCAGGTCTGACATTTTGTCGCCACCTCTTGCTACATACCCACTTCGAGACAAGTCTTTGGCGAGCCATACTTTGTCAACCTCGGAGTCAACTTGATGGGAAGCTGAGTCAAGTCAGAGTGTGTCTCCAACCCAGGACCTTGTGATCAATAATCAAGTGCCTCCTCCCTTTTGAACTGAATGGGATATGCTGAGTGCAAAAATCGCTCCCAGATGAGAGCGCATTCCGCGCTCTGCCAGCTAGAAAAAAAAGCTTTTGCAAACGTTTGCAAACGAATTGGAGGAAAACATTTTTCATGCAATCCTGTATTAAAAATGTTTCATGAAACGCTTGTAGAACGTTTAGAAACATTTGGAGTACTGCATTTGAACAACATACGACAAATTATTATCGAGGTACCAGCAGCAAAATGGCGCGTGAGCGGACTAGCCCCATCATTAGGACAACACAGACTAATACCCCTCCTGCAACTGCATACCCAGCCTGGAGCCAAGAGGTAAGGCCTGCCTCCCTTATGTAATCCCTTAATGGAGCCTGGAGGGAGGAAAGGGGGGGGGGTGTCGACAAAGTGGTCAATACGGATAGGGTGGTGGGTTGAGAACTGGGGAAGGATTTAATGACCAGGTGGCATTCACGTTCTGCGTCTGGCTATATATGAGGATTAGCCCATAGCATGGCCATCTTGCGGTGTCAGGGATTTCCCTTCTGTATGGGATGTCAGTAATTTAGAACTAAATAGGAAGGTTCCGACTGACTATGTATGAATTCTACTATTGTCTCTGGAGCAATTTCTATAATAAATGCGAACCCCAACCATACCGTTAGAACGCATTACATGAAAATATGACATTGCTGGTATAAGTATCATACACCCCATGAGGTCGGTACATGTATAATGCAATAGTGCACTGCTAGTAACTCACTTGATTGTTCTGTGTTGGTGTATATATATAATAACAACACATGAACATAACATATAACTCTATCTAACTTATTTATCAACGGTTCAGGCATGGCTGCTTGTGTGTGGTTAACCACTAGAGAAGTAGACTATAAAGCTAGCTTCGTCCACGGGGGTGGTGGGGGGGAGGGGGTGGATTTCAAAGACAATGCCTTTGAGTCAAGTAGACCTGAGTTTGATCCCTGGTCAGGATTGATTTGTCAACCAACGTAACCCCAGCAGTATAGCACCACAGCTTATCTGCTACACATTTACCCCATCCCCGCCTCTTAACCCTTTAAGGACGGCATAATGCATGAATGCTTTACTTACAAGGACTGCATTCAAGCGTCATGCTGACCCTACCCGAAAGGCTCAGCATGATACACCGATGCAACTCGGGCGAGTTAGGCTACTCGCCGGGGCTCCATCGGTGCATTATGACGACAAGTGTGAGCTTTTAGCGATATGCCGTCCTTACAGGGTTAACCTGTACCACCAGTTACATCACCACCTCCAGTACCTGATGTATACAAACACTCACATTAGCAGCATGCTGCCGCCACCACTCACACTCGTGTTCCTATAATACCCTATTATCGCTCATTGTCCTGGCCACTGCCTAGCGCTCAGCGAGTACTCGATGGTGGGCCGGATATCTGGTCCATAGGGAGGGAAGGGGGGAGGCTAAGGACCCCCCACTATTACCCCCAGGGGGTATTGGGGGCGAGGTACAGGTGGGGGGGGGGTAATTATAGTGCTATTGACTTCAGGTTGGTGGCCAAACTGTTGACGAGAGGTGAGGGCAGCAATCAACTGTATGTGAAATATGGGACTGCCACACTCCCGAAGGATTGGCATGATGTATGAATACAGGCCTAGAATAGGCTCACCAAAACTGCATAAATGTATAATGATATACTGCATTTCGCCGTTCATAATTGAAGTAACCTAGTTTTTTCATCTGGATAATTTGTTAGTTGATTTATGAAATAATCTGGTGTTTAACTTGTATTTGCTTATATCTACGTTTGATTTGATTTTGGAGAAATAGTACTTAATAGTAATGAGCAGCCAGGCAGAGGGAATGATCCGCAAACCCCGCATGGAGCATCCCTTCTTTGTGACTGCTCTAAAATGTGACATGGCTTGGGAAAAGGGACCTTCTTGCACCTTGCACTAAGGTCACTTTTCGCAGCTCGTGCCAGAAATGCTAATAGTGAAGAATACCTTACCTGTTTTGACCAGTTTGAGAGTGGAATGGTTGTGCCCCTTTATGGTGTCCTGGAAGTCAGGATGGGACAAGTCCCGGTACGACAGTTTACTCGCCATCCTCGCTGCCGCCTCGCAGATCACTCCCTCGTAGAAGTAACTCTCTGACCTAAATCCAGGAGGCGCTAGTGATGCACCTTGTAACTATCCAGGCACTATACATACATTGCCTTAATGTGCTCATCGAGAAGCTTTATATTTTACGCTGAGCAATTTCTCACAGTCGCGGCGTAAAATCTCACGCTGTTGCTCCCAGCTTTGCAATTAATGATCCATGTTCAGCCAAGGTTCAGCAGAGTGTAGTATCTGATTCTGGAAGTCTCTTAGACATAAGTGTGTGGTCTGTTGATAATTAACAGGACAGCACCTGAAATGTCACTCCCTCTGCGATTCGCTGAATCAGTTCACCGGTGGCATGAAATTTCCTCCTAGGGATTCCCAATGATTAACAAGCTTATCATCACACACTACATTAAGAATGCATCAATCATTAATTAATCATAGCTTGGGATCTCCCTCGGTGCGACTTTACTAATTGGTGTGATCATCATGGCAGAAAATAAATGTGATATCCACCACACCTAGATGCATCAATCCAGTTTTTTATATCCTGTGGGTTATTGGGAGAAATATTGATATGAATGCACTAGTAAAACTAGGTGCTCCTGGAAGTCAGCTTGACACCTGTTTTACACTACAGTTATGCTGTCACGGGCTGCTGTCACTGATCTTTCCCAATGCTGTCAATAGCTGTCACAAAGATGTTGACGGTCTGTATTGTAGGTTGACATCAGATCTGAAAGGGAAGTAGAAGAGTCAGTTAGCATACAATTACAGAGTTTTATTTTTAATCTAATGTGCATGTCAATTTTTTTCCAATAACCATGTAAATGAGAATATGGTGTAAGAAGTGTATATTGTGTAGCAGAAATGAACTCCTGTTGAAAGAGGATTCTCCGACATGATTAGACGTTTTACCATTATCATAAGAGAATCTTAGATTGCAATAATTTCCACCCGCATATATCTCTCTCATGTGATGTGGCCTTTGCCGTCGTATTCATACATGTTGAGTACACCACAATGAGAATCTGCACTGCATATTCTCCTAGTGACATTTTCTTGGTACTATTGTACAAACAAACATACAGAGATTTCTTAAGAACATAGAAAAAGTTCTTAGCGTTGGGGGATAACTGCATATTTTCATTTCTAAATCAGTTAACTCGATTATTTAAAGATCTACCACCTGTCTGCTGCATTCGCCGCTAGGGGCGTTTTAATGATGCTGATAAGGCAAAAAAGAAGAGTGGTTGGTTTCCAGTAAACCGACAAACAATCTCGGGTCTGTTTTATTCCCATTTTTTCCTATTTTCTTTTGATATGTGCCAGTTTTTTACGATTCATAAATTGGATAATTATCAAGGATTCTACATAGAAATATCTAGCAGCAGGCCTTTAAAACCTGGAAAGCAAAACAAAAGATTTGAAAAAAGGTGTGTCAAACTATTGTTTCTGGAAACCAAACTTCATTTTCATTTGGCCTAACCAATTGGCAAATGCTCATTACCCCCGTGCTTTTAGCTGTGCAGGGGGTAGCAATATATATTATGGTGCAGCTGACAGTGCCAGACCAACCAGTGCTTAATGAAACCTTCCCAGCAAACAATGATGTCATTAACACTCGTCTCCCAGCTAAGACTCACCCACCCCCCTACACATACACTTCTCCCCACCATGCACAACCAGAGTGGTACAAGTGGTGTATATATATAAATATGCAAATGAGCACCTGTACATTTGAACTATCGCCAAACCCTCCCAACTTATACAACTACAGGAATGTACTACATTCATTATATGAGAAGAAAGCATCTCGTAAGCCCAGATTCCAGTTAGGCCACACTGAGGGTAGCTACAGTAGGTAGCGAAACATTGCGATCTCTGAAATCCTATGTCCGAGCCAATTTCGCAGAATCTTACTGAGTGTCATTATGAACGCCCAGAGTGTCACCAAGAATAAAAGTTTGAAACGATCGCCATGTTCCTTATCATTCAGTGTTGTTCTAGTATGCCTTGTACTTAATACCTCCTCCCCACGCACACCCCCACATATATAAGTGTAAGTATAAATGCATCTATCTTTGGATTTAAGTAACTTCGAGGAGTTTGAAGGAAATTTAAGCTATTCAAACCGTTTTAGTAATACGAAGTTGCTGTGAAACCTCCGCTTGAAATTCCAACAAACACTTCATGCAGAACTAATAATCGATTCTGATATACAGTGTCCTAATTATGAGAATGTACTCATTCACCCCTCTCCATTTATACCTGGCTTTGTTTTACCCATCAATGAAATACTTCTCGGAAATTGCAGGGCTTCCAGAGAGGCTGGCGACTCATTTCCTAATTCACGAGAGTTAATTAGCATACCGGAAACTGTTACAAAATGTCCCCTGGCCTGCTTTCTTCATTCTTAGAGCATTATTTGCCTTCAGGATGTTGACTTAGAATGAGAGCACGAGAGCAACAACTAGTAATTATAGCTCTCTCTCCTTCCGGTCTGTCTTCTGTCCCCTTGCATCTCTCTCAGTCACTTACTCCCTCTCTCTCTCTCTCTCTCTCTCTCTCTCTCTCTCCCTCTCTGTCTGTCTGTCTGTCTGTCTGTCTGTCTCTGTCTGTCTCTGTCTCTCTCTGTCTCTCTCTCTCTCTGTCTCTCTCTGTCTCTGCTCTGCTTCTCCTCATCCCATCTCTTCTCTCTACCTCCCTCTTTGCATCCCCCTGCCTCACTGCCTCCCAACCGTACTCACACAGCTCCTTTACCATGATCTACTCTGCATTGTGTATCAATGCCACCTTGGTCTACAGGTAGGACTGAGTAGCTCATATCTTATCCTCACATCCGCCCTAATGAGGGGCTCCGACACCCTTCTCTGACACCCAAGTCACACGGGGAGGGCCATAGGAGAGGAGAAGGAAGAGGAGGTATCGTCTTACAGTCAATGAATCCTTCAATGGCCGAACGATATGTCTCTTATGAGAGTGGTGATGGCACATAGTCAGTACTTATGTAGAGGACTATTGCAGCCAATCCACAAATGAAGACAATTACTTCGGGAACGTGTAGATCGAATAACTAAGGCTTAAAAAAGGATGCCTTTATTCCAATCGACTAGCTTACATTTGTGGGGCTATTTCAGAGTCAATTTGATAGTCCATGAGTTGACACTGTTGTCAGCAAGTCAGCGCTGAACTTTGTGAGGTAATTTTCGGGCACTTTTCAGGCCTAAGGCTGTGTCTCACGAGATCGAGACAACGTGATAGTCTTTGACCAGGTGCCATCTTTGACTGGGTGCCATCTTTGTCCGCATGCCATCTTTGACCGGCCTGATAGAAAACGGTTTATTTAGGGCAGACGGAGATTTTAAAAAAGGGCCTGAAAAGGTTGAAATGGATGTTATAACACTTAAAATTAGTAGTTAGTAGCCTATTAGTATCTTCATCTGCCCTAAATAAACCTTTTGCTATCAGCCAGTTAAAGATGGCAGTAGGTTAAAGACTATCCCATCGGCCCCATCTCATGAGACACATCCTCATGTTCCAGGCTCTCACGGCCGTTCATGTCAGGTCCATTAAGTAGCCAAGGATTCAAGTTTCAAGTTTCAAGTTTGATAATATTTATTCATCATAGATCAACGGTATTATACAAGTTTTCATATTCCAATATTTCTTCATTTTTCAATACACCATGAATTCAATTATAGCACTCGACAAGGTATTCTGTTCCAAAATGATACTATGAGAATAGGCTGCTACTTGACAATATGTCAGTTTTCGTAAGCCACCTGTGTTACAATATTCACTATAACCTCATACTATAGGGTATTATATACATTAAATATTGATGTAAATTTTATACATGTAGCCTGAGTTTGTACTCAAATAGATATTAACAATCATAATAGATTACATTACTAGATATATTCATAGATAATTTTACCATATACATTTTATATGTACATTCATCAATTTTTGCAATTTAATATTTACAATAATGCTATATTTGATAGCAATAAATACGGTATAATTTAATATCACAAATTCTGATTGAATTTTAACAGGACATTACAATAACTCAACAGTTGAAAGTGGTCACTATACATCATAAATCATACTACATATTGATCACATTACTAGCCAATTAGTTAACATATTGATAAACTGCGTTAACAGATTTGATTTGATATGAACCACGTTACACCAAGTCAGGGATAAGATTCAACAAATTATCCTTAAGTTTCATCTTAAATTCATAAATAGTCTGCAAATTCCTTATTGAAGAGTCCATATTATTCCATAAGGTAGATATATTATATTCAATACTTTTCTTATATGCTTCACAATGGGGAATGAAGTTAATTAAAACAGGACCATCATTAAGACGAGTATTTGCCACACTTTTTTTTCCTCAAACCAGGCTTTTTTGACCTTTTATAACCCTCCAAATAGGCATGATATTTCCTTCTATCACTCAAAAGGTTTATACAGGATTCATTGTGAATATTACATGTAGGTGTAAGTCTTGGCTTCTTAATACATACTTTAATAGCTCTATTTTGTGCTATTTGTAATTTATGTAGGGTAGAAACTGCACCATTCATAAACAAAATATCACCATAATCAAAGATTGGCAAAATATATACTTTGTAAATTTTCAATAAAGAAGATTTTGACAAGAACCTTGCAATTTTAGTCAGTTGATAAGTTCTATAAGCCACAGTCTTTAGCTGATTCCTCATGAATGACTCATAAGTGAGTTTTGTGTCCAATATAACTCCAAGATATTTATATGTGGGAACCCTCATTAAATTCTGTCCATTAATTTTAAGAGTTAGTTTTCCAAAGCATTTCTTTGAGCCAAAGCACATATATTTGGTTTTCTTAATGTTTACAGTTAATTTGTTTTTGTTACACCATTTAACAAACCTAGTAATGTCATCTTGCATTTCACTTGCTGCTAATAAATCATCACTTTTGGAGTTATATATGACAGTGTCATCAGCAAAGAGCATTATTTTTGATGATTTACACACATTCTCTACATCATTTATATAGACCAGAAAAAGTAAAGGACCCAAAATTGAGCCTTGAGGCACACCACAATTGATATTATTTTTATCCGACAATTTTTCATTGGCATAAGTATTCTGTAACCTATCACTCAAATAATTTTCAATCCATAAAAGAATAGTATTTTTAATCCCTAGTAATTTGAATTTTTTCAACAATATTTCATGATTCACCGTGTCAAACGCTTTACGTAGGTCAAAAAATGTTGCCAAGGTATTAATACCCACATTTCTATTTCTAAGTATGTCATCAGTTAGTTCACCCACTGCTGCAATTGTAGATCTCTCCTTCCTATAACCACTTTGTTGACTAGTTAAAAGGTTATTTTCTTCTAAAAAAATTGATAATCTTGTATGAACTATCCTTTCCAACATTTTCCCCGGTAAGGGGAGAAGTGAAATAGGCCTATAATTGTTAACTTTCCTTCTATCCCCATTTTTGAAAATAGGAGTAACAGTCGCACTCTTCCAACATTTAGGCACAATACCAAATCTTAATGACACGTTGAATAGATGAACTAATTGTCTACTTGAGTGAGTGAAGCAAATTTTAAGAATTTTCGATGATAAACCGTCCACAGAAGAAGCTTTGGTAATATCAATATTTTTGATTATATTATCAACTTCTTGTATAGTTGTTGATACATCCTCTAAGGCAGTTGTATCATTAACAATGCCATCAAAAGACCATGGGTCACTCAAACCATCTGCCAAATTTGCCCCTATTTCCGAAAAGTAATTATTAATATAATTAGATGTATTTGAATTCTCAATAATATTATCATCATCATCCAACAAGGCAATTTCTTTTTTATCCTTCTGTTTACCAGGTAATAATTTTGCTAATTCCCTCCAAAATTTTTGTGGATCATTTTTACATTCATCAGTGATTTTATTAACATGCTTATTACGAGTACTTTTATTTGTCTTGTTGAGTGATTTCCTAGTGTTTACAGCTACTTCTTTATCCAAAATATTTTTTGTCTTCCTGGATCTAGCTAGAAGTCCATCCTTCTCTGCAATTAATTCCAATAAATCTTGAGTGACCCATTCTTGTCTTGGTTTACCCACAGTAAATTCCTTGTAAGGACACAATTCATCTATCACTGACAGAATATTATCATAATAATATTTCCATAACCATTCTACATCTACACTTTTGTAAAATCCGAGCCAGTCAATTTTATCCATTTTACCCTTAACAACATCTTGGGTAAGTCCTTTTAAAGACCTACCTGTAAATGTTATTTTTGTGTTATCTTTCAGCTCTTCAATCTCAGAAGCATAGATTATATCATGGTCACTAAGATCAAAAGGAATAGTACCAGAATCCTCAATACTAATGATATTTGTAAACAACAAGTCAAGACATGAGTCTTTATCACCATGTCTCGTAGCTACTTTTATATGATTCATAAAACCATATTGCAACATCATAGTAATTAGCTTTTCAGAAACTAATTTTAATTTAACATCCAATAGATCAATATTTAAGTCACCCAAAAAATAAATCTTATTTGATTTTACTTTTACAATTTCGCTAACCACATTTTCTAAGAGATCTATAAATTTATACATATCACCCTGTGGAGGCCTATAAATATTACAAATTATTGTCTTGTTTTTATCATCATCTATCAAGGCAGTACATTGACATTCCATGTTAATGGTTGAACTATTAAATCTAGACAATTCATCTTCAGAACTAGAAAACCTGTTATTTATATAAGTTGATAATCCACCTCCCACTTTTGGATCATTTTTAGAATTATCATCATTCCACATTCTATCAACTCTATACATATTATAACCAGGTATTTCATACAAAGTATTATGATCAAAGTCAGTTAACCAAGATTCAGAAATTGTTAACACACCAATTGTCGATCCAGTGAACCTGGCTAGAAGCTCATCAATTTTTTCACCACGTATACTTCTAGTGTTAAGGTGTAAAATATGGTTTCTTCTAATAGCCTCTAAAAGAGGAACTGTCATTTCCGTATCATCCATTATTATTTTCAAAGGATAATTCCCAAAGGCAGGCAAGTAACCAAATGCAAAGACCATAATATACACTGAACCACATACATATTGAGTTATTTTTAACACTAACATAGAACATAAATTTAACTATAAATATGACAAATATCTGCTTTTGCAATTCAGACATATTTGTGATTGGAAGATGGCGTGGCTGTACTACTAGCATCCCTATATTGATAACAAATTGTGTACTGCTTGGATTGAAAAAAATAAAATTTATCGTCTCCATTGAGAATTAACAAATTATTTACAATCAACATTTTGTATATACCGGTACATATTTTGACCAATTAATAAGTTATTCATATATATATAGATCATTATAAATTTCATTTTACACATTTCATGTATAATTTATAGTGTACAATTACCGTTTCTAATAGATTTTATATATATTAATTTCTACACTTTTAATAGACTAGTAATTAATTATGTTCCAGACTCAAAAGACTATCCCACTTTGGGTGGATAATGTACTGATAGTTTAACACAGCTGAGACTCCAGCATAAATCATACGCAGGGTGGACGAGCAGAATGAAGCCTGAAGAGGTTGAGGACAAAATGAATCGAAACCTGAGACAACGTTGTGTTATGAGTAGGACGAGGTGACACCAGTACCCTTACCTGTTTGTGGCAGGGTTCTGGTCAGGGCTAGGTGAACAGATCACGACCCTTACCTAGACAGGACTAGGGCAGGACTAGGTAACACCACAACACTTGTCTAGTTATGGCAGGAGTATTTGCCTGACCAGGTACCACTATGACTCTTACCTAATTGTGGCAAGTGTCTTGGTAGGACTAGATACACCAGCAGGACCCTTATCAAGTTGTGGCAGTAGGCTTCACAGCATGAGAATCCACCAGTCAGTGGCGTAGGAAAAGGGGGGGCCAGGGGGGCCCAGGCCCCCCCAATCACTGAGGAGGGGGGGCCTGAATATGTTTGGGCCCCCCCAAAATTTGTCAAGACCTGTAATATAATACACACAATTTTCAAACTTTCCATTTCCCACATAAGAAAAAGGAGGGATAGATGGGACCCAAAATAAGAACTAGAGGGGCTCAAATACTTCTTTTCCGTACAATCTAATATAAGTGTGTATATGATACATCATGCATAAAAATTGATACTTAAAGTTGGTTGGAGTGGGCCCCCCCTGGGCCCCCCCAATGAAGATTTGCTTCCTACGCCTCTGCCAGTTGCAGTCAGTTGTGGATTGAACACCTACTCGTACCGCGCATTGTGTGCAGTGATAAGCGGTTGGCACTATCAGTACCACTCCCACTATCGACTCTACAGGCAAGCTGCTATCAGCACTCAGTGTACACCACATTCCCATAGTAACGTGCAATATGCTTCAACAGCAAGATACACACAGTGCCGACATGTAGACTGCCTATAGTACCAGAGTATCAGCCTGGGTGGCTTTTCGGTCTTCTGAGCCTTTTGGGTCTTTGGGTACAATTTCCATCGGCTATTTTCAAATCGGCGCTACTTCCATTTGGGGCTTTCCTAAAATTAAATTTAGCTGAAGTGTTATTCATTGCACATTTTGTACTAGAATTGCTGTATAAATCACTTTCTAAACTGTTCTCCGGTGGGAGAGCCATATTGCGGTTCAGTCTTGCTTTACTTTAACCCTTACTACTATAGGAGCTATATACCAGATCTTTGGAGGTGCTGATGTGAAATGATTATGAATGGTGATGAACCGTATTTTTGTGCTATTGCTTATACTATTAGTAGCAGTCCTTCCCCAATTAAGAATAAATTAGAAGTGAAGAGACAGTGACTCACTGAAGCACTTATGGATAGATCCTGGAGTATTTATAACATTTTAGTTTATGGATGGGGGAACATTCTCTGATGATTATAGCGCTGGTTTCTCAGACAATTCTCAAATGCTAAAATTGAACTAAACTTAGAATTTATGATAAACATGGCGATGGTGAATCATCACTGCAGACCATAAATAATTATACATCTAAATCTACCTTAAAAGAACCCAATGAAAAGGAATCTGCCATGTACTATAATGGGCATATTTAGAATAACGTGTTGATTACTGGCCCTGTCTGCTGATCATTCAAATACTTGATTTACACAGATCAGCAAATAAAAAGGACCTTGACTGATTGGGGTCAGCGCAGTGCAGATGTAATCTCATACTATTACTACTAGACACTGATGAGTGCTTATTTAAAAAATAAGTGACAAATGTTCGATGGATTTCTGGGCCAAACAAATCAACCTTTTGATCGATAAAATCAAAAGTATTTCTAAATATTGACAGATTTATTGCAATGGGTTCTACTAAATTAGCAAATGGTACATTGTGACTCATTCGTGTTGAGGGCAAACATTTTGGTCAGGAAATTATATTATGCACAGCTGCCGAGGAAGAAAACAAAGAAAATGCCATTTGAACAGTATTGGTACTGCACCTGCAGATGCTGGTCTCATTGTGAATAGCACACCGCATTGCTATAATTGCTCAGGTGCTGAAAGCCAGACAACAGTCCTTCTTTGAAATATTCTATAATTTCGGTAATAAACGGTTCTTACATGGCACCATCTTCAATTTAGTACTCATCTTACATAGCAGTGATGCTGGGAAGCAGCTTGCATTATGGAGGGAACCATTCAGTATTATGGAAAAGAATTACCAGCCAGTATAATGGAATGGAAGAAGCTGGTATCATGGGATGGAACCAGCCAGTATTATGGGATGGATGTAACTCAGTATTGTAGGACGAAACTAAGTAGTTTTAAGCTGATGGAACCAGTCTGCATTGTGGGATGGAACCTGCCAGTATCATGAAACCAGCCGGTATAATGGGATGAAAGCAGTCTGTATTATGGGATGGCACCAGCCGGTATAATGGAATGGAAGCAGTCTGTATAATGGGATGGAACCAACCAGTATTCTGGGATGGAAGCAGTCTGTATTATGGGATGGAAGCAGCCAGTATTCTGAGATGGAAGCAGTCTGTATTATGGGATGGAACCAACCAGTATTCTGACATGGAAGCAGTCTGTATTATGGGATGGAACCAACCAGTATTCTGGGATGGAAGCAGTCTGTATTATGGGATGGATTCCAACCAACCAGTATTCTGAGATGGAAGCAGTCTGAATTATGGGATGGAAGCAGCCAGTATTATCGGATGGAACCAACCAGTATTATGGGATGAAACCTGCCAGTATCATGGGATGGAACCAACCAGTGTTATGGGATGATTAACGAGCTATGTGCCTAAATGGCCCAATACTGTGCATGCATGCTGAAGGGTGCATCACTGCATACAACTGAAATATGGGTTGACATAATGAGAGGGTTCTGATTGATTCTCAGTTGACCTGCATGTGCCCTACAATCAGCATGCACCTGTCAATGCCGTATATAGTATGCATCCCCCTCACCCCCCCCCCCCCCACACACACACACACACGCAGCCCTTCATGTGTGCAGACACGCACAGGCACATCACTACACGTGTACAACCGACGCTTATGGGGAAAACCTGAGGTGGTGCCTGGACAAACATATAGTCTAAAATCTGCATATCCTACACGGTCTGAACTTGCTCCATACAAAAAAGAAAGATTTCCCTGATAATATTGTGATCTGCTGTGAGTCGCAGTGCGGCGCTTTATGGTGAACCCACCTTTTACTTTCTTGGGTACCCTCTTAGTTGTATCCTCTTTATATAACGGTATTTAAGTCCCCACACCACATCTAGAGAAACCTCAAGCCTGAGCTCCTTACTTCATGTATGTGACAGGCTCAGACTATACAGGATAGGCAAAACTCAGACTATGCGGCATGATAGTGGGTACAGAGGGGTCCCCTTTCAGGTCGGAAAGTCGCCGAAATTAAGGGGTCCAGGTCACAAAGTCGCTCTTTTTTCGCCTTTAAGCTTATATCATTTCCCCCCAAAAAAACGTCCAGGTCGCTTATATATTGCCTTAGGTCGAAAATCGCCTTCAAAACAGCCCAGGTCGCCAGGTTGCTTTTGACACATCTGCACCCCCAGGATATTATGTCTGTCAAGGCACCATAGGCGGTCCGTCCACAGTTGCACATCCAACTGGGGTTTCATGTCAGTATAGGGGTTGGGATGAGAGCTGTTGTGTGTGTGCGCGGGGATCGAGGGGCGGATAAAGCGTGGCCTTGCATGTTGCATGCCCACTAGCTAATCATGGCCACCGAACATGGAACTAACGCTGATTCAATGTTCATCTCTACAACCCTCAGCTCTTCAACACTTGTGAGCAGGTACACAGGAAACCCAGCTAACAAAAAAAAACCCGTCATTTTACATCAAAATAACGTTTTAAAATATTATTTAACGTTATGCCATAGTACGGAGCCTTAGAGAAACGTTATATAACGTTAAAAATTCTGTTGTTTTATTTACTGGGAGGATGCTCCGCAGGTAGACGATTCGTGTGTGGATCTGAGAATTAAGTCTACCTGAATACTAATCTGTGTTCTAATTCTGACTATATAGTTCCTGCTTAAAATTTGGTTCAACTTTGAAATGTAGACTATGAATAATCACTCTCTATTTCCAATCTACATGCAGTATGTTTGCATAGGGATAGTTCCCTGTTGAAGCAATGCCCAGGACAGGTATATCAACATTGATCAACTCTCACCATGGAGCAATGGACACATGTATGTGTACAGCATGGAATGATGCCAGAATACAGCAACAGCAAGTACTTTGCTGCATACATGCATCATGCCGATTATGGGGTTGATACCCCCACTCCCAAAAGGCTCAGCAATACCACCAATTAATCCTTTAAGGACGGATATCACTAAAAGATGACCTTCGTCGTCATGGTGCACCAATGCAGTCCCGGCGAGTAACTCACCAGGGCTGCATTCATGCATCATGACGACCAAGGACATGATGCATTAAGGCATATCATGCCGTCCATAAGGGTTAAGGTAATGTATACTCACCTCGCTACTTGCCTGAACATGCAGATATGAGCTATCATCAAGGGGTCTAGAAGCGAGACTCCTTGCTCATTTAAAGAGGAAACATACACAACCATTCCTTTTCCAATAGTGTTGTTCTACTCCATTGGCAAGTGGCCCTTGATACTACTGCAAATGGACATTTAACACTCTGCACTGTCTACTTAGACAAATGGCGGTAGATAACTCTGGGTTCTTGGATAAAGAGGAACCTTTGTTTTACAGACAACCCTAAACAAGGCCAAGTGAAATGTGCTTCGGATGCGCAGCCGAACTCTCTTAATGATCCGTCTATAGGGACCTGTAAATAAGATAATTCAGAATAATTATCAACCGAATTTGGTCAACTATTGTTCAAACCCTCACTGAGATAATATAATGACTATGGTATAAAGATTTGACGTTTCTTATCTACATGGGAAAAGTGAAGGGCACCGGTCCCATTCACTATGGCAAACTTACATTGAAGCCTTTTCAATAAGATGAGCAGTTAAGTAGAAGGGGTTACTCACGAGCCATTGGAATGATCCCAGGTCTTGGATTCCAATTAACTGTGCATGTATGTGTCATATAACATATATTTCCTAGAGGTACATCGTATATCAACAGTTACTAGAAATTACTAGAATGGATTCTTCCCCCTTTGCTAAAGTATTGACAGTTAACCCTAGAACCAGACACAATTTCAAGCATTTCATTCCCCAATAAAATAATGATATTGATCCTATGTTAAGATAATGTTAGTGTAAAACTGCTCTGTGGGGCTACTCCAATCTTGGCCTGTCCTCAAAGGGACTCCTTCTCTTAACTTAAGTGATGGCAATAGCATCAGAGGCTACTGAGTATACTGCACTGTATATCAAGCAGCAGGGGCTCCCCTACCTTACCTCCGAATGGTCCCTTCCCAACTGATGGTAGTGTGCAGCAACTAGTATTTAGTACCCCTCCCCTCCTATCTAGAAGAGATGCAACAGGTGGCCTTGGCTCTCCATGTAATGTTAGTGTATGGGTGCTTAGTGTTGAGTGCTATGTTGGAGGCACTATGTCCTAAGTGCTGGGCGTGAAGTAGTATAAGTACCGCCCCACCTACATCTAGACGACAGGAATAGCAGTACAGGCTATGTATAGCATGTTTTGCACTAAATAAGTGATACTTAGATCTCATTCGGAGATGTTTGTCACTCGTGTATAGAGACTGCAGTGTTGACTGGAGTGCTACTATCATTGGCATTGTCTGCTGTTCATAGTATCAATCCTATATTTTGTTCCCCGATAACTTCCCAATAAATATAGAGTATCCGATTACACGTAGAATGCATTGGCTAGCAAGAAGTTGTTAGCACCTATCACTAATAATTTATTATATTTGTATTTATTAAGTATGATAGGTTTTTAGCTATCAAATATAATGTCCAAGGGCTAGATCGAGCTCTGCAGTGCTATATTGGATTTGTTCAAAGCTTCGGACACTCAGGTAAGTTGTATACACTGACAGACTGAGGCTTCATGTCCCTAGGTAGGTATATCGTGTATATCTGCATGTTATGTAGGCCGAACCCTGGATCAGCTGCCACACCCATTCCTCAAGGCCTGAGTTATTCCCCAGGGCTGCATTGATGCATCAAATGGCAAAGCATATTAAAGCAGTCTGCGACCCTTAAAGGGCTGAATATAGAATGCCACTTCTGAGCATGGCCCTGAACCACCGACCTGCTGCCGCTGAGGCAGGTGTCCTCCCTACCACTGTGCCCCACCTCAGGTATATAGATGTATATAGGTCAAACCCTGAGCTGCTCCTACCTGTACCCCCTTCATGTAGCCAGGCACCCAGGTGTCTACTATGAGCAGGTTGTAGCACCCAGGTATAATAGTACCCAGGTATACCTGGAGCCACTCACTATACTGCTATAGGTCGCTGCTGGAGGTGTGAGGTCTCTGAGTAACCCAGTATTGCAAAGAGAAAAAACAGCTCAATCTGGTACTGCTTTGTATATGTGTATGCGTATCTGCTTTCATTAGAACTGCTCTTTTAAAACTGAATCATCAGCTGGTGCTCCCAACCGAGTTTTCACAATTCGTGGATACCACACCAAATAAATGAATGTACAGATCAGGCGCTAATTCGAGATCCTGTTTTAATTAAAAAGCTTTAAAACATATTCAACTCTTTTAAGGATCTTATAATTCTTAAAGCAAGGTAGCATCATATACCGTAAGGCTTCGTACTTAAGTGTTGTCATGATGCACCAACTCAGTGACGGTGAGAAACTCACAGGTGTTGCGTTGGTGCATCATGTCGACCCTTTTTTATTTTTTATCACTGATTTTTATTCTGGAGGTATGAGGAAGGTTCCTGGGGATCCTGTTTGCATCGGTCTCCAGCCGTGCTGCGTATGGTTTGTATTACAAAAACCCCTTTTGCTGAATCGACTCTGTGGGCTTGATGAGATTCTTGTCAGTGTCACACTCTTTACAAAAGGTAGGTGAAACCTAAAGAGTTTAAATTGTATACTTCATGCTGTAGAGGTCTATAGCTATTACCCTGGTTAAATTGGGACTGACAGAAGTAGACTATACACATACTGACGCTGAGAACCCCTAATCCATACGCTACGTCATAATCTCTACCGACCGGGTTATACACTCTCAAAAACGTGAGCGTCACTGTCGCCGAAAGCATTCTCACCTGAAAGCCAGGCAGTGCCTGACTTTCAGGTGAGGGGTGCCTTTGTATACATACGTATACATCAACACTATGGAGTATAGGAGATGCAGAGAAGTACCACTGAGGTCAAAATGTCCCCATAATGAGGGGTTTCAACTTCCAGGACACAACAATTAGACCCTTTACAGTATAGCCAATTTTGTCTAAAAGTCGCCAGGCCGCTGAAATCATTGTACCAGATCTACTTCATTTCCAAAAAGAGATTTTACCCCATATGTATGATACTTATATTATCCAATGTAAACATCCTGTTTTATTTACACACTGTACGTTGTACTCAGAAGAACATTTACTATCTCCTGGCGCTGTACTTATCCATACCTTATCTGTGCTCAATCTATATAACCGTGGTATTATAGTATGGACACTTCTTAATTCAAACTACGCCTGACTCCAAGCACATAGGAGACGGCAACTTGATTCAGGTTAAGAATAATTTAAAGCAGGGATGTCATTGCGCTTGTCTTGTATAGGTTATTAGTTATTTACTACTTTGCTCTCGATATTGCGAAATATTGGTTATTTGTTATGCGGCACGAAATTATATATATTTCTTTGTGTGTATAAAAATAGATGAGCAGGATATGAGAGAGGACTTGCTTCCCAGAATATAATTTACATTTAATAAATATTATATCATCCATTTAGGTTTGTTACACAACACCCCTTGACAGAGATAATACATTTGATTTATCATTGCTAAACGTACTGATTTTGAGTTTCCATATTTCATTTGTGCCATAATAAACCATGCTAATATTTTATATTTCAATAGTTATTCAATTAAGTACATCCAATGGATTGTGATATAATAATGCATTTTTTTTCTACTTGGCCTTTTTGTGACATTGACATTGATCTTAGTGATGTCAAATATTGGTCAGGCCTGATCGAATACACACACGTACATTACCGGGGCGTGATTTATTAATGTAAATTGGAAATGTCGATTGTAAACTTGTCTAGACTGTATGCCGTTATTTATTTATCATCTGTTTATTCATTGACCTATTTGAATAATTGATTACTCGTATGCGAAAAGTGTTCATCTCTGTGTGTATGATCCGGCTGCTATGAATTACTAAATAACCAAAACAAAGGGTTTAAATGGAATAAACTATGGCATGATTTCAAATTTATCATCATCCATCACTCTCAACCCAAATCCATACCAAAGAATTATCTTTCATCGTAAAGATCAGCTAAAATAAGGTAAGGTATACAATGTTGATTTTGTGAAAAATATCCCAGTTATTGGTACTGAATTCTACTATTTGTGATGCGTTTTCACCCAACCAGTCACATGTCGGACACATTAGTTTCAGGATTATGCTCCTTTCATAGAGGTCACATCAAAGGCTCCATTTTCGTTCTTAATTCATCAAAATATCTTATATCCTTTAGTTTTTAATGAATTTTCAAAGTTAAAATGGACACAGATTATAAATAATAGAGCTCTAAACATAGGGTTTCATATTAATGTATACTTACATATAAAACAGGAATGCTTTTTAGGCAGTTTCTAGGCAGTTTGCCTGCTACCAATGTAAAGAGAAAATGTGTGGCTATCTCTAGATATTTAATGCTAAAGTGAACTTGTGAGAATCTGAATCATATTACAAATAGAAATGTTGACATAAATTGCAAGATCGATAATCAGCGATGTTCATCAGATCAACCAATTTAGGTCAAATCTGATCATTTGTTTGCAACATGATAATAAATGCGAACACCTAATAAATTGAATTTCACTAAAATCTAACCTTTTGACCTGATTATCTCTGGTCCAAGATGTGTGAGATGTGACAGATTAAGTGAAAACACATCACATTTCAAGTCCATTACTTATTATGATAATGATTTGAAATCAAAATTGAGTGAATTACTATTCCACTGTTAGACAGCCGTCTTACAGATGATGTCGATACACTTCGTTCCCCGATGTGCTATTTGATACTTGAAACATGGGCAGACATCGATACCTATAACATGAATGACATCTCTAGATTATAATGCTTTTACCTTTTCCAACATCACTGTGCTCCTAGCTCTTATCCAAGAGTCTTATTCAAGACCGGTCATCATTCCTCATCATAAATTGAGCAGTGAATTGGGAGGGCACTAGAGAAGGAGTGACAGAGCTGCAGAGGAGTCGTTAGGAGTCTATACTGTAATACTCCAGTGAGCTTTGAGGGGACTCAGGAGGGGTAGATGCTACCTTAGGTTATCAGTGGGATCCACTATTGGGTCAGGAAGGCCACTACCGGTACTGTTTTTATGTATAGCCATTAAAACTAGTGGGTCAGCCAATGTAGCCACAGACTCAGACTTCCACGGCTTTATGCTGGGACTAGGCTATGTTCTAATAATGCAGGTACCATTGAGAACGGAGCTAAACGCACGTGAGACTACTGGTTAGTGTGAATACCACATTGTCCCGTCTTGGTACAGTACTAGTTGTATGGAATCTAGATTAATCGTACCACTCCAAATCATTTAAATAGCCGGTAACTCTTAATTCAAACCGATATTCTCACCAAGAGTACTGTCAATGATAAGTTGCAGCTTTCTGTACGTATACAGTAGAATATACTGTAATGGTACAGTAGATCTATGGTGTAGAACCACAGTAGAAACTGCGTACCTACACTTATTATCTACAGTGTGATAAGCGTGTAGGTTCTCTTGCATTTTCCTACTCAAATAGCGAGTGGAATGTTAATGGTAAGAGTCTAAAATTTGCCTGTGCTAGTCTTACCACATCTTGTGAATTTCAATGGCAGCGCACACTAGATCTATAGCGGACCTGGGATGTTCCCGGTAGAGCCCATGTCGTCCACTCGAGTGAGCAGCTCACAGTCTGGGTTAACCCTTTAAGGACCACATGGTACTTTAATGTGCAATGTCGTTGGTCGACATGATGCGCGAATGCAGCCCTGGTGAGTCTTCTCACTAGTGCTGCATTCATGCACCATGACATCCCTAGGGGGAGTGTATCAGTGAAGTATTGCCAGCATGATGCTTGAATACAGCACTGGTGGGCGAGTTACTATAGGACGATCAATGGTTATACTTTATCAAAGTACAAGCGGCCTTTAAAGGGTTAGAGGGAGCTGTGTAGGGTGCCTGGGGTTATCACAGGATGTTCTCCTGGCAGCCAAAGACTACTAACAGCACTGTTTTATGTATACTTGTACGTGTAGCCGGTGGTCTACTAACCTGCTCAAAGTATACCACTATTGAAGGCCGTACTCGGCGGATAAACACACTATTGGGAACATCTCCGTTCTTCTGTTGTGGTCTCTTGAGGGAATTCTAGCATCGACAACAGACGCTCAAAAGACCACCAGGAAGTGTTATATATAGGTATGGGTTCTGTCTAGGAACAACCAGCTCCTGCTTTGACTGAGTGAGGACAGGGGTATACGTTTGATGTCACAAAAGAAAGTTTGTTTCAGGTTACCCTAACCCTTCCCTGCAAAACAGGGCCGACCTTGGAATCGTGATCAGAGTTTTAAAAGAACCAACTCCTCGAGTCGAGTTCTGGGTACCTTGGATGACAATTATCTTTTTAAACGAGGAAAAAACCCGACCTAGCTACCCTTAATATTCGGACCAGGTAACCTAAAACATCCCTAATTCTGGTTGGCTTAAACACATCTCTAGTATTCTCTTCTATGGGAGGTGGCTCATATCGTCATAAAACGAATATTTTGCCGGCACTGCATTCTTGCATTTTGGGGTTCTGATATTAGTTGCAATAGTTGGGAGAGAGCACTTCCTTCAGAATAAACAAAGAGCCACTGACTGGCTAGCTCTCATGTACCTAGTATACTAGGACCCTATATTGTACCAAAGAAACATGTTCCCCCTAGGTTTACTAACCATGGTGGCTCCTTAGTCTAGCACTGGAGTGGTCCCCGCTCCCAGTCCTACCCGCAGTCTCTCTCAATATCTCAACAAGACTAGTAGTACCTTGCTATGGCATACATAGTGTCTAAAGCTGGTCCGGGTTATCTGGGATCCGCCACAGGCAGGGGACCACCAGGTACCATATGTTCAGGGTAGGTGTAGTGTGGTTGCCTCCTGTATCTGTGGGCTGCGAGCTGCTCTGCGAGCTGCTCTGCGAGCTGCTCTGTGAGCTGCTCTGTGCACTGAGCAACTGCAGGTCTATAGGGTCAGCATGGCTCTATCTATATAGAGTATAGCGATAATTCTGGTGGCTCCGTGTGGGCGGGCATGTTAGTTCTGTCCTCGGAATATCACGAGAGATTTAGCTTGGTACAAGAGCACATAAAGCATGATATGCCAGGAGCAAGCTGTGTTCCGTGGACAGAACCAAGATCTCACGAGAGACGCTAGGGTCAGCTTGGACATGCTGGTCCCGGGAGCAAGTTCCGACCTGCTTTATCGTTATAGGATGTACGGCGGTCTAGGTTAAACTAGCAGACACCCACAGAGAGCCACTGTAAGACTTACTGTTCAGCAGAGCATCATGAAATTTGTGACTGGGAAAAGGGACCTTGATGCAACCTGCACTAAGGTCCCATTTCCCACCATTCATAGACATGTAGGATGCCTAGATGTCACCTAGCTGTAGGTAGGGGACTGGGCATGGAGCATTATTGTGGCCGTGCTCTCCAAAGAGACATCGAGGAGTCTCACAACTAAGAGGGAAGCCAATTGTGTTGTTACTTGGTATAGTGTATAGTATCTGTACCTGGTCTGAGGTAGCTGTGAAGCTTAGTACTGATGAAGACTACTAGGTCCTACATTGTGTGATATGGTTAGATCGTGTCCCCATACTCTGAATAGATTTGTGCTCTGCAGAAGGCTGGGAACAGTTTTATATTACAATAAAACTATTTTATCTTACAATAATATTCGATCAGTTTATTATGATAAGAGGTTAAACAGAAATGTTTCGCTTGACCCTGTGCCCAGCATCCTTTCAGATTGGATGCCGACATATTTGAGTGTAAAATTATGATGATTGAGACCTGACTGATACAATTAGTATAGCTAGTCCTAAAGGGACTTGGTATCCCTCAACGGGCTGGTCATCTATCCTATCTTAGCACAGTGCTTAGGAGTCAATTAAGTACTGCTCTATTATGTATACAGATGGCAACAGCATAAGCTATACCAGCCATAACGGGTGGCACAATAGGCTATGAATCTGTGCTGTGCATAAGAACAACGCAAGAGGCAGAGCCAGTGGCTCCCACCGTATTCTGAGACGACTATACTGGGAACTACCCCTCTGCTATACCCAGTAACAAAAGCCATAGATAAGCTCTTGATGATAAGCACTCTATACACGTTTACAGTGCTGGCATATAGATAGTACAACCTCCAGAGCACTAAGCAGTGCTATAGAGGTGATGTAGGAGGCAGTATCATGGACTATACATGTAGCAGGGGTGGCACACTATGAACCTGTGCTGCTCAGGAGAATACCAGGAGCAGTGATAGTGTGGATACATTGCTAGCTAGTGTCCCTTGTTATTTATTTCATGCGGATAAATGAAGTTGCTATATATGCTTAACTACTAGAATGGCCGTGCTTAACACCCCTTTGGAGAGACTGATGCTCATTCTCTATGGGCTATTTCTCCATGATGACGCCACTGAAATAGCAATGAAATCAATTTCTAAATGCCATTTTTAAGTATAATTTATCAATAATTACATGAAATAAACACAGAGATCCACTCCAATCAGTCTGATGATCCAAGGTACCACTCGCGGAGAAATCTGTCATTCAGGGCCATAACCCATTACCCGATTTGGTGGCATTATAGGCCAATATATTCACAACATTATACTACAAAGTACTGCAGTGGGTCTGTTTGTTGAGGGTAAATCGGCCGATAATGCCTCCAAGTCGGCTAATGGGTTATGGCCCTCAGAGAGATCGTCGTGGACCTCTGTATATGTATTGCTCAGGGTGGATGGGGCCTAGGGATATCCCTAGGACCTTCTACATGGGGATTGGACCCGCACTCTTGAAACATGGTAATGCGTAGGTCAAATAAAAAAGTTTGTTTCAGGTAACATGGGCAGAATGTCTAAGGTCGGTAGGTCGGATTTCTTTTAATAAACTTTTTTAAAGCCCCTGTACAATACCCTTAAATTGAACAAAAAGGTGTAAAAATGGGGAAAAGGTTTTTCTAAACCTAAAATTGAACCAAAAAATGTGTAAGAAGAATTTCTTCACAATTGCATTTTAAAAAAGCAGGGTCGGCCCTATTTTGATGGGGTCGGTCGGGTGACCTGAAACAAACCATTCTTTTGGCTGTATCATCAATAGTGGTATCCCAGTGGGCACAGAACATTGAATCAACATTGATAAATGGTTGTCAACATTGATTCAATGTTGATTTAACGTTGATTCAACATAGAACAGGATTTTGTGCCCACTGGGATACTTCAATGTGTACCTTTACTCTAGGAGCCGCTCCCTGTACTACACACACTGCTAGACCTAGGTCTACTTCAGTGCATGATAAAGTGAATACATAATGCTCTATGATAGATACCGGGGTATTCTTACTAGTACACTATCCTGCACAGGCATAGGGAGGAGCCTGTACCACATGTACCGCTACTACTAGTAGATAACGCATCCCAGTTGGGCTATGTCATTTCTTGTATCCCAGGAAACAAGACGATGATGGCGGTGACTATCTTCTCAATACTTGTATTATCCAATTACACATATGTATGTGTGTGTGTAGTGGTAAGTATGTGTATCTTCATATGTATCATATGTGAGTGTATTATGTAGTGGTACACTAACTTATTTCTAAAAATCCGCGATTTGCTCTCTGAACCATACCTCCAACCAACGATTCCCACTTGATGGCAATGTGTAGTGCTTGTTTAACACCCTGTGTTATCTGACCTTTCTCACAACACCAGATTGTACACAGAGGCTGGACTGTTAGAGGTACCACCAACCCACACACCATGAGCTGCTCTGTTATCTACTGTATAAAAAGATAACAGCGAGCAGCTCATTGCCTCGTATTAAGCTATCAGAGGTACGACGGAAAAGGTTATGGGCATACTCCATCAGAAGGGTCTGACTATGAAGCTGTGTTATATGGTACCTATAGATATCAATATGTGGAGGTGGGCAGTGGCACACTAAGCAAGAGAGAGAGGTGTGCTCTAGTTCCAGGCCTAACACCAGAAAAAACACGTCCCACACAGTATATAAACTGTACCTGGGGATATTACATGTTCAGGAATTCCTCTCTTTTCACCTCAGATGAGAAACTTGAATTCCTGTCAATTCCCATGAAATAAGATATTTGTTAGAAGTCATCACAATCATATATCTGTATATATGTCCTCAATTAGGACCCACCTCCTATCACGACACCAGGTGACCTATATGCTGCATGCCTGAGTAACATTAGGTGAAAAAAAAGGTTTGTTTCAGGTAACATGGTAACAAGAAAGTCTAGGGTAGGAAGTCGAAATTCTTTTTTTACGTGAATATTTTACTGCCTCTCTGCAAACATCATAGTGACCAAAAATGTGTAGAAATGGGAAAGATTCTTCTAAATCCCTAGAATTGACCAAAAATGTAAAGTATGATTTTATTTTTTCAAAATTGCATAAAAAAAAAAGGTTAGACCTGTTTTGATAGGCATGGTCGGTGACCTGAAACCAACAAGGCAGCAGCTCTTCATGCTGGATGCGACTGGAGGTATGGTACCCTATCCTATATTTTGCATAGACTACATGTACCAGCAGGACCCCGCACAACAGCTGGTGTATATGTATAGAAATGGTGTATCAAAGTTACATGTTATCTCTCTATCCCTTACTCACCATCTACGTTTCTGCTATCTCTGCTATCTCTGTGTCTCCCTCTTTCTCCCTCTCTGTCTCTCTACCTCTGCCTCCCTCTCCCTCTCTGTTAAATGAGTGCTGACTATGAGAAAACCATAATAGGTATAGTTGCTGAAAAGCCCACTCTCCTGCTGTACATATTACAACCTGCATGTATCAGTCAGTAGAGATGCTAATACTGGTTCTGAGGACAATGTTGCTACTCATTATAACAACTTCACTTGATTATTTCGATTATCTTGTTCATATTTATGTTAACCTTGGGCATATTGCTGTTGATTAGTATTGTTATCAATCTATATAGTATTGCTGTTAATCTTGATAATATTGTTGTCAATCTTAATAGTATTCTTGTTGATTTTGATAGTATTGTTGTCGATCGTCATAGCATAATTGTTGATTTGATAGAATTGCTGTTTATCTTGATAGCTTTGCAGTGGATGCTGATAGCATTGCTGTTGAACACCAGGTAATGGTGTGATGGGTATAGTCCCTGTCCTCCCCCTCTCACCTCACACAGCTAATCTCGGCCTGTTATCAGCCCGAGTGCTGCAGTGCGTGCCCTGCCTCCTGCACCCTGCCTGCTATCTCCCACCACCATCACCACCACCACCACCACCACCCATCACCTCCAGTCCCTGTTGTACGCCGCACAATGCACACCACCCCCACCCACAATGATAATATCAACAACCCGCAGTCCCTACACAACAGCCAGCACCAGAAACCATCACTGCAATCACTAACCAGTACAGGCGTCAGGCAAGGGTCTACTTTGGTGCACAACCTTAGAAGCGCCACCTAGGTCTGCCCCTACTTAGCACTTGCAGCGTTAGGGTTTCTTCTACTCTGATGCATGTCCTTACAGGTGCCAGGTATATTATGGACTAATATCACATATAAGTGTGCGTCCCTACTTAAACTAGCTACTTACAGGGTGTGCCGCTACTTGACCAGTGTTGTAAATATTTCGCTTGCCCCATACATACCTATCGCTATATACGCATATATATATATCTACTTACCCACCACTACAGGCCTGACCCTACTTACTCGGAACTACAGGCCTGTCCCTACTTACCCTAAAACTACATCCACCAGGGCTGCCTTTGCTGACCCAGTACTGTGACTGACCCTACTCACCCCTTAAACATGTACACATCAGGTATGTCCCTAGAGAAAATGGGATTTAGGCCCTACTTAACTATAACCGTCTTAATGCCGGCCCTGCCCCTACTTACCCAGTAATATAAGTGCCAGGCTTGCCCCTACTTACCCAGCCTTTTAAGCATCAGTCCTTTAAGTGTCATCAGCTTTAGGTTAAGTCTTACATGTCTCAGGCCATACTTACCCAGCCTTATAAGCACCACACCTCCCCCTACTCCCCCAGCCTTTTTAAGCTTCAGGCCTCCCCCCCACTTGCTTAGTGCTATAAGCGTCAGCCCTCCCCTACCTACCCAGCCAATGAGGCATCATACCTCCCCCTTTACCCGGCTCTATAAGGAGCAGGCCTCCCCCTTCTTACCCAGCCTTATTAGCATTAGACTTCCCCCGACTTAGCAAGCTTTTTAAGCATCAGACCTCTCCTATTACCCAGCCTTACAAGCGTCAGACCTTCTCCTAATTACATAGCCTTATGCGCATCAGACCTCCCCTACTTTCCCACCCTTATAAGCGCCAGTCCTCTCCCTACTTTCCCAGTCTCCCCTTCCTTACCTAACCTCATACACGTAGGATATGCCCCTACTTACCCAGCCTTATAACCATCAGGCCTCCCCTACTTACCCAGTGTTATAAGCATCATACCTTCCTTACTTACACAGCATTTTATGTGTCATCAGCTTTAGGTCTGATACCAGTTACAGCCTTACATGCCTTAGGTCATACTTATAAGCATCAGGCCTACCCCCTACTTGCCAAGTGCTATAAGTATCAGGCCTACCCCCTACTTGTCCAGTGCTATAAGCGTCAGGTATCCCCCTACTTACCCACCCTTATAAGTGTCAGACCTTCCCTACTTACCCACCCTTATACATGTCAGATCGTCCCTACCTACCCAGCCATATAAAAATCAGACCTCCCCCTACTTACCCAACCTTATAAGCGTCAGACCTCCCCTTACTTACCCAGATAAGCGTCAGCAGCTGAAACCCAGGTTTGGCCTCGTCCAATAGGTAGTCAGGTAGTCCATGGGGTGCTGCAGGGTGGGGGTGCTGGAGGAAGTGGAGGTATCTCTATACAGGTGTACGCTGGTGGGTAGCTCCAGGGTGGGATGTACTGATGGTGTCACTTAATCCTTGATCTATGTGAATGTGTGAATACTCCAGTGGGTGATGAGACGGTGAAGGAGCTGGTAATACTCCTTATAGCCTGTTCTATCATGCAGCGTGTGACGCCTCAGGTGAGGAGGTAGGATGGTGGGTGGTGGTGGAGGTGGTGGGAGACTGAGTGAGCTTGTACTGTTGTTGGTACTGTTGTTGTTGTTATTATTATTGTTGTTGTTTTAGAGTTTCTACTACTACCACTAAGTGGCACTCACCGGTAACAGCAGAGTGGGGGAATACTGCTTAACACAAACTGTCAGATAGAGCAGCTCACAGAGCAGCTCACAGAGCAGCTCCTCACACAGAGAGCAGCTCACACACAGGCTATCCTCCTCCTCCTGCTCCTCCTCCTCCTGCTCGTCCTGTGCCAGTCCCAGTCCACCACCAGTCCCTGAGAGCAGGCAGGCTGACTGCTGACACTACTACAGCTGCCTCCACTCCTCCTACTCCTCCTCCTACTCCTCCTCCTCCTACCGCAGGCTGTCTCTATGCCTGGCCTCTGTACCACCACTATAGACTACTACCACTGGGCCGCTACATGCAGCCGCCACCTCCCGTGCCGCGGGACTGCCGCAGCCGCTGCTGCTGCTACCTCACTGCCGCCTGCTGGCAGACTGAGGCACTAAGCACACCTCCCGGCCCTCCCCTCATCCTGCTGCTGCTGCAGCCTCCAGACTGGGACTAGGCCTGTTCTGGACGCCACTCTCCAAGCAGACATAACACCTTTTCTGTGGGCAGTCTCTGTCTATCGATAGCGAGGCGTGCTGGGATGCCTGCATTCAAGCCCCAGCGCCCTTATACATATAGGACTGAGCACCTGTCCCAGCTCCACTCCGACTGTCGGTGGAGGGGTACCGAGTTCTGTGCCTTTGAGCTGTGTAAGCATGGACCAATCATATCCGAATTATATCTGGACATCATGCAGTTCTTAGGATGTATTAACTCGCATGGTCAGCAACATGCAACATGCCAAGAATTGAAATCATGGAAACACTATGCTGCCCTAAAAGGGTTAAGTGACCTGTAGTTACGGTATCACATAACCAAAAGTAGTTTTCTCATTTCAAGAAACTAATATAAATTAACTCGCCTAGTTTTAAGGGGGAAAATCCTTAAAACTAGTCATTTGTCCGCCAGTCAAGTTAATTTATCTTAGTTTCTTGAAATAAGAAAATTATTTTTGGCTGTGTAAAGTGCACAGGATAGCCTCATTATTCCAATGCTTCCAAATCCCAGCACTACCACTGTGTAAGGGAGTAGTGGTCAACGTTGTTAGGGTTATGAGGTATAGCACAGCCCACCATGCTTGGGTTTACAATGCCGTAGTGTCTTGGATAAGCATACCTGTGGTTATTCATTTAGATGGCACCAATAAACCTGCGCTTATTCAAGACACGAAAATAGTCATTTTCATTTCAAAACTCAGGACCTGCGCTTATTTGACACCCTTGTGTTTATTCAAGCCAGTACAACTTGAGTTTGTAAGATATCACCTTAGGACATGGTGGTCGTTCCATACAAAATTCAGCTGATGTTATATTATACATAATCTAGCATAGAGGGTCTGCCTCAGATTGGGTGAATGCTACTCCATACATTACCTTAATATTCCCATGGTTTAAAATCGAAATATATCAATGGAAAAGTGCAGAAAATGTCTAATTAAGTTTCTGCCACAAGGGGTGAGGTTGGCACAGAGATATAGGCCACTGAGCAGCTCCAGCCACTATGGTGAGCTGCTCGTTACTGCCTGGTGTCTGCTCCCCGCGCCTCTGGCCGCAGCGAGCTCCAGTCAGAGATGCATCGCTCCACGTTTTGCTGAGGATGGTTATTGCTGGCACGCGTCACCAATAGATGGATGGAACAGATCACACAGCTGCAGGCGGCACGGGAAAAAGGTACAGGCAGAGAGGGGGAACAGGAGAGAGGGAGCAGGGGAGGGGCATGGGAGGGGGAGCATGGGAGGGGGAGCATTGGATGGGAGCATGGGAGGGGGAGAATGAGAAGGGGAGCATGGCAGGGGAAGCATGGGAGGGGGAGCAGGGGAGGGGGAGCATTGAAGGGGAGCATGGGAGGGGGAGCATGTGAGGGGGAGAATGAGAAGGGGAGCATGGCAGGGGAAGCATGGGAGGGGGAGCATGGGAGGGGAAGCATAGGAAGGGGAGCATGGGAGGGGGAGCATGGGAGGGGGAGCATGGGAGGGGGAGCATAGGAGGGGAGCTGGGGAATGGGAGCAGGAGAGGGATGGGAGAAGGGGAGGGGAGCAGAGGAGGAGGAGCAGGGATGGGAGGGGGGCTGTGGAAAAGGAGTAGCGGAGAGAAAAAGTTTTAGGCAGAGAAAAATGCTAGGGAGAAGTAGAGAGGAGAGAACAGGCAGAGGGATGAGGGGACTAATGTAGTGGGGGAGAGACGGTGTAGGGAGAGGATAAGAGGCAGAGGGGTGCTAGGAAAAAGGATGTAGGGGATGGAAGGGAGATGAGGGGAGGGATATAACAGATAGCTCCCACTATACTAAGCATATTACAAACCTGGAGGTCTTCGCCTATCGAATTCTATAATTATCCAAATTACTAGAAAAATCCCACTTGGTTTTGTTACACCCTGTTTGAGTATCCTATTGAGCTGTTGGGGTATACACCCACTTGTATAATCCATCAGCACTACTTACTTTAAAGCTTGACCATCATGGTTGAAGTGAACCCAAAGGCACTTTTGGATATAGTTCAGTTTTCATTAACAAGAGGGGTCTTAAGGGCTTGGAGCTCAGCTCTTACAGGCACAAGATAGGGTGAATATATGTTGTAGCTGGACAATGCTCATGGTCCCCTGTCCAAACACTGCTGCCCTCTGGTGTAACTGTTATTTTAGTCTATGTATCGAAAAATGCTGAACTTATTCCCTGACGGCCCAGCTTTAAGGCCAACAACTCATTGCCCGTCCTCTGGGCCTTATATGCTATGGGGCGGCTACAAATCTAAGGTCTCAAATGGCCGAGGACGGAGGTGTTATATTTGAAATTGCTACATGAGAATGACCTATTGATAAGATGATAACGGAGGTTAATACCCTGCTTCATTTTTGATTGCCCCCCGTGAATGAAATCACTATATACTTAGATTACAAATCGAAATGTAAACTGCTATTAAATAAGGTTTCGATTTAGACATCAACAAGTCATCTTCATCAACTAGATTATCAGTGTGAGCTACAGCGGGCATTTACACTGCTCAGTATGCCCACAGGAAGGCAGCCTACACTGCCCCTGGTGGTCTATGCAGGTACCAGATGCTGAATGTGCCGTATAGTCGTCCCACCTCAGATGGAGTGATGCTGGTAGACAGGGCTCATTACGTATTTATCCAGGTGCCGGGGCCCTTCATTGATCATATACACCGGCCCTGTCCTGCCGACATGTATACGCATGCATTGTTAATGGACATGCCGATGGGCAGAAAATGTCCGCCATAGCACAGGCATGTGCACTCTCCAAGCAGGTGCACAGCTCCTTATTCTGCTTGGAGAGCAATTATAGTTTGTATGTCAACTACGGCTAATATGATATTTCGGCTGAACAATATTGATTATCTCATAGCAAGCAATGTATGTAAACACCAGGATAAATATATTGAGTATTATATAAAGTATTGCTGCCACAAAATAGAACATAACTTTTATTGTCCAAAGGACTTATTATATCAGCTTGTAGATGGTAGTAGCTGATGAGGTATGTAGAGGTCTATCCATGCAGCGAGGTGCCCTGGTTTGGAATTCAACTCCTCAAGCTCATACTAGGTACACAGGGAAAAGAAACAGAGTCAAAAGGGAGTCCATGTTGCCTCCAGAATGACTCCCCTGTTTAGGGCAGACCAGGGTACCCGAGAGAGCCTAGGTGACCCTCTTGCTGGCCTAAGGGAATCACCTGGGGAAGTCATATAGCTCTCTGACATATGACTCCCCCAGGTGACTCCCTTAGGTCAGCCGCTGAGTCACCTAGGCTCCCCTAGGTGACCTAGACTCCTTTACACAGGGGGGTCATTCTGGAGGCAACCTTGACTCCCCTTTGACGCTGTTTTTTTCTCCCTGTGTACTTCAGATGATGAGAGATGGGAATGATCTAACCGCTCACTATAGACGCACATATCACACTGAAAAACTCTGGACAGCTCTGGAGTTTGTAAGGTCGTCTTACAGGACGACCCTAGGGTCTTCTAAGTGAACAGCATAGAATCAACTAGCTTCAACTTGTCAAATTGACAACCTGCCAGGTTACCATCCCACAAGATGACCCTAGACTTGTCAAGGTCGTCAAACTAAGATAGTTGATGCAGGCCTAGATTAGCCACAGCTGGGGGTTCATCATTGCATAATGGTGGTAGGTCTAGGGTTTCAAATGTATGAGTTTGGTCTGGTTCCAGATGACAAGATTATTTTATCAATTTGTTTATATACATAACCACATATAGAAGTGATATTTAATACACTAGTGCCACCAAGGATTCACATAGTGTATCAGCAAGTCTTTACTGAGAATAGGTTACTCTCCAGCAATGGACTGTAGGCTTGTGTGTGTATGATACCAATATAAGGTGCATGCACCTACTTGTGCCCTGCTGAAAGACACAAAAGAGGAGTCTTCCTTCTACACATGTGCTCTATTTTTTAAATGTTGTCAAAAGTGTGCATTCTTTACATTATCTTACTTTTCCCCTAGATACTTCACATAATCCTCCATTTTAACATATATGTATTGTAATACTCAGTATTATATCAACATAGGAATTAATCAATTCGTTCCCAAGGGTACATATTTATGCTAGGTAATGGCCACCTGCAGGGAGAATGGTGAATCACTTCTAGACAAGTTTAGGGCTGGCATATGTCAGGTAGCTCTAGATGGGTATTCTTACTGAAGAGTTTTGCTTGCCAGCCCCTCTCCTTGTCAAATTGACAAGGCAGTGCCAGGTTTGCCGACTCTGGATTTTTTCTGTGCACTATAACATTTTAGCCGTCGGGTTTTCATGAAAATCTATGTGTGTCCCCAATGGGACATGCTTTTAAAGTGTGTCATAATGTAAAGGGTATAAGACGAGCAGGCCACATCTGCAAGCCCCACTCTACATCTTACTGCAGGAGTGGCAGGAGTTGGGCCTTCAATATGCATGGTGGCAACCGTGGCTACATCACAACTGCCAGATTACACACGACCGACCTAGCTCGTGCAAGTGCACGGACAAAGGTTTACAGCGAGTCTTACGAAAGTCTAACTGAAGTCTTGTTAACGTGTATATTATTGGGAGCTTTGCCCCCCAACCCCCAATATTTTTTCTTTATGCATCACTCGATTACCAATAGTTTTAAGGAGGAACAATATTTAAGACTAAGACTAAGACTTCAGTTTGAATCTTAAGACTTGCTGTTAACGTTTGTCCGTGAGCTAGGTGCTAGGGTAAACTGACCTAAAGGTAACCACGTACCATGAGATGTCCACCTTAATTTTGTAGTCATTCATGCATGATAAGCCCTGTTTTTGTGTATCATAGTACACTTTAAGTGTTGCTCTTTCCAGCAAAGGACAAATAAAGACAATACCATACATAAATAACTACAAAATTAAAGTGGATATCTCATGGTACGTGGTTACCTCTAGGTCAGTCTACCCTATATGCCCATATTACACAGAATTGGTTTAAACATCATCCGCTATATCTGCCAATCGGGAGAGCGTCCCCTAGTCACATGTAACATCTTTTCAAAATATGAGGGGGAACTGATAGATTAGTTTTGTTGGCTGCCTAAGGTAGTATTTTTCTCGTATTATCTATGCAGCTGATAAAAAACATAAATTTACTCTAGTTGAGATGAAAGATATGATGATCGGTACCTTGCAACATTTGCACGATTGCCAAAGCTTAGTATATATTATATGGACCTTACTTATATTATCGTACCTCACTACAAAGTTATTGCATTCGTGAAATAGTGAAATGAACTAAAATTGACGATGAATTCTGAAGCCTTGGTCTTATGCTAGTAGACGAACAAAGCACAATTCTCTCAGTGTTTACAGCAATATAAACCAGAAAATGGACGTGCTCATGATAAATAAACATGCATCGTGAACAGCATGCACGACCTTCAGCCACTCACGACATGATAAGGCCAAAAAATGGTTGTTTCAGGTCACCCGGCCGACCCTATCTAAACAGGGCCGACCCTACGTTTTTTACGCAAATTTTGAAGAAATTCTCATATTTTCACCCATTTTTGGCCAATTGTAGGGTCTTCGGAGAGGTTGGTTAGTAATCTCATGTTTAAAAATAAACGAATAAGAAAAAAAATCCAACCTACCGACCCAATATTTTCTCCCCATGTTACCGGGAACAAACCTTTTGTTTTTGCCTACTGTGAATGCCGAATATGGTAGGAGACAGGCAGCAAAAACATATCCTTCAACCTTCACCCACGACCTATGTGTACCGTGCAAAAAGCTTCCTCGTCCCATATATATACACACGCAAATGGGGTTGTTGACAGGAATGCCATTAAGGGATGAGAGTTTGATGCCTTCAATATTCCTCCTGTCCTGACAGTATGTCAGGAAGATCATTATACTATTGATTTTTGATAAAAGTGCATCAGCAGCAGTGGTGCTGCCTACAGTCTATCAGTAGTTACATGGTACATAGACAAAGTCCCACGACACTCAAATACATTTTAACGTGCAATGTAAATAGTTAGTGTACACTGATATTCCTGGGCTCCCTATACGCCCAACCTCTCAGTCACTAGTGCCTAACCTAGTTAGTCATTTTTTGGCTCCCTATACGACCAACCTAGATTAGTTATTATTGTCAGGTTGGTCACTACTGACCAACCCACCTTAGTCTTTTTAGTTCCAGGGGGAGCCACTGATTGGTCAACAGAGGTGGCCCCAACTAGTGGTATACAAATACAACACACCAATGATGGACCTAGGTTAGCCACTACTGACTGACCCCTGGGTCATTTTTGAATATAACTTTGCCATTATGACTAACACTCATATGACCAACCTAGGTTAGTCTGTACTGACTAACCCTTTCAACCTATGGATTTCAGTGTAGGTACATAGTAGAATCTACTGAACATCTACAGTAAAATCTACTGTAGAATGGACTTACAGTAGAATATACTGTAGATTTACCATAGACTCTATTGTTTACCTACAACAAAATGTACACCTACAGGGGAATCTACTCTACACCTACAAAAACGGCAACCAACTTTTTACAGTGTGGCATTTTCACCAAGGGTCCACATTTAGTTTTTATAGTACTCTTCCTGCCAATGAAAAAATGAATCTTAATGGTGAGGATGACGGTTGAATTGTAACATTCTTCACGAGTTGGACGTGGAAGTAAAACACGAGGCCATAGACCGAGTGTGATACGACCCAGATTGTAATGATTCAAGTGTAACCTGCTGAGTGGGATTTTGTATTTACAACACGCCCAAGCTACTGCTTACAGTTGAGGAAAAAACAACATAATTTATCTTGGTTTCAGTTCAACATGGCATTTGGAGTATCCATGGCGACCCTTGGAGGCTGAAAGAGAAGCTTCATGCACAATCCAGCATTGTCAGACTCTGGAAAGAGGTTTCAGTATTGCCCTCTCCAGCCATTTGGGTGAGTCTAGCATCTAAATGATAGTCCAGCATGTCCTGGCCTTTTCCAGAATGCTTGATCCTGCATGGGAAGTGCTTTGCTTTGGATACAAGGTCAACGTCACACTGGCGCTCACCTTATTCTCAGTGTA
Organism: Harmothoe impar; assembly: GCA_947462335.1. Classification (NCBI taxonomy): domain Eukaryota; kingdom Metazoa; phylum Annelida; class Polychaeta; order Phyllodocida; family Polynoidae; genus Harmothoe; species Harmothoe impar. Next base: position 21,528,865 of record OX381711.1, read on the forward strand.
TACCTTTGCCTTGATATATATATAGAGACACTTGTAACAGCATATGCTAAACATAAGGCCCCGATATACTCACTTTAAAGACCACAAGCATAAAAATGTGGTTTAGACCAATGAGATAATTCTCTCCATCCATTGCAGAATTCTAAGGGTTCATCTAGTACACCCTCAGAAAAGTCACTCTCGCTAAAAGCACCCTCACCTGAAAGTCAGACACTGCCTGTAGTCCAAGAGCTCAGTCACTTTTATTTTTGTTTTGGTGACCGAAAGGTTTGACGGTGCATTCTTGTGTAGAATTTCATGCTGAATTCAGAAATGTAAGTCTTACAAAAATCCGATGTGGCTTTCTATGGAAAAAATTAGGTCAAAGTCGGGAACCTTTGATTTTCCCGGAGTCGGATTTTTTCTCTTTTGGAAATGGAATTATGCGTATATTTACAGCATAGAGCTATCTATACCCATGTTCTCAAGGGTCAGGAATTAGCTTTTGACACTTTTACATTTGTCAGATCCATAGTACTGAAAATTGCAAGATGGCCGCCACAAACCATCGATTTTGTGCGAGCTTAGTCTACGATACTAATAATAGAAGCTGTCCAGGATTCCAGGGAGACTGACTAGAAAAAGAACTCTGAAAGTTGTCAAACAGGTTCCTTTTGAGCCCCCTCTGTCAACCTAAAAGCAGTGCCAAGACCAATATTCACTAGAAACCCCTAAATCCAAGATGGCTGCCAACTGGGCTGTGATCTTTTACATTCAACTCCAAAATCCTTGTTTATCAATGGAATTAGTTGTGCAATAGCTCAAAATGATGGTATTGATGAGAACAATCAACATAGGAGGGAAGCAATGGTATATTTTCACAGGAACCTCACTAAATCCAAGATGGCCGCCAACAGGGCAGTGCTTTAAATATTAAATAAACTCTAGAATTAATCCTTATTCATGAATGGAATTGGCCTTGTCGTTGCTCAATATGATGGTATTGATGAGAATAATCAATATAGAAGGGAAGGTAAGGTGAACTGTCAACCTAACCCCCCTAAATCCAAGATGGCCACCAATTTGGTAGCAATTTTCAATAGTCAATAGCTCTAGAACCCTTATTTGTGGATTGAATTGGTTGTGTAATAGCTCCAAAATGATGGTATTGATGAAAACAACCATTAACATATCATTTTTGCCTTCAACTTTTAATGATTACCAAAGCAACCAAGTATTTATGTAAATATTTGATACATTACCATGCTAAATTCCTGGAATTATATTAAATGGCAAGTATCCTTCTGTTGGTTGTGTAAGGTCTCAAAATCATGGGTTTGATGAGAATAATCAATGTAGAAGAGGAGGCAAAGCAGATTATTATCAAAGCAACCTCAGCCTAAGCCTGCTGTTTAGTCTGAATTCAATGACTACTTGTCTATGTTTGTGTATCAATATGGCTACAGCCATTTTGCTCAAGTTTTTTTTGTTATATTAAATGATTTCATAGATTTGGCATGGTCACTTTAGTCAATAGAGACTGACTGAAATATTAGCATAAATCATTAAGTGTGAGATCAATATCTGCAGATATGATATTTGGGTATCAGGAATCAATTTCAAGTTTACATTGAGCATCAGAGTTGGTGAAAAGATACATGAACAGAGCACTTATTATGTTGAGGGTGTAGGAGAAGTGTGTAGTTACCTAGACACACTCAAGAAGCGGATACTTTATGGGCAATCATGTGTGATCAAGGTTTCTCTGCAAACACATCAAGGTGTTTGGTCACATCATAAGGAGCTAAGTTTAAGGCCCAATAAGAGCAGTATAATCAATTGAGAACCATGAACAACTCAAAGGAGATCCTGACTTTGGCCACAAACAAAGTTTTGAATATTGTGCTGTCAAAACAGTGCTATCCATTGCGGAGCCAAAGACCCAGTATGAAGCCTTTGTCAAGTATGTTGTGGTCGACCGCAATTCATAAATATATTTCATGATCGGTGTGGTGAATGGTGTGTAGTCTATTTTACCTTAAAAAGCTCTACATGTAGTATAATCTCTTGCCAAATAAAAAAAATCCCAAACTAAGCCTTGTCTGCTCATGGTTGCACATGAATAGCAAGTTGACATGGTGAAACAGATTGCCCACAAAAGTTGCCTTCCTCCAGCATTGTTTCAAGATTTGGGTTGCGTTTAGCAAAGGAAAATGTTACCATGATGTGAATATAAACTCCCTATTAAATAACCCTGAGGGCATTATCATTCCAGATGTTTAGGTTGTGGTACTGTGACACATTTGGAACAAAGACAAATTAAAGCTGTGGACTGCCTGCTCAGAAGCACCAGATGTTATCAATGCCTTCTTCTACACAGCCAATCCATTCTCCCACATTCAGGAGACCAGTTGTAACTGATACACAATGGTAGATCTACTGTCAGAACATCTCCTATAAATGTTGATTCATCACTTCCACCATGTAACTTGTTGCTTGTCCTAATGCAATCTCTTCCCTCACCTGAGAAGTAGTGCTGGGTGCTTTGACCGTTGAAATAATCAAATGATAACAAGGTATACAAAGAGCTCATCAATTGCTGTTGCTAATCAAAGAAGTATGCCATGGAATATTCGCATGTAAGAAGGCCAAGTTAGTTTGCATTGCACTTTGTAGCCACAATTAAGGATGCACCCCACACTAATTCAAGTGCGATCATATTCATGTATCATCGGGGCACAAAATAAATGTGTGAAACGTATTGTATGCTGGCATTATGCCCACTGCACAGTGCCATTTATGCTGGTATCCCTCTGGGAGAGAGTAGAGCTTTTATTATTATAGGACTTACTACCCCAGCTGAGTCTAGGGAGAGTACAGGAGTCCTAGGGTATAAGGGTATTGTATTGTAAATGGGGTGTACCTAGACATCCCTAAATCACCTGTCTGGTATAGAGTAGGGGTAAGCACAGTGGAACCATACTTCTGGAGCCCTAAGTTCAAATCCCTCCCAAGCCATATGCATGTATGTTCTTAAATATATTCATATTATGGTAAGATAGAAATGAGTCACAGGCTTGAAGATTTGTGAAGTTTAAGTGAATGAATAATAAAAGTTAGATAGTGGTATTGTGTGTCCATGCTCTATTGCAGTGTGTTGTACCTCATTCTAATTCTTTTGTATTTGGCCATAAATGTCTCCTTTCCTCAAAAGCAGTACTGCAAATGAGCAAGCACTACGAGAAATATCTTTACTTATGAATGGCAAGATCATCTGGCATTGCCTGGAAGTGAGACCACAGTGCTAACCACGAGGACACCTGCACTCTCCCTAGAACCTGCTGGACAAGTGGGTCTTATTAATTATACCTCCACTCTCCCCCAGCAGTCTAGCCCCCTAAAGCCCCAGATTTCAGAAATCCAAGCAACCAGACCCAGCAAACTGGTTAGTTCTATAGCTCCAGTCACCAAGAAACGGCCAGTGGATACACCTACTTTGCCTCTCTAGTATACCCACATAGATTAGGCTGTGAAGGGTTTTCTATTGTTCTAGGAAATTGATACATGCATATATACCATAAATATAAAGTAAAATATCTATAATTGTTGAGCAATTTATGTTTTTCTCATTAATAATTGGTGGGAAAGTGTCATTTTTGGGCATTTATACCCATAAATACCATTAAATCAGGGAGAATTGAACACTCAGCAATACTTCTCAAGGGCTAATTGTGGTTACTATTGTTGTCAGTCTTGCAATATAGTAATATTTTGTAGACATACTGTACGGGAAACCATCAATTGTTGGTTATAGATCCATTATGCTTGATAATGCGGGATAAATCCTCCAAATGTCGGCCATTTTGGATCGAGAAATATACTTTAGATCAGGATTTGGAGAATCTCGGCCCCAAAAAGCATGATTCTGTCATACATTTCACATTGAACAGCTGACTTTTATCACATATAGACCTCTGATTATTACAATAGACACATATTTTCTTAAGGGGATCCCAATCTGTACCGTTTTCATCATCACTGTCAGCATTTAATATTATGTGCAAGTAAATTTTCATGTTTTTGGTACGTTTGATCATCCTATACAAGTAATGGGGTGAAACATCCATTTTGAGCCAAATGGCAAAAAAATTCAAAAATTCGACATTTCACTACCAACTTTGAATGAGTCATTTTCAGAGACCTGATAAGATACAATGCCCTAAATGGTCTCATTTGAAAGATAATTTAGTTTCTGAACTACCCCTCTTGAAACATTTAGCTTAAAGGTGTCACTCTGGTTGTCATGGCAACTATGCCTTGTAAAAGAGTGAAAAATTTGAAATTTCAACATTTTAGAATCCTCGTTGCCATGGCAACAGAATCCGCAATTTTTCAAAACTTTTTTCTTTAATGAAAAATTCATATTCCATGATGTCTTAGCTTTGAATTGGTATCAAAATGTCTTTTGTGTTCCGTTTGTTCATTAAATAAATGCCATTTAACTAAAAGATGTAGGTGAACTTTAAAACTTTTTACCTATACTTCATGACTGGAGCTATAAATGCTCACACCCTGTGGCACTACTGGTATCCCACTTGTAAGGAATATAGGCCTATGTATTTCACATCTATATAGCCATGTTTGATATTAACTGAAAGCTGAGGTTGACTCTCATACATGGGAATTAATGGTAAAATGTTAGTGAGTCTATGTTGACCAAGTCACAGTGACTATAATCTATGAAAATTATTAGGGACCTGGTAAGTGAACTCAGCTTAGTGGCCATGCTGTGATAAACCTACCCGACGATCCTGGACAAAACAGAAGGGTACAAGTATAATTTATCAGGACAAAATTTGAAAATAGTTACATTTATATATATGTTTGGTTGCCATGCATGGCAACAGTTATGAGTCATAACAAGGCAAAATGGGGTTTAACCTTGGCCCTCATTGATATGGTCAATTTAAGCTACAATGCCAATTACATTCATAATAAGGATTCTAGAGTTAAGTATTTAAAGCACTGCCCTGTTGGCGGCCATCTTGGATTTAGGGAGGGTTCCTGTGAAAATATACCATTCTTTACCTCCTATGTTTTCTCACCAATACCATCATTTTGAGCTATTGCACAACTAATTCCATTGATAAACAAGGATTTTGGAGTTGAATGTAAAAGATCACAGCCCAGTTGGCAGCCATCTTGGATTTAGGGGGGTTCTAGTGAATATTGGTCTTGGCTCTGCTTTCAGTTTGATAGTGGGGGCTCAAAAGGAACCTGTTTGGCAACTTCTTTTTCTTTTTCTAGTCAGTCTCCTTGGAATCCTGGACAGCTTCTATTATTAGTATCATAGACTAAGCTCGCACAAAATCGATGGTTTGTGGCGGCCATCTTGCAATTTTCAGTACTATGGATCTGACAAACATAAAAGTGTCAAAAGCTAATTCCTGACCCTTGAGAACATGGGTATAGATAGCTCTATGCTGTAAATATACGCATAATTCCATTTCCAAAAGAGAAAAAATCCGACCCCGGGAAAATCAAAGGTTCCCGACTTTGACCTAATTTTTTCCATAGAAAGCCACATCGGATTTTTGTAAGACTTACATTTCTGAATTCAGCATGAAATTCTACACAAGAATGCACCGTCAAACCTTTCGGTCACCAAAACAAAAATAAAAGTGACTGAGCTCTTGGACTACAGGCAGTGTCTGACTTTCAGGTGAGGGTGCTTTTAGCGAGAGTGACTTTTCTGAGGGTGTACTAGATGAACCCTTAGAATTCTGCAATGGATGGAGAGAATTATCTCATTGGTCTAAACCACATTTTTATGCTTGTGGTCTTTAAAGTGAGTATATCGGGGCCTTATGTTTAGCATATGCTGTTACAAGTGTCTCTATATATATATCAAGGCAAAGGTATACACTGAGAATAAGGTGAGCGCCAGTGTGACGTTGACCTTGTATCCAAAGCAAAGCACTTCCCATGCAGGATCAAGCATTCTGGAAAAGGCCAGGACATGCTGGACATCAAACCTTTCGGTCACCAAAACAAAAATAAAAGTGCCTGAGCTGCTTTCAGGTGACAGTGCTTTCGGTAACGGTGACGCTCACCTTTTTTAGGGTGTACCCATTGTGACAGCTGCTATCAGAGCCTTTCTTGCCAGTACCCGTTTAGGTTATGTAACGATCGCCAGGCTGGCGTTAGAAAATCTTACCACTACCATGGCCGCGCTCACAGGACACTAATATTGACCCATAGATAGCAGCAGTACACTAGCTACAGTTAAAGTGGTACCACCTTGGCCACTCTTTTGCAGCACACCATCAAGATCATTAAGATTATTAATGTTGTGTTTACAATGGCATAGGAAAAGCGTGACTAGGGAGACCCTAAGGCCCCACCTTTATATCCAGGGGAAGGAGGGTATTGACTCTCCAACCATAAAGAGGAAATTGACTCGCCAACCATACGGAGGGCATGGACTCCCCAACCATAAGGAGGGCATGGACTCCTTAACCATAAGGAGGGCATGGACTCCCGAACCATAAGGAGGACATGGACTCCCCAACCATAAGGAGGGCATAGACTCCCCAACCATAAGGAGGGCATGGACTCCCCAACTATAAGGAGGGTATGGCCTCTCCAACCATAAGGTGGGCATGGACTCTCCAACCATAAGGAGGGCATGGACTCTCCAACCATAAGGAGGGCATGGGCTCCCCAACCATGAGGAGGGCATGGACTCCCCAACCATAAGGAGGGCATGGACTCTCCAACCATAAGGTGGGCATGGACTCCCCAACCATAAGAAGGGCATGGACTCTCCAACCATAAGGAGCGCATGGACTCCCCAACCATAAGGAAAAAAATGTGGCAAGGAGCAGATGGATCTAGGGGGCCAAGATTAGAACTCAACACATACTTTCCCATAATTATTATAGCCCTTGAATACTTGCACATTGCACTGCTTACCTTCATGCATGGGTGTGGACGGGTTTGTAAAAGGGAACCTATTTATCACACGGGATGAAGCATTGTCTGTTCTACTATAAAACATTGGCACACTTCGTGTCGGATATCATGGAGCTGTTTCAAAACCAGATAAATCCACTTTCATGACAAGGGAAATTGAATTTTTATTTGCGTTGTATATGTACATGGGTTCAATGAGGACCTCTAATAATCATTCTATCATCAATTCCAATACATTAAATATGTTGAAATCTTTAGTCCGATTCTGCTCACCCTGTCTTCTTTCCAACCAAAACAGTCATTACGTTACAGCCAAACAAGAATAAATCCACTACCATACTCGTCCAAATCTATCACCAGACTCACTTAAATAAGGTGTATTATCTGCTTCGCCTTGCGGTTTTGATAATACAACATGCATAAACTCATTTGATAAGATAATGAAGTAATTGGGTATCTCTAGGGAATAACAATTATGTTGTGTTAAATTGTCACTGAGTCATGAGTAGTCTGGTTCAATTTGAAACGATGCAAACTTAATGATCATGAATGCAAACATTTGCTTTGGGAGTGACCACAGCGGTTCACAAAGTTGCAGTTCTCGTAAGTTCAAATCCAGTAAATGGCATTGAAAGGTCATAATCACATCTACATGACATTTACTAAGTATTTATCAGACATTTAGTCACGGAAAGTAAACGTTTAATCACGTTTAAATGAACGTGTATTGGTGTTTAAATGGCAGCATTCATGCATTGTAATTTACGTGGACGCTCCCTGTTACACTCGGCACTGCACGAACATTGAGATTTATTAGATTTAGGCCTACTGACTTTCATGACTAGGCTGTATCAAAAGATTTATAAACATCAAGTTTACTGGAGTTAACATGGTCAGTAAATCTATTAAATACTAAAATAAAATCCTCCTAAAACACATATTTATAAACCGTTCTAGATCAAATTTAGTAGCCCTTTTATGTAGAGCTCTGTATGACGAGTGTTAAATCACTGGCTTCCCCCCATATACGAAGCAGACTTGAAATATATGTTTTACATATGATATAGTTGTAATGTTCAGTAAATCAGTCAGTATTTCCGCTCGGCAGATGTTTTGCGGCCATTAATAATGTCTTCATGGACCCTGGGCTTATGTGACCTCTATAACGCCTGTCAAACACTTCATTCATGTCTAGTATCTACTGCCAGTCGTATACTATAGGCATTAACAATGCAGCGGGTGGCGACATCATAAACAACGGCAGCTATTTTAAGTATCATCATTAATTAATTAGCACGGGGACTGCTACCACTACCAGGTTACCAGTATTTAAAAATGAGTCTCTGCGTTTTATAAAGTTTAGGACACATATAACAACACAACATGTTTTTGATAAAACATGTACATTATTAAGCAGTTTATGAAAACATGAGCTGCCAAGATGTCAAATTAACATATTCCAATGCAGTGTTGGTGTGCAATTCTACTGAAATACGTACACCATTATACCATTAACTGGTATTGTGTGCTGTACATTGTAAATCATGAAAACGAGTTACAAACACTTCCTTGAAAAATGTTAAATTCTCCAAAAAATTGAAAGATGCTAGGGTCAGCCCTTTTTTGAATCTAATAAGCGACATGGTATTGTTCACACCCTTTCCCTTAAGAAAGAGCAACTCACAGACACTGCACTGGTGCAGTACCTGTGAAATATTTGCCAGGACTGCATTCATGCATCACCATAGTACACCATACAAAAGAGCACAATGCAATATGACACTATGCTGCTCTTTAAGGGTTAAAACAGTCCCTGACAAGTCATACTCTGTGTTAGGATGGTGCCTGCCAGTCTAAATATGGTCTTGTTGACGTGTACTGATCCACCTGGGCTAGACAGCCCCTGGCGAGTAAATCGCTGCATTCATGTATCAAGCGGGACCGACAAGAGTGTATCGACCCTGGAGGCAGTGGAAGAGTCGGCATGATGCATGCATGGAGTCCTGACAAGCAAACTCACCAGTGCTGCATTAATGCATCAGGTCACAGCAGAGAGCCTTGAGGTACTATATAGCCATGAAGGGTTATGTACATGCACTGATAATAAAACCTATAGTCAGTACCGACTATACCAACATATTTTGACCCCTGTAGTCAGGGGACTATACAACTTAGTCACATATTAGTCATAAAGATAGTCAGTAGTGACTATATGTGGATCACACAAATTGATGATGTCACAGGAATGTGTGCACAGGAAACAGTTAGGATTCAAATTTGAATGGTCCATCCCAGTGGGCACAGAACATTGAATCAACATTGAAAACTGGTTGACAATGCTGATTCAATGTTGATGCAACATTGATTCAACATTTAACTGAGTTTTGTGCCCACTGGGATGGACTTCAGGTAGGCACATCCTTTCCCAAACCACTGTTCTATGGATATCCCTGCTTGTTATATGTTATGTTACAGTTGACTATGACAACTTAAGATGTTATAGGGTGCATGAGTTCTCATGTTTGATAGAGCTATCATGGTAATTTGTTCCAATTTTGATAACATAGAAATACATGAACAGTGCATGTCTAGACTGACAGAGCATGATAGGCCTACACAGGAGCCTGTCACCCGCTCTGCCTTATCCTAGCCTGTCCCCTGGCCTGTCTTATCCTAGCTTGTCCCCTGGCCTGCCTTATCCTAGCCTGTCCCCTGGCCTACCTTATCCTAGCCTTTCACCTGCCCTGCCTTATCCTATCCTGTCCCCTGCCCTGCCTCATCCTAGCCTGTCCCCTGCCCTATCCTAGCATGTGCCCTGCCCTGCCTTATCCTAGCCTGTCCCTGCCCTGCTTTATCCTGGCCTGTCACCTGCCCTGCCTTATCCTAGCTTGTCCCCAGGCCTGCCTTATCCTATCCTTACCCACTGCCTTATCCTAGGCTGTCCCCTGGCCTGTCTTATCCTAGCCTGTCTCCAGGCCTGCCTTGTCCTAGCTTGTCCCCTGCCCTGCCTTATCCTAGCCTGTCACCTGCTTTGCCTTATCCTAGCCTGTCCCCTGCCCTGCCTCAATCCTAGCCTGTCCCCGCCCTGCCCTGCCCTATCCTATTAGCCTGTCCCCTGCCTTGCCTAATCCTAGCTTGTCTCCTGGCCTGCCTTATCCTAGCCTGTCCCCTGCCCTGCCTCATCCTAGCCTGTCCCCTGGCTTGTTTTAACCTAGCTTGTCCCCTGCCCTTCCTTATCCTAGCTTGTCCTCTGGCCTGCCTTGTCCTAGCCTGTTACCTGCTCTGCCTTATCCTAGCTTGTCCCCTGCATTGCCTTATCCTAGCCTGTCCCCTGGCCTGCCTTATCCTAGCTTATCCCCTGGCCTGCCTTATCCTAGCCTGTCACCTGCCCTGCCTTGTCCTAGCCTGTCCCCTACCCTGCCTCATCCTAGCCTGTACCCTGCCTTGCCTTATCATACCCGGCCCCCTGCCATACCTTATCCTAGCTTGTCCCCTGGCCTGCCTTATCCTAGCCTGTCCCCTGCCCTGCTTTATCCTAGCCATGTCTACCCTGCTGAACCTTGACCTGCCTTCAGTACTTAAGTTTCCCTTATTTCTCATGATTGACTATATCTATTAGTCATAATGACTACTTTAGACCATGAAACCATTAAATTCATAGTCACTTGACTATATAGCCCAAATCAGCCAATTTAATGGCTGACTATAGGTTGACTATATGACTAATTTACTATAGACATAGGTGACTAACTTGGTATAGTCGTTTTTGCTACATTCATGTGACTATAGAAGTGTAGTCTGTAGTGACTAACATTTCCAGGTCCATTATTATCAGTGTGTATGCTGGGTAACAGAGGGGGGGGGGTAGCTGGGGGTTCCTATAGCTGCTATACTAATACAAACAATGATGCCCACGCATGCGCATAGAGTCTGCTCCATTGACGGCACGCTGGGGCATCACGCTCGGCAAACATGGCTTGTGTACTTGGCTGTGATTGGCTGACGGTGTTTGTAAACTGGTCGGCTATTGGCTATTGTGCGGTGAGACTGGTATACAGGATGACTGGTGTGGTCAGCTAGGGTGTATGTCAATCATGTTAACTGGATGTTCAACAAGGCACTAAGCCACACCATTACTGTGCCTCTACATGGGTAAAAATCGACACGGGCGACACGGCGACACATCCGTTTTAGGCATTTCAAAAATCGACAGACGCAGGAAAATCAGGGGTAAAATTCGACCCACAGGGATTTTTCTGATGATTGATGAAGTTCTTATGTACCTAAAAATCGACACAATGACACGGCCCTTCTGGTAAAAATCGACACGGCGACATGGTCAAAATTCTGGGTACCCATGTAGAGGCACATTACTCTCCATGCCGGGGCGGGTACTGGCTCTTTGATGCTAGGTACCGAAACATAAACTACAGCCCACCCATTCCATGGTGTGACAGCCCTCTTATTTTCCCTTGATCAATCAACAGCCCCCGGTTCTTCTTAGATGCCATCTGACAGCTTCTTTCTATAGGCCAGGGTATTATACATAAACTCCATCTAGCGTGCACACCCTGGCAACTAAATGTAACAGGTGGCCGGATTAGTGGGGTGGCTGCATTAGAGGGAGTCAATTTGCATAAGTTCTAGTGGGTTTGGGAGTTTTTTTTAAAGTAGCCGCAATAGAGGGGTGAGTGCATAAGAGGGGTGGCCGTTTGGAGGTAGTTGACTGTACATCTGCAAGGGGCTAGCCATATATAAGCTAGCATGGATAAAATGAGAGTTAGATTTACAGGATGGGGGTTCAAAACTATTCTACATTACTTAATATTATACACACTTAATGTATCTACCTCTGATCATGTCTACTCTAAGCTTAATGTATGTAACACCGTCATAATGTCCATGCATTTTGTAAATGTCATTGGACAGAGTTTATTCTCAGCAGGTTGATGAAATACAAAGTTAATTAAATACCATTTGAACGGCCTTCTCTGCTGTCCCCTAAGCCTCTTTCTTGAAAACACTGGGTCAATTCCCCATATTTCGACTCCTTTTACCTTCTCACCAGCTACCTTTGCATGCCCTCAAGTGCTTAAAACACTTGGCTGATTCCACACCAGTCTCATAAAAACAGCCAGGACATTGTGCTTGGGGCTCCTGGGAGAGATCGCTTTTTCTCCCGTTTTTAAAATCAGAAAGCTCTGTTTCATGTAATGTCCATGTTTAACAAGGATTGGGAGGAGACAGCAAAACGATACAGACTGAAATACTAAATTGGTTTCTCAAAATTAAAACTGCCGTCAATCAAAATAATTATGAAATAAATAATGAATATTTCACTTGACATGCTATGAAGTTATTAGTTAAAGAAAATCTTGATTCTTCTGCAGTTTAATTTCAATAAATGTCTCAATTATAAAAGGAGTTACACGTGAACTTTCTTTTGCGATGTCTTTTTTTTGGGGCGTTTTTAGCCTGTGGGATGGACACAGTTTGGTTCATGAAATTAAAATTGCCATCAATAAAAATGATCTTGGGACAAATAACAAATATCTCATATGACATGACATGGCTAAACTGTTATTAGTAAAGCACATGACTCTTTCACTGTTCAATTCCGATAAATATTTGAATTAGGAAAGAGGTTAGACATGAAATATCTTGTGATGTTATTACGAATAGTGACTGATGCAGTCACCGGTGCTAGGGATACTGACTGGGGCTGAGAATAGTGACTGGTGCCGAGAATACTGACTGGTGCTGGGAATACTGACTGGTGCTGAGAATACTGACTGGTGCTGAGAATACTGACTGGTGCTGAGAATACTGACTGGTGCTGAAAATACTGACTGGGTGCTGAGAATACTGACGGGTGCTGAGAATACTGACTGGTGCTGAGAATACTGACTGGTGCTGAGAATACTGACTGGTGCTGAGAATACTGACTGGTGCTGAAAATACTGACTGGGTGCTGAGAATACTGACGGGTGCTGAGAATACTGACTGTTGCTGAGAATACTGACTGGGGCTGAGAGTACTGACTGGGGCTGAGAACATTGACTGGGGCTGAGAATACTGATGGATGCTGATAATACTGACTGGTGCTGAGAATACTGACTGTTGCTGAGAATACTGACTGGTGCTGAGAATACTGACTGGTGCTGGGAATACTGACTGTTGCTGAGAATACTGACTGGTGCTGAAAATACTGACTGGGTGCTGAGAATACTGACGGGTGCTGAGAATACTGACTGTTGCTGAGAATACTGACTGTTGCTGAGAATACTGACTGTTGCTGAGAATACTGACTGGGTGCTGAGAATACTGACTGGTGCTGAGAATACTGACGGGTGCTGAGAATACTGACTGGGGCTGAGAATACTGATGCAATTTTACAATGATCATCAATATGGATTGAGAGGATGGGTTGCACCCAACATGAAAGAATATGAAATGGTGGGGGGAGTGGGATGTGAGGAGAGGGAATGGTGAGATGAGGTGAGAGGATGTGCATCGTGAGTGAGCTGCACGAGAGCTTCAGCCCAGGCTAGGGACATTTATTACTGCTGGAGGGATTCTAACCTGTGTGTGGCACTCATGGTGCACTCTCCAAGCACAACACACCATCGGACCGGAATCTCTGGCATGCCCGATTGTGTGATTTGCTTTGTCAGTGCATCAAAGATGATACCCACTCGCTGGATCTCTGGCTTCCTCCCTGGCTCCCTCCCTCCCTCCCTCCCTCCCTCCCTCCCTCCCTCCCTCCCTCCCTCCCTCCCTCCCTCCCTCCCTCCCCCCTCCCTCCCTCCCTCCCTCCTTCTGCCTTCTACTCCCTCCCTTCCTGTCCTACCCATTCTTTAGCCATGTCATTGTATATAATCACCCCTCCTACACCCCTACCTCCTCGTGCCCTCCCCAAACCCTTTCGCCCCTTCTTCCCTTAACCTTCATTATTACCTGCACAGTACATCCCTTATCCCCTCCTGTGTGCGCCGCATGTCTCTATAGATCAATGCAGCAAGAAAGAGTGGCTTCTAAGAGAAGTTGTTGATGACGTTTTTGAACATTCCTGAAGCGTGACTAATAAATACATAAAAGAAACCTCAAAACTCTTCATAATAGTTATGAATCCAATAAATAAAAAAATAAAATAACAAAAACAATAATATTTGAAAGATAATTGCACTGTGAATCTCCTGATATGAGATGATTACAAACAGAGCCATCACAGACAATATCATAAGGATTCTGCTAAAACCAATGAATAAACACAACTTTATCATGACAACATGACCCTTTCTTGCTGCATGGCTCTATAGCTGCATGCTGTACACTCTGGGTCACTGTACCCGTATACCCATAATGCTGCCGCTGCTGCTCCTGATGCACAGAGCTGCTGCTCATAGATGCTCAGAGCTGCTCACAGGGCTAGTACCATAGACTCACACACAGCAGTGTGACGTCCAGCAGCACACCATTGTGCACCATATAGTGAACTAGCTGTATGCCTACACTGATAGTCTAAGTGCTCCAAGCATTAGACTGTAGTGGCTATCCTAGGTTAGTCATAGGGATATTGGTAAGGATGATGAAATGATATTCAAAAATGCCTAAGGCAAAACAAAACATGACTAAGGCCTTACTCAAAAGGACTCAGCCTAAAACTCATTGACATGGAGAAGACTGAGGTGAGTTGGTCAGTACTGACCAACCTAATGATACTAACCTAGGTTGGTTGTATAGTGAGCCCAAAAAAAGACTTGATGAGGCACTATAGCGACTGAGAGATTGGTTGTATAGGAAGCCAAAGAATATCAGTGTAGCTGTAGCCCTAGTCCTATCTATATCCCTAGATCGACGGTATTCGCTTACATAAATATGGCTACCTATATGGCTGTGTACCTCTATATATCTTTAAATGCCTATATCTGTCTTTATCCTTTTCATGCCGATGCTAAATTCAATTACCTATATCAGGTTCTACTTACATAAATAGGCCTATAGCCATACTGATGGACATAATTGTTGACGCTTCATTAAATGTGAAATATCATTATTCTACATATCATTATTCTAAATCAAATAGCCATACTTATCCTTTCATTATCCTTTCTATTGACAGAAAAACAATCCTGACAGAATAAATAGACCATAGTTTTACTGTAGATGGGACTCTCAATATTTTTATATTTTTTATAAAGAGCAGCGGTTTATTTACCATAAAAATTAGTTACATGAGTACAAGCTACACTGAGTTTTTTCGTTTTGGGTTATGATAGCCAGGACAGGACAAGACATGACAAAACAGGACAAAACAGGACAAGACATGACAAAACATATGTATACATCTCTATTCGAAAATAATAAATGTAGCTCAGCACTTCGTTATAGCAGCTACCAGTAATATTCCTAATATTATAATATAACCCTAATATATTGAGTCACTACATAGCATCCAGAACCTTCAACCATTTTTCGAATTTCTTAGCTCTATTCTCTAAATTACAAATGTATTGTTCAGATATTAAACTCTGCTTGAACTCCCTGATCCAGTCAAGGATATCTAGATGACAGCCATGATAAAGTCTTTGCCTGTACACATAAAATTTAACTCAAAGGATAATCAAGTTAAGTATGTCTCTATTCGGTATGTTGTGCAGGACTCCAAACATCAGCTCATGTTCGTCAATGTTCCCTACATTCAGTTTAACTCCTAAGTTCAGCCACTTAAATATAGATTTCCAGAAATAAGACACTTGCTGGTGGACACTCTGTCAGGAAGTGTTGTAAAGTATGAGTTTGCCCATCACAGAATGTACATGCCGGGTTGCTCTTTACCCATATATTGCAGAGAAACTTGTTACAAACAAGCATATGATGTATGATTTTGTATTGAAATGATTGGAACTTAGTTTCCCTAGTGATCTTGTATGGCAGGGTATATATTTTACTCCACATTTCTGTTTCAAAATTTCCACCTGGATATGACTTTGCCCACCTCACTTCATTCTGCCGGTTGAATGTTGAACTCCTGTCCCTAATAGTCCAGTACAGCTCCTTGCTCAGCATTTTGAATAGATTAACAACGTCTGGGGTCCTGTTCAAGATGAATATACAATCCTTGGGCACTATATACTCTGTACTGATGATACTGTCCCTCCAGCCACCAGGTAGACTCTTCCTTATCTGCAATGCCTGCAGGAAGTTGCACTTAACACCATACCGTTGTGAAATCTGAATGTCTGACATAAAACTTCCATTTAGCAGAATATCTTCGATCTTCAAAATACCAGCCTCCTTCCAAGCTTTCCATATAATCGACTTTCTACTGACAGTAATAAACTTATTGTTCCATTCCGGACCACTGCCTCTTTCATAAGTGACATATTATAGAAACGGTGCCAGTCATGCAATATCTGGTTATAAAAAGAGTGAGTATCCTTAGAAACAGTCTTTTCTGTCATGGTACCAATAAATGACTTGAACTCACTTTCATCTTGGAGGAGTACTTTTATGCATCTTCCAGGCACTGAGAGTGGGTCTTTATCTAACCTTTTGATCCAGTTTATGTTGGAGACCTGTATCTTGGTTTTTAGATCTCCCACTCCTAGGCCTCCCTGATTTATTCGGGCCCGAACAGCCTCCCTTGCTATTTTGTTTTTATTTAAATTCCACAGAAATCTATCTAATACCCTATTCACTTCATCAAATACTCTAGTAGGGGTAGATGTCACAGTAGCCGGGTACAGGACACATGGAAGCATTAGACTGTTGATAATTATTGTTTTACCTTTAATAGAAATATTGCGATGCTTCCAGTCTTTGCTGATGTGCATCATTTTCTCGATTTGGGGTTTGAAATTCCAAAGATAGTTCTGATACTCAGACCTATCCACACACATTGTTATTCCCAAAATTGTGACCCTGTCGCACCATGTTATGTCGGCCAATTCAGGCTTTGGGACTCTCAATTCTATTGATAATAAATAATATTACCATCTGAACAGTTGGTGATTTTAAGCATGGCTATCCCCTCCAGTCCCCTAGGGCATACTATCTTCATCCCTGTGCCCTATGGCCTTCTGGGTAGTATAGCTAGATTAGTGAGTAGGTCTGAGAGCCCCATCACCACCACTATCTCTGTGTATCACTCCGCCCATCATATTCACAGCTACTAAACATAGTCCTTCACACCATTATCCGTCATCAAGTCTGTTTATATGGAAGGCTGTTAGGGCAAACCTGACATTTTGTAACGACTAATTGGATGTCTGCAATTGCCAACATTATATTTTTCGAAATATAAGGTGTCCATTACCTCGTTCTGTAGCATTCATAACTCTGCACTGAAAATCAACAGGTTGAAAGGGTTAGTCAGTGCAGCCTATCCTAGGTTCTTCATATGTGTGTTAGTCACAATAGCAAAGTTATATTAAAAAATGACTGAGGGGTCAGTCAGTAGTGTCTAACCTAGGTTCATCATTAGTGTGTTGTATTTGTATACCACTAGTTGGTGCCATCTGTAAGATACTATGATGACCACAGGCTCCTCTTGGGAATTAAAAGGCTAAGGGCGGTTGGTCAGAAACGATCAACCTGACAATAATAACTGCCTAGGTTGGTCGTATAGGCAGCCAAAAAATGACTAACTAGGTTAGGTACAAGTGACTGAGAGATTAATCATGTATGGAGCCTAGGAATATCAGTGTGCTCCAGGATGACAGGATGCCTTCAGATTTTTCATCGATTATATAATAGCACGTCAGTATGGAAAACTGCCGTGGCAAGTGTATACATATATTATATTTAAGATATTTTACAGCAGTTATACCTCCCTCCATATTTAAGACAAAAATGATCTGTAATGCAATAGCTTTGTTGGCGCTGCATAGAAGGGATCCTGCTACCCAGAATGCACTTTGCCTCCATGCAGTCAGTCTGTAATCTCCACCAGAGGGCACCACGTGTAAAGGGGAAGACAGATTAACCCTTTAAGGGACGCATGGGACTTTAATTTGCTATGGCCACTGTAATGATGATCTGGACATGATCTGAACGAGACTACTCGCTACGGCCGCATACATGCATCTTGCCGACCCTTACAGACTGCATAAACCCTGCAGGGTCAGCATATTGCTTGAATGCAGCAACGGCAAATTACTCCTCAGAGCTGCATTCATACATGATGTGTCCAAGCAGTATGGGGCCCTTAAAAGGTTAGCGCATACTGGATACTACATAGTCTATAGACCAATGCAGCAAGAAAGGGTGACCTTTTCATAGTAAAGTTGTGTTTTCCGTTAATTGGTTTCAGAAGAATCCTTATAACATTGTCTGTAATGGCTAAATCTGTGAACATCTCATATCGAACAATGCACAGGATGATTATCTTTCAAATAGTGTATATTAGAATGCAGGATTTTGAGGTCATATACATATGTATTTGTCGGTCATGCTTCAGAAATATTCAAAAACTTTATCAACAACTTTTCTGAGTAATCACGATTTCCTGCTGCATTGGTCTATAGAGATTCAGGAGTTGCTGCCACGGGCCGCCCTGTGTAATAACAGGAAGGGTCCTGGAGCAGGCTAGGCAGTCCCTGCCCAAGTTGGCACCACCACTGCTACATATAGGATAGATATAAAGATTGTTTTAATGATGAAAGTCTGAACAGCAAGGCCACAGCCACCTCCTGCATAGTACTTGCAGTTCCCAAGGCCAGCTCCTATCTTATAAGATTTAAGTACAATAATGGGAATTATATATTCACAATTTCTATGTAACTCCTATTTGAAAATGCATACTCTGTAGCGTTTTACTTTAAATACTGGACAGGTAGGTGCTTTAGTTACAGGCGGTTTGTCCTAAGCACCCTGCAACCACCGATATCATCTAGGTTTCCCTGAGAGCCCTATTACGGGCCTCTGAGATCCGCTGTGCATGAGACCCGAGGGCTCGTGTGGGCTCTTTGAGGGTTTTATTCAAGATGGCCTCCATTGTGACCCTTACAGCGCCCCTAATCTCACACAGAGACCTGCTACTTACACAACCCACATCCCACACACATCCAACAGCTCTTTCATCCCTCATCATCCGGCCATATGGAGATACAATAGTGTAAACCAGGTACCCAAGGAAACGCCAATTATCTATAAAGAACAGGTAGTTGCTGTTTTTTTATTTGCCATTTTCTCTTCTTTATTTTATTTTCCAATTGAATTTTTGTCTTTGTTGTTTGTATGAAATACGTGAGTTCTTAGAAGGAAGGTATAATTCTAATTTATTTCGTTCACTTTTCATTTTTATTCTTACTTTTCACTTCTTTTTATTGGCGAGGGAGGGGGGTCGATCTCTCGAGGAGGTAAGGTAGGGTAGGGAACTTATTGGCCTGTCTAGAAGGTATGGCCTGTAAAACCTGGGCGGGCTTGTGCGATAAATTCATGGATGACCTCCAACAAATTTAAAGAAAGGTTACTTGCCTAGATTTCCCTTCTCTCTATCTGCCCATGTAAAAAAAGTCTGATAAATATTTTGTTTGATATGTATAGAGACAGCAGTATAATGCCATTTCGCTATAAGGAGTTATCAAATATAATTAATTATCAGAATTGAAAAAAACAAGGTTTATTGATTAAGGTTCACTATCATAAAAGTGAGCGTCACTGTCGCCATAAGCACTCTAGGTGCACCCCTGAAAGTCAGAAAGTGCCTGACTTTCAGACAGTGCCTGAGTTCCAGGTGAGAGTGCTTTTGGCGACAGTGACGCTCACTTTTATGAGTGTGTTGCTGCAACACTCCTGCAATAATTTTCTAACTAAGAACTCAAACTATGCATGACCATAATCTACGTGCACTTACTCCATGTTGAGTTTGCACATGTTTAACACCATACCATCCGTCAAAGGCGGGCTCGGTGCGAGTTCAATATAATGCGTAGATGGATCGAATATTGGCTGTCTAGATGACAATGTGAAAGCGGGTGATAATGAGAGAGGGATGCGAGGCTGAATGAAGTATGAAAAGGTGTGGGTGTGCCAGTGTTTGTGTGTGTGTGGGGAGGGGGGGGAGCTGGGGGTGGGGGGAGCTGCAGGGTGGGTGCTGGTGGATTGTAAATTAGAGGATAGCATTGGTCTGAATGAGGAGTTGGGAGTTGGCTGGTTCCAATGGTTATATTCAGTGCATTTCATGCCATATAGTAAGTGGAGCTAAATTAAAGACTGTGACAGCGATGGAGTAGTATTAGGTGAGAGTAAGGTAGAAGTTCTGTCTATGCACTTATAAATACAGAACACATGGGTCTTTATTATGCATAGTGCCAAATATACGAAATTGAGAACCTTCAAGCATGATACATTTTGCCCCTTTCACATACTGAATTGTCCATGTTTTTAAACAAGACAGCTTTGCGAAAATCCAACTTAATCCAAGCAAAAGACACATAGCTGATTTATTCAGCCAGTTTGTTATGTCTACATTCTACCTTTTTCTCTTAGCAATTAGCAAAATTTATTCGTCATTTTCATAGTCAGCTCCTCTAGTTGAACAACGTTGTAATGGCCATATCATGCATATATATATATATATGATTAATTGTTGGAACATTGTCTTCTAGAATACCATCTTTCTTCTTTTTGTGGCAAATATCTAGTAATATGTAAAAATATGTATGATCTAGTAATATGTTTGAAACAGTGGTACCCGTCCTATACTGTTCCCATCATCTAGATGGTTTTGGTGGTTCATATAATATTTATAAGGTATAGATAATCTCAGTGAGTAAGAATATACGCAATGCATTAACTTACAACACTTATAATCTCTATTATGATATCAAACGAGCTCAATGGTTGTTGATATTATCATTTTATACAGTTCTGTGATGCAGCGGTTTATGTTGTTTGACTGGTCATGGAATACTCATCGAGCTAAACAAGCTCTTTTTCATGTACCAGTATAAAAATAAACGGGATTGGTATTATCTTTTTATAATCTCATATCAATTTTCTTTTACACAGTCCAGTGTATATGGCATGAATCTGGCAGTCGGATCATGTATAAGTGTTATTTCAAGTCAGGCTGCAATTAACAGCAGTGCCAACTTAGCATTATAAAACTCTTTAAGATACACTTTAGGGATTACATTGGTGATGGCTGTCAGGATTGAGGGATATTTTTTCTAATATCTTCAGATCAATATTGATCCAAAATGCTGTATCCGTTATCTATTTTCTCCACAACTGCTTGTAAACTCACAGAAAAATACTGTGAAGTCCTAATACACTAGTGATCTTGTAATTTCTTGTAATTCTTCAGAGAAGCATAGAGCAAACCATTGTCAATAATGCAAATTTAGGCATCACCCTCATCATTGGAGAGAGCTTGAACTGCATCACCCTCATCAGTTAGGAGCATCACCCTCATCATGTGCAAAATGTAAACTAGTGATTCTGGGTCTTTCACTAGGTATTACTTTTATTCTTTAATGTGTGGAATAATACCCAATAAAAATTCAGTAGAAATTGTGAACCAAGCAGTGCTTATTTTACCCTTCTTTGTGGTGCATTTACAGGCAGACACCATTTGTGATGAGGGTGATGCGCATCACCCTCATCGGTGTAACAACAGTGACTGGGGCAGAGTGTGAATTAGTAGAAAGGATGGGTGAGGGGTAGACAATGGGAGCCTCATTCCAACATTATCTAAACATCAAAATAGTGCCTGCTGGCCGACGGTCCCCGGTCCCTTGGAGGCTAGGCGCCTCACCGTGTCTAGCTTCTAGCGTTTTGCCTTAGTGACTAAATGTATGATAACCATCAAAAGCTCATTACAAGCTACATCCCCTGGTCCCATCCCCCTTGGCCACTCCTCCTACCATGACTATGGACACAAACAGTGCTGAGTGGACACGTTCAGGGCTCAGACCCCCGGCTCCGACCACTGTTTCCGCTCACAATTACCCTCTCACTTTTCCAATCAAAGATGAGTGAACAAGACTCCCATGTTTTAGTAATAAGCCCCTGGCATGCAACAGAGCAGTCTGATCACAACATGGCGTGTGGAACTGTGGAAGCTCCAGTGGAAGCTCCAGGGGGTGTTGGGCAAGCAGAACAGGAGATGTGGGCATCTTACCCAGAGCTACAACCCTTTAAGGACATCATGTCGCTAAGAGATAATATTTGTCGCCATGATGCACCAATGCAGCCATGGCGAGTAACTTGCCGGGACTACATTGGTGCATCATGCAGGCTCTTTTGTATTGCCCCAGCTGCCTAGGTTCGGCATATTGCTTTAATGCAGCCCCAGGACTGCATTCATGCATGATGACGATCATGGGCATGATGCATTCATATGTTAATGTATTATGCCATCCTCAAAGAGTCCACCCCTTCTTAACAAGCAGCATTGCCGAATGGTTCACCAACAAGCTAAAAATGTTGATCTAGCTTTGAACCAAAGAGCAATTTATGATGCTCTGCTTCTTGGTTGAACCAAAATGCTGATCAGCAAAAACTCAACATCTGGCCTTTTAAATTGGAGATATTTCTCAATATACCGATCTTCATATAAAAGTCTAAAAAGCTGATTTTCCTTGCATTTTTTTGTTTATCCTCCCTATGCCCAAAGTATTTCCTGTAAAAGCCGATGTCCTAGTTATCAAAATGAGGTGGCCTAATGTTCATCCTTTTTTCTCTTAGAAATGAAATCCATTGATTTCAAAATTGATTTTTATTTTGTGTATGGCACATTAATAATTAGTTATTAAAGAAAAATGCTTTCTATTCACCAATTCGTCAAAATCAAAAATACACTATTATCTCAAAACTCATAAAATGGATTTGTTGCGTTTTGCAACGAGATCGACTCTTCAAATGTTGTGCCTACGAGGTAACCTTTTTGGAGGGGGAAGGAATCCTGACCCCGACTTCCCTATAGGGGGGAAACTTCGATTTTTCTTATACTGAAACCCCACTCTTCTTTGTAAATTGCCGGGTCTGCTGCCCCCCCCCCCCCCTGCCAGGATGACTGATGTGTTGGCAGTAACGGTCTGATAAGCTATTTATAGATGATGATTTGATTAACCCTCTAAAAACAAGATTCTGTCTTAAGTAATGCAGCATGTGTCGTCATGATGCACCAATGTAGTGCTGTACTGCATTGATGCATCATGACGACTTTTCAGGAGTATCTGAACCCCGTAGTTTAGGATTGAATGCACTCCTGGCGAGTTACTCGCCAGTGCTTAATGTATGAATCAAGGAAAATATTGGCATAGTGGGTTAAAGCATTACGCTATGCTTAGAGGGTTAAGAAAGTAGGAGGTCCCCCGGGGGTGTAATCAAAGCAGCAGATAGCAACACAGTAAACAATGTTGGTCTCATGTACTGATTAGCCCTTTAACCCTTTAAGGACCGCATGATACCCTAATTCATAGGTGCATCTTATTATTTTAACAAGAATCAACTTTATTGGTTTAATTTGAATTAGTTTGACAATGAATGACATGCATGTGTCTCTGTCCAACGTTGGAAGTGTAGATCTATACACATTTTCTCATGAGTCACAGTAATGATTGAAATTCTACTGAAATAACGATCTTGCTATGGAACAGAGTACATTTTATACAAGATATTTAGCCAACAAGTCACTGCCTACACCCGTCAGAATGAATCAAGGACGACAAATGTCACCTTTTAGCGACATCCGTCGTTAAAGGGTTAAAGGAGTAATGTCATGTGACTGGGGGGCTGAAGATGAGTTTTTTTTATTCATTTACTATTTACTGTAGACTTCCGGTCCTGCAATACCTCTAATTGTTTAAATAATTTTATACAACAATTTGAATGTTATCTTTTGTGTATCGAACAGCAGAGTTATTCAATGTTTCTCGACATATTATCGTTGTAGAAGCAAACTATTGGCGTATGAGCTGCCATGCTTTTTGCACATGTACCTTAATATTGGCTGGATATGAAAGACGTAACCTGTTATGAAATTTGTGCTAATAGAAGAAATACTGAAACCCCCCCCTTAAAGCCCCCCCCCCCACAAAAATAATTATTCATTTTGTGAACAGAGACGATGTCCTAGCTCTGTGCAACGATCCTTGGAAAGTCGTTCCAATAATATTATAATGGCCATTTCATGGTGGAGCTTGGGCCCTCAAGCCGTACAAGGAAATTGCAGACGGTACAGAATAAATGAGTATAGATCTGCAGGGACCAGACCAGATGAGTGCAAACGTTCTTAACAAAGAAAAAGAGAAAACGAAAATGAGCGACTAGTCCCGAGGATTGCACGCTATCTGACGTGTCTTATGTTTCATGTGGCTCAGGACCCTGCAAACAGAGTTTTACCAAACATTAGAACTCACTTAGACTGTTAGACAAGAAGGTGAAGCTTAAGGGGTAAGCGCGCCAAAAGGTGAAATATGAAAGAGCAATTGAGATATGCGTTAAATCACAAGTGACATTCAAACACAAAACGTAGGCTTATTTATATTTTCATGCTAAATTAGCAAAAATGATGTTTTAAACCGTGTTTACATGTCATTTGAAATAATAAGGCAATCACAATTGACTATGGAATGGTGAAACCAGTTGATCTTTGCTGGTGATATTTTATCTAATTATTTTGACAACTCCAACCACGAGGGAAGTGGACGGAGACTGTCATGTGAAAGGGAGTAAAAATAAATTAGTAAGTAAATGTACATACATGGATTTATTTCTCAATTTGTTTCATTTCTATATCTATTACACATTGCATTATGCATACCGTATGACTTGTTTGGCAGATCGTATTAATGTGAAATCGTGTCAGTAAACCTGTTGCTCGGTTCCTCTGCTCTTTCCTTCACTAGGCAAGAGCAGCTATGGATTCATGAAGCTCCACATGAGGCAGACCATCCCTGCCGTCTGCCGGCTCACATTAATTAAAGCTTGACCATCATGGTTGAAGTGAGGCCAAAAGCACTTTTGGATATAGTTCAGTTTCCATATACAAGAGGGCTCTTAAGGGCTGGAAGCTCAGCTCTTAGAGGCACAAGATAGGGTGAATATGTTGTAGCTGGACAATGCTCATGGTCCCCTGTCCAAACATTGCTGCCCTCTGGTGGAACTGTTATTTTATTCCATGTATTTTAGTCCATGCTGAACTTATTCCCTGGTGGCCCAGCTTTAAAGCATATGAGTAGGTGATGGTGGTGTTTCCTCTCTTGGATGAGCCGTTACAATGTTACAACAAGAAAGATGCATGCATGAACTACAAATGAGTGCTCCCACCTACAGTGCAACGCTGAAACTAATATTTCTGTGTAGTTCTGGAATCTGACTCCAGGGGGCAGGTCTGTGAATCACACTTTAGTTCTACCTGCTGACTCTAGGTGGCAGTATAGGGCAGGCCTCGTTCATCAGTTCTACACTGATATTCTTTGGCTCCCAATACAATGAACCGCTCAGTCAATAGTACTTAACCTAGTTAGTCATTTCTGGCTCCCTATTCGACCAACCTAGGTTATATTAGTTAACTAGTATTGTCAGGTTGATCAGTATAATACTGACTAACTCACTTTAGTCTTCTCTATTTCAATGAATTTTAGGCTAGGTCCTTTTGCGTAAGGCATTAGTCATTTGTTGTTTTGCCTCAGTCATTTTTGAATAGCACTTGGTCATGCCTGCCCATTGTCCATATGACTAACCTTGTATAGCCATGCTAGACTAACGGCTGGGAGAATTTTTATGTGGACGTTTGCTTATAATATGTACAGTTCTCTAACCAACATTCTAGGGAATGGGAGGGGGGAGCATTGGATATATAGCTTAAGCAGAGGGTTCAAACTTCAGCTATTATTTTATTCAACCAAGAAGCACCAATTGCTGCAGAGTATTTAACAACGACAATCACATAGCATAGCCATATTGGTGAGGTGAGGAAGGCGGTTATAATTTTATTTCATGGTGAGTACGGCACTCCCATTGACTTAACTAAGGAGGGCTGTATTCAACACCCCTGTGAAATAACCCTTGCCCGTATTTAACGGCCTGTCAAATGATCAAAATTGTTGATTTGTCCACTGTAAATTAGCTTTTTCAGAGCAATTAAGTGGAATTTTGACAAATATTGTTAATAAGGACATGGAATAAACACAAAGGAGCACTTGTAGAATTACCCACTGAGGGTTATTTCACTCGCCTTCACCTCGTGAAATAACCCTCAGTGAGGAACTCTACTTGTGCACCTTTGTCTATATATCAGCACTAAAACACCATTAAACTATCACACAACATTTAAATTATCTAAAACAGCAAGATCCAGCAACGCAATCATTATGACTGCAAAGATTCTTATGGGGATCCATGCAAATAACCAGATTATTTAAATCTTGGCATTCGGCTCGGTAAAAAGTAACTGGCTTCTTATGAACTTTTGTTATTGCTCTCAGTGATGTTAGCACAAAGCAAATCGATAGGAAATGTTTGAGTTTCCATTAATGTTATCCGCTAGGTAATTTATGTCATTTTCATGGGCTTTCCATAGCTGGCTGGATAAGGGAACCACAGTAAACAAAAAACGTTTATACAACCTTATATAACGTGTCTCTATGGCTCCCTATTGTGGTAAAACTTTATATAACGTTTAAAACGTTATTCAAACGTAAAATAACGTATTATTATTAGCTGGGAAGTATTTATCAATATGATAATTATGTTTCAGGACGGTGGGGATAATGATGCCAAATTTATGTAACATGATATAAAGTGAATAAATTGTGTCAGGTAAGGTGACTGAAATTTAAATGCTAACTAGAAATGGAAGTCCACGATACATAGTTACAGACAAAACACTTCCAAATACACAGCAACAAGATCAACAATGTTTCCAGTTGTATGTTGGATTTGTATTCACAGTCAAGTGACCATGTCTGACATACCAAGCACCATGGGAATAATGGAGACCTCTCCTCACTCATTCTATGGCAATATGATTGAAACATACAAATGTTACTGAAAATGTGGAAATTAGTGTCTCATCCTTCGATCTAATTACCACTGTAGCAATATGTGGGATTGGAACAGTGTTAAATGGTCTTGTTATCATTGTGATAATGTATGGCTCACTGATAAGAGATTTCATATTCATGATCTTGCTTCTGGTCATTGCCATAGTCAATAGTTTATATTTATGGATTGGTACCATGGTGGAAAATGGAATATAACCTTTTACCATTGTCTCCTTCTCACTGGTTTTGTGGGGTGCTGAACTTTTTTGTTGGCTGCGCATCTATAGTTTCATCGTGGTTGATTATATTGATTTCAGCTGGACGAGCCATTGCAATGTTCTATCCAAATATACTTTACAATACAGAGATTATTCAATATTCTATGTATTTTAATTGTTTCAGTTGATGTGATTAATATACCGATTTTCTTCTTTTCAAATGTGATCAGCGTGGGAACAATATATCATTGTAGCCTCATGAGCAATGGTGATCTCATAAACACTAGTAGGGACTACCCTACTGCTTTATACCTTTCCGGGTCATACTAATTCTAAATGTTCTCATGATAATAAAGATCTTTTCACAGAGACTTTTCAATATAAAATATTTAACTTCTCAACATAGAAAGTCGTCTTCTAAAACTAAAAGACTAACAGTAACAATGTTTGCTGTATGCTTTGTCTTTATACTGACAACCTTACCTGTAGAAGTATAAATATTTATTGTTCTATTTGCGCTGTCAAAGCTGCTGGGTACCAAACTTGTTAAAAACCACAGCCTATTTATGATAATATCAAATAAGTTGGATTACATAAATCACAGCATAAACTTCTTCTTGTATTGCCTGACTGGATCAATCTTTAGGCAGACATTTTTTCGCATCTTTGAAGGTCATAACAAAAAGGCAACAACCAGAAATATTCAACAGCAAGAGTGTGCGACAGTACAAAGTATTGTTTAATATATGCTCTAAACACTACCCCCGCCCCCCGATATAAGAAATGATAGGGCATTCGTTTGGTTGTAATGTTAAGTTCTTTATACAATTTTCGACCCCACAATTCAGGTTTCATATCTATAGATTGTTTCAAAATTCTCTTTAGCACTATGGATTCTTGTAAATTGTAGATTCTTCCCCCCTCCGTGCTTACTGCTGATCACGCGACAGGGCAAGATGGTAAAGTAAACAATAACCTCTATAAAGTTTCTATGGTGTTTTTTTTTGATAATAATTATGTGCTGTGTTTTCTCGTGATACCTCTGCAGTTTAGAATCTGCAAGCTATTTTCTATTCAGAATGACCAAAATATGTCCTGAATGTGTTTGCCGTAAACTTTTTAGTCAGACTTCTAGATGATTCTGTGCGAAAAGATGCAACAAGCGTTAGGGATTATAAAACTTCTTGGCTTCTGGTTTCACATTTTAAACGGGCAGGCTCTCTCTGGCCACTTAATAAACCACTGACCCTTAGATACAGTTTTATAAGATCTTCTCTGACCATGTAGCTGATTCATTGACCTTAGACTGTGATGAAGGTATATGAGTTCAAAACGTAGTGATAGTGTATCAGAAATAAATCTATTTTTCAATTTGTCATTCATGAAACCTTTTGTTGATGTTGTTGGTTGTGTTTATTGATGAATTCATTTCTGAATATTTCCATCGCTCAAGCCCAACCAATAACCAATATTTCTTGAAATAATAGCCTATATCTTAAAAACAACATCAGTGGATAGGCCTACTCAGACCTACACATTCCAGTCCACTGAATTTTGGATGATTGACATGGCAGCCGTTTTGATATTTGACTCATGCCACCTCACACCTTCATAGCCTGGCCCATGTTTATTCACCACAAAATAGATTATTGGTCTGTTCCAAAATTCCAAAAACTAAAATTCTAGATCCCTTGCACAGTTTCTGGGAGAAATGATCATAAGCAGAATATTTGTGGACTAAGAATAGACCCCCCAAAGTAGTTTATCATTTGCAAAGGGCAACGACATGGGAATCCCTTTTGTTAGGAATGCAATGGAATTTGAATCCAACTGAAATACTAGTAAATATGGATCAACAAGACAGGTGGACACTCATGGTTTATTCCAGACTAACAAGCTGAATATTGGCAGCCCCTAAAGTGGTAGTGTATCTGAGTATATTCATGCATTACTAATGTACATTATGCTCAGTGAGATATAATGATTTAAATATCGAAATACATTATAATGTAACATACATGAAGACCAATACATGTTCCAACTTGGTGTCATATGCAACAGCGTTTATTTAAATGGAACTCTAATAACAACACACAGTTATCAGTGTTCTAAAATACCATACTCGTAGGCTACTGCATGATCCTTAAGTTTAAATCTGACATGAGGCACCTCATATGGAGAGCTTGCAGTCAAAGCTACCCACCTACCTACCTACCTACCTACCCTGCAAACCAGCGCTTATAGCGCACTAATTATAGAGAACTGTGTTTACATGGACTCCGACCATGTGGTGAGGTCTTGGCTCTGCTCGCAGCATTTAGTTTGTCCCTAACAAGCTATGGTGTGTTGGTGTTTGGTCATATGACCAAACTCCACACATATATAAGTATCATATGTAGGGAAGCCGACAAGGGTGACCAAAAAACAAATATCACTATATAGGTTTTTTTTCACAACAATTTCTCAAAAAGTTTTTTTTTTTTATGTCAACCACGAAAATTCTTGCTGTGAACTGTCAACTGTCAATTGGCACACAAATTAGTGCGGCCCTGCCCTTGAAAAGATTCATGCTGTAATATGTAAATAAAGTATGCAATATCCCATTCAATTCTACTTCACTCTACTTTCTCTCTCCCTCAAACACTACACGGGCCCCTTTTGCTACACATAATTTCCCATGTGTGGGTCAAATCTATTCGCACAGAAACCGGATTGTAAACAATGTGCGTACCGTTCTGCCTCCCAGGTGTAATATTCAAATAATAACCTAAATACACATATTGTTTTCTCTTAACACCTTCCTTTTTACTATTTATCTACCCAAAGTAATTAATTCTTTGCCCTACTTCAAGCACCCAATGCCAAGGACCAATCAGAAGGCTTGTCCCATGTATGAAATAATTGATTGTGTGAAAAATTTGGATGTTACCAAATCATCTGCTATACCGTATCTATCTACTGTTATCTTTAGAGATGCTGTACTGGCTAACCCATCAAGATTTATTAAGATTATAAAGATGTGCGTGACTTCTAGTAAGATACCCGACTCATGGAAAGTGGCCATTGTGACACCCCTTCCTAAAGGCGGCGATCGTACTAAAGTAACCAATTATAGGCCTATAAGTCAGTTGCCTGTACCGGGTAAATTGCTGGAACGACTCATTCACATTAAACTGTCAACTCACTTAACTATTAATAATATTTGAAGTCCCAGGCAAGGTGGTTATCAAAAACACAAATCGACTTTAGATTCTGTCAGTACACTTGTAGATGATATATTAATTAATAGGAATAAAGGAAATTTCTCAATAGCTGCTTTTATAGACATCAAAAAGGCTTTTGATTCGGTAAATCACATCATTCTCTTAAAAAAATTAGAAAAATATGGAATTAAAAACAAAAATTTAGACTTAATAAAAAATTACCTAACAAATGGTTTTCAGTGTTCCACAGCCAATAATATCACCTCCAACAAAGCTCCATTAACCTGTGGAGTGCCGCAGGGCTCGATATTAGGGCCTTTATTTTTCTTATTGTTCATAAATGATTGTATATTACCTGACGATGCACATAAAACGCTCTTATACGCTGATGATTCAGTCTTATATGCATCTGGTAAGGACATGACAGGGGTTTCCGATACAATATCCTTGGCTTTAGAGAAATTCAGCTCCTGGTCCTCTTCTAATAAATTGACTATAAATGAGTCCAAAACCAAAATAATGACCATAGCGTCAAGTAAGAAGTTAAACAAGCTACACAAACCTACCATATGGTTAGGCAATACACTACTTAAAAATGTTAACTCATACAAGTATTTAGGAGTCCTTCTAGACGAAGAAATTAATTTTATAATTCACCTAAAAAACCTCATAAAAAATACCCGTTTCAAGTCCTTATTATTGCACAAAGTAAAGAAGCGTATCTCAAAACAAGCTCGTTTACATGTTTACAAATCACATGTTGTTCCTGTCATTGACTTTGCTGATATTTTATATGATAATGCTAATGTTGACTTACTAGCAGAGCTTCAAAGAGTGCAAAATAAGTGCCTTAAATCCTGTCTAGATATGCACATCCTAACTGCCACTGATAAAGCTCATGCGTATGCGGAGTCACCAATGTTAAATGAAAGGAGGAAATTTCATGCTGAGTTATATGGTTTTAAACGAGCTCAAACTGTTAAATATAGAACACCAGTAAGAAGGGTTACTAGATCAGCTGATGCACCATTATTGTATTATATGACTGTAAAATGTTCTGCGTATGAAGGTTCACCTCGGGTCATTTGTGCTTGAGCTTGGAATGCCCTTGATAGCACAGTGCGGGTTATAGACAATTTGCCTGACTTCAAAGCCAAAGCCAAGCTAAGAATGTTAAGCACCATTCCAAGAAAAGCTACATTCGAGCCATAAATTAAGTTTTTTTTTTATTAAAAGACACCTTTGAGATTAAAATTTGTATGAAATGTGTGATGCCATATTGCCTAAACATAATGTTATTGCTGTACTTATTGATCGAATGATTATAGATGGTAGAGATATAATAACAGCTTGCTGATGTCTCTACCATTCCTTATTCACTCATATTTATATTATTGGCTATTTAATGTATGTTATACGAACGGTTTCGTGATGTATACATATCTACACCAGCCAGGAAGAATTGTAACGACGTAGAAACTTGAGTGAATAAAGATAACTTGTTCATAAAAAAATGTGCTGATAGCAGAATGTGCTTGCAGAGTGATACAAAGGGTTGACAGCAAATATTTTTTCCCCGTTATCCTCCTCAGTCAATGTTGACAGTTGACACAAAGAATTTTCGTAGTTAACAGCAAATTAAAAAAAAAGAAACATTTTAAACAGCCCAGAAAAGTGAAAAAAAGATTCATTTCATATAATGATTTTTTTTGGTGACCCTTGACGGCTTCCATAAATATGCGATTCTGAGCTCAGAACTTAAATGGCCGCGCATACAGAGCCACTCGAATATACAATATACTTACTATACTGGCTATATACAGGTAGTTCAGGTAGCACCACCAGATACCAAGTAGGGTGGTAAAGGTTATCACGAACCATAAGATGACCACCTCAATTTTGTAGTCATTCATTCATGATTAGCTCTGTTTTTGTGTATCACAGTATACTTTAAGTGATACGCTTTCCAGCAAAGCACAAATACGTACAATACCATACATGAATAACTACATAATTAAGGTGGACATCTCGTGTTACGTGGTTACCTTTAGGTCTACCCTAGTAGTGTAAAGGGTGGTGGGTCCGATGCTGCCACCTAGCCTGAGACCCACACTCACCGGATACAACAGTTAACATTACATTGAGTACATACTAATGCTTGTGATCCTACACCAATATGGTTTTACTATTTGTGGCTAACACTGTTCACTCCACCTCTGGTTACAACTATATTTTGATATAGTTATCCTTATGACATGCATTATAAGTCCACATTTCCAGGTGTTGCATTAGCTACCAAGGGAAATGAAAATGTGGTTGTGCTGATCGCATCAGGTACACCTGACATTGAAACGCAGCTTGCAGATGGCCTAAACTGGAAGATCACAATAGTATAGGTCACCAGAGTCCCAACCACCTGAAAGGAAAATAATACGGTATGTTAGTAAAATCATTCATAGTGAAAAGCTTATAGCTACATAGAGTTCATGGATACATGCTTTGAATATCCTATAACAATAAATCACTCATGAATCCATTGATGCTGATTGTTTTCATATACTAATCTTTCAGATGTGACTTACTGTCAACAGGAAAGAGGAGTCAACCAGGACAAGACCAGCGGCTGAGAGCCCTAGGGGTGGACCGTTTAGACGGCTGAGAAATAACTGTATCTGCAAGGCAATAATTGTTCAAACAGTATATATATATATAACCTTTAACGCTTGCACCCATATCTTTAAATCTGGTTCATGCTCTGTGGTACCCTCTGCATTGGGCAGGGGTAGAATTGCATCGGATTAGATGAATGTACTGTAAACTAACAGTGTATTTCTGCCAAATTAAATGTATAACTATGTGTTCCAGTGCTAATGTAAGCTATTACCGTGCTTATGAAGTGAACATACCTGACATAATATGATAATATAATGTTGTCTTACCAATTGCTTGCATTTATCATCTAGCATATTGAAGTTGAACTGATATAATATGTCACGGCTGCAGTAGACCTAAATGAATAATCAAGCATAACTCACACATTATGCCAAGTTCAAAAGTAATATGTAATTCATAGGCAATATGTAATTATTTAAGAGATTACTATAAATCTATACGATTGGGCCTCTTCAGTTTGGTGTTTTTCTCTGACTAGAGCATGCAATAACATGTTTAATACACTATTAAATTTTGACAGCTAAATCTTTGTCGTAATACTTATTGAGTTTGAGTCACAGTTTTATTTCAATGAATTACAGCAAAGGGCAATATTAGTTAACATCTTACAATCCAAGGTTGTTCAGTTTTTGTTGTTGAATTAAATATTTCAAAGAAATATTCAGTTCCTTGTAGTTGTTCCTTGTATGAACAAGTTGACTTTAGACACGTTACCGTCTCTCTCAGGTGCGTTTCACGTGCATATAACTGTTACTTATTTTTTGATACATGAAGTTTTAGAGTGTCATACTCCATGAATCAACATACCTTGTAGTATACATGATATTACAATTATCATAAGTGAGTATAAGCCACTTGGGATTTATGGCATAGCATCAAAAGACTGATTTATGTATTGGTGCAGGTCCAATACATTGAGTTCCTCTTAAGACAGTCATTGTTGGTTTAAATACTACTAGTGGAAGAAAGTGTATCTTACCTTTTTATTAACCAATAGTGCTGCAACCATATTCATTGTCAAAGTGATGATAATAGATGGTAACAATGCACCAGCAGTTATTGACTGTGTAGTATTTACTCCACCTGCAGCAGTGTAGATCATAACACAGAGAAGAACCATATATGCTATGTTGGTCAATCCTATGAAATAACTAAAATAAGTGTCGGTCTCCTTCAGGACTTTTAGACAGCTTTCATACGTTTGTCTAAGATTTTCTATTACTTCTGCAGAACCGCTGCCTGCCTTAGTAATTGTCATTTCCATTTTCTGAGTCTGCTTTTTAAATAGTTGGTAAAGAAGATAGCACCAGAGAAGAAATGATAGTTCTATAAAAAGATTTGCTAGCACTTGGTAAAACACAATTACATATGAAAGAAAGGAGTAAATCTTGAAGAGTGATATACCTAATTCAAATTGGGTTAACAACATTATCTTCATTATCACATCAACATTGTCAGTAATCATAGCCAATAACAATGTATAGAACATCATAAAGACAGCAATGCCACTAGAAATAAGAATAATAGAGCATACGATTTGTAAGATGCTAATAACATGACCCAAATTTGCTGGTATCTCCCTTTGAACAGTGTAAAATGCAATTTCCATGAGGGAGCAGCATTTTGCCATATTGAAATTAACCTTTATCCAAATGATATGACAAACAATTTGAGCAAGGTTAATGATGATGCCTATCAGCTTAGATAAGACTAAGAATACACAGGAGTATGTAAAAACTACATCTGCCAATTGAAAGCAAAAGGCAGCAAATTTAAGCCAAATGACAAATCCACAGTATATCTTAGCTAATATATCTATACATGAGCTTCTCTTTTCCTCTTGTGTATATATACCAGCCATTAGGAAAAATGGCTGTAGTTTTTTCAGTTGATTCCAAATTATGTTTCCCTCATCTCTTGTCAGCTCCTGGTCATTACTAATACTGATGTTCACACTTCTTGACCCCATTCTGTATGCGCTGGTCCTTACGTTGTAGCTCAATATCCAGGTGATGCCCACAGCTATGACTTAACTAGAATGAGGAGCATGGAGAAATGTATTGATGCCAAAATCTAACCATGGGGGTGATGTATGCAAGGTGTGTGTGCAATACTATCAGATTACGGTTTGGGAAACACATCACTTACCTAATGCACTATCGGTCTGAGCTCATCCTGATGTTGACCAATCTGCCAATGACCTTAAGC
This sequence comes from Harmothoe impar, assembly GCA_947462335.1. Classification (NCBI taxonomy): domain Eukaryota; kingdom Metazoa; phylum Annelida; class Polychaeta; order Phyllodocida; family Polynoidae; genus Harmothoe; species Harmothoe impar. The sequence goes on from OX381711.1 coordinate 21,564,121, forward strand.
TAATACTCTGCTGTACTCGGTCATAGTCACATTTCACAAAATAAAAACGACTATTAATATTTGCTGCTATGAATGAGTACATTTAATGGACAGTTATCTGCTGTATACCAAGTTTTAGATCACTCTCACAGTACAGAAGTGAAGGCAAAAGTGCCACCGTTGGTTGGACTTGCGAGACAGCTTATCTCACAGAGACTCAAGCCCCATTGCATTTGTGGTAAAGGTTTATGGCCTGCCATGATTATATCCCTTGATACTTTGGAAATATTCTGTTGCTTGCGAGATGCTCACGAAACTAAAGTGTTCTAGGACTATTCACTGTTTCGTAGGATTCTCTGAAAAATATGGTGTCAATTTAGCAGACATTCAAGGCATCTCGACAAGATACCTGCTTCTCCTGATGTGGGTGGGATCTTCAGTAGAATGCACAATCTCTGACTATCCCCTTGCTAGTCTTTTTTTTCCTCAAACGGGGTGGCAATATTTTCCTGCCTCAGAAACAATGACCCACCCAACAAAATTCAACAATGACCACTTCTTACTTTCTTCTTGTGAGATCATATCAGCTATGATGACCGTTTATCTCTGGTTTATCTCTGGTAATACGCAAAACAAATGAGAGGAACTTTTTATTTGATTGATTTCCATATTTTTATTGGATTTTGAAATTACATATGACCAGCGAGAGGCTCAAAATTACTATATACATGGAAAACAGTGATGAGATCTCTCACTCACCCTTTCCATGTAATACAATACATTGTTAGAAGAAATAAGATAGTCTTACAATCTGGTACATTGTAGAGCACTGTTGATATGTAAGCTTGTGTAGAAAGGGTTACATGATATATGCAGCCAATACATTTTAGCGATATATCTATTATCATACACTGGTTTTGTCCACGTATTCTACCTCAGATGCCACACCGTCATTGTATCCTGTAAATTGAATGATACACAGACTTTTTGTCCAAAATGCAACATTACTAATTCAACCATGAGTGGACGAATCTAGAGTACCGTTGTGTTGCTTGTCACAAGAATATCTCGCATTATATCACCACATGACATAGATGGTTTAAATTGGAAGATGACAATGGTATACGTCGCCAGAGTCCCAACCAACTGAAATTTATAAGCAAGGTTGATTAGCATTTATTACGCCAATAGGTCGAGTGTTGACTAGTCTGTTAACCGTAAATAGATAGTGAGTTTATAAAGTATTTTATTACACTGAGTGATTTTACAAAATACTTAATATTCAAAAGAGGACCTAGGTCCAGAATTTGTATTAGGTAATATAGTTGAAAATGATACACAGGATATATATAATATGTATATATAGAGACATTTTATGAGCGTCCCATGGCATGATCATACTTTGGGTGTCCCATGAGGGCTAGGTAAAATATGGACTGTGTTCTGAGTATCTGGAACAGCTGCATGAACCAGCACTTAAATACAGGACTAAGTATAGAATACTTCAATTTATAGTTCAGAATGCACAACATGTTCTAGATGTGGATCTGATAGGTATGTTTTAATTGTGATATATAAGAATTGTGGGATTTTCCTGGTGGTAGTAGTATATGGAAAGGTGGGTTTGTAGTAGGCAATGCATTAAAGTGCTATTCATCTGATTAAGTGAGAGACTCACCATGAGAAAATCAATGGTGAGCAAGTAATGAATGCTCCCACACTTCTATGGTACTGAATAAAGCACAATTAGCCCATTATTCAGGAGGGAATAGATGCTTTCTCCTCGTATACCATTACTGTACTGAATAAAGCAGGTTATGTCCTTTATTCAGTAGATAATGTATGCTAACTTCTCATATATTCTACTCCACTGAAGAAGGTACAATAAGCCCTTTAGTCAGTAGGAGATGAATGCTGATTTATCCTATTTATGTACCCTTTGAAGTCAGATATATATTATTATGCCCATTATTCAGGAGGGAATAGATGCCATCTTCTCTCATACCATTACTGTACTGAATAAAGTGGGTTAAGTGATTCAGTTGATTGATTGAAGCTGCAAATTATTTCAGAGACAATGAATTATTTGTCAATTCTGAGAGCAGAAATGTAGGCCATATCACACTTTAGCCCGGGTTAAAAATGCTGATCCTGAAGCAATGAAAGGGAATTCTAATTTTTCTAATTTTTCTTTAATAATTATCCATGCATTCCCTCATATATAATGCCAATTTGGCCCCGGCTGACTTCATAAAATAGTCATTTTAAGGCCTTTTTTCCCAATAGAAAGAAGCTAGCCCCGCAGGGGCTAATCATTCTAATTTGTCCTGAATAATTTTGCATTCATTCCCTATATATCATAAGACTTTGGCCCTGGCTGACTTCATTTTGAGGCCCTTTTTTCCCATAGACAGAAGCTAGCCCTGCAGGGGCTAATCATTTTAATTTGTGGCATTCTCCTTCTGTAAGTTGCTGGTTGATCATACAAGTCGTGAAAAGGATTAAAAATTGAAGAAAAGTAGGGGTATATGGAAAAAGTGTCCAGAATATTATGTGGTGGAACCGAAAAGGCAATTATTTTCAAGATAGTAGTACATGAATTGTTGAGTGAAGAGTATCTTTAACTGAATAAGCGTCATCTTTGTCTTGGCAAATGGTCAGAGGGAGGGGTATCTTTAACTGAATAAGCCTCATCTTTGACTTGGCAAATAGTCAGAGGGAAGGGTATCTTTAACTGAATAAGCTTCATGTTCCCCTTATTCCCTTTCTATTTGTAAGATTGCAATATTGTAAGATTTTTTTATTCAAGCTTAGTCACGGTTTACACAGAGATATTCGTAAGTTGAACAAACACTATGTACATATAGGTTTAGCACATAAATACATAAGTTTGTAGTTTTAAGTCAGCTATCAAGCTGACTGTAGTGGTCATAATATGTAGTTCTGTACCAAATTATTGCATCAAAAACGGAGATAAATCGTATGAGAAATATGAAGCTTGGAGATCTATAATATTACCCTTATTCTGTTATCAAATATGACTATTTGCCAAGACAAAAATTAGGCTTATTCTGTTAGATATAACCCTCCCTTGGACTATTTGCCAAAACAAAGATGACGCTTATTCAGTTAAAGATACCCTACCCTCTGACTATTTGTCGATACAAAGATGACGCTTATTTAGTTAAAGATACTCCTCCCTCTGACTATTTGCCAAGACTAAGATGAGGCTTATTCTGTTAAAAATACCCAGCTAGCGACCTAAACCTTTTCACCTACTAGCGACCTATTTATTCTAACCTTATTATAATATAATATTGTATAATATTGTCTATATTATTACTTATATTGATATGAATAATCCTGCGTCACTTACCTTCTTTCCCCCAAAAAAGTCATGCCCCCTGTTTTTCTTATAGCTCCCCTTAAGGGAAACCATTTCCTTGGGGTTATATTCCCGTTGGATGTTTTTAGATTCTATTTCAATAATCCCTATATAGTAACTCCAACTTTAAGTCGCTAGCAGGTCAAGTCGCTAATGAAGTCACTACTAAGGTTCAAGCTAAAAGTACCCCTGTCCCTTATAGTGATTCCCACTTTAAGTCACTAACAAGTTGAGTCACTAGTGGTAGTGATCACTAGTAAGAAAGCAAGGTTTTCCTGATAGTAACTCTCACTTCAAGTCGCTAACACGTGGAGTAGCTAGTAGTAGTGATGACTGGTTAGAAAAAAAGGTTTCCCTTATAGTGACTCCCACTTTAAGTCACTTACAAGTGGAGTCGCTAGTAGTAGTGATCACTGGTTAGAAAATGAGGTTCCCTTATAGTAACTCCCACTTTAAGTCGCTAACAAATGGAGTCGCTAGAAGTAGTGATCACTGGTTAGAAAGCAACCTTTTCCCTTATAGTAACTCCCACTTTAAGTCGCTAACAAATGGAGTCACTAGTAGTAGTGATCACTGGTTAGAAAACAACATTTCCCGTAACTCCCACTGTAAGTCGCTAATTAACAAGTGGAGTCACTAGTTGTAGTGATCACTGGTTAGAAAACAAGATTTTCCTTATAGTAATTCCCACTTTGGCCCTGGCTGACTTCATAAGATAGTCATTTTGGGGCCTTTTTCCCATAGAAAGAAGCTAGTCCTGTATGAATTGATCATTCTAATTATTCCTGGACAAATTTCTGTTCATTCCCTTATATGTTATCACAATTTGGCCCCAGCTGACTTCATAAAATAACCAATTTGAGCCCTTTTTCTTCCATAGAAAAAGGCTAGCCCTGCAGGGGCTAATCATTCTAATAATCATTATCTAGCCCTTTTTTCCCATTGAAAGAAGGTAGCTCCACACTGGTTCTTTTATTGCAAAAATTAGATAAATGGGAACAGATTTACGTATGTGTGCCATTTCAACTGTATAGTACACCGATCCAACTTTTCCATCCAACCACCTATACAATGCTATAGGACCCATAGGGATACCTAACCATGCCAGTGGGACACCCAATGTATGATTATGCCCGTCCGATGAATAACATCTTGCAATAGGCTGCAGTTTTGAGGAAATGTTAGAATAGATTATTAGTGATACATTGATATGAATTATGGGGTTACTAAAAGTGAATTTAAGGACTTACTGTCATGAGGAAAGAAGAGTCCACAAGCGCCAGGCCACCAGCTGTGAGCCCCGTCTCGGGACCATTGAGACGGCTCAGGAACAATTGTATCTGAAATAAAATAATTTACAAGATAATGTCTGTAGCTTCAGGATCGAGCAATTTAAAGTGGTTGAGGGGGTAATGCATATAGTGTTTTTATAGCAATTTCTACTTTTTCATGTTGCACTTTCAGGAAGCATGCCCGGCCTCCATGTTCCTCTGTTTTCCATGACTCTGTTCTGGATGTATCTAAACACTTATGGGGTTCTGCAAGATATGTTATTTGTTATAATTGTAGTAAATTCATGTCCATCCAAAAGGACAGCCTACCAATTGCCTGGATTTATCATCAATTGTGTTGAAGTTGAATTGATAAAGTACATCCCGACTCAAGTATACCTGCAAAGTAAAGAAAACAGCAATGGTCATTATGCTTGAGACATTAATGTTTAGTTTTATATTGCCCCATTTATAGGGGATGTATTTTTTCTTTTCGGACTACTGCTGATCATTGAAACTTCTAATTGTATGAGCTATTACATAGTTCACAGATATATGGATAGACCTTACCTTGCTATTGACTGCAATTGGTACAAGTGTATTTATTGCCAGTGGAATAAGAATGATTGGCAGGTGAGCAGCTGAATGTACATGTGTTTCAACGTCCTTACTTGCAGAGCCAAACACCATGATGCATAGAACAGCGGCATTAGATCCAATCATAAGCCCTATAAAATTGCTGAAATAAGTGTCAGTTTCTCGCAATACTTTAAGGCAACGTTCAAAAGTGTATCTTGCCCTTTCAATATCTTCGGCAGACATGGTACTTGTCTTAGAATTGGATGACTCCATTTTCTGAGTCTGCATTTTGAATAGTTTGTACAACATGTAGCACCATACAACAAGCATTACCTCCATACACACAAGTGCATATGAAAGACAGGCATAGGTTAATGTTGAACTATTAGTATGTTGATTGTTTGTTGTTCCCATATATTAGTTGTTGGATATATGAGCCCATGTGTCATTATAATTGAAGTTGCAGTGTATTGATATTGTTGGGGATGCTTTGGCTAACTGAGATGGTAGAGAACTCCTCGCTTGGCAGATCTTTGAGACCCATAGTTCAGGATAGGTCCCAACAGATCAGTGAGAAGTCAGCAATATTGGACAGCCCTTTATTTCACTTGATTAAACAACAGTGATAAGCCCATGCAGTGAGGTTGACCAGTATCTCCAATTCAGTCCAACAATGTGATAAGAGCCAGTGTACATCAATCATACAATGCATATTCCATGTTCAGTCAATCATGTCTCAGTCATTAGTCAGTTGTATACTGTCCACTATACACCCTGTCAGTTCTAGACTGCAATACAGTCACATAGCATCAATGTCATTGTATTAGAATAAACGGGCAGGTAAGTTCAGAATGTTTGTTTGATAAACCCATAGATTGAATCTTAACTGACTTGGCCAGGATGAGGACCAAACATCATTGACTAATAAGGTAAGAGTTACAATCAAAGTTTTGGCATCTACATCATTGTGTGCATGCACATGGTAAGGTGATCAAAACCCCACAATAGGTCGAGCTTAACAGTATAACAATGGCTCGATGCCAGCATAAGCAATAACGGTATCAGCAGTAATTTAGCTTCACTGAATCACAATATCAAGAAATATTAAGAGATCAAGAGTTCATTATAACCACAATTTGGCTATGTGAGAAACCAAATATTATATGGCAAGATATAGTTCAAGAATGCATTGAAATTGCATATGTTCAGTTCAGTTCATCAAATCAATGTTTATCGGTTCACGAGTGTAATGTAGAAAAGTCAAGATGGATACTACCGTAGGTTACACACTGTCCAGTGTACATGCTCCAGTACTGATCACAGGTTAATCCATAACTGTGCACAAACAGTGCCTGCAAGGAACACAAGGCTGATGGTGATCCTTTCTAGCCTATATCCCCAACAGTCACTGTGGATAGTCTATCTTGTACTGTTCTATGAGGTGCAAAGTTTGAGGTGGATTGCAGCCTTAACAGCAGTATAGTTGTACGGAGTAACTATGTCCGTTGAGTTATGTATAAGTAGTCCAACTCCAATAGTGTCTTGACTGGAGTTAATGCCTGAGCCAAAACACCGACTACGCAAAGTTCCCATCACAACTGCTCAGTGCAGTAGATGATAGATCCACATAGGCTATGCTGTTAGATCTTTAGCTTGTCTAAGCACAGCAGTCCGGCACAGCCAGGTCGAAATGTGGTTATTATATATAAATATCTCCAACTGCAGACTCTGCCGCAGTGCATAGAGATAGATATCCACAACCACCCGAAGCTCTACAGCTCCAACGCGAAAGTACCCATGTGTCTATGAGTGTGGTCTGTACCGTTCTGGCTATCTATATACCGCGCACTTGCATACATACTCCACCCAGCGGGGTACGTCGTCCCTCGCTAGTGCGCAGGACGAGGACGCGTGTTGAGCTGCAGGTGCTTATTAGGCACGGCGTCCCTACTGCTGTACGGCGTCCCTGGATGGGCCTATTCTTGGTGGCCCGCCTTGGCCAGTTATCCGATCCACACCTCCACCGATCCTAGTCTCTCACATGAACTCAGACTGGGCCCACACAGTATCCATGCACTGGCCCATCCTTCTATTCCTTTTTTAATGTCTTTTCCACTTTTCACATTTTGCCATATATTCAAATACCAAACATATCCACCTAGTAGCATATTTCTACATTCCACCAGAACCCATTCATGCACCTGGTCCAGTTATTCATGGCTCTCATCACAGTCACACGTATGCTTTACTAATAAACATGCCTACATTATTATTGACACAATATCATTCATTGCTCATATTATTTCTTTCTGTCCCAACCTATTCTGGTCACCCCATCAGCACAAGCTACCGGGTGGCCCTGATATGAATCCTACAGTCTGCTGTAGGCTTCATACTTAAGTGTTCGACAATGCTTTCAGTAATAATTTACTCTATCATTCTCTCCATTATGGTTGTTATATAATTTCACCGGTAGTACCGCAAGCTGCCCGTTCATTCAATTCCTAAATTAGCTTTCTTTCCTTATATTTTCCTTCACTTGTTTACTCATGACGGGGTTTTAAAAACTCTTTTTTAAATCATACATTATTCTTTTCATTTGTGGGCTTTGAAAGTAAAATTGTGAAAAATTGTCCTAAATGCCCGGGTTCGATTTCCCTCGTCGGGTATGCCCCTTTCTCCCGTCATGATAACATTGTTTCCCTTTCTTTCCAAGCATTTCATTCCATAATTTATTTGCTTTATATCAACAGCAATTTCTTATAGTTATAATGGGATTCAATCTTTACTATATTATAATCACACTTATCTACATATATGTACAGTCATGTTTCCTTAGTCTCTGTCCGTTTCCAATTGCCCTGTCCAGTTTTCTGTCTCTGTCATTTGTTGTGTTTTTTTGTTGTTTGTGGTTTACCTTATCTGTAGAGTAATTATACCTCCCAAGTGAGCATTGACATATTCCTGTGAGGTTCCACCAGTTGCTCCATCACCTTCACCTTCCTCTACTGCTGATGCATTTTGTAGTCTACTGTGGTTGCCCAGTACCTTCAGTGTTTGTATTCCACTAGGCCTATCTACGGGTGGCACGTTAGCTGTTTTTCTTCTATGTGTCACCATGTAGGTACCTTTCTCATTAGCTTTTCCTTCACCTGATCATTTCTAGTTATCTTGGGACTATAGGTAATGGCAAGAACATTTCAAATCCTTTGGGATTTTGTAAATAGTCAGAGTGCAAGTGGGGTAGTAATAATGTGAGCCAAGGATACCAAGGTCAGGTCCCCAGTTTGCCATATCTAACATAGTAAGTAAGACATGTCTCCAATATTGGAGTGATATTCAAAAAAATCATTTAAACTGCAATTACTCAAGGTTTCCTTGATAAATTGAGATTGGATAAATCACAGATTGTAGATATTGTTATGTATTCTCAGTTTCGTATGTGGAATAGGCATAACAGCTTTTGGTTGCCATTGCAATAAAAAAGAATTAACAAAATCACTACTTCTAGACTATCTGTTCCTATGGCAAAGGATATTTTCATCAAATTATTCAAAAACTAATGATAAATCTTAGTGCAATCCCTTTGTTTTAAGCAGATGGTGTGCAGATAATGTACCCATGTAAACTGATGCTATTCAATATTTTTGCACCAATACATTCTCCTTACCTTCAAACAAAAGGGCTGTGTACACTACTATGAAATGTTATTTTTGAATAGTCTTTAGTCATAACATTTCCAACACCCACCAACAGTCCTCCAAGTGGTGTTTATGTGGTGTCTGTGGTTCTTTTTGTGGTAATAGACTGGGTGCTAATGGCTTTGGGCTCCCTGCCAGAAATCTGAGCTACCCCCTATGACCTATCTGAACCGGCATACTGCTACCATACACACACTGTCTAAATCCCTACAATGTTATGCAGTAAGATCTCTACAGAAATCATTTCACACCAAGATGCATCTGTATACAATCAAACCGCTGTATAACACTTACTATTTGATGTATAAGTGCCAATAAAAACTTACTCCTGATGACCTGTAGGCCATAGCAGTATATAGATGTCCCAATCTTGCTCAGATCATATACCCATGGCTTACCGCCATTGCCTGATTGTTTCCCATATGTAAGGTATTGGCAGCTTCTTACATCTCTATATTGTCCCCACTGGTTCCTATAACCATGGTTATCTCTATGGTCGTTCTGTGTCTGGCTAACGCGGACCTGGTTGTAAGCACCCTTATAAAAACCATCTCCCGTGAGTTGCTCCTGCAGCAGGCTTCTTTTTTTATATGTTTGAATGAATACACAAAAGCCACAGCAATACCGCTACTGTGGTGCTGCATTCATTTTCTAAGGTTCTTTTGTGTCAGAACTAAAAGGTGTTTCCTTATTAAAAGTGTTTATGATAACATAGATCATTTTATTTCAAATAAATTTGTACTTTCTTGCGAAAATGATGACTTGATGACTTGGAAACTTGCAATTTGTTTCCAATTATTGGTCCTGTTGCCAATACATTCTTGGCTGTTTTTCCTTAAATTCATAGCCTTATGTAATGTGCCACCACTCCATAATATAGTATTTCCATGGTTCTCAATACCAATTTTCCTTGTTGGTAAGTTCCCTTTTTCTCACATGACTTTAAGTTGAACCAGGAACCCTTTTGAATAATTGATATCAGTCTCCCCATTCATATTCTACCAGTTTTCAGGCCAATCCCACCATCAATTCTGCTGTACTGATGTTCTGAAAGACATTTAAATAGTGTTTCATTCCTAAATTTTCACATGTCCCATGATAGTCATTATCACTGGGCCATTGCCCCGCTACCAGTTTAAATTGGGGTCTGAGCTGTTTTATGGGCTACCATGCGGGACCAGCAGAGACTGCCTCTCTTACTCCAGACAGTTCAGTGTCTGAGTGGGCTGTTCACATCGATGTGAACTAGAGGGTATGAGTAGGTGTGAGTAACACATAGGGTATCTTCCCTTTTCTCCTAGAATTTATATGTGTTCTCACTGGTGTGGTGCAACTACCCTTGTATCTTATTTTGTATTTGAAATTGCTCCTCTAATTCATTTGTGGGTGGTGTTTAATTTCCCATCAACCTAATCTAACCGTGGTTGTAGAGATATTCCTGACATAGGTGCATTGGGTATTATGGGCGTCTCCACTTGAGTTGGGCGGATGTGACGCCATGAATACGTCAGAGGGCGCGGAGGTGATGGGCACTGTCACTCAACCCAACTTTGCACTTGTCATGTGACGTCAGAGGACGCTGAGGTGATGGGCAGTGTCACTCACCCCAACTGCGCACCTGTCATGTGACGTCAGAGGACGCTGAGGTGATGGGCAGTGTCACTCACTCCAACTGTGCACCTGTCAGTACAGCATCACTGGCTGCCATGTCTCTCCTGAGCATCATGTCAGCAGCTCAGCAACCACTGTGTTGCTGAGTTCCCAGTGCTCTATCATATTTACCCTTTTCCTGCTACTTTGAGTCACTTCTGATTGTGTTGGCACTCATTGGGCATTAAGAATCCCAATACACTAACATTTTAAATGTACCCCTTACAGTGTATATATAAGTCCCAGGGTTCTAGTATAGGCACTTATCCCCATTGCTTGCCCATATCTAAGGTATTTGGATGCTGTTTATACAGTCTGTAGCTACTGCTGCTGTGGGTGGGGCTAGGTAATATCCTGCTTGCTATATAAATGCAAGGGGGCATATGGCTCATTTCAAAACCTCCACTACATGTTAATATCATTGTCAGTCGCCTGTGCACTCAAATCACTGCATTTCTGGTAATACATAAGCAATTGTCAATTAAGTATCATCATCACACCAGTTCAATAGCTCCTTTTGTCTATTTAAAACACATATTCTGCTCTACCATATTCTTTTCTCTGTTAAAACAGTTGGTACAAGCATCCTATCATCTGAATATATGTGGCTTCCTGCTTTACTCTAACACAAGGCACGGGAGTTTGGCTCTGCCTACCAATTATAGGATGTGCAGAGCTGAATTATCTCCAATTCCTTGCCCGACAGAATTCAGGCTCTGCTGGCTGCAGTGTTGAGGCTCCCTGTCTACCGCAGTGTTGCTGTTCTAATTTTGTAACGCTCCCCAGCAGTATTCATGTCCTCAAGTCCCCAGGTACTCAAAGTCTGCCCTACTGGGTGCTGGGTGGGTGTGTTGGATGGTGGAGTAAGCAGGTGGGGGCCACCTGTCATCCCATCATCACCCACAATGGTATCTACATCTGTATGAGCATTGGGAGTTAGCACTCAGTAATTTCCTGGGTGTGCTCCCTCCATCTTTGCCTACTGTGTAGACACACACCCATGCAACAACACCAATACAGGCATTCTTTCTGTTCATAATTCAGTAATCACATTGCCTGTCATGATCCTCCCAGCCAGTTATACCACTTTGATATGTTAATATCCAGCAGCCCATAATTTCATTTTGATACCATTTCAGACACTACTTACTTAATTGTCCTATGTAATTTGACCTTCTATCCAAATGTAAATCTTCGTGTCACACCCTGATGTTTTATCTATGTATTGCATGTCCTATTCTTAAACTACAGTCCCTTATACCAGGTAGGCGGCCTGCCTGCCGTCCCTATTTTCCCCTTATATTTCTGTGTACTGTCACCCCATCAGCACAAAATGTCCCTGCCTCTAGCCCAGCAGCCTGCTTGTTGGGTGTGGCTCTGGTTTTTTATCACTGCTAAATGGAGGATGGGTGGCTACAGTTCTGTAAACCTGTTTCTCTTAAGCCTCTATTCCACTTGTAGTTACTTTCTCACTTATCGTATAAATGAGCTAATAGGTTTTGGTTGCTCATGTTGACTAATCATGGGTTAATTGGAGCATTTTTCTCGCTGCTTCTGACGAGTACTCCCCGTATTTGACACGCCTCTGCCAATCCCAGAGGGTTCTGTCTTCCTATTCCCCATCCTTTTGAGGGTTACATTGATTGGAAGGTGGAGTTTGGAGTATATCTTCACCTTCCTGGTCAGGAACGGGTGGGTCAAGGAGACTGTCAGTAATCCCCTCCCCTATATCATCTTTACTTTTTTAGCCGGCTCAAAAATGTCCTTTTTTGGTAATTGGTCTGCTATTCATTCGATCCCATTCCTCTTTATTTTCTATAGGCGACTTATTTTTCCGTTTTATTATTTTCATTGTCATTTTTTTATTTTATTTTTTATTTTTTTGTTAGTGGCCTCCAGATTTCCTGACCCTTGGGTTTCCTCGTCATGCGTTGTTCCCCCCTTCCCCTTTGTGCGCCTGTATTTTCCATTTCACTATCACATTCCTTGCTAATTTCACTTTGTTTTATAAGGGGACATCCAGCCTCTACTTCTGTCCTTTTTCCTATTATATGGACAGTAGGCTGAATGTCGTCTGCTGAGTCCCACTACTGGCCTCCCCCTGCTGCTGTTTCTGGAGTAAGGCTACTCCACCACCAGTAAGCCACTACTCCAGCTCCCTAACACCTGAAGGCAGCCCTCTCCTATAGCAAATGCTACTGGAGTACTCCCTATCAGTATAGTAATGTTCAGCACATGCAGGGAGCAGCCCCTCGTGTGAACGAAGTATTATATATGTAATTTGCCTTTGTTTCTTTTATTTATCATGTAAATTTTCTTCAGTATTACTGTCTGTCTGTTCGGCTGTCTGACTAAAGTTACTTTTACCTTCTTCCTTTGTTATTTAAATACTCTGTTCATTTGGCCTTTGCCTTTTATTCCTTCAGTATTATTTTCTCCCTGTGTGGGTTGCTTTATATCATCAAGTTCCCTTCTAATTTCCCTTTCTTCCCCACTGTTTTCCAATTGCAGAAAACATAGTTTCTTATTTATTCCTTTATTACTAGCAAGTGTTGTAGAGCGGTTGCCAGTTGGGGTATCTTCAGACCTCCGGAGTTACAAGTTGCGTAACATAGGACCCCTTTTGTTTGTTTGATTAATCCCGTTACGGCCCTTGTGGCCTGCATTTTAGCTTACATTTTGTTTTCCTGATTATGTTAGTTTTCTTTTCTTATTTCCCCATTTGGGCTCTAGGTGGTCTCAGGCCTGACAACAGCCTCTCCGGTGGCTGCTTCCTGGTTTAGCTGATCTACACCTGCGTGTCTCAAAGTGCAGTCCTGCCCTGGAGTGATTGGTTTGGTCCTGATTGGTGTCGGATTCCCCAATCTCCCCTGGTTGTCTACTGAGTGGTTCTATGCGCGCCAGCCACTCCTTAGACTAACCGGGCAGTCAGAGGGATTTCTGTCTTTTCTCCGTCAGCCTTTATTGTTCCTGGTGTTGCCTTTGCTGTGCTTACCTGTCTTCTTCTGCCTGTGTTGTCTATCTGTATTTTTTCTGTTAATCATTGTGACCTTAGTGTCCTGTCAGGTTGATCAGGCCTTCTAGTTGACTTTTGGTCTCATTTGTTAAATGTCTGGTCAGTTGTGTTCTGTCTTAATGTTACTACCGTCTCCTCACCTTTTTCTACTATAGTCACTTCTATGTCACCCTTTACAGAGTCTAATTGTACATTTGGCTCAGACACATAATGGTCAACCCCACCGGTATTTACACCTGTGACGCTGATCTGATCTGCGTCCCCACTGCGGGCGTGCTGTCCATCGCTGGGTACCTGGGGCCTTTGAAGTTTGAATTACTCTACCAGCCTGATGCCCTCGGCTTGGCTCAACTACCCTTGATTCTCCAACCAGCCTGAACTATTAGTATGTTGATTGTTTGTTGTTCCCATATATTAGTTGTTGGATATATGAGCCCATGTGTCATTATAATTGAAGTTGCAGTGTATTGATATTGTTGGGGATGCTTTGGCTAACTGAGATGGTAGAGAACTCCTCGCTTGGCAGATCTTTGAGACCCATAGTTCAGGATAGGTCCCAACAGATCAGTGAGAAGTCAGCAATATTGGACAGCCCTTTATTTCACTTGATTAAACAACAGTGATAAGCCCATGCAGTGAGGTTGACCAGTATCTCCAATTCAGTCCAACAATGTGATAAGAGCCAGTGTACATCAATCATACAATGCATATTCCATGTTCAGTCAATCATGTCTCAGTCATTAGTCAGTTGTATACTGTCCACTATACACCCTGTCAGTTCTAGACTGCAATACAGTCACATAGCATCAATGTCATTGTATTAGAATAAACGGGCAGGTAAGTTCAGAATGTTTGTTTGATAAACCCATAGATTGAATCTTAACTGACTTGGCCAGGATGAGGACCAAACATCATTGACTAATAAGGTAAGAGTTACAATCAAAGTTTTGGCATCTACATCATTGTGTGCATGCACATGGTAAGGTGATCAAAACCCCACAATAGGTCGAGCTTAACAGTATAACAATGGCTCGATGCCAGCATAAGCAATAACGGTATCAGCAGTAATTTAGCTTCACTGAATCACAATATCAAGAAATATTAAGAGATCAAGAGTTCATTATAACCACAATTTGGCTATGTGAGAAACCAAATATTATATGGCAAGATATAGTTCAAGAATGCATTGAAATTGCATATGTTCAGTTCAGTTCATCAAATCAATGTTTATCGGTTCACGAGTGTAATGTAGAAAAGTCAAGATGGATACTACCGTAGGTTACACACTGTCCAGTGTACATGCTCCAGTACTGATCACAGGTTAATCCATAACTGTGCACAAACAGTGCCTGCAAGGAACACAAGGCTGATGGTGATCCTTTCTAGCCTATATCCCCAACAGTCACTGTGGATAGTCTATCTTGTACTGTTCTATGAGGTGCAAAGTTTGAGGTGGATTGCAGCCTTAACAGCAGTATAGTTGTACGGAGTAACTATGTCCGTTGAGTTATGTATAAGTAGTCCAACTCCAATAGTGTCTTGACTGGAGTTAATGCCTGAGCCAAAACACCGACTACGCAAAGTTCCCATCACAACTGCTCAGTGCAGTAGATGATAGATCCACATAGGCTATGCTGTTAGATCTTTAGCTTGTCTAAGCACAGCAGTCCGGCACAGCCAGGTCGAAATGTGGTTATTATATATAAATATCTCCAACTGCAGACTCTGCCGCAGTGCATAGAGATAGATATCCACAACCACCCGAAGCTCTACAGCTCCAACGCGAAAGTACCCATGTGTCTATGAGTGTGGTCTGTACCGTTCTGGCTATCTATATACCGCGCACTTGCATACATACTCCACCCAGCGGGGTACGTCGTCCCTCGCTAGTGCGCAGGACGAGGACGCGTGTTGAGCTGCAGGTGCTTATTAGGCACGGCGTCCCTACTGCTGTACGGCGTCCCTGGATGGGCCTATTCTTGGTGGCCCGCCTTGGCCAGTTATCCGATCCACACCTCCACCGATCCTAGTCTCTCACATGAACTCAGACTGGGCCCACACAGTATCCATGCACTGGCCCATCCTTCTATTCCTTTTTTAATGTCTTTTCCACTTTTCACATTTTGCCATATATTCAAATACCAAACATATCCACCTAGTAGCATATTTCTACATTCCACCAGAACCCATTCATGCACCTGGTCCAGTTATTCATGGCTCTCATCACAGTCACACGTATGCTTTACTAATAAACATGCCTACATTATTATTGACACAATATCATTCATTGCTCATATTATTTCTTTCTGTCCCAACCTATTCTGGTCACCCCATCAGCACAATGTGCTTAGACCAACATACATCTTAAATAGCAGAGGACCCATTGCAAAGTAACTTAACGCATTAATTTCGATCAATATCCCATCTCCACCACCCATAGTTAAGATCATGATGATAGGATAAACCTCCAAAGCCACCTTGACTAGATAAAAAAGCAATAGAATAGAGAGTAACACCTGTAAGGTTGTTATAACGCAGCTTAACCGTTTCGGATTTCCATTTCCAATTGTAGAAAAGGCTGTTGACATAAGTGCACAACACTTTTGCAAATTCAAATTAGTCCTTATCCATAAAATATAACAACAACATATAGCAAACAGGCTCACAAAAGGAATTATATCATACAAAAGCCTTATACGACATGGTGCTTTGAATATTGTGTCCGCTAAAAGTAAACCAATGATAGTGAAATTAAGCAACATGACAAGGACACAGTAGATCTTAGCTAGCATATCCACACAGGCCTTCCTCTTCTCATCTTTAGTATATATTCCAGCTATAAGGAGGAATGGCTGAAGCCTTTTCAGTTGAATCCATATAGGGCTGCTTCCAACTTTGTTATCGTGAGAATCCCCGCTATTTGATGCCATCTTCGATGGGTTGGTCCTGACGCTGTTGGGTAGAAAACTGCAACTGACAACTGCATTTACTAGAATGGATGCTGAGGTGAAATCGCATGCCTTAATGTACCACATTACTGGAAACATCAAATGCAAGCTATAATATTATACGAAGAAGTATTGGCTTACAAATTCTGAATTAAAAATGATGGCGCATTTAAAAGGTTGTGGTACTATTGACCCATATATCAATAGTTAATGGGGAGCAGCTGCTTGGGTTCGATTTTAGCCCCATTTTAATGGCTCCCAAATATTTCTTTGTACACTTTGATTACATTAAACAACGCACAGCATACTTGTTCCCTACCTGTTGTGAAGTCTCCTAATGTGGAAGGGTACACATAGGGCATGGCTTGGTTGTATATTTAATTGTAATTGATGCTCACCGAAACAGTCATGGTGTGCCGCCTTTTGTTTCACAATGACATTTGAAAGAAACTCAAACAGCATGCAGAACTCTTAATCAATCATCCAAACTTTTAATGGACTTGGGGAAGTTGGATTATTTGATCATGATATGACAAACATCATGAACATGTTATAACTTACCACATTTAGGTACCTTGCAAGGTGCATCAATGAAAACTTCCACATTAGTAAAAGCATTCGCAGTAGATATACACATTTTTTATGCATAAATTGACAAGTTTTTCCAAGAAGATAACGACATCCAGTCCTGGACGTCCATAGTACTGTCCAGTCATTAGATTATTAAAAAAATCGTCCATAGCATAAATAATGTTTTTGTGTGTCCATGCCTGAGACACCCCCCCCCACTCCCACCCCAACTATTCTTAAATTTACCGCCCATCCCTCATATTGACCCCAACATATATATATATATATATACTTTGAATCGCATTTGCCAGCCAAATGTATGGATCTAGTATATTCCTACTATGAAGTATGACAAGTCATGTTCAGATTTGAAACGGTGTTAAATACCAGCTTTATTGTATTGAGTTTATTTCATGGTGAATACGGACTGTCAAGGTAAAAGCAATGGGAGGGCTGTGAGGCCCCTATCCCTCAAAAGGCCTCTATCCCTCAAAATTGGCCTGTTTGAGATATAGGGGCCAGGTGAAGTCCCTATGTGCTAAATGGCCCCTATCTCTCAAATCGGTTTGAGACATAGGGCCCATGTAAAGTCCCTAAGTCACAAATATTTTTAGCATGTCCCTATCTCTCAAAAGCCACTATCCCTAAAAAGCGTGCCCTTGGCTAAATATGTGCAATAGATAGATCATTTATAGGATATTGGATAATTTCCCACTACCACCCCTGAGTAACTTCCCCTCCCATCTCAAGTGGGGTCAAGACTTTTGATAATAGATTACTGCTCCCAAAGTAGGAAAGGGAGTGGTCATTTATTAATTACAGGGTGTTTAGTCGGTTCATGAGGGGTGTAAAATATGTTCATTTTTTAACAAGAGGGGTAATTCTTTTTACAATGTGGGGGTCGGTGGATTTGAGGGGGGGGGGAAAACAAAAATTGGACCCTTTAAACGTGGGGACCAATAAAGTTTGGACCCCTCTTAAGGGGGAAAGACCAAAACTATTGTATCCCTTTTTAGCTAAAAATGTCTGTACCTATATCATAAAGGGGTCGGCCATGCTGAATTTTATTATAAAACTGCCTAAAGGGGGGACCAAAAAATTGGACCTCCTTCTTTCTATTTCTATTGGCCAAACCATGAATGATTGTGTTCTCGTTAGTCATGATTTCTTACTGCAGAAGTATGAAATAGTCCTAAAAATTGATTACATATGCTTTTGCTGGATAGGGGTTTTGAGACTTAGGGACCATTTGTAGGATAGGGGCCTGACATGTCCCTATGTCTCAAATGGCCCCTATCTTTCAGATTTTTGTGAGATAGGGGCTATGTGAATGTGGTCCCTATGTCTCAAATATTTGTGGGATAGGGGCTTTTTGACATTTAGGGACTTCAGGTGTGTCCTAAGTCTCAAAAGGCCCCTATCCCACAAGAATTTGAGGGATAGGGGCTTTTTGAGACTTGGGGGCCTCACACCGGCCGTTCCCCAGGGCAGCGTGAAATAGCCCTAGGTCGTATTGCACGCTGGGGTTGTATTGCACGCTCCCGAGGGTCGCAATGGGTCGCCATAGGGTCGCCATGGCGTTTCTAGGCTACCGAAGGTCACGTAACTTGTACGGAGTTCCAAAGGTTAGCCGACGGAAGTAAACAAACGCCGCGGAAGTAAAGAAACATCATGAAACATAGACTACATATATATTTTACATCGATATAGCTTGAAATAAACACAGAGCTTCACTTAAAAGTCACCTCGTCACTGGTTACGGAACTTGCGGTGCTCGTAATTTCTGGTGTCACTGCTGGTGTCACTGTCCGCACAGCTCTTACAGGAACAAGTCCAAACCAGCTATAGCTTGCACCTGCTATATATGACCCATCCTTACGAAATGAGGCACAAGTCGCCAAACACGAAAACTATGTAAGCCACATATCCAGATAGTATGCATCAATAGCTTTCATTTGATATCTTACACTTGTATGTAGGCTTCTGGGAAGTATTTTAAAATTATTTTTGAAAATTAAAACCGGAAATATCTAAAACTGAGAAAATGTGCGACAAACGTGTTCCGAGATATCAGAACTATTAAATGCCGACAAACGTAAAATCTATTTAACATGATTAGTCAAGTCTGAGCAATGTCCGAATGACCAAATAAGTTTTTGAGACACATACATCATATTACATTTCCTGCAAGCTGCTGGAATACCCCCTCTATTACTATTATTAAGAACATTTTAACTTTTCTTAACAGGGCGACCAGAACATTCTATTGCCTGTCATCAAACAACATTCCGATAAAAATTGATAAGCTGGAGATAATAGATGTGCGACTTGTGCCTCATTTTGTAAGGATGGGTCACATATGCAAAACATTACAAAGGGAAATTGACACCGTAAATTTATGATTGGAAGCCTAAACAAGAGACAGCTTCATTGGATGCGAGTATATGTACAGAAGTAGCTTTCCATATACATCTATCCGACTCAGATTTGGACAGATGAAAAAAAGAAGTTTTTGACGGGACAAAACAAGAATAGACACACTTAGAGGTCCATATGGTCAGTGGTTGAAGTAACTGGTGAGAATGTAAACACAGTTCCATTGCTTGTTGTCTGAGAATCAGGCATTATATTGCAGGATGGAGATGGTTTGAACTGGAATATCACGATGGTATACGTGAGGAGGGTTCCCACGAGCTGAAAATAAAAATCATCCGGAAAAAATTGAATCGAAAAGCAAAGGCACAGTTCCCTCGTAGAATAACATCTCCCGATGCTATACTTAATAGAATAATAGTCCTTAATTTATCTTGCTAATTGAAGGATTCAATCCTACTTGCATGGTTCAGCTCATTAGGCTTTAGGGAGTGGTCTTTTTTTAACAACAGGGGACGCAGGGGGGGGGGGGGCGGTAGTAGAATTTCGCATGAGTGGGTCGAAATTCTTTTGGTCACCCTCTCAAGAGGGATCCACATTTTTTTGGTCCCCCCATGGCAGATTCAAATTGAGCGCGGTCAGCCCCTTTGAGATATAGTAACACGCAGGCTTTTTTGCTTAAAAGGGGTGTAATTTCCTTTGCCCCCCCCCAAATTCTTTTGGTTTCCACCCCCCCCCCCCCAAATCCACCAACCCCCCCCCCCCTCTGTTGTTAAAAAATGACCACTCCCTTAGTTGACTGGACTTCCTATTAAAGTCTGTTTCAACATTGATTGTGTAACTTACTGTTAAAAAGAAGGAGGAGTTTATGAGCGCTAGACCAGCAGCTGTGATCCCCACTGGTGGACCGTTAAGACGACTCAGGAACAGTTGTATCTGAAATATAACCATAATGCATTGATGAGAAAGCCTTTTAAGATTCAGCATTGAGGGAGAGACACCTGATGATAATCATGATATAGAATATACAGTTCTTACCATTTGTCTGCACTTATCATCAATTTTGTCAAAGTTAACTTGGTAAAGTAAGTCCCGACTCAAGTGCACCTGTAAAATAGAGAAAGTGCAGTTGTCACTGATCGGTATATTAAAAGAGTTGAA
Source organism: Harmothoe impar (assembly GCA_947462335.1). NCBI lineage: Eukaryota > Metazoa > Annelida > Polychaeta > Phyllodocida > Polynoidae > Harmothoe > Harmothoe impar. Next base: position 21,584,754 of record OX381711.1, read on the forward strand.
TGTATGTTCTCTTGCCTCTTTAATCAAGTAGTTGTATATTTTGGACTATCAAAAAGCATTGCCATGACAAATGCATAGCTTTTGAGTTGTGATATTTTTCCGATCCTTTTACCTATAATAAAAAAATATCTCTAAAATAATACACGCTACATTTACTCACATTAGTGTGTTATAAAGTGACCTCTATAATGAATGTCATAGCAAGATTGATCATGGTGCAATGTGCTGAGTTTTATAATGTTTGGAGTGTCCTCTTAATTGCTTAGTCAACTCTACAGTTCACAGACATATGAATGGATCTTACCTTATTATTAACTGCAACTGGCACGATGGTGTTTATTGCCAGTGAAAGGAAGATAACCAGTAAAGATACAGCAAGTTGTATTTGCTTTGTACCTTCTGCACTTGCAGAAAAATAGACTATGAGACATAAATCCAGAGCACTATATGCAATAGTAAATCCGATAAAATTGCTGAAATAAGTGTCAGTTTCTTGCATCACCTTAAGGCAGGTTTCATAAGCAAATCGCAACCTTTCAATTCTTTCTGCAGAAATAGTACCTGTCCCAGAATCAGCTACCAGAAACTCTATTTTCTGAGTCTGCCTCTTAAAGAGTTGATACAATAAGGAGCACCATAGAACAAGCATTGCCTCCATACATACCATTGCATGTGAGAGACACGCAGTGGTTAATGGTTTTAAACAACTAAAGATATTAAAAAGCAGAGTTGTCCCATCACCACCACGTAAGATTAAGATCATAACTGCGGGATAAAGACTTTTAGAAGCATCAAAAACATTGCAGAGCACCATTAAAGTCAGGAATACTTGTACGATTGTTATGGCACAGCTTAATCGTTCTGGTATTCCATGTCCAACGGTAGAAAATGCTGTACTTAAATGTGTGCAGCACTGCTGCATATTCACATTGGTTCTTATCCATAAAATACAACAAACAAATATGGTTAACACATAACTGAAGTCTGGTATTGCATATAGCAGCTTAATAACACAATGAGCCGAGGTCATTAATGTATGTGCTAGATATACACCAATGAAGGTTAAGTTAAATAACATGACAATGCCACAGTAGATCTTAGCTAGCGTGTCTACACAGGCCTTCCTCTTCTCGTCTTTAGTATATATTCCAGCTATAAGGAAAAATAGTTGCAGCCTTTTTAGTTGATTCCATAAAGTGTTACTTCCATCTTTGATGACTGCATCGTCATGAGCGTCATCGACACGTATCCGAGTTGATGCCATCATCAATGTGCTGTTGCAAGCTAAGGTTATAACTGCATAGGCTAAAATAGGACGTATGGTGAAATGCCAAGCCTTAAATTACTCTCAGGGCTGAATGCAGGCTATATACACAGGGCTGCTGGATTATACATTTAGACTTTAAATATTTATTCTATCTAATCAGTGGCTAGTGGACAGCAGCTTCCTGGAACCCATTCCATATGGATCTCAAATATTTGTTGCCACAACACACTGACATGTGTTTATACCTTACCTGTTATGTGACCTTATAGTGTGACATGGGGATGGAAGACGAGGCATCACAGGGAGAAAAAAACAGCGTCAAAAGGGAGTCCAGGTTGCCTCCAGAATGACTCCCTTCTCTAGGGGGGTGTAGGTCGCCTAAGGGAGCCTAGGTGGGGGAGTCATATGACTCAGAGAGCTAATATGACCCAGAGAGCTAATATGACTCCCCCAGGTGACTCTCTTAGGTCAGCCAGAAAGTCACCTAGGCTCCCTTAGGCGACCTAGACTCCCCTAGAGCGGGGAGTCATTCTGGAGGCAACCTGGACTTCCTTTTGACGCTGTTTTTTTCTCTGTGATTGTTTGTATGCTTGCTTGTAATTGACACTTACCAATAAGCCATAGTGGGTGTAGCTACTGTATGATCTTCTGTTCTAACAAACAACTAACTCAAACAACATGTAAAACTTTTAATGGACCCAGTGACATTAGATGATTCCCGGGTGATACAAGACAAATGTTGTCTAGAGCATAAAACTGATCAGGTAATAGCCAGTTGGAACTGTTTATATTTCACAGTGGAAGTTATACTAAGCACATTTAGGAGAAGTGACTGAAATATTTATTGTTTTCAAAATTCAATATCATATGAAGTTATGTGGTATCTTTAATTTCTATTCTAGATAATATAAATTAATTTTGGAAAGAAAATTGAAGGAAATATGATTAATTAGATTCAATGATAGTAAGATCCGTAATAACAATAGGAACACTGGTATTAGTAACATAGATTTCTTTTATTCACCATTGATCACATCTACAATTGGGCTAGCATCCCCGATTCGATAAGGGCCTCAATAAAATAACTGCCTATTTCTTAACTTAGTTTATAGAGATAACCCCACTTCATTTGGCTCCACAATCCTGGATAGTGCAGAAACACAATACTCCAAGGCCGAAAAGAGCTGCTCCATGGAGTTTCGCTTTTTTTTTTACATAACTTTAAAAAATGTACAGAATATTATCTATTAAAGTAGCTCTGAGACAAATAGACTCACTTTCTTCTCTAATCCTAAAATGTAACATTACAACATTTAAAACCAACACGACGACTTTGTGCTTCTTCAGTCAATTACGCTGTTGACCATTAGAATAGGATTTGTTATTTTTACAAATAATAAGTGTTCATAATATTATAATCATAATTATATGTATAATATCGTCCTCAGTTTCAACCTTATTATAATATATAATGCGTCATAATTGATAAGTATACGTTGGTATGTATATCTTTCTCAGTTTCAAACGATATGCAAGTTACCATGTGAATTAGGCCTGACTAACCTCTTTAAGGCCTCATGGCGTGATGCCCATTTGCCATCAAGATTAACATTCGGCTCTGACCAAAAGATACATATATCACATTTCTATAAACGCGCCCTACTAGCGTCATAATGGTTAAGGCATGTGGATCTCATAGAATAAAATAGTTAAACACTGCTTCAACGACAAAATACACAAATTTCTAACCTTTGTATCGAATGAGGCACTTCCAAATCTCAAACAACTTTCATAAGTAGTAAATAATTTCTCATAAGATCTGTCAAAAAAATAGGGTAAACCTTTGGCCTTAGAAATATTGAAATACCTTACGTGTTCAACAAATGCACTTATACAACACGTTTAGTATCAAAATTAGATGTATGTGGTACCAAATAAAACCTATCCTGATAACTCTCCACCCCACTCCCGACCTGCGTCTCCTTCTAGGTCTGCACACAGAGGGCCCTCTAGTGAGGGGACAAGGTGTAAGGAACTAAATCCTGTCTTGTGGACCTAAATGTATGCATGTCAATATATCTATGTACCATCACAATGCATTAATACCAATCTCACAATCAACTAGGCTATAGAGAGACATTGAGTTAACTAACCTCTATGTGTCTGATACACTTTAAACAGGTGTAGTCTCCATTACTTTCAGATGACATCATATAAAAGTAATGGAAACTCAAGGTAGACAGAAGGTTTATGGGTAAGAATTATGATACCAAACTACTAGTGTGATGTGTGAAGTCCAGTACATTCATATAACAAACTATTTTCTATCATCTCCACAGGGTGACACCCATGTGCCAAATAGATCCAATATTTACTCACCTGTGCCATGCCACGAGAGGCACAGGGAACCATTAGTTCCTCTGACTTCCAATAGGCGGCAGAGGGCTATGTACCTCCTCTGGTCTACACAAAAGGATGCATACATTTTGCCTTCTGCAGACATTGGAAACCTATATCTCTGTCTAGTTCTGATGACATGAATTCATAAACAGATCTTGGAATATAGTGGGGAGAGGGCATATGAAGAGGTCCATGGTAGATCAGGTTGGATGGTGTTATTAGAATGAAGGAGTTATGGTCCATTCAATGATTAATGGCCAAAAGCGTCATTATTGTGAACTATCTATAATGAAGCTCATGCTCAATCACCAGTAGGCCTACTGCTCAAAGGGTTTATATACTTTTATCTCGCCTATAAGAACCAATAACACAGTGATTTCATAACATGAAGAAACAAGCCCCTCCTTACCACAACTTAACAATATATTACAATTGAATTTACCTAGATCCTAGATTAGGCTTACACTCCAGAATGAAGTCCATGCTTTCTATCCATAGCATGAAGAACATCAAAATACATATTGCAGTAAAATTATCGTAAGTAAGTCACTTAGTCAAAAATGTATTTCAGTTTACATTGTAAATAATCTAGGCATTTTAAGTTATATATTTTTTTTTAAATCATGGAGACCTATCAAGTACTCATGGATCCTTCTGGATGTGTGCATCAATGGACTATACTAAAAATGACTTTAATTTATTAAAATGATCTTCTAAGAAATCGGATAAAAAAATGTCGAACCAATTTTGATACAAATAAGGTTGCATTAGATAACCTGACATGTGCCTTCTGCATTTGGGAGAGAATAATTATATTTGAGATAACCATTTATGAACATAAGTAGTAGACCTTCATCTCTTGTAACAATGTGAGGTGTTCATTTATCAATTACAGGGGGGGTGGGGGTGGTAGGATTTCGTGTGGAGGGGCGAATTTTTTTTACGCCCTCCCCTCGAGAGCGCGTGGAACGTTTCGTGCCCCCCTCGCCGAAAGTTTTTCGCCCCCCCCCCTTTGATCTATGTGCCTCTACATGGGGTAAAATTCGACACGTGCGACACGGCGACACGGCCCTTTTAAAATCTGACACGGGGGACACGGCACTTTTAAAAATCGACGGACACAGGCATTTTAAAGAGGGGTCAGAATTTGTTATGCCCCCCCCCCTCAGGAGGGGTCGGAAGTTTTTACGTCCCCCCCCCCCTTTAACTAATAAATGAACACTCCCCAATGATACAGCCGTCCCTGTGCGGTGTGCTTATTCTAATAGAGAACCATCTCATGTACTGAGATAGAACCACTAGTACTGCTCTTTTTTATCCAGAGAGGGGGCTCTCTTTGTTTTATCGCTGCTACTCGGAGCATCAGAGTCGGTCGTCTTCAGGGATCCGGTGAAGTTGGTGATCTTTATCTCTTTGTCTGCCACATAGTAGAGGGCATAAACCTTGGGTCCGAAGAGGCAGAGCTGCACCATGAGGGCGTTCAGGAATACTGCCAGTGAAAGCAGCACTGCCTTGTGGAAGGCATAGAAGGCAGAAAAGTAGGTCGGCAGGAAGGCAATCCAGATGAACAGGGTGGTGCACACGGTAACGAAAATGTACCTGAGGAGGAAAATTGGAAAAAAAATAATTAAGGAAAATAAACAAATTGTTCAGGAAACATGTTTTGCTGAATTCATTATAAGGTTCTCCATAATGAAAAATCATTAGTTCAGTCAGACAAAAATTATATTACTCGACAGAAGCTAATTTTGTTATCCTTAACCATCTGGAAAATTTTACATCTAACAGGCCTACACATGACAGACTTTTCAAAAAGAAATCTTTAGAACGGTTTTAGTGCTTAATGGGATCGGTGAGTGTGCTCTTAGCCAAATGAACCTATGTATACCCTGATCAATAAATTCCTTTTCTGTAAAGAAAATCGAACTGTTACTAGTCTGACCAAAGCCTAGTTGCCAGTTATAGTTAAATCATGGTATGGAAATAATGCCTGATGATCATGAGTTGATAATGAACAGAATTGAGCAGTCATGCTAAATCCTACTGGTAGCTGGTTCAGGCGTTGATAAGCAGTATTCAGTGATCGGCAGGTCATTTATTTCCAGCTATATGTATATATACATAAGTTAAGTATTAACAAAGACATAATATAGACTGACCATGACTCGTTGAAGTTATCAGGCAGTTTGCGGGTGAGCAGGCCAAGGATGGAGCAGACTAGCAGGATGAACATGTTGAAGCTGAGGGGTATGACGATACCATAGGTCTCCAGGTCACATTGCAGCTCCACATATCTCTCTGTTATAATCGGCATACGGACCACTGCTGAGGGGGGCCAGATGATGCTGAGAACTACTGTAATGATCACCTGTACAGTAGAAGAATAAATTACTACTAGAACTAAAGAGGTAAAATGCTATATGTATATATTATGTATATCTGAAGATCCTGGTATCCACTGATAAATTATGTGTATTGTGTTATAGATAACTTATTTTGTGTAGGCTACTCCCTTTCTATAGGTATCTAAATATTTGCAGGATATCATTTAACCAAATAATACAGAATTGTGAACTACTGGTAGTATTAAATGGAGATAGGCAGGTGTTGTGCTGATTTCAAAACATAAATTAATATAACTATGTCCACGTATTGCAAAGTAACGGTCCCATTCCTTTGACGGAATGAATTTAGGAGACATCAACTAGTTGAGGACATTTAAATAAGTGACGTCACCCGCGTACCCCCCCCCTGGAGGGGGAGGGTCAGGGAAGGGGGTGCATGCGTGCGCAGGGGTCAGGGGGTATAGGACGACACCCTGCACAGTACCCAGCGCGCGCTAGCAGCAGGCAGCAGCAAAATCGAGCTCGCGAGCAGCTCACCATGTCTAACGGAAATGAAGAGCAAGAGGAGCAGGAGGAGGCCCCCTTCGACTTTATAGAGTGGGGAAGGGTCGCAGGCCTCAAGGAAAAGACTACAGACCTCCTGAAAAAACAAGACCTAGATACAGTAGAGGTCTTCCGGAACCTAACCCCAAGTGATGTCGCAGCCCTGGAGATAACTATAGGACAGGCACGGTCATTCAAAGCAGCACTGGGGAAGCTGGGGAATGAAGCATTCACCGGAAAAGGGGCTAGGGAGGAGCAGAAAAAACCCACGGGGCCGGAGGACGACCCTGACATGATCCCGCCGGGGCAGAAGGCCCCCAACAAAGAGCATGCAGCTATACTTAATGCTGGAGAATTGCTAGACCAGCTCTTCAAAGACCCAGACGACACGTCAGCGCTAGGTAGACAGCGGGAGGAGACAGTGACTGGAGTCAAAAGTGTAAATATATAAATTATAGTACTCCCCCCCACCACACATACCCACATATAATCTTAATCACAGATATTCTGGGATCCACAATAAAAACAACACAGTTGACCGACCTGTGTCAGGATAATGATTGCTGCCTGGCAGTTGACAGCCAGCCGAGTCACACCGTTGATTTCAGTCTGAAGACGCTTGGATGCGTTGAAGATGCGGTGGATGCGCAGGGTCTTGACGAGAAGCGGCGTGAACATGAAGGTACAGGACAAACTGAAACCTGCACGGCTCAGGTAGCACCACACATCTTCAGGCTATATATCATGGGGGAAAAAAGTAATTTGTTTCATGAAAGTTATTTGGCATGAACTTATTCAATGGATAGTATGAAGCTATTGATTCCTGACTCATCGGGCTTTTTTTGGCTTATACATCACTGTGCTTAGTCAAGAAGTTACAGTACTCACTAATAAAAACCCTCTGTGTATTGTGCATTATAATCCTGCAAATAGAATATTTGTTTGATTGGTCTACAAATCATTGGTTGGGTAAATACAAAGCCTAGTGAAAAAATCAAAAGGCTCCCACAGGATTAATAATTTAATTAACGCCATATGAGATGTTTTGGAAAGTTTTGTGTTGCCCTAAAGAGGGTTTAGAATTTTTTTCTGTGGTTGCAATCAATACGAGCAACACGCAACATCCTACATACTTTAAATGAGATAACAATTTTGCAAAGCATTCCCATGATACAGATTTCTATTTAATCAACTTACTTTGAAAATAAATGTTGGAACAGTCATGCCCGAGAGCAGAGCCCCAAAGAGAATGATGAGCAGCATGTCAGGCGAGGCTCCCTTAATGACCCTCCTACCGCGATGTCGCAAAACAAGGACCAGTGCTATAACAGACATAACGACGCAGAACATTCCGAGACTCAGCATTCCAACACCGTAGACATGTGAGTAGGTGAGGTAGGATGGGGGGATGGAGAGACACTCAGTAGAGTTGGTGTCAGGCCAGGTTGTCTCAGGACAGGTGACACATTTAGTCATGTTCTCACTGACTATCTCATTGTCTCTACATTTGTAGCAGTCCCAGCAGCAGGTAACCTCCCCCTGGATCATGATCTCTCCAGTTTCACATGGATATGCACACACTGACTCAGGTACCCCTGTCAGGTTGTCTTTCTCCCATACCATGGATGCCTGGTCCATGACCAAGTCCTCAGTTGCTGTGTCATACGTTGCAATGCCTTCTTGTATATAGCGACCTGATTTAGGATTGTAATGGACCTGCTTGAAGACATAGGTTCGCAGCCAGTCCCCATTTTTGTCGAACTTAATGATGTCATCGCCTCGCTTTACTTCAACTTTCTTCACATACTTGGACAGAAGCCATGGTTTAACGCAGCTCTTGAGTAAAGTTTTATCTAAAAATGCATCCGGACAGTTATCTCTGATGAAAGAATCCAATGCATGAGCATAAACATGTAGTCCATCACTCCAACGCTGTAAAATTGGCTCATTAAAATATTTCCTACTTTCTACAATAGAGGCAAAATCTCCACAGTTTGGCATCTCACTATTTGTGTCAAAACTACAATCAAAGGCCTGCTGCCATAATTCCTTTATCCATGGGTCGTAAGGGGTGTTCCAAGGTGTCCTACTCTCGTAGTAGTCGAGGAAGCCTGGGATGTCTCGGGTGGGAAGACTAACTTGTATTGATCCGACTAGTTTGTCATCGATGCCCCTAGTCATCCCCCATGGGAAACACTCAGGCAGGATCCATATCAACTTGGTTTCTAATTCTGAATAAATACGCTTGTAGATTGTCAGAAGGTTACGGATTCGGCTTGGGAAGAGGTAGACAATCATAACTTTGGCCTTTTTACCAGTTGTCATTCTTCTGAGAAGGTTTTCATAATCTGCATCCCCAAAGTCATAGCTCACTGCATATGCCTCTTCAATACAGACTCCTACCTGGTTAGAGAACTTCTGTATGTTCTTGTTGCCATTGTAGCCATAGTCTGCCTCGATGTACAAAATGGAGACATAAGTCCATTCCATAGCCTTTACAAAGTCGATTGTCGCCTTGGCCTGAAAATTGTCTGGTGGTAAAAGGCGGAAGTAGTCGGGATACAGGGATTTATCGCTCAGCTTATCGCTACTCGCAAACGCTCCTATCTGTGGCATCTGAAAGAAGCCAGCCATGGTGGCCAACAATGCACTACCATCAGAGGATGTAGTTCCCAAGATTCCCACAACATCAAAGTTCTTGCCCACAGTTAGCCCTTCACCTACTGGACATTTTTCTGTAGTCAGCGGCATCAGTTGGAGCATCCGCGGGATCGAAGGGATATCTCTCTCGCAGTCATCCAATACTACATAACCCAGGGTGATGTTAGGTAGTATATCATCCCTCTTGTTAATCATCTCAACTTCATAATTCAGAATGTGTGGGTTGGTATGCAGAGGTAGAAAGGAGAAATCTTTTCCACACAGTGTGTCGAGGGTCAGTGAGTGTATGTGATAAATTGCTCCTATGTTGAGATCTCCTTCTTTTACAAAGTACCTGTCAGAGAGCTGCATGAGGTTGGGCGCTAGGTCTGCATGTGAGGATGACCAAAGGCAGAACAAGACTAGGAGGAAAACAGTGCTGCCCATCTTGTCCCTGAATCCTCTAGCTGGAATATGGAGAGAAACAGGGCATACAGCGTTTAAGCAGGGAGTCAATTGATTACAGATAAGTCACTGGGTGCCTTTGTAGACAGTCTATGCATTGTAATACTTATGTTAGATCCTTGGACTTTTTTTATATTGATTATTGAACAATGTACATAGTTATCTTAACTTTACTGATGTTGTTATCGAATATCATGGCAAGCATATTCCTTGGGCTAGGGCATATGCCACTCAGCCTGCGGCATTGTGGTAAACGGCCCTAGCCCCGACTTGTGAAATATGGTATCAATGGGCATATAAATTTGGCAAGTAATTTTTATTCAAGTGCAGGTACACCTGTTCTATCACACATCTATTGATACTAGGTACTGCTGTCGATTCTGCATCAATCAACTTAGTCAATTAATTGACATAACGCCTGGTCATTATTCCATGCGTTATGTCCATGTTTTGTTGTTATGATGTCCTAGCGAGCCTAACAAAGAGCCTGTTACAGACAGGTGCAGCTTTATAATCCACTGCCTTATGCACCACTTGGTGGCTGGCCCAGGAAGCAGGGTAGCTATTAGGCCATCTATTATGGTCTCACATACTAATCTGGCCTCAGCCCAATAAACATACTAGAGCCTAGATTGGTATGTGTGACCAGTATAGAGTTTTTGTGGCAAAGCTCAAATGTGAAGCCATACATAGGTTTTGTGGGCTTGAGGCAAGTAAAGGCCAAAATTGGTAAGTCAATATCAGAGGCCAGATTGTTATGCTTGTCGGGACAGATTCTCGCAGGAGCGTGGAGAAGAAAATCTTTCCAATCTTAGAATTGATAATCTTAAAATCGATAATCCTATTTGATAATCTTAAATGTTGATAACATTTAAGATTATAACACTCACCAAAATATAGATGGCAACACCATATTATGCAGTCTTACTCTCGCTCCCAATACTTGTGGCCAGATGAGGGAAAACGTGCCTCCGGGGGGATTTTTAGTACTGGTTTTAGTACAGCTTGAGACCAATATTTGATGGGGAATCCAGTAGAATTATTCCATCTCCACTGAAAACGTTCCATTTTTGGAATGCAAAAAGAACGTTTGTTGGCATGGAAATTGGCATATGTGGCAATTTCTGGTTGCCATGGAAACATTCCATTATTCCAAATTTTTGCCACACATGTTTTTGAAAATTTCACAAGGATCTCAGAATTGAAAACGGACCTCAGAAATTCCCTCTAAAACCAATTTTATGATAAAAACATCAGATGTCTTTGGTTATTTTTCAACAAAATTGCATTTTTTACATTATTAGTATTCATGATAGGATATAGTGGATTTAGAGCTTATTTGCCCTTTTCAGTTTTACACACCAACCCCGGTTTGACAAGCAGTTACAGCAAAACTACTTCGGATATTTTAGCTCAAGATATCTCATTTTAAAGCCTGTAACATACACTTTGAAAATCCATTTCCCCCCTGGAGGCACGTTTTCCCTCACCTGGCCACATTTACTATTGACATGCGAATCCTCTGCAATGTTGATCTATGTAGGATGGCCTTGATTGTTGAAAAACATATCAGGGGGGGGGGGGCTCTGCCCCCCAACCCCCACTTTCCTTTTCTTTTTTCCCTTCTTTAATAATTGGTGAACATTGGGGGCCAGAGTAAGTCGCGCCATCTATATTTGATAAGCATTATTAAGACCGGTGATAATCTTACATAAATCTTAAAATCGAGAAGGCAACATTTTTTGACATTGGCCATTTTAGGATTGGAAAGATTTTTTTGTCCATGCTCCCACGAGAGCATGTGCACTAGTGTAATTGTTATGTTAGACTAGTATACAGACTTTGTGGGCAAAAGGCAAGTACATATATTTAGTTTTTGTCCTTTTTTTCAACTTCAAAGGCCCTAAACCCTAAAATTATGCACGTGATCCTTTATCAAAATTATTTTTTTATGTTGGTAAATTAATCCGAAGATTTTTTGGAGAAATAATGAAGCCAGCTGCCTGGCTGCCCTGTCTGCCTGCCTGAAGGGGTGATCAGCTGTGACCAAGTTATACCTGGGCACAGGTGAGGAGAGAGTAGGTGGTGCCCCCTAGTAATAAATACCTGAACCAGACTCCTGCTTCTAACCATTTGCACAAAATGGCATCCTAGAGTATAACCTTCTCTAAAACTTTCTCAGAATATGCTATTTGAACATAATTATGGTCCAATGCAAATTTCGGTAATTGGAATAAACAAATAAGATAATGGAGAACCCCATCTTAATGTGGTACTTGTTAGTGTGTCATCCTCAATAGTGTAGTGGTAAGGCTTCAGACACTCCTGCAGAGGGTCCTGCGTTCTTGCCCCAGTCAAGCCATGTGAGATGTTTTTGATTATAAATGGAATATATGAAATTGTAAGACAGATATTCCCCTGGTATGTACTGGAAGAACCACATGTAAGTATGTGCAGAAAGCTGCGCAACAGACATGTTTGCCATAGGGACTACCCACCTTAAGATGTGTGAATACAAACGCCATAGGCAGTAGTGCCAACCCATTATATCGACTTGAACGCAGCATTTATATTCAAAAGATTTGTATCAAACCCCACATACAAGAATGGATCTTGAGAGATTTGCCTATCCAAAGCGTTTCTTTAGTACAATCATTCTCAGGGGCTCGCTAAGTAATTGACCCCCAACTCAATATTAATGATATCTATACGCCTATTGAATGGGCCCCCAGTATTTTGATAGTGTCATTATAGTTTTCTTTTTATTCATGACCTTCATTTGGACATGCTGGTCCTATACCCAGTCATGGTATTTATGTCTTATTGTCTTGAGAGGCTAGGTGGTAATCTAGTGGGCTCAATCTATAGCAGCTCATATTGTTTTAAATAGATTACAAGTCCAAGGCAGGGGGTCATTCACTGCAGGAGTGGGCACTAACTCAGTTGCTAGGCAAATCTTTAGCTTTACAGTTAGTAACTGTAAAGCTAAATTAATACCTAGCAACATGACATTCTAAAAGTTCAGCATGCATATATGTATGAGCTGCAGGTCAATTCTAATGATTCTTACCTCCACTATATTAACCCTTCGGACTTTTGATGGTGTCAGTATTAATTAATCTAGTAACGACAATTTTGATTGTTTGGTTGCCCTTTTTTTATTCCTTGACCAATTCAAAAGAGGGAAATCCCTTGTCAATCCACCCTGGTCAGTTCGATGGTGCTATTAGTGCCTACATTAGGGTGTGGTATGGACATAGGGTAAATACACCCATTTCGGACGCTCCTTGGTAATGGTTAAGTGACCCTCCTTGTCTGTTCAATTTAACCCATTTAAATGGCGCAATCCTTAAATCCTTAAAGTATTCATGAATTCACATCTATTACAATACCCTCAAGAGACTAAACTGTACCTAAAGTCGGACACTTCATGGCAGATATGATCACAGCGTCAAAAGGGAGTCCAGGTTGCCTCCAAAATGACTCCCCTGTTTATGGGAGTCCAGGTTCCCTAAGGGAGCCTAGGGGACTCTCTGGCTGACCTAAGACAGTCACCCGGGGGAGTCATATAGCTCTCTTGGTCATATGACTCTCCCAGATGACTCCCTTAGGTCAACCAGAGAGTCACCTAGGCTCCCTTATGCAACCTAGACTCCCCTTAACAGGGGAGCCATTCTGGAGGCAACACGGACTCCCTTTTGACGCTGTTTCTTCTCTCTGTGTAAGAGGGACCATAACATGTCCATGGTTCCCATAGATAAAAAGACTATGTGGGTTAGTCAACATTAACTAAGGCTAATCAAATGGGTTGGGCATGTTTACCAAGCCACTAGGTTAGTCACTTTTGACTAAGTTTTAAGCGTAAAGATTATCATTGTCTAGTGTCCGACTCTGGGTGTAATCTGTGTCCGACTTTAGGTGCAGTTTGATGTTGATATAAAATCCCCTCTCAGAAAGTATTACTGGTAATTTATTTAAATTTCATGACTTGAACTATCACAAAAAATACAGATCTTGCTAATATTAATCATAAGAATGCTGTGACTTTAAATAAAATGCCATAACAGATTGAAGAAGAAAATGAACCAGCCCATTTACACTTGAATTTCATTTTAAGAAAATAGCAATAACACTCCAAGTGAAAGTGGTTAAAGGGAAAACACCTTAGCTTTCACCGATAGTTGAGATGATAGCTGAAATATTAGTACTGCGCTTATAATTCATACTCAATGATGTCCGACGCAAGGTATCTGTCCTACTCTTTACATTGTGCCTTGTGTACCCTATACCATTGCATAAATGAATTGACCTACCAAAGCTGGTTGGTGATACCCTACTTCTGTGTAGACCCCGGACAGCCATCTAGAAGCCTGGTCATGCCTGGAGGCCAGTCGGCTTGTGTGGTGTCTTCTCTCTGGTTCTGGTCTTCCCTTCTATGTGTTCACCATCCTCGTCTTGTGGCCTGTGAGGACTGGTCCTACCTCCTACCTGCTGGTGTCTTATATCCTCTGAGGGCAGCATCTTGCCAAAGCTAACCCTTTAAGGGCCGCATAGTACTTTAATGTGCTCTGCTTTTTGTCGCCATTGTGCATGAATGCGAGTGACTCGCAAGGGCTGTATTCACCATTCACTCATCATGCTGACCCTATTGGGTTAATACACTCCAAAATTGTCGGTATGATGCATACATGCATGTATGCAGCCCTGGTAAGTAAACTCCCAAATGCTGAATTCATCAAGCTGCGGGTGCTAAAGGGTTAATCTATGTCTGACAACTATGGCAGGGTATGACACCATTGTTCGTCACTACAAAGCATCAATTAACTTTGATTACTTAGGGGTTCTGAAGAGAGTGCCATTAATTAATCAACGCTGATTTTGTAACATTATCAGTACAGGTTGGCCACATCTAATCGAGAATGTACTACAACCCAACAGGTGGAGGCTGTCTCGCTTTGTCCAGCTTCTGAATATGTAATTAATCAAACATAGTGCAACTAATATAACTTAAACATGATCAAACAATAACCATACAAATATGACCACAATTAGAGTTATATAACGTGTCATCCAGCTCATAATGCCAGAATGCAGGTCGGGTGGTTACCCATGACATAACTTGTATGTTGATTGACGTTTGGAAGACGCCCATCTACCTTGAGTGAGACTGCGCAGAACCCAATCAATAGAAACAGTCCTGTTACAAAACTGTTAATCAATCTAATCATAATGAATATCAAATGGCACCGAGCCAAGAGAAGTTGGTGGTCATTATTACTAACTTTGAAACCATATCACAGAGTTCACAAATTATGAAATAGTTAATATTACCATGTCCGAGTGAAGCCACAGGGAGTAGAGTAGAGGCCTACTGCTGCATGTAGCATAGGGAGCAATCACCCTGCGTGCAGCCACACACTGTCAGAGTTCACCTCAAATGGATAAGCTTATAGCACAAATATAGATATACAATTGTATATGTAATAGATAAACTAAGGTAATGAGAGGCTAACTCAAAATAACCACAGTAAACTGGCTTTGTCTTGGCCCTCCACTGTGGTTTAAATATTTATACTGACAATGTGCGCATATAACATATTTTCGATTTGAATCTACTTTTATCATAATGTGATAAATATTAATGATTTGGGAGACAAAAGTTTATCAGCATGTCTGTGTTCTGTGCAAATGTGCGCTGTGAGGAGTCCCTATTCAGGACAAGGTTTTCACAGCTCTGAAATTCAAAGTGGATCTATGCTATCAATCAATATGAGTAGTATAATGGCATCAATGAACATTTACAAAATAATAATTTTATGTGGACCTAATCGTGCTTATAAAGCTAAGATTGGTGATGAAATCGTAACTATATGCCATAACAGAAATGTTTTAAGTCCTAGGAAATATGTGAAAATGCATCTATAATATACTGTGGATTAAAAGTCCTCTTCCTGAGAGGCCGCTGAATATGATGAGGTTGAACCCCCCTACTGTAGATAAAGATGTCACTGGCTGCCTGCCCACGCATTACCAAAACAAAGGGCCTACTAGCTACTCACATGGTTGGCAGGGTATGAAATTGAGTTATAAAACCCTTCTCCTTCTATTATATGGCCCTATATCTTGGCTTTAACTTAATTCAAGCCTTCATTTGTTACTAAGCTATCATTTTTAAACGATTTGATGACAAAATGAAGGAGACAATATCAGTATTTTGCACATAATTACCCCGCGGGGACGCCTCTAGCCACTCCACTGTAACTCCCTATCACTAGTGGTAGCCCATATCCCCTATCCAGCTATACTAGTAGGTTGCTGTTGTCGAGCGGGCTAGCCCCTTTCCCACCAAATTGAATACAGATTCAGGCCCCCTAAAAGGATTACAGATAGTTCCTTAAATACTATAAATTCATTAGGCTGGGATGTCTAATGCAAGGGGTTATAGATTTTCCTCATTTTCTACATTTCTGGAAAAAAAACCAGTTAAACCGTTACTGTACTTTTATGAAATGATATTGCTGGCAAATGACCAATGTTCTGATTCCGTTTTTGGCTTTGTGGGACGCAGCCCCAGTTTCATCGAGGGAGGAACGATCCGAAATGACCTTGGCCTTGGGCCTTTGCCTTCATTTCATGTCTTTCAGGTGCAGCCTCTTCCAGAGGGATGTGTGGGTAAGAAAGAGGTATATGATACCGTTTTCCATGGTAATGTTGAGACTGAGCACTCAACAAGAGCATGAACACATAACAGTTTGCCCAATCGACAACAGCAACCCACTAGTATAGCTATTGTGTACACCAATGCCCTCGGCTATAGCGGACAGGAAGTTCTGTTATCGTTGGTCCACCCCACTTTTCCATCACCGCATGTCAGTCTTCCCATTGTCTGTCATCGCTTGTTTGTCATCACTAGTTCATAATAATGTAAAAGTGGTTAGGATGGAGTGGGGGAGGAGGGGCGAAATATATGTCAAGAGGGGCAAAAGACAGGGTGTCCATTTAGTGGGGGCGGCGGGGGGGGGGGGCTGAATGCCAAGGGGGGGTGGGTATAAAACCTGACACTGATTCAACTACTAGCGCACCTGGGAAATTAAGCACACAGCAAATAAATGGAGATATTGAATTCATTAAATGTTAAATTCAATGTACTATACTACTGTACTAATGTGATATAATATACAGGTATATATATGTTGACATGGGTTTATCCGTATATTAATATGATGGATGTTTCTTTTCTATTTTTTAAAGATTTTTACTTAACAAAATCATAATCATCTTCATGATATTCATTAGATTTGTAACCATTGTTACATTCGGGTTACCTTGGCATGAATCATGGTTTTATATGAGAAATTGTTAACTTTATGCTTCAGAATTGCACAATAGTGCAATATATACTTAAATGACTGTTTTTTATCCTTGGGAGTTCTTGTTGCAGTGTACTGACCTGCCACAGCACAGTGAACAGCTTGGTCCCTCAACCCATGGCTGTTGGCATTTAAAATATTTCTCTAAAGTAGATAATACTACATACATGCATGTGAGTTTCATGGTGGTGTGTGAGCTATCATAAGGGCCCCCTGAACTGATAGTGTTTTAGGGCCAGCTAAGTTTTGACCCCAGACTAATACAGCTCAATCACTGATAGTGATAGAATATTTAAGAACTAAACTCGCGCGAGTAAGACATAAGGGTACTAGAGAACTGCTTCTAAGGATGTTTTTAACTAATAAACTCTTGTTCATTATTAGTATTTACCTCAATAATACCAATGACCTCCATATAATAAGTTTTTTAGTTTAAGTTTTGTAATTTTTTATTCTTTTTTTGGCAAAAATTGCATCTGAACGTGAAGTCTACCAAATAAATGCCAACTGCAGGCACCACCGTATTGTCTAAACATGTAACTTAACGATTCATTGTGGTGAATTGATACACAACACAAATTGATTATACTAGTGACTATTTATTTGGGCATCCGATGTCATGATACATGTGTGCATAATAATGTAAGATGATACACTATCTGTTTATATGAAAATACACATGAATATGCTAGGGAGTAAGAAGTACATTATAGGTGATTGGTTACACATCAGCATGATATGAGAGTCTAAACATATGATAATGCATTGATGATAAGGCTGATAATAGATTCATATAAGGCTAAGGTGATACACAAGATAATAGAAAAGAATATAAAGAAACCTCTCATATAATTTACCCAAGGCATAGGAGGATGGGCAAAGCTTGTTTACTCCTCCAGTGGCACATGTGGACTGATGCCTGAGTACAGGTCTCTATAAGGTTATATGTGAGGAGAGGAGGCAGGGGTGCTACTGTCCTGCATAGCCTTGCTGTGGTCTCAATGCCCAGGAATTAACTATGAGTCAATTCCAAACACATTGATACACAAGACAAATTAATTATACTACTGACTATATATTTGGGCATCCAATGTCATGATACATGTGTGCATAATAATGTAAGATGATGCACTATCTGTTTATATGATAATACACATGAATATGCTAGGGAGTAAGAAGTACATTATAGGTGATTGGTTACACATCAGCACGATATGAGAGTCTAAACATATGATAATACATTCATAATAAGGCCAAGATATACTTATTTTCTGATTAACCAGATAGACTCTTCAGGGCCTGATACACTGTGTTATCAGCAGGTGGCCTCTGCAGGTAAGCACGGACTGCATCAGAGCGCCATGCACCCTGTCTCTTGATATCCAGTAGGGAAGCACCGTGCTGAAGTGATACAGAGGCGCCAGAGAGACGCAAACGGTGAAGGGTAGCTCTGCTGTCCCCATAACCATGTGCCTTCACAACATGTCCCCAGTGTTTGGCTATATATGTTGTGGGGATAGCATTCCCATCCCTGAAACGAATGAGAGGAGTTTTGGATGGTAGGGGGGCACAACCAGGCACGGACTGCACAGCCCTTACATGAGCCGCATGGGGACAGAGTATGCTACCCTGTATAGAGGGAAGTGTTATCACAGAACCTTCTCCTAGTATCTGAGCAGTCTTAGTCCATTTGACATCCACACACAGGTGTTGGGGGTAAATGACCACATCAACTTGAGTCAGGTGGCGAGATGGATCAAAGGAACTAGTGGGAGCAATGGAGCTCTGCCTAAGGTATCCACAAAACATGAGTAGCACAGCATATGCTAACAAAGGCCCATCAGGCTTCCTGTACATGTGATGCACACATATAGCAATCATGCCCGGGGTGAGAGCCTCTTTCTTCTTAGGTACATACCTAAGAAGAACCATGAACCTCTTTCTTCTTAGCTGAATACCAAGGGGGGAGTATAACACCTGACACTGATTCAACTACTAGCGCACCTGGGAAATTAAGCACACAGCAAATAAATGGAGATATTGAATTCATTCAATGTTAAATTCAATGTCCTATACTACTGTACTATTGTGATATAATATACAGGTATATGTTGACATGTGTTTATACCGTATATCAATATAATGGATGTTTCTTTTCTATTTTTTAAAAATTTCTTCTATCTAATCATCTTCATGATATTCATTAGATTTGTAACCATTGTTACATTCGGGTTACCTTGGCATGAATCATGGTTTTATATGAGAAATTGTTAACTTTATGCTTCAGAATTGCACAATAGTGCAATATATACTTAAATGACTGTTTTTTATCCTTGGGAGTTCTTGTTGCAGTGTACTGACCTGCCACAGCACAGTGAACAGCTTGGTCCCTCAACCCATGGCTGTTGGCATTTAAAATATTTCTCTAAAGTAGATAATACTACATACATGCATGTGAGTTTCATGGTGGTGTGTGAGCTATCATAAGGGCCCCCTGAACTGATAGTGTTTTAGGGCCAGCTAAGTTTTGACCCCAGACTAATACAGCTCAATCACTGATAGTGATAGAATATTTAAGAACTAAACTCGCGCGAGTAAGACATAAGGGTACTAGAGAACTGCTTCTAAGGATGTTTTTAACTAATAAACTCTTGTTCATTATTAGTATTTACCTCAATAATACCAATGACCTCCATATAATAAGTTTTTTAGTTTAAGTTTTGTAATTTTTTATTCTTTTTTTGGCAAAAATTGCATCTGAACGTGAAGTCTACCAAATAAATGCCAACTGCAGGCACCACCGTATTGTCTAAACATGTAACTTAACGATTCATTGTGGTGAATTGATACACAACACAAATTGATTATACTAGTGACTATTTATTTGGGCATCCGATGTCATGATACATGTGTGCATAATAATGTAAGATGATACACTATCTGTTTATATGAAAATACACATGAATATGCTAGGGAGTAAGAAGTACATTATAGGTGATTGGTTACACATCAGCATGATATGAGAGTCTAAACATATGATAATGCATTGATGATAAGGCTGATAATAGATTCATATAAGGCTAAGGTGATACACAAGATAATAGAAAAGAATATAAAGAAACCTCTCATATAATTTACCCAAGGCATAGGAGGATGGGCAAAGCTTGTTTACTCCTCCAGTGGCACATGTGGACTGATGCCTGAGTACAGGTCTCTATAAGGTTATATGTGAGGAGAGGAGGCAGGGGTGCTACTGTCCTGCATAGCCTTGCTGTGGTCTCAATGCCCAGGAATTAACTATGAGTCAATTCCAAACACATTGATACACAAGACAAATTAATTATACTACTGACTATATATTTGGGCATCCAATGTCATGATACATGTGTGCATAATAATGTAAGATGATGCACTATCTGTTTATATGATAATACACATGAATATGCTAGGGAGTAAGAAGTACATTATAGGTGATTGGTTACACATCAGCACGATATGAGAGTCTAAACATATGATAATACATTCATAATAAGGCCAAGATATACTTATTTTCTGATTAACCAGATAGACTCTTCAGGGCCTGATACACTGTGTTATCAGCAGGTGGCCTCTGCAGGTAAGCACGGACTGCATCAGAGCGCCATGCACCCTGTCTCTTGATATCCAGTAGGGAAGCACCGTGCTGAAGTGATACAGAGGCGCCAGAGAGACGCAAACGGTGAAGGGTAGCTCTGCTGTCCCCATAACCATGTGCCTTCACAACATGTCCCCAGTGTTTGGCTATATATGTTGTGGGGATAGCATTCCCATCCCTGAAACGAATGAGAGGAGTTTTGGATGGTAGGGGGGCACAACCAGGCACGGACTGCACAGCCCTTACATGAGCCGCATGGGGACAGAGTATGCTACCCTGTATAGAGGGAAGTGTTATCACAGAACCTTCTCCTAGTATCTGAGCAGTCTTAGTCCATTTGACATCCACACACAGGTGTTGGGGGTAAATGACCACATCAACTTGAGTCAGGTGGCGAGATGGATCAAAGGAACTAGTGGGAGCAATGGAGCTCTGCCTAAGGTATCCACAAAACATGAGTAGCACAGCATATGCTAACAAAGGCCCATCAGGCTTCCTGTACATGTGATGCACACATATAGCAATCATGCCCGGGGTGAGAGCCTCTTTCTTCTTAGGTACATACCGAAGTCAAGCCGAGAGCCATAAGTGCATTGTCCAGCTCCTGTGAGTTGAATGCTGGAGCAATGATATTAGCCAGCTTAAAATAGGTTCTGAGAAAACCTATCTCATTCCTGATGCCTATAGGTCTGTCTATAATACTTTCCTACTCATCACAGGAACAACACAGTCACCAGAAGCCGGCCTAAGGTTCTAGTACCCGTCCCAAGGCTCCAGTACCATGGCCCCAGTCTCCACAAGCCGGCCCCAGCCTTCAGTACCCGGCTCAAGCCTCCACAAGCCGGCCCCAGCCTCCAGTACCCGGCCCAAGCCTCCACAAGCCGGCCCCAGCCTCCAGTACCCGGCTTAAGTCTCCACAAGCCGGCCCCAGCCTTCAGTACCCGGCTCAAGCCTCCACAAGCCGGCCCCAGCCTCCAGTACCCGGCCCAAGCCTCCACAAGCCGGCCCCAGCCTCCAGTACCCGGCTTAAGTCTCCACAAGCCGGCCCCAGCCTTCAGTACCCGGCCCAAACCTCCACAAGCCGGCCCCAGCTAGGTGTAATGATCGAAAGTACTCACATTTACAGATATTTCCACTAGGTGTAATGATCGAAATTACTCACATTTACAGATATTTCCACTAGGTGTAATGACCGAAATTACTCACATTTACAGATATTTCCACTAGGTGTAATGGCCGACATTACTCACATTTACAGATATTTCCACTTGGTGTAATGGTCGAAATTACTCACATTTACAGATATTTCCATTAGGTGTGATGGTCAAAATATTACGCACATTTACAGATATTTCCACTAGGTGTAATGGTCGAAATTACTCAGATCTACAGAGGTTTGCACATGGTGTGAATGCAGCCATTACGAGCTTTGATTGGGGTAGTTAACCCTATGCAAAGATCAATCTTGATCATTTTTACATCTGATGTAAATATTGTTGTAAAACGTAAATCCAATGTTAAGCCCAAAGTTCGTGCAGTGATATGAGAAATTATCCACCAAAGGGGCATTACCTAGGGTAAATGTGCAACAATACTTTCTTGGATAATTTGAGTGTGTTGGGAAGAGAAATAGATTATGTAAACTGCCTGCTGTCTAACAACAGAATTATGTAACTTTAAGGACCATTACATATTGATTTGAACCCCCCCCCCACTTGTAATAGCTCAAAATAAAGCCCCAGTGAGCACAGCCCAGCTCAGGAGGTATTACTAAACGCTTATTATTAAGAGCTCGACAAATGCTTCATAAGTGGCCTGTACCAACTGGGAGACCAGAATGGTCTGTTTACAAGGGTAACACTCATAAGACTAGTACTGTATTTTTGATGTCGTGGGAACGGAAGTAAAATGTAGACAATGTATCCTCCATCAGTCCATGGCTTCATGGCTACTCCCTGACAGGAAGTCCCCTTCTTCAAATTATAGTGAAACTTAGAGCATCACTAGGGAGGTTAAGATCACAACGTGTACGGCAACTTGTATGGGTAACGTCATAGGTCACGTGGAGGGTATCCCAATCTAGCCATACATAACATGTAGGCAATTACAACAATTAACCTAAATGACCAATCGGTAAGTGAGTACCTGAGGGAGGTGGATCATGCATGAAGGATAGGTATATCCTGTAATTACACCTTAATTGGGACCCTATACAATTAACCACTTGAGGCCAAATGTCTAGATAGAACCTATACTTGTAGCCCTTGCTGTACCAGTACATGTATACGTAGCCCAATCCTAACCTCTCTATTAGCGGTACTTCTCAACATGATACAGCCAGTCTGATACAGCAGGGCGATGCAGATAGATTTTAGCCCACTCTGGACTACTTTACATAGGTATTACACCAAATCATTTGAAGAGTAGACCGTTTCTAAAAGAAGGTGTTTTTGTGTGTTTACACGTGGGGATACAGCTAGAAGCTGGGATACTTACTAAAGGAAGTCATCGGTTAACCCTTCTCATCACTGAGAAAATACAATAAGTAAAGACATAGCCATGTAGTCCGTTCAATCAAATCGATGAATTTAAGTGCATGATAATGTAACATACAATTGATAAGTAAACAAAAAAGAAATCAATGCAAACAATGTCTACACAAGCCCCTTGTTGCTGGAGCAAGAACACTGAGCAGCCACTTTAAGTAGGATGTAGTCAAGCAATTCGCATAACGTGATAATACTGGCACCGAGCAGCAGACCCAGGAAGCCTCCCACCTCTCCCAGTAGGCTGAGCAGACCAAATGCCTCCTGCTGAGCGATCACTTGGTATGACATGTCCTTGTAGAAGATGTCCAGCTGCAGGAAGGTATGCCTGAAAACATAAAAAAAATATCTTAAATCCTTCAAGAGTTACATGATACATCAATGTACTATGTCCTCTGGCATGAAGATTGATCAAGCCCTTGTGATTAAACTTACGAGAGCCACATTGAAGCTTCATACCAACCCAACTGTGTTTTATACACTCTCCACTATTTGCCATAATGTGAAAATGTAGCTACCAGGTAAAAGACATTTTTTATTACAAAAAAATAAATATTAAATGAATATCAATCATATTTACATTCCCCTCTTTAGTTTATTTAATATCTTATTAAATATTTCCACACCGATACATTGTTTTGAAATAAAATATCTAGAACCATTCTGGACATAGCGGCACACTCTCGGTTAAGTCTTGCAGTTCACATGTCACATAGGTAACAAAAAAGAGTTTGAGTTAAAGGTGTATAAGTTATCACATCCGAATCTATGTGTCATGAAGGAACTTCAAAAGTGCCTTGGCTATTTTTTTATGGTGCATTGAAGTTGGTATGTAGGCCTACAACTATAACTTTTCAGGAAAATTTAGCACATTAAGTGCTGTAAACCCCCATTAGAATAGATTTCTTGTTCTTTTTTCAAAAAAAGAAGAAGAGATTGAAATATTATCAACTTTCAGGTCAAACATCTTTTATCAAAATAGATATTTTAAAATAATATATGATACTATTGATAATATCCATTTCTATTGACCTTGCATCACCTTATCACTTCTTTCTGGGCTTGAATAACCTTGAAGAAAGGTCAAAGGTCAGAGTTATGAGCTCAAATTCACCTATGCATTTGGTTGGATCTTGAAATGATAAGATATATGTAGTGTATAAAGTGGTATTTACATGTAGAAATTGACATCAAGTGAAGTTGACTTGGCATACCCAGCAAGGTCATACTGTAATTTCACTAGGAGGTCAGCTATCTCTTTGTTTGCCCTGGGCACTGGATTCAGACTTTCCTGGAAGCGGAGTGCATACTCAGAGAACACCTGGAGATTATTAGGAACAAGCTCATGAATAGTGCATTTGTAGCAACAGAGAATATTCTAGTACCATTTGTAACATTAGTAAGTTGGCAGCTAGTGTGGGTGGTATACAGTTTATAATGGTAATATAGTCCACATTCCATAACATTTATAGAGGTTGATATGAACACAAAGGAGAAAAAGAACATTGCTCCACCTTATCTAAGAGTTGTCGCATGTTTGTCAAGTTTGCAGAGAGTCCATCTATCAGCTGCTGGTACTCGGTCCTGTTGGTGGCATAGGCAAGCTTCAATAATTTTGTGTTTTGAAAGTCCTCCACTGTCAGTAGGGGTATTGCTGATGTGTGTATTGTTACATAAAGCATTATGAGGCTGCTTTTGTAGATTCCTAGCTTTTCCTGAAAGATAAGAAAATATATATATCAAAGGAAGCAGAGTACCAACACAGCCAAAAATAATCTCATTTCAAGAAAATATGACTATTAAACTCGACTGGCGGAGAAACCACTTGTTTTAAGAAAATATTTTTTCTCAAAACAAGTGGTTTGTGTGGCAGGCGAGTTTAATAATCTTATTTTTTTGAAATGAGATAATTATTTTTGGTTGTGAAAGGGAGAATTTATACATCCAATCAAGGGAATGTCAGACACATGGATGACAGACACAGGAATTTCAACTTTCATAATTACCTCCCTGATATTCTTCCAAATTAGTATACTGATCCATATACCCACCTCATTTTAAAATATAAGCCATTATAATATTACCAATAATATCATATCCGCATGATGACTTTGGTCATTAATTATTAAGCGTCTGATATCTCATAGGCCTATCTCATGCAGTGTATAAAATCACAAACGTCCTTCTAAGAACACAACAACAGTTGTTTGGTAACATCTGCATATGCACTTTTTGATAACAAGTTTTGTTTGATGGCTGAATATCATTTGATACAAAGTTAAAGTGTCAAAATACAGGTTCAAATTTGCTAAAGGATTTGAAAAATTTAGGAGAAAAAAAGATTTGGTTCATCCTACAATGCCTTCTACAATTACTGATCAGTATGCTCATTCCTATAGCCCTACCTGAAGTGAAGTGATGAGGATGTTGCAATATTTTTCAAATCTAAACAGATTTTGAATGGCTTCATCTGTGCTAGGAGA
The DNA here is from genome assembly GCA_947462335.1 of Harmothoe impar. Lineage (NCBI taxonomy): Eukaryota > Metazoa > Annelida > Polychaeta > Phyllodocida > Polynoidae > Harmothoe > Harmothoe impar. The sequence goes on from OX381711.1 coordinate 21,610,447, forward strand.
GAACATGTGATGTGCCAGTTCAAGCTTGGTGAGACTCTGGTTCATGTAGCCAGTTAGTGCCTCCAGGGTGGGTCTTAGCTGTAGCTCAATCTCCTCGGCCATGGAGGCCACAGTCTCAGACATGGTGTCAAACACCCCCATGAACATTGCAATACTCTGCATGCCATCATCTGCTTTCTTACGTAGCCGGTCTGTAATGTTAGTGACCAGGGTGGTCACCCAGAAACAGCGGGTGAGGTTCTTCTGTGCACCATACAGCACCTCCAGGGGCACAACCATCTTGTTGGTAGTTGACAAAGCATCTTCTACATCCTTAACTTTACTCAGACTCTCCAAGAGTTTGTACAACTCTAAGAGCATCTCCAAAACCTCTGAATCCAAACCTTGCTGGCAAGCATGGTGGTCACTGTAGACATCGGGTGACTTATTTGAATTTTCAAAGATACTGGCTACAAGGTTGTTATAGTCTGCTAATGCATATTGAAAGTCTAACTTGTAGAAGTATGGCACAAAAACACGCACCTCTGCCATCTTATCTTGGAGTCGTTCCTCGCATGTTTCTGACACTTGAAACAGATTTGTATCATTTGACAAACCTAAAACCATGTGTGCTGAGCCATGTGTGCTAGTATTCTGCTGTTCGACTTCTAGCAGACATGTATTTAGAAACTTGAGGAACCTGTATGTACTCCCATCCCACTCCAGCACGGAGCCTGTGAAGTTTATATTATACAAAATATATGCCGGAATGCTCCAATTCCAGTCTGATGCTGACATCACTTTACTTCCTATTATGTTTTTCATGGAGTCCATGTCTGTGGACAAGGGTCGTGGGTCAAGGATGGCAGGAAGGTTGAAGTAGCGGGAGGTGGTGAAGGTGTTGGTCATTTTATCATGAATGTCTTGAAGACTGTCCGGCAGTGATTTAACTAGTGTGACAATTCTTGTCATGTCTGCTGTGTCTTTGACCTTTATATCCTCCCTGCAGCGTTGGTTGGTCTCAAGTGCCTGGAAAATGAGTTAGCATTATCATTAATATGTTGTAACAACTCACATTAAGTACCATATTGGTCAGCTGCAAACTGTGAATTAGTACTATCATCAGTTTATATGCTAAAGCGTTCATGATAGGTGTCATATTGTTCACCTTTCCACTAAACTGAGGGGTGGGCTCAGTACATCACAAATAAGTCAGTCTCTGTCCAATAATCACCAAAGAACCACAAATGTTTTTTTCTCCCAGAGATCTAAAATAGAGTTTGTTAAACCTAGGCACCTAGGCTAGGTTGTAGGCCATAAACCAAGCAATTTATGCAGTGGTTGCTGTAAAGTCACCGTAGGGAAGAGGTGGGTTACTCGACCTGATGATTGGAGGTACAAGTTTGGTGGCTATTCTGGGTTGGGGGCAAGGATAGGGCTCAATTTTCTCCAAGATCACTTCCAAATTCATTTAAAGAACACATCACCATGTCCTTATTTAAGGAGCATTATGTTCACAATACCTTCAGGTTGGACTCCTTAATTTGTTTCTGTACGTCAGGGTGGTCAAAAAGGAATCGCTCTATATTGAACTGGGAGAGTTGTGCATACGACAGATGGGGTTCAAAGTGCACCTGTTTACAGGGAGGACTGCAGTGACACACTGACTCCAAGTCAGACATCTCATCTAAGGTGAACAAACACAGAAATACACAGTAAGACACAGATGTATTTAACTGCTACATTGAATGTACATAAATATCATCAATAATTAATTCAAATTTTCTATCCACACTCTAGCAAGTCCTTGTTCTAAGTAAATCAATAAAGGAATTGAAAGTCATACCGCGTGTTTGTCGTACACATGACAATGCCTTCTTGAAGTCACAGTAAATTGCTGGAAAATATTAGGAAGATATAGATCACTTTATGCAAGGACATCTCAGCACGATGTGCATTCTGCTGACACATTTTTAATATATGAAAACAGGAGAAGGTGGGGGAGGGGGTGTCAAATTTGAGGTAGGGAAAGCCTGGACTTTACTGTTTTATGAAAAAAAAGCCTAAGTGAAGATCTTGTAGCTACTTTCTCAAGCTGTTTGTCTATAATTGGGTTGTGTTGTCAGATTGATAGATGGTTGAGATTCTTTACTACTGTAGTAATTGCAGTTTTAACTAGACATGGTTCAGGGAGCACCATTGCATATTTACACTGTAAAAAGCTGTTGTTCCTGAACAGCAAAATGTGCTGTCAATGTTCAATACCTTAGCTGTAAAAAATAATACAGCAAATCTTGCTGTACATGTACAATTCTGTTGCTGTAGATGCAGGTCCGAATCCCATAACCAGCAACCAGAGGGAGAGGGAGTGGAGAGGTTGGAGGGAGTACCTTACTTCACAGCTGTCTTCACTTATACTCAATCAGCTATCAACACATAGAAGGGGGGAATGGTATATACCCATCTCTTGATAAGGAACCTATATAATTTATGATATTCATTTGTCATTGGCATCAGAATGGGTTTCGAACCTTATCAGCTCCACAAATATGATCTTTTCAAAAGCCTAATGATACGGGCTGCATACAAGTGACTGTCCCACTATCTCAGTTGGCAGAGCAGTGGATGATGTAGTTTGAGGGTTGGAGGTTCAAGTCCCGACAGGGAACACTCAAACAAACTACATTTCTCCTGATGCAGTTTTTAGAGAAATATTTTTTGGTACACTGAAATCATACTTTTGAAATATGCAGAAAATAAAACCATTGCAGCTGTATAATCTGCCGGAAAGATGGTCAAATCTATTTGAAAACATAGGCCATCAAGATTACACTCCAACTAATGGCAGTTGAGTACTTGTATAGTACATTACTGCAATAGGGTAATTTTCATATCAACCCTTAAGACATGAACAGTCTGGTTCTAAAATTGCCCCACACGGATCTTGTGTTGACTTCTTTACCACTCACACCTAAGTAGGAGGTATTTGAATGCACCTGACATGCAGGATTCACGGTGTAGTGGTTATGGTTCGGGACTATGGATCAGAAGCTGGGGGTCCTAATCCCCAAGATGCCCAATGTTGAATATACCCGAACCTGTTATAGAGCTATAATTTTTCATAAACATTCAAAAACATTTGATATGGATGTCTCCTATTTGTAAATAGTTTATAACTTTGAAGCAATGTTAATGTAACATTTTGTAGTGTTTTTGGACATAGAAAACAAGTTTTCCCTCACATGGATGAGTAGAAATGGTGCCAATACTGAGAGTTGAACCCCAGATCTTCAGGTCCAGGTCTACAGTAAATTCTGCCATAGGTATACAGCAGAATTTACTGGAACCAAAATTGCCCCCAATATTTGCTGTTCAGGAAGACTACTTACTTCTAACAGTGTATGTTACAATCTTGTGCAGAAAGACAGTTAACACTCACTTGCATTGTCCATGCTTGGCTGCATGTATTGTGTTTTACATCCACACGTGGTGTTGACCTGCCTGGCCTGGCACTGGGCTTGGCACTGTGAGACGGGAGAATTGTGTGGATGACACGGTCCATACGGAGGCTGTAGTATAGTGTTCTGACCAGCAAATAAACAACAAGAATGAAGATTGAGATCAGTATGAAAAGAAAGGAAATGTCTCAAGGCAAATCCCTAGAATTGCCTATATGAAGATGGCAACCAGTCAAAGATGGCACCCGGTCAAAGATGGCACCCGGTCAAAGACTATCACATTGGCTCAATCTCATGAGACACAGCCTCATGCTTCTTACCTCAGTCCTTGTAAAGGCTAGCAGGGTGTGGGCACTGGGCGCTGCAGCAAAACCCTGCTCCTTCATGATCGGCCTCTCCTCGTGGTCATGCAGCAATATCTGTGCAAAGATAAGAATAGAGTTTATTTATGGTTCCATGACATGAAGAACAATGTACAATCATTTAGGTGGTCTCACAAAATAAGTTAGTGCACCTTAAAACCTAACAAACTAAAAGCATACCTTGATGCCCGTGTCATCTTGAGGGCCCCTCATGTACTCATACTGCTCCACATTAATGAACAGCTTCAGCCCACTGCCAGCTCCTGCAATCAGACCAAGGTGGAAATGTGGCATTTGTAAATAAATATAATAAATACAGACAATATATTTTACAGTCCATTGGCTTATGGACACATGTTTATATTTTAGGTAGAATGTTGGCAGAAGGGCTCAATACGATTTAAAGCGATTTCATTTATTGGAGGTAGATCTAAGTATCATTATAGTTGAACTTTGTACCTATATGAAAGCTGTTTGAAAACTAAGCAAATGAACAATTAGACTGACAGTTGCTAAGAAACCCCTGGTCCTAGGTGCATAACACATTGTAACTGAACAATGTACCTTTGTGTCTTTAGAGTCATCATGTTTTGATGATGTCTACATCTCATTACCTACCGCCCGACTCCCACCCCTCCCACACCCACAGGCACACAAAGCTGTTGAGTGACTGCTGCCATACAATTTGTTGCGCACCTATTACACCCTATTGGATGCCTTGGTTCACATCAGACAACACTTGACATGCCATTACTGCTCACCTTGGCCTGTGGCTGATGATGGCATTGTTTTGATGTCATGAGAAACTTGCTACTACTATGTTACCTTGTAGGGCACAGCAGTAATATGTATACAACTTGGCATAATCTGTGACCATAACCATAATAGTTGGGGTTGTGACATTGGCTTTATCCATAAGCATAGTACCACTGTATAACTTGAGACACATAATACTCATGGTTAACCTGAGACACAGTAGTATTTTTCAACCTGAGACACAGTATTAATGTTTAACCTAAGATACAACACTAATGTTTAACTTGAGACACAGTACTAATGTTCAACCTGGGACCATACCTGCTTTATGTGTAGACACCGTACGGCTATTCTTCTGGCCATTGAAGGTGTAGCAGAGTCCTAGATCTGTGAGCACTGCCTTGAAGTCCTTATCAATGTCACAGTCAGCACCATTCCATGTACACCTAAAACATACAGTGCTGTCTGCTTTAACTTGAGGAAGTGGTCCAGTAAACATCCCAAATCCGAAGTAGTTTATGTGGTACAAATGAGGAAGGATGAATGAAGAAATCTTAGATACCATCTCAGAAAGTGTCTCATCTGCTCTTAACATAGAAAACAATAGGAATACATGCAGTATACACTCTTTTGAAGGTCACTACTTGGCCCTGATTCCCAGATTCGTATTTCAGACGCAAACATGTTCGAGTGGAATAAACTTCTCACTTTCTGAGATAGGACAATGTGGGCAATGAAGTGCCCTGGGTCAAAATGTCCCAACAAAAAGGGTGGAGTGAGATAGACCTGGTAAAGTGGAGCTTTATGATGTGCACCTACAGAAGAGACAGGTGGAAGAGAAGACGAAGAGAAATGAAGATAAGAGTAGATATATTGTCTAAATATATTGAGCAAATTTATTGAGCTAATCCATATACAGAGATTGTGATGTTCTTATACTCTTACCATGCAATAAAATCATGTAGCTGATGTCCAGTCTGTAGTGTAAACTCTCCATAGTCAATGCCATTTACTCTGCCTCCAAATGTCTCCCATGGGATTTCTATTCAGTGCAGGAATAGTAAAAGACAATGGTTTAAAACATGACTATCTTTATACTATTAATATACATATGTAACTTGATAGATTGGCCCTCTCACACTGCCATCTTGCACTGATAAAGGACAGGCAATGTATTACACTTATTTATGCCATGGTTATCTACTTTAGAAAGCAGTACCTAAACTAAATAACCATCCTGCATCGAGGCTGTTCAGGCCGGCCTGTCAGAGCACAGACATCCAGTCACATTACTATTCACTTCACAGTAAACTCTCATTTATGCCTAATCAAATCAAATTAAAACATATTTGTGCATACCAATTCAAAGCTATGGTTTCCTACTACACAATATGTGGGATCTGCAAAGATCTGTACATATGCACTAATGAATAAGTAGGAACTAGGAAGTTTATGCTATATTTGCAGGCCCATATTCTGGCACTAGTAATTGATAGATGCCCAGAAACTAACTGCCCTGTACTCGAAATGATTTCTGGCAGAGGATATTTGTGCAGTCAAGTCAGCATTGATTGCATCGCAATGATAAAATATAGGCCTATATCAATCTACATATATCCCACATGTTAAATCAACTTCTAGAACTAGATCTACAGCAAAATATTTCTGAAAAAACATGGGGCACATTTAGAATATAGGAGTACAAAACTGTGGGAACACACATTTAAATGCCATATATGTTTACTATGTCCTGTCTGAATAGCAGATTGATTGGAAAAGGATTGGACAGCAGATTTACACTTATGTGGATCTACCTTTTCTCAGGAGTAGTACATTTCCTATGACATTGTAAGTCACCCTCCACTGCACCTGGATCCCCACCACTTACACTTCAGCAGGGGAGAGCTATTTCTGACCCAATCCACTGCAGGCTCAGACAGGACCCTCTTGACCTCCCAAAACTATTTACTTTTAGCAAAGAAAAAATCAATTTAACCATGTTCTTATGGTGCTAGGGTTACAATTCTTCCAGAATTCTCTTAGTTAAGATGCTGCCCACCTATCCTGCACAAAAAACGCAACTTTTCCGTACTCAAGAAAAATGGCCTGAACACCCTACTGCATCAGAAGGGGATAACTGCTACACTGTCACAATGATTACAGTGTGAAATATGTCAAATATTAATACTTTGGTAAAAGGACAATGAAAAAATGAGTTCTTTCTCATCACCTCACACATTATAAAAATCATGATTCAGAGAAAACTTTTTTTACTTTTTTTAGATTTTTTATAAAAAATCTGTCAGAAAGCAAACAAAATTATATATTGGCATATTTGGTATCAAATTAAAGTGTATACTGTCAGTAATGGAAAGGGCTAGAAATAATTGGCATTATGATATTTATGGATCAATAAACTCTTAAATACTAAAATGTAAAAAATATGTGCGAAAAGTCTTTATTTTCCTATCTATTTTAGCCCCCAGTAAAGAAACTGCCGGGTGATGAGAAACAACTTTTTTTTAAGTGGCCTCAACGGAATAATGCATGATTAAACTCAAACCAATGATATTACTTTAAATAACACCATAGCCAGAATGGTGATGTTATTTTTGCCATTGTCATTTTTCAAGGCACATGGTTAATTTATTACTTGCAGTTAGAGTTAACTTGTAAAGGCATCTTACTTGATACATTGGTTGTTTTGAAGACTTCATCAACAACATCATATAAGCCATGCTTCACTACTGCTGTTGTTCTACAGTTTGAGATGGATGACAAATTAACTATGTATTAAAAATTGCTAGATGAAGTACATGGTGCATGTGTCATAAATATATCAATATGCTAGATGTCTTACATCATTTTTACCGTCTATAAAAATGATTAAGTACCACTTATATGGTCAAAATTCGCTTACTGATTGATTATTTGCATAATTATTTTTGCATGTTTACAAACCTTCATAAAGTATAGAAAAAACTAATAAGTGATCGGCATACACTTTGACTGCAGGCATTCGTAATTTGTTCCAATGTATTATTTTAAAATACTGTATTCGTTAAAAAAGAATGTGATGTCAGAAGAAATGTATAAGCCTGCTCATTTATAAACCTGGCTAACATACCATTCTAAATCAATATAAAGCCTGGGTTTACAGTACAATAGAGCATATCGTGAGAATCCAAAGGAATTAAGGTTTAAACCCATTTTTTGTGCACCATGCTGCACTGAGATCACCATGCTGCACTTAGAGCACCATGCTGCACTTGGAGCACCATGCTGCACTTAGAGAACCATGCTGCATTTAGAGCACCATGCTGCACTTATAGTACCATGCTGCACTTAGATCACCATGTGGTACTTAGATTATCATGCTGCACTTAGAGCACCATGCTGCACTTAGGGCTAGTGTGACTACCTGTGCCTGTTCTGGTTACAGATGGTGACTGCTGGGAACTCAAGGCGGTCCTTATAGAGTGTTCTCACATCAATTATTGTCTTGTACTCAAAGTAGTTCCCTGTCCTGATGCCAACTTGTATCACAAAAAATGCCAGTGCCGTGAAGACCACCAAGGACCAGATGAACCTGTTACAGCAATGTTAAAGTGGCATACTTACCAAGCATATCCTATTCACATTTCTAGTACTGTTCTTGTCTACTATGTGGCTAAGTGTGAGTAGTGATATTGCCCCTTTGAATATGACAACTCTACTTATCCACCAACAATAAAATATCCTGACTATCCCACAAAATGCAGAAACTGCTAGGAAGGAAAATTATCGTCAGTGAATCAATTATAGGGGATTTAATAGCTCAACTAAAGTTAGTGATGTTTATGATATGATTAAAATATCTTAAGCTAAAAAGAATTTGTCTTTGGTTGATCCATCATTGATTTTTGGACACGAACTATGCAAATAATGATTGTAAGAATACAAACGCCTCAAAGTAATTCTCATTTACTCACCGTCTGAATCTTACTTCAGACTTTTCAAAGATATATTTGACACCATGAAATGTAGCATTCTGTGTGAAGTCTGTCCATGATTGGGTGCTTCCATGGCCAGTACCAGACATGGGGGGAGGAGGCTCTTTCTGCGAGGCAGGCTCCTCTGTAACTCTAGCTGTAGGCATCCTGAAATCAAGTTGAACATCCTTCTGTTAATGCTGATGTTACCACCAGCTAATGCTGCTGTTACTGCTGCTGTTACTGCTAGTGCTCTTGTTACTGCAAGTGCTGCTATTAATTCTACTGTTTAAACTACTGCTAGTGTTACTAGTAGTGCTGCTGTTACTGCTGCTGTTACAACTATATACTGTTACTGATGCTGTACCCTCTTTGAAACTGATATGAGCCCACATTTGCCAGGCTGGTCTGGGCCACACTTCAGCCCAATCATTTGCCCATTATGAAACCAAAACAGGCAGCCTGTTTGAAACTAATCTGAGCCCAAATCAGTCAGCCTGCTTTGTAACTGATCTGAACCCGAATTGTCCAGCCATCTGCCCAACATGAAACCCAGCTCAGTTTTGTCCAACTTCAAACAGCCAATCCAAGCTAAAACCAAATTGGCCCTGTGCAGGCTTGCTACTATATTTGTCCATGTGCTAATGTTGGGGTTTATTTTCTAGTTTTTATACAATTTTGAAAGCTAATGCAAAAATAGTTTTGTTAAACAGGTCTAAGCAAGGACCAGTAAATTACCCTGCAAAGACTTCTGAAGCCGGGGCCATTTCCCTCCATGTCTCCCTCCACATTACCCCCCACCCCTCCTACCTCCCAAGGTGTGAGTGCTCAAGGCAGCTTCATTTTTGGGGCTGCCTTACCCCTCTGCTTGATATGTAATCCCATTGTATACACCTCCCTCTAGTCCTTGCTGGTGTGTTAGTAAAGAATACACATACAAATATGATTTAAAATTCAGTTTTCTCAGCTGCTGTACTTCTGGTACCAAAGTTCCCCCAGATTTTACTAGATTATATTGTGGTTTTACTGATGGGGTGCTTTTTTTCTGTCACAAATTTGACACACCAGTCACGTTTGCATTCTTCTGAGAATAGAGAGCTACCCTCTCGCATGTCTGATGCAAGTGTTTAGTATACGACTTAGAAAAATCATTGGGAGATATTTTGAAATACTAAATTGCTAATACATGTATATAATTCTTCTTCCATTTATGATGATTTCACAATTGAAAAGTGAAGGCAAATATCTGAAATATCCAGTACAAAAAAGCACTTACTATGATTTTAGAGCAGGGTCAATTTCCACAATGGCTTCATAAGCCAGGGTGAAAAATGACTACAGGTTCAAAAGTCGCTCGCATAGTCATTTTAAGGAGTTGCCAGCACCTGTAAAGGTGCAGTATCCCTATCCTTCCGAACGCATTTTGCTCCTATAGCTTGCTAATTATCATAATGGGACCCGCCTACATACAGTAGGACTGACCCACAAGTCACTACAGCTATATAGGACTGCCACCCCCTCATACCTACCTCTGTGCTATATATAAATTACCCCTAATAGCCCTTCCCCAGTCTACTTGCAAAAGTTATAGGGAGTGATGGTTCTATGAAAGCAGTGTGGGTTTGGGAGTCCACATTGAAATATAACTTATTTCTGCTCTTTTTTGTCTTTCAAATAATTATATTTCACAAATTACATGTTTGTTATACAAGCACATTCATGCATACCTGGCTAGTCATATTGTCTACCTGTATACAGGTTAATCATTTCCCATGAATTCTGTTAAGATATTTGCAAATTGAAAATTCTGGTTGAACCTACAATCACATGCACATTGACCAGGAATCAAGGGGAGAAACGGGCCTTTTAAGGTATTGGATTTAAGGTAGGTTTTCCCTAACCTAGTCAAGGGGTCCAACTTTTTGACCTCCCATCTCCCCCCAATCCACCCCCTTCCATGTTGTTGAGCACTCGCTTAGATGGTGGGAGCTCACATAGGACAGAAGTTGTGATAATTTTAACCCCTCCCCCTTTTCCTGTCTCTGTCCACTACCCCCTCCTGTGGCAATAAATGACCAGTCTCTGAACTACGCAGCAGATGGTGTACAGGTATGTCTGGTGCAAGTGGAAGAGGGTCAGCATGATTATTACAAACATGGCTATGGGGTGCTTACTGTAGGGCCTATATTCATCACCTCGGTAAACAAAGGTTGTAAGTGATTATTCCAATGACATTTTCATAACATTTTCACTTACAACCTTTGTTTACCGAGGTGATGAATATAGGCCCTACAGTAAGCACCCCATAGCCATGTTTGTAATAATCATGCTGACCCTCTTCCACTTGCACCAGACATACCTGTACACCATCTGCTGCGTAGTTCAGAGACTGGTCATTTATTGCCACAGGAGGGGGTAGTGGACAGAGACAGGAAAAGGGGGAGGGGTTAAAATTATCACAACTTCTGTCCTATGTGAGCTCCCACCATCTAAGCGAGTGCTCAACAACATGGAAGGGGGTGGATTGGGGGGAGATGGGAGGTCAAAAAGTTGGACCCCTTGACTAGGTTAGGGAAAACCTACCTTAAATCCAATACCTTAAAAGGCCCGTTTCTCCCCTTGATTCCGGGTCAATGTGCATGTGATTGTAGGTTCAACCAGAATTGGTGCAAGTGCAAGTGGAAGAGGGTCAGCATGATTATTACAAACATGGCTATGGGGTGCTTACTGTAGGGCCTATATTCATCACCTCGGTAAACAAAGGTTGTAAGTGAAAATGTTATGAAAATGTCATTGGAATAATCACTTACAACCATTGTATACTGAGCCTTCCATGGTTATATTTTGAAAATTCCAAAAATTGTCGAAAAAACATTGGATAAAGGAAAATCTCAAAGAACAAAAACAAATATTTTCATGTACGATAATGACCCTTGTTTACTAGGTGATGAATTAATGACTTTGCGTTCTTTGTTGTCCAATACCAAAGGTCTCATCAGCATTGATAATAGTGATTTGTTATGTTAAGGAAGGTGACATGTATCTCACAAAAGGCTATATGTATAGGCCCCTGGGGTGGATCTTTTTTTTTGGGGGGGGGGGGGGGGGGGGCGGGGCAGCCCCAGTGTATGAAGTATGAGTTTTCAATGTAGATATTTTTGGCATAATTATCATATACTTCTGTTGAATGTTGAATGATTATCATACTATAGAATTATGACCAAAGTATTTTGTCAATATCACACTATTAGGTACATGGTAAGGTTATGTAAGTTGTATTTTTTCAACAGTTAGTACCCCATAGCTTTGTAATATCACAGAAATAAGGTTTGGAGCTCCACAGGTGTGCCAGTAGGTCAGGCTATTCTAATTATAACACTTGTCTCTCACCTACCAGTCGCTACACAGCTGCCTTATATGGCACAGGGGGAGGGGCATCTGGGCATTATGAATTAGTGGTGACAGTAGGTCCCTCTAGTGTTAATTTCTTTAACATCAGAAGAGTCTGACAGCAATTTTACTATTACTCGGATACTGATTCTCAAGCATATCCCGGTCTATTTATCAAGTTTATGATGCAAGATAATGTGAGATCATGACATTTACGTTATACAATCACCAATCTATAGGGAATTATCTTGTTTTTTCATGGGTTATCATAAACACAATAATAGTGATTCCGATAGAGTAGTGACTTTATAAAATGTTGTGCTATTCATATTAATTAGTTTGTATACAATGTCCCTTTTGCTACAAAAGTAGTGTCTAATGAATTTTTCAATAACCATCCAGAGCCTATGCGGAATGTGTGTGTGAATTAGAAAATGAAAAAGAGTCTCACCAAAGACAAATGTCGGAAATTGTTGAATATTTACCTTACAGCTGTTGTTACTGCTAGTACTTCTGTTACTGCTGCTTTTGCTGCTACTGTTGAATGTGATGCTGTTGTACCTGTAGTGGATGTTTCTGTTGCAGGTGTTGCTTTTATGACATGTGGAGTTGTGTGTCTTCTAGATGACATAACTTGTATGTTACATAATCTGTGCTATATAGCACAAAGGGTCTCAACGAAATACGGGGCCATTCAGGGTCTCAACAAAAATATAGGGCCATTCGAGTTCAATCTGTCTGGCAAATCCTGCATATGACTCATATTTATTATGCATATTATGGGTACCATCCCAGGTCTGATGCTTGTCCTCATGATTAAAGGCATTGACAAGGGCAAGGAACTACTTTTTATGTTTGTATACTCGTATCTTCATAATGCAAAGTATGGATTCAATGTCCTACCATATCAGGTGCTAAAATGCTGATAAGGTATGGTGAATCCTTTTTTTTCTTTTCTTTTTGTGTATCAGTCACATATATGTATCAACATGTGTATACAGTGCCTGGGTTTTGCATATATTTAAGAGATACTAGGTTATGGCAGTTATGGTAAGAAACTGGTAAAAAGAGAAAGAAATACCCCACTATTGACAGTTTTATGAAGAACAGTACAAACTGTCAATAAGAGAGGAGTACTCCCCTAATGAAAGTATGAATTGTTAATAGCAAGATTATAATGACCCAGCTATTGACAGTGCGAACTGTCAATAGTAGAAATGAATTTTCTTATTGACAGTTCCAACACTCAAGAACAGAATATAAATCCCTTATTTACCATTTGAATTGTCAATACAAGATCAACTTTTACATTGGTCATAAGAGATTAATTTTCTCTTATTAAGGGAATTGTATTCTTCTATTGACAGTTGGACCTGTCAACATGATAGATCATGATATTACCATGATCTATCTTGTTTTTCAAATCGTGATATCCGTGAAAAACGCACGTTTTTTTCAACACGATATAATCATGATATTAATTATGATATTTTTCTACCTGGGCATCGCCATATTTCACGACCCTGTGACGTCATCAATTACGTCATCAATGGTGGTTTGTTTACATTTAAATGATGTAGAAATATGCTATTTTAGGCTCCCCCTACCACAATTTTGGACATTTGAATCGAAAAACATAAAAAATAAATACAAAGGCACACTCATTTTTGGTCTTTTAGTGGGTTATTTCACTTGTTGACCCTTGGGCCGCATTTCACTCGGCCTACGGCCTCGTGAAATACGGCCCAAGGGTCAACTTGTGAAATAACCCTCTAACAGACCAAAAACTCGTGCACCTTTGTCTATTTATCATTATTCACCTCTATTCGTCAGGAATTAAAATACCTTTCTAGCTCATCAGGACGCTCATTCAGAACAACTGACGTGGTCGTAGGGGATAGGTGACGTGACGAATCCTGTTTTACGACCAATAGTAAAATCTATTTCACAAGATTTCCTATACAAATGTATAGAAAATTAATAACACATTCTGCCAATTACAAATACCCTCGTCAATTGCAAATATTGCAATATTGACGAAAATCGCAATATGACGACTGACAAGTCTGTTCTGAAAGAGCCTCCTGGTCACTTGGTGAAGCTGGATATGACTATATTCTTAAATGTGATATATTATGTTTTGTTTTGTCTTTGCCCCTGCACAAAATAAGTCAAAAGGGAGTCTAGGCTTGCGTCCAAAATGACTCTCTTTTCTGACTCTCAATAACTTGAAAGCCATGTTCCTTATGTAAATCTGTTAGGTGAGCCAGGGAACTATGTGACTCCCCTGGGCAAATCTGTTAGGGGAGCCAGGGGCATATTTAGGATCTCTTAAACAGCCAGGACTCCCCTAAAACGATAAGTCATTCTGTAGGCAGCCTGTATTTTCTTTTGACCCTGTTTCTGTATTGTGTGACCCTATGTATGATGTTTTGGAGGCAGTTTGAGGATCAGATTGACCATAATGTATTTTCCGTTTGCCAAACTATAATTATTCGTGTCAGTGAACCTCATCAAAAAAGGCCATACACTTACCCTTCCAAGAATATATACAGAGGTATATAAATCCTGCCATGACTAGAAGTAGGCTCTGTAGGAAATTAAAGGTATAATTATGAAGGATATCAGTGCTATACAGGGTGAAACTTCATGAAATGTCTACTACATAAATGTTTTGAATATGCTTTTTATTTCTCTCAGACCTGGCAATTCCCATATAATAAATGCTATCTGCTTAAATGATGAGAGGTTTGGACCACGTGATAATATACTTGCAAAATAAATCTTAAGCGGATCTCATGCCATTCTTATGTCATGACTCGAGATTTGCAGAATATTTCTGGAACATTTTGGGAACGTTTTCTTGTGACATATATTTTGGGATTTCTTGTCTTTTGAACCAGTGAAGCTCCAGAAATACAGCTTGTGTTTTTCTCGAGAAATACACAAGTTTCTAACTTGTGTCTTTCTTGAGTTCTGTTTGGAGGGATATCTTTACAAATGGTAAATTAGCAGCCTGTGTCTCAATAAGTAATAGCAAGATGGCTAACTATCACTTACAATAAATCACAAGATTGTTACATCATTTTGTGATCGGTGATGACATCATTCCATGATGTCATTTTTAATTCCCAAGATGTCACATATATGCAAGAATTCTTCACGTGTCCTTTTGCATGGGTTTTCCATGTATGAATATTTATGTTTATTTTACATAAACATAATATTATTTACATTAAAAAAATACGTATAAGTGATACGTTTGAAGTTGGCAATGATGATCACTAAGTCACTCTAACACAAGTAACACATTACATATTACAGAATAAATTTTATCCAACTTTGTCTCTTATTGCATTATATAGAATTAATTTCAGCAAGTCGTCTCCTGTCAGTGGATCACCAACCCTTGGGCAGTTGCCAAGGACCCCTGTTGTTAGCGAAGGCACTCATCCACAAGCGGCAACTCCGAACAACCAGTAACACATACATAACAGTTATTTACCCAGGTGAATCCAGGTGAATCCAGCCCCTACACATATATATATATATATATATATATATATATATATATATATATATATATATATATATATAATATATATATATATATATATACATATGTATATATATATATATATATATGTATAATACAAATGTATATATATATATTCATATATATATATATATATATATATATATATATATATATATATATATATATATAGCTGCCAACTGGAGCATGTCACATGTCCAACAGAGCATAAGGCATCAAACCTACACTGGTGCACGGTGTACTGACTCCCTGTTAATATAACTTATACCACAGTGGGCATGGATAAAAAAGCATTTCACACCTCTTGTATACTGCAAACAGCTAGTGGTATAAATACCAAGCTGTAGGGGTATTTAGTGGAGGGAGCCTATAACTTCACTGTATTTCAAGTACAGCTTGGTACTCGTCCTATAACTACTACACACACATGTATTTGAGTCAACTCCAGACCCGCCATAATATACCTGTGAACATTGCCTTCTCTATAACATAGTGCTAACTCGTCCAGGTTAACTCATTTCATCCTCCAGACTGCTACACGTTTTTGTTTTTTCTTGCTCTCCCCTCAATTGTTCTCTACGATAACAAGTAGTCAAATGAGCAGAGTCAAACAGACAACAACCTCGAAATAGTTCACATAACTGCTTACTAATCTATGCTTTGGTCCTTCATTATGAGCTAGTACTCCATCTCCTCATGCAGCCACAAGATCCACTGGAGTTGTCAGTAGTGAGGAACTGCTGCATGCATCATGTCGACCATTCGGGAGTGTATCAAGCATTTAGGCTCGGCATGATGCATGAATGTAATACTGGTGGATGTCTGATGGTTGCTGTGTTAGGACATTAGGAGTACACAATGGCATAGTGCATTAAAGCACTACGCTGCCCCAGGGGATTAATTAACTGTGATATGTAACAGATAGACTATGGTTATGAAAGGGTATTAGAATTAACCACAGCAGCCTGGTAGGGCCAGACGAGGGTGGAGCCCAAGTCGCCCTACCAGTGTGCTGTGGTTAATTCTGATACCCTTTCATGACCATTGTCTATCTGTTTTAAACCATGGTATGTAATATAACCAAGGTAAATCCTTTATCTTAGCCTTCCACTGTGGTTTGATACTTAGATAACCTACCTTTTGGTATATACTATGTAGCTCTCTAACCTTATCACTACTACAGGTGTTTCTCCCCCACACAGGTGGTCCTCATGTAGTACTCGTATATTCCGCATTAGCGAGATGACCAGTGGAGAGCGCCATCACCACTGGTCCCATCTGTATTTCTACTACTCTCAGCCACCAGATCAAGCAAATCTCGTGGACGAGATTAGGGTGCAAGTAGGGTAGGGTGATATGATTTATATTTTTTAGTGAATAGTCCTTATGTCAACTGTTTGGATTGGGGGAGTGGTTAGGACACCGGTCTATGAATGCAGGAGGTCCTAAGCTCAATTCCATGCCAAGGCTACATGGTTTGGTTGGTAATAGTATGCAATTATTTTGTTATGAGTGATAACACATGATTAATATCTACAGTGCAAGCTAAAACAAGTTGTATTGTGTTGTATAAGTGGTGTAGCCATGACATGGAATTGAGCCTAGGACCTCCTGCATTCATAGACCAGTGTCCTAACCACTACCCCAATCCGGACAGCTGACATAGGGACTATTCATCTACCAATCATTCAAAATTCCATGACCCCTAAAACTCCCTATTTTGGACATGTCAGCAACCAGCTTCAGCTATAGGTCTCACAAGGTAGAATCACTGCATCTCGCTAGTGCGGAATAGTGTCACATGCGGTACACACCAAATTAAGATGTGCATGGATGGTCGGCGTTTACCAGGTAACCTGGTTAGGGATCTTTTTCAGAACATGTTGATCCTATATGCAATCATCATACAAGGGGAGAGTATTTAAGATTAATACTACATGGTTATTAAGATTGATTTACTTTTATCAAATGTCTTATGTTGGTGTTTCACAAGCATTATTGTCTACAATTTTAACTAAGTATACAACTATAGATACAATTGAATCTTGTGAAACACTAAGTTACAATTAACGTTGGGTGATAGTAAGTTGGTCTGAGAAAACATGTAAATTTAATTGTATCTTTTTTCCCCTTGTGAAATACCCCACAGGCCACTCCAGAAACACTGAATATGTTTAGGGGAAATTACTTTTTAACAGTTTTCCAACATAATGAGTCCAGTTGCCTTTTGGAACCTCTGTATGTTAGGTGGCCTATCTTTGAAATATGAATCTACTCCTATGAAGTGTGCTCTTTGCGTTTATTACATCACCATAGAAGAAATTAACATAATCTCAAATAATTTAGAAATATTCCCAGCTACCACCACTCGCCTAAATCATGTAACTATTATATTGAAGTGACGAGAGACATGGCAGCTTTACATAACAATTATTATAATTCAAACATGTGGCATGCCCCAGTTGGCAGCTATATTAGCCTATATATATATGGAAGGGCGGGGTCACATGGGGAACTCAGGAACGTGGAATATGATTAGTTGCTGATATAGCCTACAGGTGGTGGCACTGTTTGGCATCAGAGCAGCATTTGGGGGGGGGGGGGGTTATTTGGCTGTGAGGGGGATGTTTGGTCTCGCAAATGGACAATTTATTATCCAATGATATTGGTCACATAGCCATACTAACTGCCCTGCAATACCAGTGGCTATATGTGGTGATATCAAAATTGGTACATGTATAGGCTTTTTGATTCTTATTGATAGTGGTTAAAAAAGTTGAACACCTTGTGTGATTCTACAATAAACACCTCATTATTTTTATATTCTATCAATTGTTTTCAATGAGTTCTACCCTAGTTTACCACATTGTCATCTTCTATGAGCGCTGAGGGTACTGGGGTATTGAAATGCCATCTTAATTAAGCATTCACATAGAATAAATAGACAAATGCCAACGCCCATTGATACCGTCTGTATTTTACGAGTTGGGGCCGGGGCAGAAGCCCACGAAGCCGCAGGCACCCCAGCCCCCACGGGCCCCCACGAGCCCCCACGGGCCCCCACGAGCCCCCACGAGCCCCATCAAGCCTCCACGAGCCCCCACGAGCCCCCACGAGCCCCCACAAGCCCCCACGAGCCCCCACGAGCCCCCACGAGCCCCCACGGACCCCCACGAACCTCCACGAGCCCCCACGAGCCCCCACGAGCCCCCACGAGCCCCCACGAGCCCCCACGAGCCCCCACGAGCCCCCACGAGCCTCCACGAGCCCCCACGAGCCCCCACGAGCCCCCACGAGCCCCCACGCGCCCCCACGAGCCTTTGACTTTATTTTATGGTTTTTACTCTTCAAAATATGTTTAATTGCATATAAATGGCCATAATGATTTGAACAAATGATGACATAACAGGCCATGGGATACAGGAACACCGTATCCCATGGGGGGCATGTAATACAGGATGTCTAGTACTTCAGCATAGTGGTCTGCCTATCCACCATGAAATAAATGCCTGTATTGTATGAGTGCCTGGAGTAACAACGCTGCCAGATTGAAGAGTGCCATGGTGCATTACTGCGATGGTAAGTAGTGCCTTGATCGTGAACAGGGAACTGATAACATGTAGAAGCTTATCAAAAACTGTCAGACATTCTTATCACATGTTAGCACCTCTTCAATTTTATGACGCGGATAAAATTCCAAATACCCTAGGCAGAGCACCCACTGACAACTAGCAGGCACATTGCACGTCCGCATTAGTCCTCAAAGAAAACGGTTTCGGATCATTCAGGTGCTCATCCTGGGACATAACACATGGTTTGTTTGCGTAAAACTACCAATTCTCACGGAGTAAGGATGCATTTTGATTAAGTCTCTCTAAGCCATACTCTGAGGGAAAGGATCCCGAAGAAATCAACTTGAGTCTGCTTAAGGTAACTATCTTTAATCTACTTTTTGAAAGTCATAGATTTGATTTATATAGATGACTGGTCATATTTTAACAACAGGGGGAAGTGTATCTCTACATGGTTGTTTTAAATGTACAAATTAATGCTCTGGAAATTATAAGTTGTTATATAATATTACATCCACATATAACTCCCACAAAAGATTTCCCATAAATATGTCAGGTCTGTCTGTTTGCATCATTGTATACATATAAAAAATTTGTATTTCAGTTTCATTTTGAAATAATACATACATTATGGAGTCGGTCGTGGAGGCACTTAATTCAGTTCCTAAGAAGCTGACGGGGAAGAGGGACGATGACTTCCTAGACAGACTTAGCAGTCACTACACGACCCTCATGTTAATCGTGTTTGCCATCTTGGTGACTGTACAGACATATGTAGGGGCAGCCATCACCTGCTGGGCACCCGTGCATGTCACAAGTAAGGGCTTTCTCAATATTACAA
Source organism: Harmothoe impar (assembly GCA_947462335.1). Classification (NCBI taxonomy): domain Eukaryota; kingdom Metazoa; phylum Annelida; class Polychaeta; order Phyllodocida; family Polynoidae; genus Harmothoe; species Harmothoe impar. Next base: position 21,630,332 of record OX381711.1, read on the forward strand.
TTTATTCCATTTCACCATTAAATTTTAGCCCTTAAGTATAGTGTTACAATGCACTCTACACATTGGTTGTAATACTACACTATCAAAAGTAAGCGTTCGACTTGAATTTATTAATACCACATTATTTTACATTCAAATTTGAAAGCAAAAATTAAAGCAAACTTCAAGCTTTTTCACATTGATTCCGAACAGAGAGCCAAATCAAGTACGTCAACAGTTACTGTTGGGTGAAAAACACATATTACATACCGATGAGTGAAAGACTGCCAATGACTGACGAGCCTCGTGAACATGTGATCCCCTACTACCAGTGGGTGCCCTTCATACTATTGGGTCAGGCACTGTTTTTTTACTTGCCTTCTATCTTCTGGCATGGACTTAATCAGCAAGGTAAATATTTTTTTCTTATGCTTCCTATGCTAAATCTGATAGTTCTTCGATGATGACCCAATGATATAACTTACAATTTACACATTGTATACTGAACTATTATCATTTGAACTTTGTAAAATTTTATCATCTGCTTGTTTGGATATTTACTAGATTGTTCCAGTTTCTGAAAGCTGATGGAAATATATTTCTGGTGATACAAATCTGAGATAATTATGAAAATGTCTGGTAATGGCATAGTTATAATAGGTATGTGGAGTGCGGTGAAGGAAGAGTTATATGGTATCATGTGGTCTTAGAGGATTGACTCATTTTTCAATAATCTAGGTGGTGTGGACTGTGATGACATCTTGGCATCAGCACACAAACTTGAAGAGAGTGGGCGTCAGAAAAGGCTGATGCTGATAACCAATCAGATGCACCGATTCTTGAGGAGCCGCCTGAAGAGGCAGCGGGCTGGAACGAGATGCAGCATTCAAAATATTGTCAAGATGATTTGCCAGCCATGTGGACGCAGGTAAATTTACTTAGTATCAAGGTTAAATTTTCTCAAGCTTGAACACACTTTGGAAGACTACATAAAGTAAAAGTTTTCTGGACAATTATGAATGTATGTCCTTGTCAGTTTCCATTGTACACACTTGTTGGAATTGGCAACACTTCTGCATTCCCTTTTCTTTTGTTAGATGGTCTACAAATTTGGCTTCATTACCTTTGAGATTGTGAACATCAATGAATAAGGACCCACCCTTTGCTTAATTTTTTCTTGATGATATTCCCGCAGGCTGATTCTTGGACATTATCTTGAACAGTCCCAAAAAACATAAACCTGTTTGACTTACTACCTTCTAAGAGTTACGTTATTTCGAACAGTCTCAAAAATTCTTGTACCTGTCTGACTTACTACCTTCTAAGGATTACCTTAGCAAATGCCCACAATTAATCCCAATGCTATATCACATGCTGCTTTATTGTTTTAACAGGTTTGGTGCCTATCTAGTGCTGCTGTTTCTGTTCTCCAAAGTACTCTACTTCCTGAACATCCTGGCACAGCTCTTTTCCCTCAACTCCTTCCTCGCCACACAATACAACCTTTATGGATTTGAGGTAGGGCCATTCTGTATATTTTGTCTTACCTTAAATCGATCAAATGTTTATAATTGCAATACCTCCCTTTTCAATCGTTATATACTATATTTGCTATTTTTGTTTCTGAAATGTTAGAATGATTCTATCTATATGTTTCTTTCTAGCTATATTATTGTCTATGATCATGATAAATCACTAAGATTCATTATTGCACTTATTCACTCAATATTCAAAGTCCCATTGAATAATGTTAACATACTTTGAATATAGGAATCAAATAAACTGATAAAAATTGCCACGTTTCTGGTAAATACATTTCCAGATATTTAAGTACCTGTCCTCACAAGACGACTGGACAGAATCCCCAGGGGTTGCCTTTCCGCGAGTGACCTACTGCGATGTTGGTATCCGGCGTTTAGCGAACCTCCACAAGTATACTTTTCAGTGCACCTTACCCATTAACATGTTCACAGAGAAAATCTACATGTTTCTGTGGTTCTGGTTTGTGTTTTTGGCCGTCATGACACCCCTGGGATTTGTCGTTTGGCTAATGAGAGCATTATCCTTCTCCGACAAGAAAACCTTTGTGCGGAATCATCTCATTGACCTGGAAGATGATGATCAGGACAGATTGGAGGATTTTGTCAGTAATTATCTTTCCCAGGATGGGGTCTTTATTCTCCGCTTGATTGCTCACAACACAAATTCTATTATTGTGACGGATCTCACAAAGTCCCTGTTTGAAATGTACAAAAAGATACCAAGAATGAGTGAAAATGGCGACCCAGTGGACAGTTATTCGTACAGTAGGTTGGAGAAGCCCCCAATAATATAATGGTAACCACTTGATGGCCCCTAGAAATGACCAAGAAATACCAACAATGACTTGAGCCATGAGTGGACCACTATTTCTGGTTTATCTTACTAAAGATAATCGTCCAATATTGACCCCTGACTATACTTTGTGCTGTACATCTTTCTCTTGAGGTGAAGAACGCATGCTGATACATGATACCCAAGTATTAGCATCTCTGGCCTATTTAACCTCTTGAAGAGCTTATAAACATAGCCTTTTTTTTCTGCAGATCAGCAATAGGCACTATCTCGGACATTATTTTGTACAAAGTACAGCGGGTTGTTGTAATGAACTAGATAAGTAGCATTTAGGTTAAATAAATATAGATATGTGCCTGGTGCATAGGCCCGGTTTTATAGCATATATATGCCTAGTGTTATTGCAATATAGATAGTTCTAATGACTTTAAAAATACGGACTAAAAGATTTAATTTATTTTTTGTAAATGCAAATTTATAATATTTGTTGACACATTTTTATATGTAGAATGTTAGTGGTTTAAACTATGTCTGTGGCCAGGGCACAGCACATGCCAGAAGAAAACCAACCAGAACATTTGGAAACATCTGCCCCTTCAAAGACACTAAGCAGAGGAGCTGCCGACTAAGTCTAGATCACCATTGACAATATTCAAAAGTTTGAATTTGAATTAATAAGAGTCTGCATGCAACTGAGGATTTCACATGCACGTATGCTTCTCATTAAATACAAATATGAGCAATAAAGAATATCACCAAAAACGCTGTCGAAATAGCTTGTGTTTGTTTGCTTGTGCATACATGTCTGTTTACAGTCGCGGTTGTAGTTTCATGGTGAATACTGCCTATCAATTTTAAAACAATGGAAGGGCCATACCTGAAAGGAACGTGCAGTAAACCTCGGCCAGACTACATACTTCACACTGCCGATGGTCACGTGACCCGCACAAAATTGGCAAAATTGGCAACCATTGAAAACCATGAAATAAACACAGAGCGTCACTTGAAAATGACCTTGACTGTGATTACTGCACCCCGCAGTGCCTAGGGTAGATTCATCTGGAGTCCGACACATACCTTGAGACGGACACTTGGTTTTGTGGTTATTCAAGCATTTTAAGCTCTTTATTTGTGAATAATGGTAAAGTTTAAGTATTATTCTTTCCGAAAATTAAACATTAGAAGCCATATTGTACATGAATAACCTCAAATTCCATTGTCTGTCTCAGGGTATGTGTCCGACTCATGGTGAATGCACCCTACCCCATTCTGCATTAGCCATGCGGCCAATATGCATTATGGGGTAGGCACCACTCGTATAGTAACCACTGTCTCATTTATTTTAGCATGCAGCTCTCTGGCTATATCCAAGTACGATAAAGCCTTGATAGAGCATATCATACAAAGGAGGTTACATTTGTTGCCTTGACTCCATAAAGGGATTAAAATCGGATTATCAGCGTAAGGCAGGTGTCCTATGGATGGAGCAGTCTTTTGGGATAAAGATTTTCTAAAGTAAAATGTCAATGAGAGAAAAAGGAGTGGGGAAACAATATAGACTAAACTTTTCTCTTCCCTTTGTTGTTTCCAGCTAATCAATGGGGAGGGGGCATATTCAATCGATTATATAGATATCTAGAAGTCTCAAAGTCTAAGAGGTTAATATATAATGTACAACCTTCGGTACCGTGCTATGTGATTAGACCATCATGTGAAGACATTATATTTAACATAGAGTTATAAACATAGACGTTTGAGAGTGTAATCTTATTATCAATGGTTAATAATGTATGTACACTGCCTGGATCCTGGTATTTCATAGTAAGGCATTTGAATTTTCATATTCAATAGGTTTATGCTAGCATAGTTCCTTAGTCACAAAAAAATGAGCTAATCTACTTCAAAGCCATACACAGAACGATGAAAAGAATGAGATAAGTGCTCCCCGAGAATATTAAATAAGACTGATAACATGTATAGGCTTGTCGAAAGCTTTCAAACATTCTTATCACATATTAGTACCTCTTCAACTTACCGACCCAGGATAAAATTCCACAGACCCTACGCAGAACACCCACTCCCACCACTCCTACCAGACAGGTGACGCGTCTAAATGAAGCGCATCACCGAACCATACTCTAGGGAAGAGCTCCTTGACGAAAACCTTTAAGGATCATTCAAATTTGCGAATATTCTCTAGGGATAAGACACAAGTTAACTTGCATTGGTATCACTCCCACTTCTCACAGGCTAAGGACGTCTACCTATTAGTTCTCTCTCAGCCATACAGGACAAAGGATCATACTGAAATCTACTCAACCCTACTAAAGGTAGCTATCTTAAACATTCTACACAAGTGATAATTTATTCGGGAAAGAGAGGCCATTGTTGATGGTATATCTTTATCACACCATACTCTTGGCTTTAAAGGTTGTCTTAAACCCAGATAGTTTTCATTACACTTCTTTAACTTTGTATGGCCTGTCCTTGACTGATAAAGCCCTAAACCGAAGAACAGGTATATTACGGTAGTTGCCAGTTTAAGGGCAGGGGTCTCAACAGAGCACAGGCCTCCTTTAAATGCATGCATGTGTGGGACCCCTCTTAAAGCCTAAATCCAAAAGGGCTCATATAAGCGCAGGTCGCTGTAACGGCGCAAGGGCAATAATTATTTTAAATCTACAAGTACAGGTACTCTTAAGGGGGCAATTATAGTAGTAATTATGTTCGATATGGATTTTATGAATGGAGACATTGTTTGAAATTGGTCCAATATAATGTCAACATAGTATTTTCCAGGCAACAATTGAATTGTACAACTTCATTTTGATGGAGATGCATATTTCATTAGCATATTAACTAATAATATATGTGCCAGATCTGTCTATTTGCATCAGAATACAAATTTGAAGTATGTATTTCAGTTTAATCGTGGAGAAACACAAACATCATGGAAAAGGTGATAGAGGCATTAACTTCGGTGCCAAAGAAGCTGACTGGGAAGAGGGATGATGACTTCCTAGACAGACTTAGCAGTCACTACACGACCTTCATGCTAATTGTGTTTGCCATCGTGGTAACAGTACAGACGTATGTAGGATCGGTCATCACCTGTTGGGTGCCCAAACATGTCACAGGTGAGACTCTATTTAACAATTCAACTCTTGAAGGTTATGAAACTGTAGGGTTGGCCCAATACATGAATGCCTTCATTGATTTTATTGATCCTGCCTAGAAATAGAACAGTTTCAGGTTAATTGAAGGATTTCTAGTATTTCTCAAATAAATGATAATTATTATCCTAATACCATGTATCTACTTCTATGTTTTTCATTAGTTTGACATTAAAGCATTTCCCGTCAAATCTAACATAGTTGGAAAACATTTAATTAGTGCTGAATCATGAAAATAAACACCATAGAAAAATAAGCTGCATACATGTATTTTACATGTTGATCACAGAGAGCCAAACCAAGTATGTCAACAGTTACTGTTGGGTGAAGAACACATATTACGTACCGATGAGCGAACACCTACCTAAGACTGATGAGCCCCGTGAACATGTCATCCCATACTACCAGTGGGTTCCATTTATTCTGCTGGGACAGGCATTGTTCTTTTATGCACCATCTATCTTCTGGCATGGACTCAATCAACAAGGTGAAGCATATTTTGTGTTAGATATTTCTGCATATTAGTATTAGTCTAATTGATATGACTATTATCAGTCCTGCAGAAAAACAGGTCTTGGGGAATTTTTGTTGTCATGATGGATGAGTGCAACCCTAGGAAGTAACTCGCCAAGGCTGCATTCATGCATTACACCAACCATACAGGGATATTACACTCCAAATGGTTTGTATTATGTACCGAGGCAGAGTCAGGAAGCTAATTGCTCTCTGGTATTGTATTGTTTATCATGCTGACAAATGACAGAAAATGTTACGGTATCCTATAATCCTTAAAAGTCTATCTTTCTCTGCTTTATCTAGGTGGTGTAGACTGTGATGACATTCTGGCCTCAGCACACAAACTTGAAGAGAGTGGACGGGCGAAACGCCGGATGCTCATAACCAATCAGATGCACAGATTCCTAATCAATCGCTTAAAGAAGAACAAGGCTGGGTTGCGATGTAACATCCAGAATATTGTCAAAATGATCTGCAGGCCATGTGGACGCAGGTAATTTATTGTTGTTTCACCTATCAGTTTTTAGTGATAAAATTTCTGCTTTGCTGCTATGGTCAGAGCTCGGTTTCTATTTCAAAAACAAAAGCAAAACAAACACGTTGAGGGTGTTTGAGTTCACTGTGTTGAGCTACAGTTAGGTGACAGCCCGACTGAATGTATCACGTATTACCAACCTCATAAAAATATAATTCTAGGAGGTGAGGCTCCACAGGTCCCTCCCTCACACAGAATCTTCGTGCTGACATCTAAGATTAACAGGTACATCAACCCTTTCGGGGTATAATACAGGAGTTGTATTTCGTGCCATGATCTACTGTTATCCGGTGGGACTGGGTTAGTTCTTAGCTTCCTCATCTGGGGTCGCACAGGTATCGTCAGTAAGCTGTGGCGGTCAACAAGCACAGTTGTTAAACCCCCAGCGCCTTTATATATAGGGCTGAGTACCTGTCCCGACTGCACTCTGACTGTTACTGGACGTGCAGTAAGATCTGCGGGTTTAAGTTGAACATCTTCGCAGCAAAATTATGGTCACATGGGTTATCAGGGTCAAGTACATGGACCCGCTTGTGTGGGAGTCTCTGCTGTTTGAATAATCTGAATGACATGATCCTTTCATATTAATCATACTGATAAGTTTTCTAGGAGGGGCCCTGGCTGTAATATGTGTCAAAGTACTTAGACATTGATATTAGTTCAGAGTATACAAGCTTTTGAAGTTGTATTAAGACTTTGCTTGACACAATAATAGCCATGGGTATGATAATGAATGCAATAGGATTATCCGTTATATTCACTTGTTTGAAATAATAACGACTGAACAGGCCCCGTGCACTTTTGAATAACAATATTCATATAAAAGATTCATAACATGGATTTTTTTAAATCCCTATCTAATATTAACATCAATACCTGATTTTGTGAAAATTCCACCTATTTCATCAGATACAGAGGCCTTGACGTGGTTATACCATAGCTCTTACTAGAATTCTGCAAAAAAAAACTGCCAAGAATTATCTCATAATAATGGCTACTTTGTTGTCTGCTTTTATAATGAAATCCTTAGAAATTCAACAATATAAAAATAAATCCCCAGGTATTGAGGTAAATATGAAGTAGGAATTACATGAAATCCATATGATACGGATATGATACAGAGTTGGTCCACTCATGAAGCTAATACCAAAGTGGTGCATCCTGACGACACCAATGAGCATTTAAGGTAACTACTTAATGTTGACTCCATTTTGTAACAGGTTTGGTGCCTACCTAGTGCTGCTGTTCCTGTTCTCTAAAGTGCTCTACTTCCTGAACATCCTGGCTCAGCTCTTCATCCTCAACTCCTTCCTTGCCACACAGTACAACCTTTACGGGTTTGAGGTAGGTGGCTTTGGCTTTTCTCTTTAGAAAATCATAGATTGAAAATTTTTAATTAAAAAAAAAGAAGACAATTTAGACAGATATTAACCTACTCCGCAGACCAAAGTTCATGAATACTTGGTTTACTAGCAAATGAATTAAAATGGAAATTTTCCAGGTTTATTCATAAAACTGGTATGGCCGTTCCTACACCAGTGCCCAGAATTGGGATTCAGTAAAATTAATATTGTGATTGTACAGGATGTGGCAGAAGGAATACAATTCAGCTTCGAAAGTCACTAACATAGTTATACGATCTCTAATCGACTTGTACTTATTTTCAGTTATTCAAGTACCTATCATCAGACGACGACTGGACAGAATCTCCAGGGGTTGCCTTCCCCCGTGTGACCTTCTGTGACTTTGGGATTAGGCGTTTAGCGAACCTGCATCCCTACACAGTCCAGTGCACCTTGCCCATTAACATGTTCACAGAGAAAATCTACATGTTTCTGTGGTTCTGGTTTGTGTTTTTGGCCGTCATGACACCTCTGGGATTTGTCGTTTGGCTAATGAGAGCTTTGTCCTTCTCCGACAAGAAAACCTTTGTGCGGAATCATCTTGGTGAGCTGGAAGATGATGATCAGGACAAATTGGAGGATTTTGTCAGCAATTATCTTGCCCAGGATGGAGTTTTTATTCTCCGCTTGATTGCTCACAACACTAATGCGATTACTGTGACAGAAATCACCAAGGCACTCTTCAAAAAGTTCAAAGATGTGATGAAGCTGAGGGACCCTCCCACACCAGACAACGGGTCCCTTGATAGTAGCTTGGTGAAGCCTCCATTGAATGGTGATTCTCCTACTTTGGTTGCCTACTAGAGAACCCATTATCTAGCATTGGAAATGCTTGCCCGGACAATTGCTGAAAGTACACCCACATTGACAGGATATATGAACAATCATTTAAGCCATCGGTTGATGACTATTTCCTATTTCGTAGTTGCTCAATAGACTGACACCTACAGTATATCAAATTAAGTTAAAGACAGCATGTTTGTGATTCTATGAGAACATGCATACTTGACATCCTTGGAGTACCTTAGATTCTAGCCCTACTTTCACCTAGTGGACTACGTTGGGACTAATAATTTAGGACCTTCATGAACGCTTCACCAATGGGTGAACCTCGGTCAACACATAAGCTCAAAATCCACGGCGACAAGATCCTGCATTATAATCATATCGTGCCTCTGCCGCCCCCATTTTACGTATGTTTCGCTGTGGGCACAGGTGAAACATCAGTGAAATAGAGGTGGCAGAGGTGCGATATAGTTTTAATGTAAGATCCTGCCGCCGTGGATTTAGGGCTTAAGCATATAATGCTATGCACATCTGTGGTTTGGTACTTTTCGGCTTTGAAGAACAATTATTATGCTCATTTATATCTAATTGTGAAGGACTGGAATCTTTGATAGGAACATGCCACAAAAAACTTTGATATACAATAACATTATTTATAACAGTACAATCAGTCCAATGTGAAGTACTAGGGAAACTGTCCCATACACCGACATGAACCTATTTATAGATGACTTGGTAACAACTTATCGTATGTGCATCTTATAATAATAAAGGTTGACCAAAAACATCAGAATAGCACTCATCGTTGTGTAACCTTTTGTTAAGCTATGGGATTTTCCGTCTTTCCCTGAAGAGGGTTTAAATTTTGCTAATCATTTCTAGTATCAGTCATGTGTGGTTAGGGGATGCCAATCATCATTTAGACACTTACCTTACTAAAGATGCGTTATATGACCAAAGTCTTTTATGATTTATGAACCATAAGGTTAAGTTCAATATCTGATTGAGTTTTTGGAGTTAAATTGTTTTATTAGGCAAAATACATCTCAACACTAGAAGAGTTCTCCCCATATACATCAAATAGTTATTTGATTATCAAATTAATATTGCAAGCAACACATTATTCTATAGTATATCTGGTATGTGTTAACTGACAGGTGCGTTCCCGAATCTAAAAGGGCCAAGCATAATCTAAAGTGAAGCAGAAAACCAAGATCTTGAATTGATAAAGACTCCTTACATATGGTATTTAAACCCGATAGGGGACTCATAGCATATGTTTAAAGTATTATTATCACAAAATAGCATCTCTTTGACCTTCGCACATTAAGAAAATGCAGGCCAACCACCTGTAAGAGTCCTTCATGCAGCCTCTCTACATCCGACTTATACCGAGTCGCGACGCAGTTAGATTTAGTCGCCTCATGCACCTCGTCATGGCAATATCCCTATTTATATAAAGAATAGGGATTTTAACATACCATCATTTGGCAAAGATCAAATGAACATTCCTCAAGGCAGCGTACTGACAATACTACTTGGATTACACAATTCTGAACTGCAGCGAGAAGTTGCCTTTGGGATACTAAGGGCCTCAAGATGGAGAAGGTCGTTGAGTCATTAACTTACGTGCCGAAGGCAAGTAGTTTATATTCATAAACCATTACACACATAAATTATGTCTATCATCTAGAATGGGTTACTAGCCCATATAATGACGGGGTGTGAAAGGAATATAATATTATCATCATTAATATTAGATTACCATGGAAACAAAACCCATTATCGATCCTGGTATGAATTATAGATATACCGGTATGGATACTAGATAGAATTATTTAGCTAAAGTATGATGAAATGCATAATACACGAATGGTTGAAACCCAATATCAGAACTATTAGTCATGACACCATATTATATACTAAGCTTATGCAAACCAACGTGTATTTCAACATAGGACTTCGCCGAATATAATTATCAACGATTTCTGAAAATCCATTTGAATTATGAGAGGAATATTGGCATAGAGTTAGGTTCTAATAATTTTCAATAAATGTGGACAGTCGAGGGAAAAGGGTCCTCCAAAGGTTAAACTCAATTATAAAATTGAGGTCATCAGCTTTCCAGTGATATATTTCATTAGCAGGTACAACTTCTAATTTTTGAGAACTGGCTCCTTGAATATGTGTGGGCATTGTCCAATCTCAGATGCCAATAAGCTCTATCTTACTTTGTTTTAGAGATATCTCTATCTAATTAGCATAATTATGAAAATTGCCAAATATCCAAACTTTTTCAAACATTTGGTCACAGCTTTTAATCTTAAAATGGGATTTACATTCCGTTTTCAGCGTAGAAATCTTTGTGGGCCCTGTAATCATTAATTTCTTGAAAAATTCAATTTAGAATGAAAATTATGTTTCCATGGCAACCAACAAGTGCAAAAACACCAATTTAGGCCCAAAAACGTTCTTTTTACATTCCAAATATGGAAGGTTTTCACTAAAGTTGGAACTTTCTAAAGTGGCTTATTGTATTCTCCATCAAAAAGTAGTATAGAACAATTTTTATGATATTTTGAACATTGTTGGCTATATGGAGCCCCCTGGTGGCCAAAGGTGGTACTAAAAATCCCCCGCGGAGGTCCCTTTTCCCTTGTTGATCCACAAATGGTTTTATGCCAAATGTACAACCTACCAATTCCTAGATAGTACCAATCACATTTATATAACATAAAACATACCCTCGCTATCTACATGATCAGTAGTGACAAACCAATTGATTGATTGATTTTAAAAATTTTACTTGGTTTACATCACAACATAGGATGCTTTTAAACAAAACTAAGAGAGTAGACAATTCGAGCGAACTAGTCCAGATAGAATATATCAAATTAATATACAAGTCTGTGTCTTTCCCAATAAAGGCCACAGTTGATTAACTAATTAATCTACTTTTATTTACATGGACATTTTTGATATCATTAATGATGTGTAATGAAAATATGATTTTCAAAACATGACAGGCATTATCGTCTAAGCGGGACGATGACCTGTTTGACCGTATGAGCAGTCACTACACCACCTTCCTGTTGACCGTGTTTGCTGTCATCGTGACGGTACAGACATACGTAGGGTCTGTCATCACCTGCTGGGTGCCCAAACATGTCACAGGTAAGACTCTATTCTATTTATTAATTTTTATTTTATTTTGGTACTTCTTAACGAATATGCGGCTCCAGAGGCAGACATTTTCAGTCTACTGGGATCAGTGTGGGTCACAGTGGACCAACACTGCTGGGAGGAGAGTGAATACCACTCAAGTGAGTTTTGTGACATGTCAAGTGTCTGAGAGCTGGTATAAATATACTCTCGTTCCCAAATCCTTCCGAAGGAAGGCTCTGGTAACTGCCAAATGTTGAGATTTTGCTGGGTCTGGGCAACCCCTACTGGTAGCTTGGAACCAGCAAACAGGAACAGGAAATGGAACCAGAAAGGCTGATGGTAAAACTACCTAAAACTACCATCATACATTCTGGTTCCTGCCCACTGGTTCCAGCCTACTAGCAGGGCTTGCCCAGACCCAGCAAAATCCAAGGTCATTTGGCTGTTACCAGAGCCTTCCTTCGGAAGGATTTGGGAACGAGAGTAGTATAAATACAGCCTCAGCTTGTGCTGTTAGTCAGACGTTTGCTAGTCCCGCGACCAGCACCACATTTATTAATTTTTTAACATGTTACTTAGTACACTGTAAAAAATATCCCATAAAAATTACGGTGAATCACTGGCATCACTGAATGCCGACCATTTCCCGTTTTTTTTACGATCACTGTATTTTGCTTTCCCCCGTAAAATTTACAGACCTTTCCCGTCGTATTTTTACGGTGATTCATCATTATTATACGATGATTCTCTGCTATTCAATGATGATTATATTAATTGTTTCTGGATTCATTGTTGTATATTTCATGATATCATCTTAATTCTAGGCCTGTATATATATATATATATATATTAGGCCTGAGAAGCATAATTGAATGCCTCATAGCAATATACAATTACAATCCATGAGCAAAAGGTACTCTAGGGTTATTACAAAGAAACTCTGACAACAGTCTCCATATGTATAATTCTAATTACCACAACATGGGTGTTTATACTATTCGTACTAGTGTCCAGGGTCTCAAAAAAGGGAATTATATATTTTGTATCTTTGATATGCCAAAGGCTTCAATTTTGATTGTGTAATTAATGAGATAGTTGGATATCTTTATAAATCTAACACAATTATGTATGTTCTTAGTTGATAGCTTTCACTAAAGTCTCTCTATAAAACCAAGCTGCCACCTGGTGAGCAAACTTTTAACGTGAGATTCACCGTAAATGAAAAAACATTGTTTCACTGTAATGGTTTACGGATGTTCAATGTAAAAGTAATACGTTTTACAGTGTCTCACCCTAAATCACAATTATGGTGATACACCGTCAAATTTATCATTGATTCTCCGTAATTTCAACGGACATTTTTTACAGTGTAGGTAGAGCCAGGGGAGTTGGGTTGGTGGTGTCAGTTGAGACTATTTTCCTGTGAGTGCTGTAGGGACCACACACCAAAGTACCCTTTTTCTCAGATCATTCATATATAGTATGTAGAATCCACTAATGCATGCATAACCAGATAACACGCAATAGGAAAATGGTGTTCCTACATCTGCCCGGCGCCTATAGGTGGCTGTCAAAATCCAGTAATGGCTTCCTGGCTCATGCGGAATGTCATGATAAAGACTAGGTTTTGACACCTTTGAGTTTTTGTCAACATACATATCTGTGACAGGTACTGGGAAAAGAAAAAGGTCCCTTTTTCGCAGATCATTTCACATATGTACATTGTAGTTTCCTTTGTATATCTTTTAACGTTTTTACTCAGTAGATGTGTTGTATCCAACTAGTGGACAGTATTGAATATGAAAATAATCCTTTGCATCTAAAAGGTCTATCACTATGCTTATTAAATTTTTCCAATAAAATTATTTGCTTTTAGGTAGTCAAACCAAGTATGTCAATAACTACTGTTGGGTGAAGAATACCTACTACATATCAATGGAAGAACAGCTCCCAAAACCCGACGAGCCACGCGAACATGTGCTCTCGTACTACCAGTGGGTGCCATTTATCCTGGTGGGTCAGGCTGTTCTCTTTTACCTCCCCTCTGTCTTCTGGCATGGACTCAACCAGCAAGGTAAGGAATTGTAATGAACAGGATATCATGGAATACCATTGATTGATTGATAAGAATGTTTAAAGTATCTCTCTAATCATACAACTTTTATCACAACAGTGTTTTTCTTTCTCTATGATCTAAGAGGGTAGGGGATTGAACAGTTTGAATGGTATTATGGAATAGGTTAAAATAATAAAAAGGGGGAAACATGAAACAGTTAATGCCTCGGAAATGGTTAGGGAGTGGACCTTACCAATTTGGACCCTCCTAGATTCTTAGCAGATACTGGACACATGACTGTAATTGCTGAAAGCTTCATGTCTTTGTAATTATCTATTTTTCCCAATTTTACAGGTGGAGTTGACTGTGACAACATTCTAGAGACAGCCCACAAACTGGAGGTCCACGACATAAAGAAGAAAAAGGACGAGACTGAACTGACCCGCCGTGAGAAACTCATTAAGCTAATAACCAATCAGATGCACCGGTTCCTGATGAGTCGGCGGAAGAGGCAGCGGGCTGGGGCGAGATGTAACATCCAGAACATCGTAAAGATGATATGCCAGCCATGTGGACGAAGGTTGGTTATTGGCTTCTTATACATTTCCATGTCTTAAATGACTACAGTTCTTTAATCAGCTTAGGGTAAAGCATAGGTCGAATCATTCAGCGACATTTATAAGCGCAGATCCTCTAAAACCGGCAATTACAGTATATTGCACGATAGGTCATGTACAAAGTAGATCATTTGAGATTTTCATCATACCTCTCATAGCTCAGTGTGTTTCCAATGAAGAGATGACTTATCTTTATTACTTAATTATAACCGTTCCTACAACAGTAGATATCATAATCTAGATTTTGGACTTTCCCCAGTACATGAATATAATATCATTAATCATACTTTATCTCAAAACTTGTTGTGGGGGATTATTCTTACAATTAAAAAAGACATTTCATGATCTATGGTAGAGGTCTACTTTACCTTTGATATTTGTTGTGAGGGATTATTCTTACAATTGTGACTGATTCCAGTTAGTTTCCTTCCTCCAGGTTTGGTAACTACCTGGTGCTGCTGTTCCTGTTCTCTAAGGTCTTGTACTTCCTGAACATCATCGGGCAGCTCTTTGTCCTCAACTCCTTCCTCACCATGAACTACAACCTGTACGGCTTTGAGGTAAGTCTGCTAGCAGTCAACGTTTTAAAGGTGTATTCTCACCACTAGCACTTAACCACATAGTAGACTAGAACAGTACTATAGAATTGTGAATGGGATACGCTCAGTGTATCATTTTAATGTCCACATACTGCTGTATTACACTATGCCCTTTTGTTCTCATTATACTTTAAGCCACCTTGCTGGAACCAATATACTGCGGTCATACTTATTTCACTGGGTATATATATATTGGCACAATTTGCTAAAATTTAACAAAAGTTGCATGCTACAGTATTGAATAGATACCTGTGAATTAGTCTTTCTTGGCACCTCCATGAAAATCCATACCCGCGAATATAAATACTTTCACATTGCATGGCGAATAAACTCCAATGGCTGTAGTAATGTAGTGTTTGCTAGAAATGATATATGGTACTAGGTGGAAGAATGACTAGCCGAATCTGGTATATTAATTGTAAAATTCACCCAATTAGAACCTTTGAAAAAAATTCATTTAATGCTGCATTGCTGCATATATTTAAAAGATTCTAGAAAACATAGAGTGAGTCATTTACGTAATAATAAATATTTCTCAAATCCAACAATTTCTGGTTTCAGCTTTTCAGGTATCTGTCTTCTGATGATGACTGGACAGAATCGCCAGGTGTTGCCTTTCCTCGCGTGACTTACTGTGACTTTGGGATCCGGCGTTTAGCGAACCTCCACCGCTACACTGTGCAGTGTGCTTTACCTATCAACATGTTCACAGAGAAGATCTACATGTTTCTCTGGTTCTGGATGGTTTTCCTTGCGGTCGTCACAATACTTGGATTCCTTGTATGGTTGATGAGAGCCATCTCCTACTCTGACAAAGTAACCTTTGTTAAGAACCATCTTCACAAACTAGATAACTTGGATAAGGACTCGGTGCATGATTTTGTCAGGAATTATCTCGCTCAAGATGGGTCATTTATTCTCCGGTTGATTGCTCACAACACAAATGCAATTATCGTGACTGAAATTACGTGTGCACTTTTCAAGCATTATAAGAGGACCCGTGTGTTGAGGGAGACTGCCATACCCGATGAGGCTTCAGATGCCTCCCACAGCAGCCTGGTCAAGGTGGACCTTAACCATGTGTCTCCCACACTGCCTGCTTATTAACTCTTTTATGTTAAGATACTTTGCTCTCTGAGCTGTGTTTTTTAGGTGATTTTCTTTAGAGAAAACATCAAACTATGACACAAGCATTCTTGGTGAAAATTGAATTGAAATATCTGCATAACACCTTTTCTTTATTGAGAGGGATAATGGTTAAAAGTACCGAATGAGATATGCAAAACGGGAACGACAGACACTCCTAGTAAAAGCGCACTACACTTCTGTAATTATCCTTTCTACTTGTATTCTCAACTGATTGAAAGATCCGTCTGGTGTTGGGTCTGGTTATATATAGGCACAGTCCCCTGGCACTTCCTTTAATGCTTACCAACTGTTTTAGGTTTAGTAAGTTCCTAGAAATCATTTTGGTTAAATTCCTATCTGAACCCTTTCCACACACTGCCAAATCATATATAGGAGATGGGTGATGGTTAAATTAGGGAATAACGCACTACTCTTTAATAGCAGAGGAAATATGGTCTGTGTACGAATTCTGGCTTATTCTTAAGAGGATAAGTCTTTGAAACCATAACTGAGGTTGTGAGCACTATATTGTATTGTTATATGGACTCATTGTTTATGTGAATCTTTCTGTAGCTAGAGTGTCAGGTATTCAATTCCCTATGGAGATATCTGTAAAGGTTGATGTATTCTCGCATAGTTGAGTTATGAAGATGACTATCTCTTAGTATCTATGTATATAAATGTATACTCTACATAAAACCATTTTAGATGTGTATAATATTGATCCAAAATTAAAGCATGTCATGTGTACTGCAAGGATTACATTCAACCTGATTTCACTAGGTCCAAATCTATAGGGTTAGCAAAGGAATGCAATTTGGTCAATAACTATTGTGTTTATGATAGTTACATCTGACTTGACACAAGGGAATAGTTTCTGTACGTCGCATATGGAACATGTGGTGCTAGACTACGTGTTATACCTTTGTCTAGTTACGCTGTATTAATTTTCATCTTGTTCGAGGGGAAGATAACAACATTTAGATTTTTCTGATAAAGGTTTACTGGGTAACTCGTTCTTAATGGACCATCACCCCTTTGTAATTCCCCTGTAAATTATACTCTAAAAATCATGATAATATACACATGAGAAGCGTTCAGATTAGCATTATGATTCACATCTGCATGGCCTAAATGGGATCTATCCTAAGATACCAAAGCACTTAACAAGCCCCAGAAAGATTGCATCGGTCTATCATCTATGCTAATAATCAGCATGCTATCAGATCAGATCCGTTATCTTTGAAAGTTACCGCGGTATATTATACACCATCCGAATCCCATTCTGTCCATTTACTAATTCCCATTGATTAATATAAGTATGTTTATATAGGCATGAATAGTAAGGGTGTAAGGAGGAAAATAAAATATACTTTATCATGATAGCTATACTCTGTTAATGCGAAAAGAGTGAGACCGCCTTTGAAAGATTGCAAATCGTAA
Source organism: Harmothoe impar (assembly GCA_947462335.1). Lineage (NCBI taxonomy): Eukaryota > Metazoa > Annelida > Polychaeta > Phyllodocida > Polynoidae > Harmothoe > Harmothoe impar. The sequence goes on from OX381711.1 coordinate 21,648,066, forward strand.
TTGCAGTTCTTATAAACAAAAATGTAAAATAAAAGTGGTTATCCCAAAGGAATCGATTGAATTGAAGGTTTGATTTTGTGGAGCTAGATTGGAGGGGAAATGCAATAATTTCCGATTTTATCGGTGATAGTGATAATGATTGAATGAACTTAAGTATGTTCACATTTTTATTTGCATCACATGACTCCCAAACCTTAAGCCTAATATAGGATATACAAGTAAATGATACAGATAAATACAACTCTATATCATAGTATAAATGCAGTTTTATTACGCAATTGCAAGCTCATAATGACCTTCATAAGGAACTATGAGAAACTTAGTGATAGTAATATTTTGTCGCATAGATATTGAGACGCATACCGCTCAGGCATCTAAAATCATATACTAAATAAGTATCAAGTGATACTTTCCAGCAGGATTACAACTCTGCCTAGAATATTTAGAAATGTTGTAACAATATTGATATTCACATGACATCAAAAATGCACGTGAAATACGTGTTTAATAGCAAAGAACAAAAGCGATTGCGGTAATTTGCATTAACTTAACAGTGTAACCCTAGAGGGTACTGGTCTACTGCAACAAGGAATGCCTCGGAAATTGCTGTAGGTATGCTTTCGCAAAATAAGAAAAGGATTATTCTTTACTATTGACCAAGTAGTCTACATGCAAATAATATCCCCTGATTCCAGTACTGCAAACATGGTGCAAGAAACAACATACACAACTGTCAATGGAATGACCCAACAGAAGTGCAAATGTAGCATTTCTTGTAGTATATCATTTGGAAACCGCTATCATGGTTATAGATTATTTGTCCGTAGACTATCCGAATCCGAATATCTGAATAAGGATAAGGAAATTCGTTTTCTCTCAAGGCGGAATTCTAAACAATCAGATAGTATGGCCTAATAGCAAGGTTACGACTGACAATAATGAATTTCATTGGGGTTATTTGCCGTAATAACTGCTATCAGGTGTTTTTCAGCAGCTGTACTTGTGTAAGTCGATATAAATGTCACAAAGACTGAACGTTTCAAGCTTCTTTTGACATTGTGTCCTTCTCACTGTAAGTGGGTAATGAATCCAAACCTCCATTTTGTCCACCATTTATCCCCCTTTTATTCATCACCTCCACGTACTTCAACCACATGGAGCATGTGATCGCTGTAGTCGTAATGTTATTTGTATTATGGGAGACCAACCGTAGAACAAAGATCCCATCCTGTCCCAAATAATCATCAACGAAACCATTCAGAAACTTAGCATCCTCTGGTTTATCCAGCATCCCCTCCATCTTCAAGTGATTCTGCACAAATTTCACTTTGTCCGAGTGGATAATGGTTCGGAGAAGCCACACGAAGAACCCGAGGATGGTTAGAAAAGTTACCAGAACCATCCAGAACCAGAGGAACATGTAGATCTTCTCTGTGTACATGTTGATGGGGAGGGTGCACTGTATGGTGTAGCGGTGCAGGTTACCAAGACGACGGATGTCAAAGTCACAGAAAGTCACCCGAGGAAAGACGACGTCAGGAGAGCCTGTCCAGTCCTCATCAGATGAGAGATACTTCATAACCTTCAATGAGAACATAATTATAAATAATTGATGTTGGTCTAATTTGCAACAGTAAATATTTGCACCCACACACAGAAAAGTAAAGGTGTCAATTGTGTCTCCCACGTGGCTCTGGCAAAAATGTCAAACAGCTATTGACGCTGTTATTGAGTCAAGTTGACCCTTCATGATTATAAGCAGATTCATTAGCTGTTTGACCCTCTATTTTACCAGAGCCACGTGGGAGAAACAGTTCACACTTTTACTTCTCTCTGTGCAGTGTATTCAAATTAACAATTCAAGGCTGTAACTCGTGATTTCTTTTGATAGAATGCATGAAGCTTTGATACATTGTGTTTTGGAGTAAATCTTATAATTAACACTTTATATGTATTTTGTGTTTCAAAATCACTCTGGTATCCAATGTTGGGTGGGATATAAAATTTAAGTTTGATTACTTTGAGGGAAAATATAACAAAGACCCACTATGAGGCTATCCCACGATGGTTTATACATTTAAGTTCATGACAGGTGTATGAAAGGGAAAAGGGAAATGCTCTTTTAGTGAACTTACCTCAAAGCCATACAGATTGTATCTTGTGGCAAGTATCGTGTTAAGGATGAAGAGTTGTCCAAATACATTAGCAAAGTACAGGATTTTGGAGAACAAGAAGAGCAGCACCAAATAGTTACCAAGCCTGTGTTTGTGATAGATACAGAGTTAGTATTCATATTATAACATTTTGAAAACATATATCTTTACTTTGAAAGGGTATATATACAGATATAGCAAGTGGTAAAAAAAGAAAAAGGAAGATGTTCTACATACTGACAAGGATGCATGTTAGATGATACGATTTACAAAATATTATTGGCTAGTGTGAATTGGTCTGTTTAATAGGATGATGTCTGTAGGAATTTAATGGTCACCGTTCACTGGGGAACTTCGGCTGATTATGCCCATATGTTTTCTATGATATTATAACTTCGGCTGATTAGAACCAAGTGGACAGTGGCTATCAGCTGATAATATTGATTTCAGGCACAACCTGAGGAAACAATCACTACATGTCATCTATTGCAAAAAGGGAATCAATTATCTTAGATAGCCTATAGAGTCAGCAGAGATATAAGGTGAACTTCATACCTCCTGCCGCATGGGCGGCAGATGGTTTTGACGATGCTCTGACAGTTACAGCTGCAGCCTTCTCTGTGCACCTGGTACAAGATAACACGATAGGGAATGGTCATATTTAGCAACAAGGGGTAGAGAAGTGTCCAATTTTTTTCCGGCCCTCCCCCTCCGAAAGGCTCAAATTTATTGAGGCTGACCCCATTTAGCTATAGTTAAGCGCTGGATTTTTCACTAAAAAGGGTGACATAATATGTTTTCTTGTCTACCCCCCCCCATCCAATCCAAGAACCAACTCCCCTACCCTTCCTCGGTGCTAATATATGGCATTATGTAGTATGGGAATTACTGCAACTATAATTATGGTCTGTTAATTAGCAACTAGTTTAGGAGCAAAATCAAAGTCAGTTTAACATGAATTTTATGAAAATGATACGAAAATCATGTTATGTATTAAATGCCGCATTACCAATTCTATTAATATAATAGAAAATGTATCAATTGGATGAAAAATCGTGCACAAATACAGGCTGTGTAGCATACCTTGAGTCTGCTGTTGAGGAACCTGTGCATCTGGTTAGTAATGAGTTTCAGCACGCGCTCCCTGCCCTTCTCCTTACTCGTCCCGGTCAGGGAGTGCGCCGACTCCAGGATGTTGTCACAGTCAACTCCACCTGTGGGGTTTTGCACAACCTTTAGAAATGCTTGGATGACGATCTCTTTTTGAAGATGGTTGCCAGTGTATTCTCACTAAATGGCATATCTATCCTAGGGTATATTTTAATAACTATTGCTTTTAAGGATAGCATTAATTATGATCTTAAATTTTGTCATTTCTTTTGATTATATCATTATAATCTTGCTGTGCGACAGTGTCACTTTGTTGGAACTATTGGAAGAATTTAAATGCCCAATATCCTCCAAATTTCTATTTATATTGATGTTATTTCCCAATATTGCTCACAATATCCAATTCAAACAAAAAAAAGTGTAATTAAATCTCTATATTTATCATGATAAAACCTATGGTAAACCTACAACAATATTGGCCGTCCAGCATTAATTTTGATTTTACCTTTTTGGTTGAGTCCATGCCAGAAGAGTGAAGGTAGGTAGAAGAAGACGGCCTGGCCCAGTAGAATGAAGGGTACCCACTGGTAGTACGGGATCACGTGTTCACGAGCCTCGTCGGGTTTGGGTATTTCCTCATCGAAAGGTATGTAGTATGTGTTCTTCACCCAGCAGTAGCTCTTCGCATACTTCTGATGACTACCTGAAAGAATAAGACAAAATGTAGCATTTTTAAGACGTCAGACTAAAGTATGTTCCCCCTATACACAAACTTTCACAACCGTGTGTTCACCATTCTATTATATTTCTAGCTTTTCTAGCCAAAATGCGGTGGATTTCCTTGAAAACCTCACTTACACGATGCTTTTGAAATATGCATGTTTACAACTCTAATTCAATTCAATAATCTCAAGGTAGGTGTGGACAACAATTGTTTAATATTACAGAACTATTGATCATGTTTTTATGGGGGAAATTGTCCATATCCCTGGGAGCTACTTTTTATGTAGGGATTCTGTAGTGTGTTATGCGGATAGGAAAGCAACCAAGTATAGTATTGTTTCCATCCCTTTTTCCACAGAAGAGTTCCGAGAGTCTGGGTCTTTTGGCCGAGTCTTATCTGAGACTGTGCTGGGAGAGTGGCTGTACAGGGAGAATGCTGCACTGGAGATCCTTTTTGCCAACCCACTCTATAATGAGAGGTGGTGCCACTTGCACTGCCACTCTGTATCATTGAATTTTAATCATGAAAACCAGCTGGTTTAAATAGTACTCTTTAAACTCAGAAGATATGATAGTGTTTTTTTTAATCCTGGGTAGTGTTTACCAAGAATGTGTTATGAGAGCGACACCAATGCTGGAGATTTGAGCCTCTTAAGGCCGGAATCCACTAGGGCGACACTGCTTGCTGTGAAACACAACGTTCTTTTAGGTCCTTTGTTCTACCATGTTTCATCCTGTTTTGCCCTGAATGTCCCCAGGAACAGGGCGACATTTAGGGCGAAACACAGCAAAACAGGGCAAAATATGGTAGAACAAAGGAGCTAAAACAATGCCCTGTTTCGCAGGTAGCTGTGTCGCCCTAGTAGAGTCCAACCTATAGAGAGAGTCTTTCCTCTATCGCGGTTCACAATATGGCATCCCATAGAGCTCTGTGGCGCCCTCTGATGAATCCCATGCGAATTACCCATCAGTGGCAATTCCAACTCCTCTCTTTTCGTACAGCTGTCCCATACTATTTTTCGTTTTGTAAACCAACAAAACCTTAAGTAAAAACGAACTCTGTAGTACACAAAACACTGTGAGAGAGCCATGTTTCAGTTTCAACACATGAACTGTATCTTGACATTTTTCATGTTGATGTATCGTTGCACATATTCAATGGAAATGTGTGACTTTCCATTGATTGAATAAGATTAAATGACAATCGTATTCCTCTTATTCCTCTTGAGTTAACCCATTACCTCCCTTCACTTCATGAACTGAGGGTTCGAAACCGGATATTAAAATATCGACTGTATAATTGGCTAGAAGGCTGTCCAGTAAATTACTGCTCACCTGTTCTCTAAAGTCATTCAAATATTTGTACATGTAGATCTACCTTCTAATCGATTATGCGATTAATGTCAGGGAGCTGGGACACTATCTGTCATATTCTGATCTGTATCTATGCACATCTATATAGGCCGGCATTATGAATTGATTTGACACTTTATATCAGTACATCATGAACTAGTGGGTGGTGATACAGGATATCAACCTTGTCCTCCCCCACAAACAATGACAAGCTTTATACAATGACACACGTGTTGACCGCATGTTAGACTCACACCCACGTAGAGGACTTTCCTAAAACCAATGCATATACAATGCCCGCGGTCGGATTATTTTTCTATTTCTTTTTAAATTGTATTTTCTTGAATTGGATATTGATTCCAGCACAGCCGATTGGGTTCTTATTTAAATCAAGGACGACCAAGTTCTATAGGATTGTCCCTCCCCCGACCAAGCCTTAATGGTCTCTGATTGTAATACTCAAAATACATGTAGCCTCAATTAAATGAATGACTGGGATTCCAATCAGCCAACTCTTTAGCCAATTTTTAAGTATATAAAAAATAAGTTCTGCATGCCACGGAGACAGTCATGCTCTGAAGCACGTACCTCACAATCTGGTTATCTATGCGGATTGTACTTGTTGAACAGGACCTCATGAGTTCGAGATAAGATGTCTGCCCATCTCAATGCCTTGTCTGTCTCCTGGTCTCAATTGAAGGATGGTTTCAATGAACAGATCAAATATTGTCTAAGGTACTCGTGTTTATTGCAGTAAGAGACAGAGTCACTTATACTAGGAAATAATAAATGTATTAAGTACGCCCTGAGCATCCTTCTTTTTATTTGAAATATCCCAATATCCGACTCTTTGCTGGCCCTTCCTTTTTTGGGGTCTAAGAACAAACGTCTGAAAAAGGGCACATGGTATTCTCATGTCGACTATATATACAAACACTATCATACCATTGGCTACTGACCCAGAGGATTTCCCACATCCTTGAATAGGGCCATTCCAAACTGCTATTACTGCAAAAACGGGGGATTTTCTTGTTGCATCATATTGGGCCCCAATCCACCATGGAGAGGGTGAAATATAGATATTTGTGACGAAACCTGGGAATTGGTAACATTAGGGGGAATAGCCATAAATGCTCTAAACATGATATTTCTGGAGATATAGCTAAAAATGTGAATACTTAAGAGAAAATGACATTAGACTAACTTTTCCCAAGGAATCTTTTGAAGCTATTATCAAAATTCTATTTTCATTCTAAATTAGTCTTATTTGGAATGTAAAAAGAACGTTTTTAGCCATTTTTAGCCCATCTGTTGACATTTGGTTGCCATGGCAACCATCAATTCATTCTTTTAGAATAAAAATTATCCCTATCCAATTGCCCCATCCATGAGGATATCAGAACTGAAAACAGAATGTCAATATTCCTACCAGATCCAAATCTATGTACAATAATATGCATTTATTGGTTTAATTTCTAATAATTATGATTTATATGGATTATTTGAAAATAGATTGATATGTGATCGCATTGCAGTCTATTCCGAATTCCTACATGTCCCTACCATCCCATGTTTGAGATGTCATATCTCAGCAACTATTTCAAATATGTTGATGCTTGACACATCAAATTGTAGCTGAAGACATGAACTTAAATAAAGGTGTTTTCCCCTAATGTCACGTTTTCCCACGTTTTGTCACATTTTAGAATTTCGGCTGAAAGAAATAATCTTATCTATGATCTTTGAAAAATTATGATGGTCGGAATATTTTCTCTTCCAGAAACACACATTTTTGTATTTTTCAAAATGATGCCAAATGGCATCACCCGTTTTCTGGCTGGTGATGCCAATTGGACAGATGTCACTAAAAGATGATATACATTGTCATCATGATGCACAAATGCAGCCCAGGCGAGTAACTCGGGAGTGCTAAATTGTTGCATCATGCAGACCTTTTGGGAGTGTCTCAACCTCATAAGGTTGGCGTGATGCTTGAATGCAGCTCTGGCGAGTTACTCACCAGGGCTGCATCCATTCAAGGACATGATGCATTAATGCATTATGCCGCCCTGAAAGGGTTAATCACCCCGATAAAAGTGTGCTTCCTACTCCTTGGCTATGTTGTTCGTGTATAAAGACATGTAGACTACAGCATGCCGGTTTGTGGGGACTAAGGAATACACTCCAGATTCTAATAGTCACAAGGTATGCAATCCTATAATCTTTGAACTGTCATCACCAACCATCAATAAATAAAGGTAATCCAGGATGCGTTGCTTTTTAATACAAAATACAGGCCCTTGACCAAGCAGAAAGATGAAGGTGGCCCTATATTTGTGTTTTATACTTTCTTTCATTACCCATCTTTAACCAGAGCAGAGTTAATAGGTTGAGACAAATCTCAATCATTTCTATGATAGCATGGAACATTGCAAATTGCAGATACAGGTGTATTACCAGCAACAAAATAAATACTTTGTTAAATCTTGTCTTTTAAATTTTAACCTTTCAATGGTTGTGACTGACTGAAATATTCCTTGTGAAATGTCATGACAAAGGCAAATGTCCGTGACATGGGGGAAGCGGTTATCTCCCTGCATCGCAAACTAATGCAATACTTGTGCAGCATTGCCTATAAGAATGATGAAATTATTCTCATGTGTTATTACGATTGTGAATCATCTGAACTCTCCCCTCTGGGACTGGAACTCCACCGTATACATGACCTTCCCACACGCATTCTCACAAAAGCTGATACACACGATATCAACAGTATGAGGTACATTAAGCACTGTATGAACGATGTTGAAAGAATTATTGCTTCGATCCGATGAGAAAAGCGTCCATACAAAGATAGTCGGTTCTCTGCTTGCGTTACGTGCAATCTGGAGTGATTTGATATTATTGTCAACTGTTCAACTGTGTGATTTCTCAACACTAGATGGGGACACCTCATTATAGCATAACCACTATTGCCTTGACTCTGAACATTCGATTGCCATAAATATGTTACTAACAACTATGTGAATACAGTGTAATGTGGGCCTCTCTAATTGAACTGAGAGCGTATCATATGTGCCAAATGATTTGTGTTTATGATGCTTAACAAGGATAAACTTTGTATTGCGTGTACAATAATACAGCATACTATGCATATTAGTCAACATGCATGGAATGGTGCACGTACGTGTGATTATAACCAGATTAAAACGGGCACTCATCATAATATAACGGCTCAAGGCTGCCTAGGTACCCTGGCATGCATCGTCAGGTGACTTTCAAGATGAGAGCATCTTTGTAAATCTTTAGAAAACACTTGATATACTGGCTAAGCAGTCAATCAGACGGTATACGGAGACACACATGTCTGGGCTTACCCTTCAAAGGAAAACACACTTTCTTACGTTATTTTTCCAGACTAATTTCAGGGGCATAGTTGGAAGTATTTTGGATCCAATGAAAACACTTCACATGGCTGTGAAACCAAACTCCTCTAGATAAGTAGGAGCCAAAAGAAGTAACAAGAATTGCGGTTGTTGCCGCGTAAAAAAATGCCTCAGGCAACAACCGCAATTCTTGCATTTGAAGGAACATAATGTCTACATGGTTGGTATATTTGTAGGGGACCCATTCAAGACACTATATAAACAGGGCGGTAGGATGATTTAACTGACAGATGTGACACAACAGGGGAAAACGTGCCATTACAGAGATTTAGTGTAATATACAGCCACTAGGTGGCCACCAGTGCAGCAGCACTAATAGAACCATTGAATTCCTTTGGTCCAGGGGGGTTAGGTAGGATTATAATAAACCTCATAAGCATGGAAATGGGTGTTGCTTGGGAGCTAAACAATAAGAATAGCTGTTGCTAGGCAGCCAGCTGTCTTAGCAACAAACCAATAAAACCATTGAATTCCTCAGGTCCATGTTAGGGGGTGTTAGTACGATTATAATCAACCTCAGGAGCATGGAAATTGGTGTTGCTAGGCAGATAAACAATTAGAATAGCTGTTGCTAGGAAACCAGCTGTCTTAGCAACAAAATAATAGAACCATTGAATTCCTTGGGTCCATGTTAGGGGGGGTAGGTACGATTATTATCAACCTCAGGAGCATGGAAATGGGTGTTGCTAGGCAGATAAACAGTTTGAATAGCTGTAGCTAGGCAACCAGCTGTCTTAGCAACATACTAATTGAACCATTGAATTCCTTGGGTCCATGTAAGGGAGGGTTGGTACGATTATAATCAACCTCAGGAGCATGGAAATGGGTGTTGCTAGGCAGATATCAATTAGAATAGCTGTTGCTAGGCAACCAGCGGTCTTAGCAACAAACCAATAGAACCATTGAATTCCTTGGGTCCATGTTAGGGGGGGTTGGTAAGATTATAATCAACCTCAGGAGCATGGAAATGGGTGTTGCTAGGCAGATAAACAGTTTGAATAGCTGTTGCTAGGCAACCAGCTGTCTTAGCAACAAACCAATAGAACCATTGAATTCCTTGGGCCCATGTTAGGGGGGGTAGGTACGATTATAATCAACCTCAGGACCATGGAAATGGGTGTTGCTAGGCAGATAAACAATTAGAATAGCTGTTGCTAGGCAACCAGCTGTCTTAGCAACAAACTAATAGAACCATTGAATTCCTTGGGTCCATGTTAATGGGGGTAGGTATGATTATAATCAACCTCAGGAGCATGGAAATGGGTGTTGCTAGGGAGATAAACAATTAGAATAGATGTTGCTAGGCAACCAGCTGTCTTAGCAACAAACTAATAGAACCATTGAATTCCTTGGGTCCATGTTAGGGGGTATAGGTATGATTTTGATCAACCTCAGGATCGAAGGTTGATTAATATTAATTTTATCATTATATGCATAAATTTGTGTTGTGACACCTTAAAACAAAATGGCGGCACCCCTCAAAACAAAATGGCGGCACCCGTACTGACTTCCTGTCAAATGAAAACAATATAATGCCTCAACCTGGTAATTCTCAAGCTCACTACCAGGGCCCCTCCGGGGCCTTTCGGCCTTAAAAAAGTCATTTTCAACTCTCAGAAATGTATTTAATGTCTGAATCGGTTAACATCGTAATCACCATCAGATAATTTAAATCATTAAAGAAACGTTTGTATTTAAAATTGGTTTATGACCGACTAACAATATATTTGATAACGTTTAGTGCCATTGGTTTAATGGTCTGAGATCACAATTAGAGAAAACTAGTTATGACGTGGAGCTTGGCTTCCGAGCATTAAGATTTGATCACTTTTCAATTATATCTGTGTGAATAACATAACAGTTACCAAGCAAAACTGCCGAACGCTTTTCAACCTAATTGTATATGAGTATACAACAGGTTATGGAGGACCCTTACGTTTACAACCAAGAAAGCAAGACTTTATATATCACAAGTCAATATAAAGGTTCAGACTAATTGACATTATATGACTTCCCACTGAATATATAGATCTTGGGCATTAGTCTAAGTAGGGAGATTTGTGGTAAAGAAAGTCAAACTTTCAACGTGTGTGGTTTAAATGGTAGATATAATAGGTATATCGATCGACACACAAAACAGAAAAGGAAAATACACAAATATTGTTTCCATCTTTTGTCACCAGGTGCCTTATATGTAAACCCTGCAATGCGAGTCCCTTCTACGCCTAGACCCGACATAGAAACATTTGGTACAGAGTTCAAACGAAGAAAACCCTGACCTAACTAGCCGTTAGAATTTTACAGAACAACATGACTGGAATGCTACACAGATGTGTATATATTAAGACGTAGCTCTAATACAGACATGTAAAGACATGCAAGTGTCTAAGTGTCAACACAGAGCTCTTGATAATGCCCAGGGCAGCACATTTCTAATGGTACTTCAGCCATCACTCTCATCTCTTCACCTTTGACGTTTGATTAACACAGTTTCAACAACACAAGCAGATGATTACCCTATCTGACTACAGATTCATGCCAAATTACTATGAGGGTAACTGGCGCTAATGCGGCGTACTGCAGGGCTCAGTATTAGGTCCGATGCTGTCTTTAAGTTATATCGATAGCTTGGTCAAATAATTAAGACATTGTCAATTTATTATTTACCCTGATGACTTTGCAATGACCTCTAGCATCAGAGTTTACTCTCCTCTGTTTGCCATAAATGCCTGCCTTAGACTCGAGGGTGTATCCTCAACTCTTCACAAGTAGTATAGCAATTTGGCATTACAGAATTTACCATACAAACATGGTTATATCATGCAGGAGCAGCGACAATCTTTAACGTTGTATTAGGTTGAAAAAATACAGTTACATTGAAATAAATGTAAATGCATTTAAACCCAGCACAGGCGCTAGGACCTCAATCATACATCTATATTGATGATTGAAACGTTCAGCCCTTCATAATTTTCGGTCTAGTCAGAATATCAAGACAATTGATTATTAACAGTTCATCTGTAACAGACAATGGACCTTTGGAAAGTATTATCTTCCAACTTGATAGCTATATTGACCCAGTCCGGGTCATTGAGGCATGGTAGGGATGATGATGTATGGGATCTGTGACTTGATACTGAGTCAATAAGAACCAAGGTTAATATCTGAAGGACATCATGTGAGCTATGTACTGATGGAATCAGGTCATGTGATAAGGGGGCATGAGTCGATGTGTTGTAACATTGTCTTGATACAACTGATGGATTTTTAAAGTATTGATTTATTTAAACAATGTGAATAGAATTCACAATGTACAAAGCATGTACACCGTGTATGCCAATGCAATAATATATATAGTATAGATATAGTTATTATCATTGAGATGAAGAGCTGGAAGACCCTGGTTATTTGTCCCAACTGAGGTTTTTAGGTGCTACGTGAAATTAGTAACCTCCGAAAGAACAACATTTTGTCTGCTTCAAATCATGCAGGTATGAATCTTAAAAGGAGCCTTTGATCGCAGGGTAATAGGTCTACACATATTGATTGGTGACACCGTTTTCAATTCTGGTGATTTTAATTTTCACACAACATTTAAAACCATGGTTTAGTATGTCCCAACCAATTGTCATGACACGTCGATGACATATATATTGCCCAGTAAGTAATATAAGACATGGAGATCCACTTGTTTCACAGGAGTAATAGGGCAGCATATCATCCATTATCCATCAAGTAGCCCATAATAAAGTTGAAGAGGCTGCGGTGGCCGGACACAGGGTACTACACTAGGCTTTATCTACCGGTCACATAGAGGTGAGCTTATGGTTGTGATGCTAGTAGACTGGTGACCGGCTTTTTGGTCTGTCCGGAGCCAGGTGAGGGAAATGTTCCAAAGCTTCCTTTGTTGATGAGTCTAAATTTCTACCCTATGGGGGATCTAATGTTGATTCGGCACCATTTAGCGAGCCGATATAATGGGAGAAATGTAACAACGCTATTTAACAATGATTCTGACTAACATAGACCTGTCGTATGATGTTCGTTCTTATGAAGGCCACTAGGAAAAGAAGGTCTCTCATCACCATGAATTCAGTGAATATATATATGACAAAGGGCTTTTCTTGCTTTGCTTACATTTCTATTCCTACAATAGGAAAAGAAAATGTGTAAAGAAATTCAAAATTTAGTAGTTAATCGTTTATTGATCTGCCAAAGTGCAGACCTGTTCTTTCTAGCCCACTGCATCACTGACAGTATAGGATTTAATTTTATAACAAATATGTCAATATTTGACAATTCTTACAATACTTCTATCAATGAAAATTGAAAAACCAGGTTTCCTAAAGGTGGCCTAAACATAACATGCTGAATTTCACCAATAAATCTTTCTTATACACACACCCCTAACTTACAGTTAGGGGGACGGTACTCCGTTGTACGACTTCCCATGAACGTTAATTCAAGTGTTTGGAGTGTTTTATAGGGTCCAGAATCCACTTCATCATTTGTTAAATATCGTTCAGTTTATTTGGCTTTTAATAACATTGATAAAACGTTAGACCAATAGCAGGCCGAAAAACAGTTAACAAAGTCTGATTTACAATACCTAAAATTTGCTTTAAAAAAGTCTCCCATCACAAGTCATCGTAGAAACGCCCACATACAGCCTACTATTTATTCTTTACAGGCTGCATCTTGCTGCGTTCATGCATCGTAGATGCCAGAGGATTCATGGATTCCCAAATGTCCAGCATGATGCACTAATGCAATGCTATTGAGTTACTTACCACAGCGCATTAATTGCTGCATCATGACGTCAAATGACTCCAAAGCATCATGCAGTGCACAAAGGGTTAGAAATTCGATGATAAGGCAGATAGTACATGAATCTACTTGATTTACTGTGGTCTGTTATCTGATAAGGTAATTCCTACTGACTACCTGAGGCTACTCTGGTGAAGATTGTGCATTGCGGATCTTCTTGTTATAAAGACTATTAATAATATGTGAGGAGCCTCAGGATTTCTACTTAAATGATTCAATTTCTTGTATCTTATGATATATGGTTTAACGGTTTTGAGCATGGTGATTAGGTTTAAGATGCAGCTTTCAAATTCATACTTCAATTTTTAAATGCAAGGAATCTTCTAATATACGATTTTAACGGTTTAAAAATGTAGGTTTCGGACTAAGCTTTGGGAAAACTGTGTTTTTAAAGCCATTATTAGTGAGAACCCTTTGCTTTGCTAATGAATGAGATGAATTGATCTTGAAATGAATACTTTCCGAAATAGATTTTGAATTGTACAGGATGTGGTATTTGAGCGTAACTTCTAAAAGTTGGAACTAACGTGTTTTTATAAATCCCAAAAGGCTAATAGAAAGGGGGTTCCCAGGTAACAAGCTGAGGTTATTTCAACGTTTTTTCAACGTCATTTATAGAGTGGAAAAACGTGTATTTTGCATCTAACTCCATTTCATGGACTCAAATCAACGTTGAACTAACATTAAATAAACGTTCAGCTAGGGGTGGAAAATGTTGAGTGAATACACACAATTCTGGTGCAGTAAGGATTATATACTGTCCAGTAGTATTTACATTTATTTTACACTGTTTCCCCAAGCTTACAAGCAGTCCGGTTGAGATAAGAAAACTCTCCATCAGAGAGTATACATACTGTCCATCAAAGAGTATGCTAACATATCGATTCATACAACCAATTTATGGATACTCAGAATAGCTTTTATCTATCTCTGAATGAGTGGGTGTGTGCACATGATACATCGGGCCTAATATTATTATCTTTTAGCTTCTTTAGTCTAGACATATTCATACACTAAATGTTAATGTAAAGTTAAATAGATTTATCAGAAATAATCAATATAATTGCTTATTTTAAACAAATAAATGAGGACAGCATCGAAACTAGTTTTATCAATGACCAAACTGCTATCTGGTGAATTGGGTTGGAATTTCAAAAAAACGTTAATCCAACGTTAAACCAATTGGTTGAATGAACGTTGGTTTGAGTCCACAAAAAAACGTTGAGCAATGTTCAATATAGGTTACCTGAAAAACGTTAGTTTACAAACTGTCTTTTAACATTAAACCAACGTTTCTAAAATCACATCTTCCACAAAAACGTTGTGTCAACGTTGAAATAATGCAACTGAAAAAACGTTGGTCCAATTAACCAAAAATGAACGTTTAGCAACATTGACCAAACGTTTCTTGTTACCTTGGTTATCGGTTTTACATAGATTATATAAATGAGTTTGTCCAATAAAAACAATTCATGTGTTTCAAAATCAGTTTAGGATATGTAGTTGACAATAATATATATTCATTATAATTATGATAAGTAAAAGATCAAGTAATGAGACAGTTATAGGGTTTCAACTAACTGTTATTTCATGTGCTCTCTCGAAAGTGTACGCTCTAGACCTTTCTTTTAATTAATTTATTTTATGTTCTTTGGTAATGTATCACATATTACCTTAATTGTTGAGTATTCCAGACACAGTTTTGTGTTTTAACTATCTAATACGTAAATCTGACTAAGTAAATTCGGGGGAATGAAAGCAAATGAACTTTTATTTTAGTTTATAAAATAACATATTTTGAGTATCTACTTTAAATAATTTTATATGTGTGAATCCGAAACATGATTTATAGTTTTAAAAATGCCATTTTAGCGGAAGGTACTGTGCTTAATGACAATGCGAATGGTAAACCTAGTTCATTAATTTACCAACTGTAAAGATTGTAAATATTTTACTTTTCACAATTCCTCCAAAAACTTATAAATCAGTATGTAAGGGTCATAACCCTTTAGCCAATTTGGACGCATTACCCGCCGATACATCCACAAAATTATACTACAAAGTA
This sequence comes from Harmothoe impar, assembly GCA_947462335.1. Taxonomy (NCBI): domain Eukaryota; kingdom Metazoa; phylum Annelida; class Polychaeta; order Phyllodocida; family Polynoidae; genus Harmothoe; species Harmothoe impar. The sequence goes on from OX381711.1 coordinate 21,663,743, forward strand.
CTACATTGAGCCTGTTTGTCGAGGGTCTATCGGCCGACAATGCATCCAAATCGGCTAATGGGTTATGACCCTTAATGAATAATTTCTTCTTTTACTGACCTGTAAAGTGTACAGGGGACCAGCAGGTGATGGCTGAGCCCACATAGGTCTGTACCGTCACCAACACAGCAAACACCACCAGCAAACCGGTCGTGTACTTGCTGCTCAGTCGGTCAAGGAAATCATCATCTGTCCGCGACTTGCCTTTGGTGATACCCGAAAAGGTCTTAACGATCTTCTCCATGGTCCAACTGTGTTATATCCTCCAGGGTATGGATAAGTGAATCCAGGCTGAGAATTAAAACATTTGTAAACACTCGTTTTGAGCCACACACTTAGAATTAAGTGTGCGACTTGAGGTACAGCTCTAGTTTAGGCCTCTAGGATTTTTGAGTCCTGGAATATTTCTAAAGCCTTACATGTATTAGCATCCTAGGCTTATGATTAAAACTGTGGCAGTAGGCATAAGGTGACAAATGGTGACTGGTAGGCAGGTACGCAGATGGGTGGGTATGGTCGATTGACCCCTAGTAAATGGTCAATATGCTATCTTACTTGGTATAATATGAATATTGATGGATTGGTGGGGGCGGGGGTTGGTTAGGATGGGTGAAGGAGAGGTACTTAACTTATGATGACTAAGGAGCTAAATGTGTGGGAGGGGCGATGCAGTGGAAGTCTGGAAAAGTAAGGAGTGATGTCCGCTCTTGGCCAATCAGAATTGAGACGACATGGTTGCTGTAACTAAGTGCCATGACTCAAAGACATCCAATCAGGGGGCACCTAGGTGGTTAGAGTCAAACACGCATGGTAAAGTAAGTGGTACAGGTGGGGCCAGCTTGTGAAGGGGGAGGGGAGGGCATGGGTAGGGAGGTGGGGGATGTCTAAGGCGACGTGGTACCAGAGAACAACACTTTTTTCTTTCTTTTTGATGGTACGCTAATGCAAAGTGGGGTAAGGAACAATGTAAGAAAGTCCACAAAATATTGTGAGAACATGGTTGGAAAAATGATTTGACCGATCAACCTAGACGTGTTACCCACACAAAGTAGATTCTAAAACATATTGATATGAATGTGACATTCGTATACAGAACGTATATATATATATATATATATATATATATATATATATATATATATATATAGAGAGAGAGAGAGAGAGAGAGAGAGAGAGAGAGAGAGAGAGAGAGAGAGAGGGAGAGAGAGAGAGAGAATTTCTTTTAATCAAATAGTGCTTCATCGAGATATGCATCCGAGGAGAAAGGATGATCCACATGCATGTCTCTGTATGGACCAGGGAGCATCCTTCATGCATTGCCGTTCACACCGCTCGTGGCTGAGGACACAGGTAGATAGGTACACAGACAGTAGCTCTACCATTGACGCGTCACTAAATGGGGGCATAATTATCTGGTTGTGAGATATCACTGATATAGGGTTTATATGTAGGACTTGTTATTGACACAAAGGTGTACCATGGGTGTAGTAAGGCCAACAGAAACAATAGGTGTTGCTGGCTCAAATATGTCTATGCTGGCGAAAGGTTTCGGTAAAACAATATGCTTCTGTATATATTCCAGTTACATGGGGAGGGGTGGGAGCGGGCTGAGAGAGAAGGAGACAGACAGACATATCTTTATACAGACAGAGACAGACAAAAACAGACAGAGACAGACAGAGACAAATAGACAGAGACACCCACATGATTGTTCCAGGCCTACTATATACATCCATGTACATTATATATGTTGAGAACAGTTTTACTGATTAACATGGGAATGCATCCCACCCACATTTTGGGACAATTACCTGTTATGCTTTTGTGTTCTTGCAAGTAGCAAACAGTGAATCCTGGTGAGGGCAGTTTGTAATTTCTTTTACTTGCTTTACTCAATTGACCCATGCCAAATGTTTCTTTTTGCTCAAAAGTAAGGGTTAAGCTGTATATATTTTCATTGCCATCTCTATACAGCAAACACACGAATATTGAAAAATGTATCTACTAAATGCAACCTGACACAAGGGATTGCATAGGGCAGCAGCTGCTAGTATAACTACACAATTTAATTTACACATAATTCCCATACAGAACACTGAACACGTACCATTATTACTCTAAAATTAATTTATTAATCAACATTAGTAAACGTTTGGTGTGATAAGAGAAACAACTAAAAAAGAAAATCTTACAGTATACCCTTGTTTGCGATTTGACCAATTGAAGCTTATCCGTCACTCATTCATCAAAGCCGATTGGTAGTGTAGGGATCGTGGAAAACTTAGTCATGGGATCGGCCAGGAATCAAACCACAGACCTCTCGCACCGGTGACAAGCGTGCTAACCGTTACACTACTAACCTTTGTCTGACTGTTCTCGGCCGCCTCCCCTACTGGATTGCATTGACAAGGGCACGATGACAGCCGGTTTTGCATAGCACCCCCTGCAGGGTTCGGGACACACCCGGTGACATCGTGCCCCTACACTAGTGTTTACATTGATGAGTGAGAGGTGAAAGAGCAGTTTGCCAATAATGGAATACACCCTTCACAACAGGCTGAAACAGTGTTGTACTAAAAATGGTCTGCAGGGGGTGGTAGCATTAGGGTAAAGGCCTGACACTGTGGTGGTCCGGTCATTTAGACACCTAGACTCAGACCTGTAGTGTAATTTCCAGTCAGTAGATGGCTCTGGTGTAGGCCTGGTCTGACCAATAGTGGAATACACCCATTCAAAATCAAGAGAGGATACATTTCTACATTTGCATTTTGTATCAGCTTAGTAATTAATTAGTTAATTAATTATTTATCATCAAAATATGTTAGAATACTAATGCAGGATGTTAGTCAATATGGTTAGCACAATGATCATCTGAGGTTAATTATTTTGATTTCCATTGACAACAATGATGAACAGACTGCCTACAGTGGGGTACACCTTCACAGTGTTACAACGGTGTTCATCTAAAATCAATGGCCTTTATAAATGGACAGAAAATACATCATGTTTTGATTAATATGTCAAGAGGAAAAATAGGGGAATATCTTTTTCTTTCACCTGAGATGCCAGTAATTTCTGCTCCCATTCCTAAGACTAATGCTAAGGCTTTGTGGGTACGACTTGGTTCAGAATGTACAATAGGCGCAAAAGAATTTGGCTGTCTGCTAATCATTGGTGTTTGTATTGGAAAGGTTGTATTACCACATTTACTTTTTGTATTAGTGTTGTAAATAGTTGATATAAAATATAAAAAGTATGCTAGAAGTGTAGAACACCCGATCAAAATGTTAGTCAATACAAGACAATGCTTAATATTAGATATCTGATTTGCAGTTGACATTAATATTTCGAATCAATTGGTCAAAGTACAGAGATATACCTCCTCCAAAGAAATCTCCGATGTATCAAAATTTCATTTTTATTCATGGTTTCCTTAGCATACAAAGCGATTTGTTCAGTCTTTTTTAAAATGAAACCAATCAATCAATTTTGGGACAGTTTTATATCTAGAAGTTTGATCTTCACTTGTTCACTGACTATGTGCGATATTGAATCATATGTGAAAAGCGGTATTTCATCTATATGTTGTGCAGTATCCTGGAACCGAGACCTCATTCTGATTTATAGTTGTACATTTTCTATAATATAGCATATTATCCATACTAGAAGTTGTTCCAATTTAGTCATGAGTGCAATGAAGTTATTTTACAACACTTTTATTCTATTTATCAAAACTTATACAACTAAGTATTCTGTCGATTCATGTGAGTGCATCGGGGAATTGCTGGGGTTTACTATCTATTATTTCATGATTAATCATGTAGTCACCTTGTCACGAGTATATTAGTATAAAAGCGTTAAAACAAGTTTGAATATACATGTGTACCTTTCTCAGTGGTTGTCACCAATAACAAAGTACATCAGAATGTAAATAGAACGCCCATGTTGGTGAAATATGCCAGTGGGATTACCATGGTTAACACCAAGTGATGGAAGATGGCTAATTCTAATTCAAAGCTCATCATTAATAGGCTTTCTTCATATTACATTTACAATTTCAGACAATCAGAAGATGGTGGACTGTGGTGGTGCCCATGGCCACTTATTCTTTGAACATTAATTTATCAATGAATAGAGTGAGAAAGTCAACCTGATGTAACAAAAAAGCTGATATGATAGCATTGATTCAGAGCAGGAAGCCTTCAAGGTAAGCCACCATACACCCTCAGAAAAGTGAGAGTCATTGTCGCTAAAACTACCCTCATCTGAGATTCAAGCAGTGCCTGACCCTCAGGTGAGGGTAGTTTTAGCGACAATGACTCTCACTTTTCTGTGTGTGTATGGTACAGCAGTAAACAGGATTTTTTCTTAAATGATTTTTAATCAGGACATAAACAGGTTAGACTCCTTTATATAGTGGCGCCTATATTCTCCTGGCTCCTGAGGGCCTCATGTCTTTTAATGCTGTTTACAGGCAATTGGCAAGTACCAGACAGTTACAAAGCTAATAATAAACTAACACACAATAATATCAAGGGATTGCTCAAAGGGGTCCATCTTTGCTTAGAAATGAGGGTTGACTTTCACACCCTATACTGACACCGGTGCCATATATCTTAGCTTATCATCAAATGAGGTACCTGTTTAACCTTATGAGAATGGCATGTTGCCTTGGTGTTTCATGTTTATTTATCAGGGTTCACTACTGCAGCACTTTTGGGTCACTCATTACTGCTGCATTAATGAATCATGCTGACCCTTTGGAGTTCTACATGATGCATGAATGCCGCACTATTGAGCTACTCACCAGGTCTTTATTCAATGCTTCTTAACGACAAAAGGGACACGGTGCACTGAAGCACTTTGCTGCAGTAATTTAGCGCAGGCTCACTGTATACACATTATACTGTGGCATCAAGGCATTGCCCGATCCGCAGCCTGTGCAGCTTGGGGCACAGCCGGGTCCTGCCCATGGAACACTGCAGCAGGAACAGCCTCTGCAGCCACCAGCCTTGCAGGAGGCACAGCCAGGCACTTGACAAGTGGGACAGCCACTGGGTGTGCCACAGCCGCCACAGCCAACAGCACAGCCTGATCCTGCTACAGGAGAGCTACAGCAGTTGCAGCCAGTGCAGCCACCAGGTTTACACATGGTGCAGCCTGGCACACGGCAGTTGGGACAGCCGGGTGCTGCTCCACTGCCTGTGCCACAGCCACTGCAGCCAACAGCACAGCCCGGTCCTGCTACAGGAGAGCTACAGCAGTTGCAGCCGGTGCAGCCACCAGGTTTACACATGGTGCAGCCTGGCACACGGCAGTTGGGACAGCCGCGTGCTGCTCCACTGCAGGAGCTACAACCCATGCAGCCAACAGCACAGCCCCGTCCTGCAGATGGAGAGCCACAGCAGTTGCAGCCGGTGCAGCCACCAGGCTTACACGAGTTGCAGCCAGGCACGTGACATGTGGGACAGCCTGGTGCTCGTGCGATGCAGGATCCGCAGCCGGCGCAGCCAGGGGGACAGCCAGGGCCTGAAAAGGGTGTACTGCAACAGAGGCAGCCGGTGCAGCCGCCACCTTTGCTGCAGGAGTTGCAGCCCGGTACACGACACGAGGGACAAGACTTGCAGGAGGGGCAGCCAGTGCAGCCGGGAGGACAGCTTATTGATTGTGACATGCAGGATCCACAGCCGGAGCAGCCGGGGGCACAGCCCGGTCCTGCACATGGAGTGCTGCAGCAGTTGCAGCCGGTGCAGCCGCCGGGGGTGCTGCAGGAGGCGCAGCCTGGTACACGGCACGTGGGACAGCCTGATAGGGGTTTGTAAAGCATCATAGCAGAGCTGGGGCAGGAACCGCAGCCAGTGCATCCAGGGGCACAGCCAGGTCCTGCACATGGAGTGCTGCAACAGTTGCAGCCGGTGCAGCCACCAGCTTTACAGGAGGTGCAGCCAGGCACACGGCAGGTTGGACAGCCTGGTGGTTTTGCCTTGCACCCAGAGCAGGATTTGCAGCCGGTGCAGCCGGGAGCACAGCCTGGTCCTGCACATGGAGTGCTGCAGCAGTTGCAGCCCTTGCAGCCGCCGGGTTTACAGGAGGAGCAGCCGGGCACACGGCATGTAGGACACCCTGATGCTTGTACCATGCAGCCAGTGCAGGATTTGCAGCCGGAGCAGCCAGGGGCACAGCCAGGTCCTGCAGAGGGTGAGCTGCAACAGTTGCAGCCCTTGCAGCCGCCGGATTTCTTGCAGGCTGAGCAACCAGGCACACGGCAACTGGGACATTCTGTCAATAATAAAAATGAATGCAGATGATTAACCAATTACAGAATGTATCAAAATGGAAATAAGAGAACCATATCCCAATCTCAAAACAAAATCCTTCACCATCGTGCAATATAGTACAGGCCCAGGTAACAAGTTTTTGCTTTGGTACACATCCATTTTGTAGCATTGAGAGATAGATAAGGGCTTTTCTGAGAATTCCTATGTCCCCCGATTGGGGTAGGTAAATGTCTTGTTACTGGGTGTAACTAATTGTATTGTGCTTGGTGTTGGGATATGGCCCGTGCCTCTAGGAGTCCGTTAAAGACCCCTCTTGGGTAGTGCAGTCCTTATTCCTCAAACCCTTTTGCCATACTATCTATGTTTGGGTGGTAAAAAACAGCAATGGAAGGGTGATAGGTCCGGAACGCTAGAAAGGTGGAAGTCTTGGTACAGACAATAACTACAGGATGGAGCCGTGAGTACCAGTGTCACATATAAATATCTGATTTACCGTAAAACCTCGCGTATAAGCCACAGCTAGTACGCGAGTCAGATAGGCGCTGCGGCTTATAGGATGGGCCCATGGTCAGGGTGTGGTTTATACGTGAGCTTTGCTACTATGGTACAGTACTAAAAGTCATCATAATCAGATCTCTGTGTTTGGCCCAAACTCGGGGTGCGGCTTATATGCGAGGTTTTACGGTATTTAACTTTCTCTACCATGAACAAAAAACTTACTTCCTCCATTTGTACTGTTTCTGCAGTACGTTCTGGCAACGAAAACACCAAGAAGGATTCCAACCATGGCTGTGCCCACTGCGATCAGAACGATTGTCATTGTACTCATTCCATCATCTGAAATAAAACGCTTCATTGTGTTATTTTTCATTGCCATATCTTTGTTGATATTCATGTAGAAAGTTAACACACTATCTATTTTCTCCACCAAATCTTTCTTAGTGACAGGGCGAAATGTATGAACTTTATTTCCAGACCTATTTACATATATAATTTATGTTGCCAAAGTGCATCACTGCCGGCTATTTGTACTATAGCCTTCAGTCGAAGTTCTGCAGAGTGAATTTCTCCGCATTTCAAAACATTTTCACCATCATATATGCCCTGCGGCTCACCCTCTTTTGGTGCATTTGAAGTATAGTCAATTAAACTTTTACAGGTAGCCTGTTTGATTAAAGTAAAGATAAGAAACCCTATGTTTCATTATCCCACACTTTGGTGGAAAGACAAAAGAAACACTCAACTACTATTATATTATACGGGTTGGGACCTCTGGTGGTACCTGCAAATTATAACACTATTACAGTAACTTAACTCCTAATTCTTAATACCTTTTATGGACACTGTTTGCATGCTAAAAGAATGAATGTATTTGACTTGTATATCACCATGTGGATGTCAAATAAAGAAATTTAAAAAAAAACAAAAAAAAACTAGAGGCTGTACAAAGAAGCTGTTGAAATCATTCAAAACAGTAACCCACAAGAAACATGAAATAAGATTGCACTACCTGAAGGAGAGGTTGTAGTTGAAGGTGGAGGTTGTGGCGGCGGTGGATGCGGTGGCACTGGGGAATAGGGAAACATAGTTGAATATGCAGTATTGTGTCTTAATTGTCCCAAGGAACAAAGTACAAATGCGTACATTAAATCAGCTTCAAAGGAATGGATACATGGTCGAGGGGTTTTAACATGTCTAAGCATTAATGTAATAAGTAAACCAGGGAAGAGCCTCCTTCGCCTTCAATTAGTAAAGGTTATCCAAAGTCGAGAGCCTATGATTCTAACCATAAGTTGGTGTTTGCCATCCTATCACGAAAGTTACGGTGGCAACAGGGAGAACAGTAATCTCAGTTCGTGTACTATATTCTCCCAGCATAGTGCTGGTAACTGTTAACAAATGTGTTATAAGCTCTTCTCCGAACCCATCAAATCTGTTGTTGCTATTGTTTTAGTGTGACACATTATTCAACTTGTTTATCATGATGCTTAAAGTGAGTTTAAGCAATATCTAGTGTACTAATTTTTATACTCTAGTTAATGACTATTTTGTAGTTATTTCTCCTTCTTTACATCGGTAAAATTAAATGATTCATTACAATTATACTTCATAGCAGGTAATAAAATCTTAATCTTACATCCACAGTTTTTCCAGTACAAGGTTTCCTGTTGATTCCCAGTTGAGTAGATGCTGGACTGATCAAAATAGGAGAATACATGCTGACACCTGTTTCCATAGGGACCCGAGGCATCAAACATATAGCCATAACAATTGTCCAACACATTGCACTGCATCCGACATGCAGTGTCAAGGTTACCCTCAGGACTCGTGGATATCTGTCCTCCCCTCAGTCCCCTGCCAGGGTAGGCAGAGTAGGATGTTGAGGTACAGATGGCGCCACCTGGAAAATAAATACAACCATCAAACATCATTTATGATCTATAGGAATTACGATGCAGTCAGCTGAGAATGTCCCCCTGCTACCAATGGGTGTGTGTTTTTATGGCTGTGGCATTTACTAGTGTATTACTTTTAGTAGGTATCCCATGTCATTTTCAGATGTTATTGTTGCACATGTGGAAACTGTATAGATGGATAGAATATATTAAAAGATGAAAACAGTTCAAATATCAAGCAAATCGATCAAGCGGTTTGGATTTGACAGCCATTTGAAAATGTAAAACTGTGGTTTGGACTTAGCCAATTTCAGACCTTAGTCTCACATAGATTACGCAGGCATATTGTAAGTGTTCTGAAATCCCTGAAAAACTGAATAGATACTATAAACTGCTTGATCCCTGGGCACAGTATAACTCTCCTTCATTCAGTGAAGACTCAATAATTTAAGACGTGAACCAAGGATGACTTCAGAATTTTCATTTAAAAATGAGGAAAACGCTCATCTTTTGAATGTCCTCGAACAGTGAAAATTATCAAACCTTAAATCAACACCGCACAACAGTTGTTTCATATATCAAGTCGATTTCTGTCATGGGCATAGGTCAATGTGGTATATATCAGGTCCAGGCAATATTTATCTATTAAAAGTATATCAAGATACTAAGGAATTTGATAAAAGTCATGAAATTCTCTGAAATTGCAGCAAAAATCCCAGATTTGGGGCCACTTTATAGCATCTTACAACCCAATTTCCTCTTGACCATTGAAACCCACGTATGATATCAACTCATTTGTGCTATTCCTAGAACATAACCACACAATTATGTAACTATTAGGCCTTATACATAATGATTTATAAATCCTGATATTGTGGTTTTCTATGCTGGCTACAAAAGGGCTTAAAATTGGTGTACAAATGTCTAATTGAGTTATTTTGTATGAAATGTCAAGTATGAGTGTCCTGAAGGGTCAAATCTATAGATATCATATTTTATGTAACCTATGCATAGTCAATATATGAGGATATGTGCTTTCCGGGTCCAGAGGCTATCTCTTTTTTCTATTTTCGCTCTTATGCCATTAAGTGTGTCAACTATGCAGTTAGTGCATCTCAAAAAGCAAGGAAATACCTTTCAAATGACCCAAAATATATGTATCTAACATTTCTAAAAGTTGCTAAAAAGTGCCGGAAATTGCCCAAAAATTCCTATTTTTTAGTTAAAAAATACTTTCCAAGGGCCTATTCCAGCTTTTAATACCTCAAAATTACGCCTGAAGTGTCCTGCTTTCAGTGGTAAAGCAACTTAGACTATATCTCTTATGGCGTGGAAGCGAAAGCAGTGTCCATTACAGGGCTGAAGGGAGTTGGGAGATTTGTTTTAAATTCGCTCTTACGCCATTAGTTATATCAACTAGGTAGTTTGTACATCTGATAGAGCAGAGAAATACCTTTCAAATAACCCCAAATATGTGTTCATAATATTTTTTAAAAGTGCCAAAAATTGCCCGAAATTCTTATTTTTTTATTGAAAAATACTTCTAGAAGGACTACCTACATGTGTAATACCTTAAAATGACCCCCTGAATGTCCTGCACACAGTAGTATGACTCCTGAAACTGTATCTCTAATGGCGTAGGAGCGAAATCAGTATATATAGACAGTGTGTCTCCCAGGGCTGCATGGCTGTTCTCTGCCAGATGGTACCGTTTTTCAATATTTACCTAACTTCAGAGCATCGGTAGGGGTACTTATCATCATGATACATCTAGTCTGAGGCATTAGTCAGATGCGGATACATTAGAGGATTCATAAGCATATCTTAGATAGATGATAACCCAAGTAGTTTGGGAGGGACAGCATTTCTTAAAGTATGTGTTTTGGTGAGTTCTTACGCGAGGACACGGCCGGCGGCTGCCTACTGGGATACCTACTTTTAGGACACCTGTGAGGCCCCTGCGTCTCAAAAAGCCCCTATTCCTCAAATATTTGCGGGCCTTTTGAGACTTAGGGCTCACCTGAAATCGCTTTAATATGTTAAAACGTCCCTACAGGCCCCAAATCCAACAAAAGATGCCTAAGTATCAAAAGCTCTATCCAGCAAAAGCATTTGTAAGTAATTTGAGGACTATTTCTTACTTATTCAGCAAATAATCAGGCCTAACAAAAATAAAAGCCCCCTGAGAATTTGGTGTCAGGATTTGTTTATGCCCCCTCCCCTTCAGGAGGAAATATTTCATACCCCTCCCAAATACACCAAACACCCAATAATTAATAAATGACCACTCCCAAAAGCCCAAAATCCACAGCAGCAGGAATCCGGGTTAGAATGGTTTTGCAGCCTTGCCGCGCCAATTTCGCCCCTGTAACGCCGTGGACTTTGGCGGCACACCAAGGGGGGACGACAAGATTAAACTGGCTGTCAAAAGACCAGTCAAGGATATCTACACAAGATCACCACTGTACCAAGGTCAGAGACTATGGGACAGACTCAACTCAGTGCAGCAGAATCAACCAACCAAGGACAAATTCATCATTAGGGATTGGGGCTTTTTATGGCTAGGGACATGTCTCAAACCGAGATAGGGGCACATGGGGATTTCACCTGGTCCCTATATTTCAAATGGGCCAATTTTGAGGTATAGGGGTCTTTTGAGGGATAGAGACCTCACAACGCCCCCCGCATCTCTGTCAATACCAAATCCGGGGAAACAATGCATTTCTCATTAAAAAGAACACACAAACTATAAATGTGGAATATTATACAAATATAGGGTGACAGTACTCTGCCACCTCTTTTTGATTCTTCAACCTAGTACATGTCTTCTAAATCGTCTATAGTTTTTGCCCAGATAATCTTTCAAATCCAAAAACAAAAGTCGATGTCAAAGATTTATCTATTCTAGAGGTCATCCCAAAATATTAAACCAATACTGCAACCAAAAACTCACTGACAGATCAACTCCACTAGAAATGGAAATGGAAATGGCGTACTTACATAAATTGCAATACTTCGGCCAACATCATTTAAGTAAAATAAACCTATTATGTTACGACCAAGCTAGAAAGAGGGGAAATACTCCTATTGACACGTGTAATTAGATGATGAAATTTGAAAAGAGACACAGACACACTAAAGATGTTACCAAGTTACTCCGACTAGTCTGGGTCTTCTGGTCTTCCGATGGAGGAGGGCATAAGCTTTGGAAGTTATGTAAATGTTCTTCACAGTGAGTGAGGACAACACACATAAACAGGTATATATCATTTACCCTGCCCCTCCCGTTTTGAGGCTGACTTGTGCTCAGGAAGTGCACATTTTTAACAATAGGTGAGAATGGTGGTGATATCTCGTGGGGCGCACAAACAAATTTAAAAAAAGGAGTATGTGGTTCACTGACTAACAAGGTCTGTAACCCAGCCTCACGGGGACATGCCAACCCTACCATGTCTAATAACCCTGGTTGAAGTGTAAGTGAAGGAGTATGTCTATAGATATCGAAAGTGGAGGTATCTTAAAATGGGCCAAGGGCATAGGACATATAAATATGTATATATATATATATATATATGTATATAATATATATATATATATATATATATATATATATATATATATATATATATATATATTTATATATATATATATATATATATATATATATATATATATATATATATATTTATATATATATGAAGAGTTTGGTTCCAAAACGCAATAAGCGCCATTTTGAAAAATGACACCAATGTTTTACAAAGGTGTAAGGCAGGAATAGGTAAATGCACTTTTGAAACAATTTTTCCTCAAAATGCAATTTTTCATGTATTCAGGTCCTCTCTGGTGTACACATTATATCCGAGGCGCTAAAATTGCCAATATGGTAGCCTTAGAGAAATCACTACATGCTTTAATTCTGGAATGGATGTGTTACTCTTCACATATATATATATATATATATATATATATATATATATATATATATATATATATATATATATATATACATATATATATGTGTGTGTGTGTGTGTGTTTATATGTATATTAGGAGCAGTATATGCGCATATTCTCCAAACTTAATATTTACACATTTGACAATATTCCTCTTCATTATGTACTTGTATCAGTTTCACAAATATTATGCAAATGCTTTTCTTAATATGCATAATTCTGATAGTACCACGTGCTTATAAAATTGGATTGAGATTGATTATTGTGATATTCATTATGTTCCTGGTATTTTCACAAGGAGTGCTATAAGACTAAGGAAAGTATTTAGCACCAGTCACCAGATCACAAACGAATTGCCCTAACTAGACCTTAAGGTAATTTACCACACCTTAGTACAGACTTGCCCAATCAGATCAACACTAGACATGCAACCTTTGACGGTATTGAATCGAGTACACCTTGCACCCCAATGGCCCAAAAGTAAGACAATTGAAATTAGGTGGTTCATAGCCTTCGATTCTACATCCATTTTGAAATGTTAGCCTTCGCACATTCCGACAGGCAACGGCATTCAAGTCTTTGCCAAATTATAGGGAACCTATTCTAATCAATGAGGGATTCTCAATGGGCCAATAATGAGACACGTGGGGGACAAGAAGAGCAGAGGACCTCTACCGTCAACTCTCTCTCTGAGTACTAAAAAAAGACTATGAGAAAATATTGGTTGGGTGGCTTCAATGGACGGAGTCACTTTCCATACTTGTGAAATCACCCAACCAATGACACTTGTGGTTTGGCTGTATTGGGTTGGCTTCGAAAAGAGAACCCATGGATTATTGGTAGGCCAGCGTCCTGACCACACACACAGAAAAGTGAGAGTCATTGTCGCTAAAACTACCCTCACCTGATATTTCAGATATTTCGCCACGATATTTATATACAAATCTCAAAATTTATATTTCACCTAATCAATTACAATAAAGAGGATATAATATGCATTGGTTTACCCGGGCACTTCTAGAGAACTGTATCCAGGCCCGTAACTATGGGGGGTTCGTCGTTTCGAACGAACCACCCCACCCTCCCTGAAGGAGGGAAAGTGTTCCACCTAGCTGAGTGGAAAGAGGACATAATTGTCTACCTCTCATTTTTTACGGCTTGTCGATCGGACAATTATTAAGGATTCTATAGAGAAAACTATGAAGGATGGATTAGATACACAAAACTCAGCTTCTCTTTATATAACACAAAGTTCCACCTCATATTAGAAAAGTCCAGTTCCACCATTGAAATAATTACATAATTTTCCACCATATCCAAAAAAGAACCACCCCGTGAAGAGGGTTAGTTACGGGCCTGGTATCCCATGTATCATTGCTTAAAATATCTTGCTTTGCCTTACGTTTTCAACGACCCTCTTTTGGGGTACATGAATGACATGTATTCACATTTCCACATTGTGGTTAATCTCCGATTGACAGTAATTTAAACCACAGACGCTGTCACCTGGTCACTCCACCTACAATCCGGTATCCACAACCTTCCACCTACCAGGGCACTACGTTGCCCCCTGGTGTCATAGAACTGAACTCCTGGTGCCCTCTGCACACCTCCCTCTACTTATGCACACGGCCCCTTACCGCCGCAGTGCATTCTGCCCTCTTATCCGGCCTCTTATTCTTCAGTATAATGTAGGGGCTACATAATATGCAACTACTCTGTGTACAGAGTTAAAATATTCAGTATTTTTAGAAAGAATACAATGATGAAATGAGATACATCATCAGTAAGTGATGTACATGGTCACTTGCCTCACATGGTCACTTGTCTCAGATGGCCCATTTCTTCACCTTTTCTTAATTTAAATCATGTAGCCCCTGCCTCATACCTAATCATAATGGTGATATAATACACTACATATCGCTCTATCTTGTAGAAAATGATCTATTTATGTATCTTCGATCATGTAAGAGTGAGTTGTATTTACATTTTGACGTAGATCCTCATTTTGACATGTACATTACTTTATAAACGTGTATTCACATATTTCACATATGACATGTGTATTATTTCACATCCCTCAACTTACAACAATGTGAAACCCTCACAGGAAGTATGCTCCTTGTAACGAGTTCGGAGCATCCTTTCTGCATCGTAGTTCCATTCAGGAACTACCTAACCACCTGCCTATACTAGCCCCACCCTGCAACGGTAACCCAGCCACTCACACTCAAAAAACAAACTTGTCTCCAGACTCTTCAAAGTGACGGTCATAAAATAAACAAGTCAAAAACTCGTCTAAGTGACAAGGAAGTGTGTCTTCTAGCTGGAGATAGAAGACCCACTTGGCATGTGCCAGCCCAAAGCCCGACATTTGCCAGCTCCAGATACTATTTGTGGGATGGTAACCTGATAGGTTAGACAACTTTTGACTCGTTTATTTTATGATAATCACTTCAACGAGTCTGGAGACAAGTTTACTTTTTCAGTGCAGAAAGAGTCATCTACTAAAAACAGAATATCACTAGTGGGACACAGTCCACCTAGATGTTCCTGCATGAGATATAATCATCAATCGATTTCATATCAATATTGTAGAGAGTCCCTATGAGAAGAAAACCCAGGAATTTAGCCCCTGCCTCATGATTATACCACCAACTAGAAGCTACCAAACGTGTTTGCCTGATGTGAAGTAACCTCAGTCAGAATCCCAAAATATAGAACACACATGTTATATATATATATATCAATCAAAATAACATAATTACCTCATCCAAGGGGATTATAAGAAACCTGAACTTACCCCTCCATACTGTTGCGAGTAGCAGCAGACCCGTGAGGGCGTTGGCTGCTGCCATGTCGGTTGTCTTCTTGTGAACTTAACTTAACTTATGTCCACCCTCCTGCCTCTGCCGCTGTGAAATGTGAAACATACCATCTACACACAGAGAAAAGAAGTAGAATCACTGTGACTCCCGACATGATCACTGAGGTAACTCTCCTCAGAACTCTGAAGTGACTCCCTAACATTTGCAGGACTCTATAATAACTCTATAATGACTCCTATTCTAAGACGCCCTAATGATTGGGAGTCACTTTAGAGTCCTGGGGAGAGTTACCTCACTGATTAGGGCTGGACTCCCATTTGAGTCATTCTACTTCTTCTCTCTGTGCACCCCCTCCCCCCACCAGACACACAAACACACAAACACACACACCCCTACCTCAGGTTGTTGTGAAGTAGTTCCAGTCTGATTAACTCATGTCCTGAGATGGTCGTGCTCCGAAAAAAAAGACTGAATGTGAATCATACATAAGTAGGTCGAGTAAAATGTGAAACATGTTATACATGTGTAGGGGTTGTGGAAGTATCACACGAACACAGGTTCTAAATTCGGTTTGAATGCAACAGGTTTATTCATTCACGATCACAGCCTCAAAGTAACACGAAGGTTTGTTCGGTTCAATCAAATAACCAACTCGAAATGTACAGCGTTCTACCTTTAGCTCAAAGTCAGCAAAGCTGGATGATCTGGTCCTGAGCCAGCATGGCTGGTGCAGGAGCCAGAGAGTGGGAGGGGTGTAGGTGCCCCGTGATCGAAAAGGTAACGAAGGTATCGAAGGGTGTGGGTCTGAGCTCGTCCTGGGACGAACTCCCTGAGGTAGCTAACCTCGGCCTCTTATATACCCTGAGCGCGGACCAAGCAGTGTCGACGTGGCACCTCACCGGAGCGCCGTATGGAGTGCCCTGCCTGGCTCCGCTACCGGATAATCAAAAGGACATGCCGTAGGTGTTGCCACCTAGTGTCCGAAGGAGGCACTTCCCGCGTTGACTCCACGAACCCATATATACACGTATTATTCGTGCCCCTACACATGTGAATGGAATGGAAACGTTCTTTTTCAGGTTCTTTTTCTTTTAATTTCGTCAGAATTAACTGTTATAATGGCTGGAATGTGGAATATAGACATTATTTACCAGACATTTTGTAAATGGATTTTCTTGTTTTTAATGTCTGAAGAACAAGAAAAAATCAAATGTAAAAGAGACTTGATGATTTTTCAATTTTATGGACATTTTTCACATGTTCCTACTTCATATAGCTTTCTAGACTTTGATAATCTTAGCATCCATTTAAAAAAGTGACCACTCCCTAGTAAACCTTGTCTTTACATTCAGACCATCAAAACCGTTAATTTTGTTCCACTCACATTCTAACCCTAACAATGGTCATTCGAATCCAAGGAATTTTAAAGAGACATCGTATACGGAAATAATGATCATAATTAGTGATAATACCATTAAATGATATTGCGTGATTTCTACCAGGAAAGAGGAGGGTATCTTGTATTCTTAAATGATAATTTTTTATCCTGTGAAATATTTACACATCATCAGACATCGTTCTATTTTTTAAATAGTTTTATTGACCACATATCACACTAAGCAATACGATCCTCTAAAGAAGTAATGGCGAACAGTGACAGTACAGTCATGTGTAACAATCAATGTGAGAAAACAAGTAAACAAAAAATTAAATATTATTATGAAAGTATACTTTTAAGTATTCTTTTTGTAGTTCCTTGGGAGGTCGGTAGACTAATGTCAATAAGTGTAGCGCGTCACTTTATATATATATATATATATATATATATATATATATATATATATATATATATATATATATATATCTATATATATATCCTAGGAGGGTGTTAATGTCATTGGTATATGTAACTCAGCAGCAGCGGACCACAAACATAATAGTCCTTATTTATTTTACACAGAATAAGACATTTTGTAAGGGGCACTTGAAGAGTCAGAATAAATTACTAGAGTTTTATATTTACGATTTTCGCTTTGAAAACATGTCCAGAGTTACATTTTTGTAAACCCAGGGGTACCTGGTCCCAGAGTTCCATACCCCTGTATAATGTTCCCTTTTTGTACTTTTCATGTTTAGGTCTCCTGACTTTCAACTTAACCTTTTTATCTGACCTCATCCGGTTGCGTTGTATCACTGGATCATTAGGATCTTGGGCTACCTTATAATAGTAAAACAAGATGTCTCTTTTAACTTTCAACTTTACACTTCTTATGAATGGCATCTCAATGTTTACGTTCACAATTGGTTAATGTTTTAGATATGACTAAAATTAATGTGAAACATAGATCAGTAAGTCTAGTAAAAAATAATGTGAAGCGTGTTATGCATGTAAACAGTTTGGATGCGAAACGACATGAGTCCATTCCAGAATTCGAGAAAATTATAATGTTCTTTGTAAAAACACCTGGGATGAATCATAATATGTTAGTAACAGAGTGTATTATTCACAGACCCGAAATACATAAAAAATCATTAAAATTATTTGAGGATTATATCTAATCATCCCTAACACCGAATTTTGCCCCTTTTTTCAAAAACAGTGTTTTGTCTCCAAATTCCTCGTGTGAAAAATGCGAGTTTATGTGCATGTCAATGTAAATACAATGTTATGTGAAAATATAAGTACTATATTCGACATTATAGCTAAAGGGTGAGTGGGCGTGGCTTTAGAAACTGCATGTCCTGGGTGGAGCTCTAACAAGTTGAAAAGGAATGCTTGAGGGTAGTAGAGCGTGTTATATACCAATTGGGTGTTTTAGTGGAGGCCTACAACGGGGAAGCTGTTTGGGTAAATTAGAAATAAACTCAGTTTAATTGGTTTTAAACAGTTTAATTAAATTAAACCTGATTATTTCGAAACAATAGAGGTTTATTTCCAATGAGCTGGATATTATTTCTTGCAAACTCGTTTTTTTTAAAAAAGTGTTTTATTGGGTATATCATTGGATTCGGCGCATTGCCGTTCTGCCTCCAAGCCCCCTTTCTCTTTTGTAGGGCTCTTGAAGAGGAACAGCTTACAGTCATGCCAGTCTATATAAGAAAGATGTTACAGATTTATGGGCTAAAATAAACATATATTTTCTACAGGCGGTATAAATTTGATGAGATGAGATGAGAGGATGACATCATATTTTACCGTTACATATAATGGGAGATAAGTACAGCTAGTATTTTGCTACTTACATGAAACAAGTACTATAATTCTTTTTTATCGAAACCTTAAAGGCATTAAGGTCTTCAATTAACGTGTATTCAGCCTTTAGACTATTCCATATGCTAATTGCTCTATACACACAGCTTCTAACAACTATGGGTTTTAATGAACGTGGTACAAGTAATCTCTTTCCTAAATGCCTACGTGTTGGTATATGTCTGTGATCTACATATCTATCATCTTTTGATATAGTAAAAGCATAGAAAATTAAATGAACATTTCTTCTATCTTTGAGTTCAAGACAGTGGCTCATGGCGTGTAACTGAGCTGTGGTATATAGAGGGTTTTGTTCTAGTCTGACCTGGTAAACAGTCCTCAGACACTTATTTTGTAACAGTTGCAAGGCTTTATTTTCCCCTTTGTTAAGCCTATCCCATACATAGTCTACATAGTCGAAAGAGGGTAGTACCATTGTCTTGTATATAACAAGGGCAATATCCGTTTCTACATATGGTTTGACCCTAGCCAGTTGACATACTTTGTCCCTTATATTACGAGATACTTCCTTTCTGTGTTCTATAAATTTCAATTCCGGATCCAGGGTGAGACCCAGGTATTTAAACTTATATACTCTCTCGATAACCACTCCATTTATCTGAAAGACAGGATGAATATGGTCGACATTATTGAAGATCATCCATTTAGTCTTACTTTCATTAATTGTAAGGCTGTTAGTTACACACCATGAGGACAGCTTGAGTAGGGCAGCATGCATACATGCCTCATTTTTTACAGAGATCACCGCATCATCCGCATACAATGTTACATCATAATCATACAGACCCGGGAGCGAATTAATGTAAATAGAAAACAGTACAGGACCCAAGACTGAGCCCTGAGGCACTCCATACACAATCTCTCTGTTACTTGATATGGTATCATTGGCAATCACGCACTGTGTTCTTCCAGTAAGATAGTTTTGAAACCACATGCATGAGTTCTCATCTAGTCTATCCAAGATAAACTGGGCTTGTTAAAATAAACTGGGTGTATTTCGAAACAGGAGGGCTCTCTCTTAAATTTTGTGTATTTGTAAAAACCCTTCCTATTCTAAATTCAACCATCATACAGGCTCAGTGATTTATCGGTTTGGAGATACTTACTACCAGCACCCCACCTGGTGAGTAGTGACTGAACTGTCAGTAAACCAAGATAGTGACCTCTGCATTCCCTGCAGCAGGAGGTGTGCAGTTGACTGGTGGCGGTAACTAGAGAAATTAACTCATCCTATTCGAATCAAACCCAGTTTATTTCACAATTTCACTTAAATTAAAAACAATAAAAAAATAAAAAATAAAAAAAATCATATTTGAGATGAGCTCACAATTTTCATTTTATTTAAAATAACCATCCCCCCTCCCATTAAACCCCGTTTTGATTAATGCATGAATGCAGCACTTACCTAACTTTTTGCGAGAAATTCTATCAAAAATTAAATTGCTGAAGTGTTTTTTTCTGGGTGACCCTTGACGGCTTCCGTACGTAAAGACATTACCTGGAACAACTTGACTTGCCAAGGTTGACCGGAGAGAGTGTATATAGCACATCCCCAGGTAGTATAATTGTGCTTACATTATTCCATGAATCATTCTAATTTGTACAAATTATCACATAAAACACCAAACGCGTCTGACTCTATTACTGCTTAATTACTTTATTAATAGCCAATAGTAAGAAACAAATTTGATTAGAGAATCAACTGAAATATGATTTTAATATGTATACTAGTCTGGCAGATCATTAATGCTAGTCTATATAGTACAATTCGTATCTCAGGTTTACTTTTTAAATTTTGCTACCACGTGGCAGCATGTATGCTCTAGTCCAGCAGAAGGGATCATTATTCCAACAGAGTGTTCCCAATTATATGTATACCTACTATAATGAGGTGCATAATAATGGTGTCTAATATCCCAGGACACTGACTTCATCCTGATCTATTTTACCCAAGTCAGTTATAGAGCTCATATCTGTACTATAAGTTTCAAATTTAGTCAACAACAATAAGAAATGCAAATACAAATCATTTTGTGTAATAATGTGCAGTGTTATTTCATGATAAACCATTTTAACCCACATGATAACTTAATCAGTTTGTCACAAAAGTAGTCAAAGCATTACGATAGCAAGGATTATCTGTGTAGTTGTCTCATAGGTTGTCAGTGCTGATAACAAAATACAACAAAATGTAGTTTGCTGAAGTTAAATTGCATATTCATGATTGTCCCAACCTTTTAACTCAATATTGAAATTGGGCTCAAAAGCCATCCCCACGCAATGAAAACCCAGTGACAAAATAATCTTGAATCAGGACAAGAGGTCACGACTTGTCTTGTGGTTGGTATCGGCGTTAGGGAAACAATAATGTGAATGAATTGCCGTATTTGCTGAGAGATAACATGTTTTCCCCCTCTATAAGCACCTATAACCACAACATAATGGGCCAGGACTCTCTCTCCTGAATTGAGGCTATTTTGTGACTGGATTTTCTTTTGTTGCACCTGGATAACGTCTTCGCCCTATTCTAACATGTTGCTTTAACGCTTCATGTTCATTTGTCATCATGGTGTACCAATGCAGCAATTTTGAGTCATGGGCCACTGGTTCGGGATTCTATGAACCCTGTACGGTCTGTATGATGAATGAGTGCAGTAGCATTGAGTTACATGCCAGATCTGAATTCATGCATCATAAAAAAAAATGGGGCACAGTGCACTGGAACACTATATTGTCCTTAATTGCCACTCAGGCTGACTGTATACACATCATTGTAGGGGCTCGCAGCGACAGAGAAGGTCTGACCGGGATATGCATTAGTTGGGGGCAGCAAGGCGGGGAAGACGGCAGCAGGTTTATGATGCATCATTTGGGGGCCGGTGTCACAGCATGATCCCTTGCAGGTTTTGCAGCCGGTGCAGCCGGGGCCACAGCCCGGTCCTGCACATGGAGTGCTGCAACAGTTGCAGCCCTTGCAGCCACCAGATTTGCTGCAGGAGTTGCAGCCCGGTACACGGCATGAGGGACAAGACTTGCAGGAGGGGCAGCCAGTGCAGCCAGGGGGACAGCCTTGTCCTTTTTTGGTCTTGCACCCAGAGCAGGATTCGCAGCCGTTGCAGCCGGCGACACAGCCTGGTCCTTCACTTGGTTTGTTGCAGCAGTTGCAGCCGGTGCAGCCGCCTTTGGTCTTGCAGGTGGTACAGCCAGGCACACGGCAATTGGGACAGGGTGCACCACCGTTTAACCAACCTGGCGATGAGAGAAATTAAGACAGATGTTTGATAAAATAGTTTTGAATGATGAATATGGGAATGTAGTTGGGTGGTGAGGGGTAATGTTATGCTGTTTGTTTTGATTCTTAGTAATAGTGACATTCAAATTTACAATTTTGTACTCTACCATAGCATTGTGATATAGTGCAGGGGTACTATTTTATTGGTCATAAAAAAATGTTCTAAAGAAAACGGCCAATTTGGCTAGAAAAGTGCTGAAACGGAAAAGGTCAAATTTCCTAAAAGAAATGGTCAATTTGGGGATGAATCTGTCAAAAATATTTTTTGCTCTTCTATAAATGATTTTCTTGTAAAATTGGACATTTCTGACAATGTTTTGCGATATTTCGGGAAATTTTACGCGATATTTGAGGTTTCTTGCCAAATTGCCCATTTAATGATAAAACTGGGTATTTTGTGATTTTTAACATTTCTTTTTGGCCAATTAGCCATTATCGGGAATTTTCACATAGAACCCTATAGATTACTATGTATTCAATTCCACTGAAAAAAGATACCTGTCACAGGTTGTCATACATCAGGTTGACCCTCCTAATAATAAGTTAGCAAACTGAGATTGCCATGAAAGCTAGATTCTGTGACCACTATGGCAAAATAGAGCGTAGCGAGTTTACCCACAGGGAGCTGTCATACCACATAAATTCCTGCTCAAAAGAGTCAAGACACAATGACCTTGCCATCCATGTTGTTGATTATATATATATATATATATATATATATATATATATATATATATATATATATATATATATATATATATATATATACAAAATTGTATTAAACATAACTGGATAAATATATGTGTGGGCTTGATAAGAACAACAATGAATATCATACAATGAAAGGGTGAGAGGTCAGGAAGGTTAACACAGTGTCCTGTATGGGGCAGCAATGACTAGTCAAACCAAGAGTGTTGTTTATAAACGTAACTATCTGATATGTTTGATATTTAGCCATAAAAGCACAACTTACCATTACCGAGCGGGCAACACTTGGTGGCAAGGAGCATACCAAGGATCATCCCGCCAATGGCTGTGAACACGGCAATAAGGACGACTATTCCTGTACTCAATCCATCAACTGAATAAAAACATTAAATGATTGTATTATTTATATTGCAGAGAGATCAAACCTTGATGAGAAGTATTTTGGAAAGTATTCAACATCATCAAATTCGAACTTTAAATCAAATATGACTATCTGAACTGTCAACTTCCAGATAAGAATTGGTCTGTGGTATTATTTGAAAATGCCTGGTGATGTGAACCCAGTTATTCTTAGAATAAAAGATAAAAGAATGTATTTCAAAACATTAACCCCCTGAAATAAACGAACAATTCAATTAACTGAATTACCATCAGGGCAGGGTGTAGCTGAGGGTGTAGGAGGAGGTCGTGTCGGTGGTGGTCTTGTTGTTGTTGTAGTTGAAAGAGGAGGTGGTCTTGTTGAGACTGAGGAATAGAGAAACATATCGGATATGCATTATTGTGTTTAAGATTGAAAAATTGGGGCAAACTTACAAAGGCAAAACTCATCCTATAGGTATGGGTATTGGCATCTTTATCTTCAAGTTTAGTGTTAGTCATTGGTAATTCCTTCTTGAGAATGTGGGTGAAGCCCTAGTTATTTACCCTGTTTGTGTGTAACTAAGGGGGGAGCGCATGCGCATTGGCAATCTGTATGGCGAGCCGTTAATGCCAATTAAATATGAGTTTTAATTTTTTTTTTAAATTGCAATGAATAGGTAATGTTGAAATTTGAAATAATAAGAGACTCAGGCCAACACTAAAAACCACCAAAAGTCGAATTCGTCAGGTTCCTGTTTTAGTTAGTAACACATGATTACCGCTTTAACATTATCGTCTCAGTTAGTTAAAAGCATTGTTCACGATAGCAAAATAACATTCAGTGAAATAACTATTCCAAATAGATAGAAATAATATTATGTAGCTTATTAATTTGTACATTCTGGTTCAAAGAATATGCATAGTTATTTTCCCTTTATTTACTTTTGGAAAATGACAACTTTATATTTAGATATGTCATAAGTAGTGATATAACTTGAACCTTACTTCCACAGTTTCTCCAGTACAAGGTTTCTTGTTGATTCCCAGTTGCATAGATGCTAGGGAATTCAAAATAGAAGAATACATGTCGACACTTGTTCCCATTTGGCCTTGTAGCATCAAATATATATCCATAACAATTGTCGAAGGTGTTACACTGCAGAAGGCATGCAGTGACAGCATTAGCATTGGCACTCGTAGATATCGGTCCTCCATTCACTGACATCCCCGGGTAGGCAGTGTAGGATGATGCCGTACAGATGGCGCCACCTGCAGAATAAGTACAACCATCAGACATCATTGATTGATAGTATAGAGGATGAGGTAAGGTCACTCATTGTCAAAGTCATCTAATACCAGCAGCCTAAATATATTCAACTTAAAAACAAGGGTAAGATTCATGCAATAATCTATCCTATAGCTCATCAGGAGGCCGTTTTCCCCATATATATGTTTAAAAAATTGCTCTAGGATTGTTTTGATGAAAAGATAAGTTAAGTCCAACTTCTACCCTTATGATAAAAGAAGTTAAAAAAAAAGAAAGAAAGGGGTTTCAAAGAAATTATACCAAAAAATGTCTTTTCTTCTGTAACTCAGTAAATAATGGCCCTATGGAGCTGAAACTCTGCGTATAGACTCCTCGTCTAAATGGTGGTAGACAATAGCTATCAGAGTACAGAGCTGGCTGGGCGCCAGAGGTGAATCCAGTGCCTTCCCCGACCTCTCCTGTCTCTTCCCCCACCTCTCCTGTCCCTTCTCAAACCTCTCCTGTCGCTCCCCTGTCCCTTCCCCTACATACGGACCCTATTTATACCATCCCCAGCCTACCTCCGTATGTTGGTACATATTATGACGTCACAGATGGAATTTTTACTCCATATTGGTTCCGTATTGGACCATTGGGGAAAAACGCCCTCCTGGAAGTTTAAAAGAACAGCTGAAAGCATAAACCTAGCCTGTCTAGAGTTGAGCTTTGGTTGTTAAAATCTTTTAAATATTTGTTGTATTTCGGCCAACTTCCGAAATTAAGGTGTTACTTCTGCTCAGCTGGCTGTTCAGGAATTTTTGGGGTTGTGGGCAGATATTATTTTATTCACCTCCCCCCCCCCTCCATTGTAGTCGATTTTGGAGCCTCGACACGTACAGTCTTTTATTTAGCTTTCTATCCAACTACATTAGTGTGTACAGATCAAAGTATCATTTCATGGTGAATACGGCAGTTCCATTGACTTGACCAAGAATGGCCATATTTCACAATTCAATTCAATTCAAAATTCTTTTATTTATACTGGAAAAATGGTAGGTCACAGACCTGTATTCACCTTATTCCAGTCAATGGAACATATATCAGAGTATTCACATGATTCTTCACAATGTACATGTAAAAGACAGATAGTAAATATAAGAAAAAGATAAAGGCATAGGCTTAGAGCCATGACTTAATATAATAGAAATAGGGGATAGTTTTGATCCTCATGGTGAAGGCTGATGTTATTGCCTTTTGGACTGATGTTGTAGTCCTGGTTGAATGGTGGTCAATCATTCAACAGTAGTAATGGTGGGTCTCTGGTAAAAGCTATGAACATAAAACAAGAAAAACACCCCCCCCCCTCTTAAATAACCCTCCCCCGTATTTCATGGCCTTTTGAATTATCAAAATTGATCATTTAATCACTGTAAAATAGCCATTTCAGATCAATTGAATGTAATTTTAATGAATATAAATAATATTGACATGAAATAAACAGAGAGGGGTCCTCGTGAAATAACCCTCAGTGGGGAACTATGTATACTCGTGAACCTTTGTAAATTTATAAATGTGCCTCTTCTATATATGTCCTCAGGTAGCCATGGAGGGTCACTGACTAACAAGGTCTATAACTCACCTCACAGGGGCATGTCAACCCTCACAGAGAAAAAAGTGAGCGTCAGCTGGACTCTCCCCAGGTGAGATAGTCTGCTAGACTTTCACTACTCCCTTTTAAGAGTCAGCCTGATCCTTGAATGACAGTCAGGCAAGACAATTCTTCATACCAGAGTCACCCTGACTTTCTTCCCACGGTCTGGCAATGTCTGACTTTGGGATGAGGGTCAGTTAGCCTGAGCCTTCTTTGTTTTCTACCAGGTGGGGACACAATACAGTATTGAGCTTTATGGTAGGATATATGACACCATTCTTGTGGATTTGGAAAAAATACATTAAGATTCTGGGATCACCTCTG
Organism: Harmothoe impar; assembly: GCA_947462335.1. NCBI lineage: Eukaryota > Metazoa > Annelida > Polychaeta > Phyllodocida > Polynoidae > Harmothoe > Harmothoe impar. The sequence goes on from OX381711.1 coordinate 21,690,089, forward strand.
ACATATGTTGGTACATGCATGTATCTCTATGTTGTTACATACCTATATGACTGGTGGTCTGTGGAAGCAGACCCTTGCCTGTTCAGGACAATACTATAATCTCGTATGGGATTTCTTTACAGGTGTTGGGGAGGCCATATATCCATTAGAGACTATTAGAGAATCCAGCTATGCCTGACTTTCATTGAGGCCAAAGTCTAGCATTGCTAGACTCACATCCATATGTGAGACAAGCTTGGCTGGACTCTCAATAATCAGAGTCTGGCATAGCCGTACTCTCACTCTAGGTACAGTCCAGCATTGCCAGACTACCCTTGAGTGTGAAAGTTGTTGTCATGAAAGTCAGGCAGTGCTGGACTCTTTCTTAAGTCAAAGTCAGCCTGACTTTCATATGAGGGTGTTTTTGGAGACATGATATGCCTGACTATGGCATGTGAGTCCAGCTGACTCTCACTTTTCTCTCTTTTCTGGCCTGTCTAATACCTCAACATGTATACAAGTAGTGGGCACATCTATTCATCTCAAGGTAATGGCATAGAAAGGGGGAGATATGATATACATGGATGACATACAATGTACATGTATGTATATTCATAGCAGTATGACACAAATGTTTCAGATTAAATTATTCATATTGTTTACAGTAACCTGAAACATAAGGTTCAAGTTCCCTAATCTAAATTAATACTTGGATTAATATATCTAATCATAGTATGTGATTGTGAAATTATGAATAATTAGTGTGATATTCACTATAATGTCCTGAATTCTATATATTAGATATTTTGATCATCACTGTGTCAAGGATAGTTATGGGCGTAGGCAATGTAGTGTCAGGATAGAATTGCCCCATCCGCACAAATTGGTCTAGCCTCTAGATCTAACCGATTAGACAGTAAGACAGTATCACAGTAAAATCTATACCTTATAAGAGACACACCCTTTCCGGCAAATTAATACTAGACATGCACATTTCCTGGGTATGTAAATGACCTTAATATAGATTGACTCTCCCCTTAACCAAAAATCCATAGTAAGATGATTAAAATTATGTTTATGTTAATACCATTTGATTGTCACCCATCCCCTTGATACTCTACCTTTACAGTCTTTGGAATATCTTTATGATATATTGGAATATTAGGTAGGATTTAGAATTTGGTAAACATCGGTTGTGTGCATAACCAGGGCATTCCAGTAAACTTTCTGGAGAAGATTATACTTCTTCAATCGCCTAAATTTACGTTAATGTAGAAAGTATAACCAGTGTGACCACACACCAACTGTATACAGGGCATCCTTTCTGCGTGGCTGCTCGCATGTATAGAGGATATAAAGAGCACATTTCTTGGACTGCTGCCTTTAGCCCCACCCAATAACAATAACCTAACCACTCAAATATCTACACCTGTTAAATGCAGATATAATGTCTACATGTAATTATTATGTAGATAACCTTAAGCCATTACATAAGATTTTACCCTTCATGAAGAATAACATCATAACTGCACTCTTCATGATGATATTGCAGAGGGAGTAGTAATTCAACCTCCTATCTCTCACAACCTTACACCGGGTCCCAGCACGACCAGCCCCACAGGTGGAACTACAGGTGACTGCTACTCATATGTATACACAGTCCCATACATGTTTACCTGATATGAAACAAACCAAATCAAAATCCCCAAAATAAAGTACATGTTCCTAATCAATATCAAAGCAGACCTTAAGATATCATGAGATATGAAGGTAATGTCCACTTACCCCTCCATACTGCTGTGAGTAGCAGCAGGGTGCTGAGGGCGGTGGCCGCTGCCTCCATGTTGGGCGTCTTTGTGTGAACCGTAACTTCGTACCACCCTTACGCCTCTGGTACTATACATACATGCCATCTACCCCACCCCTCTCCTACACACACCTATGTCTAAGGTGGTCGTGATTCAAAGTGGTTCCAGTCTGATTAACTGTCCTTAAAGGGAGAGTCATTTAGGGTTAGATGTTGGGGAGAACTCCTTCCCTTCGAAGGCATTTTTACTGTATGTGTTTGTAAGGTTACAGGGTGAGAGTTTTGTTAAGAAAAATCCTCTAAAAAATTCACCAACTCATCCACCCCCATTTCAGAAATAGATGACTCGACCTTGTTTTGGGTGGGTCGGTAGTTGTCTTCCCTACCACCAGGACCTAGGACTGGAGTTAGGCCACATGTGACAGCCACTATCTTGAAAACCATGTCATGTCACACCAAGCTGGCCTCCAGTCACTATGAGAGAGCATCCTGGAGGGGATTGGGAGAACATGTCAGAATGAGGTACCTCCACGGGCCTAGTACAGACCCACTGCTGAGGCTTCCTGTTGCATTGTGAGCTGTGTATTTAGAGGAATATTGGTTAAGAGGGGCGAAGCTAGAGAGGCTGAAACCCTCTAGCAGTGCGGCAGAGTTAACACATGATCCTATAATATAGTAGCATGACATGGCTATTAGAATGTCAGAATTTAGGAAAATCTCATTTGAATCTAACCAATATCGAAATATGAGTTAATGTTCAAGATAAGTTTTATGTAGACTTTATATACATGTATAATGTAACTCTAGCCCCCCCCCCCCCCCCGCTCTCTCCCCTTCTATCTTTCTCGTGTTGGCTCCCAGTGGGCACAAAACTCAGTTGAATGTTGAATCAATGTTGCATCAACATTGAATCAACATTGTCAACCAGTTTTCAATGTTGATTCAATGTTCTGTGCCCACTGGGCTACAGTGGGCCATGATTGATACAACTCTATTACATCAAACTTTTATAGGCAATGTAAAAGAATATATTATAGAAATAAAAACAGTGTATTTAATAAATTCGTCTGTTTATTTCTGGGATGGGATAATACATGAACGAATATGGAGGCATAGGTCCCACATGTCTTTGCACAGTTAGTGGTTACGTCAGTTAAAATGAAATAGCCACTACCACAATTTACATTTAAAAAATGTAATGATACAAAAAGATATGATATCTAATAATAAATGTGTCTTTCCATTTTTTTCATGTTTTCCATAAAGAATTGGCCAAAAAATGTTTTTCCTAAAACCTCATTTCTGTGATGCGCGCGGTGCTGTGAAACCATTTTATTTTTTGAGTAGCTTACTGGGGAATATCTTGTTTATGATGTTTAAAGGGGAAGAAGTCCGATGTTCAGATCAATCTTTGATTCTACCGTCACTATATATTGACCCATTAGGGGCGCTTTTTATACAGTAAACACATATCCGTCTTTCTGGAAAGCTTAAATGAATGCCTATGTTCTAACAGAACGTGTTTTATATATGGTAGTGTAGAGTTCATTCATTTGAATAGTATAAAAAAAAAGACTCGGAGTTCAGTTTTTAGGATGAGAGAGATGTTCCAGGAGTGGTTTATTTCAATGATACTTACATAGTCCACGATGCACGGTAATATAGATAATCTGATCAAGAAACTAATCAGTGGGGGAGACCGAGGTAGGTCCGCCAACCTTTTATACATATTCGGGACCAATAATAGCGTCATCTACAGTAGATCCTGTAGTACCCCCCCCCCCCCCTCACATTATGCATAGATGAAACTCTTGCAGACACCGCTTGGTCTGACAGCCAATACCATATACAAGCGTATCCCCTACTCCAGCCAAATTCCAATCAACATTGGTTCTAATAATTTCTGGCAACGTTGACAGAGTAGATGCCATTTGATGTGTTAGCAGGTACAGCATAGGTCTGGCCTGAGTGCATGTTGCTGCTGTGCATGCATGGTCCTGGTTTGACCTGCATGGGGTGGTGGGGAGGTGGGCAGCCGTTACAGCCCTGTGCATGGCAGGACTTTTTGGTCGGGGAACACGTTGTGCCAGAACAGCTAGATGGATGGGAACCGCCAAACCAACCTGTGATAATTGAAAAGTATAGAATAAATTGTAGCATACACATCAACTGCAGAGTTTCACTGCAAGGTGACATCGGAAAAAAAAAGCTACAGTTTTCAATTTTGGAATTTTTTTCCCCTATTCATTTTATGTTTATTTATAGCTTGTCAAAAATATTCATTTAACAGATGTACACTAACTTATAACATGGATAACGCTAAATCAACATTAAGGTATTCTTACTTCTTCCATGTCCAATGGGGCAGCATTTCACAGCCAGCAGCATCCCTATGATGATACCCCCAACCGCCGAGAAACATGCGATAAGCACGACCAGGCCTGTACCTAGACCTTTAGCTGGAAGCAATCAAGTAACTTATGAATATTCTTTTCTCAATCTCCGAGAACAGGGGTAGGCCTGTCTGGATGGAAAGCACACAGTCATAGAAAGAGAAGTGTCAATGTCGCCAGAATGACTCAGGCAGTGACTGCTGCACTAAAGAGAGTCATTTTGGCTACATTGAGTTATCCTACCTCTAGCTGTGAATCCTACCTCACCATACCTATCTCATTTTCTCCTTCTACATTATTATGATGGTGGGTCATCTTTACCGTTATAATGAGAAACTGTGACTTGTGAGATAACGATTTATTCCCTCAGATACCGATGATGAATTAAAAAAATACAATATAGTCTCAACATTTATTCGTTCTGCTGTCTTTTAAATTGACTAAACATGATTAAATACCAGGAGGACAGGGAGCAGAGGTAGTTGTGAAGAATGGTGGGAAGACTCTCCGGGTTGTCGGGGTTTGTCGGGTCGGCCGTCGGGTTGTAGGTCTGAATGGCGTCGTTAGATATGGACAGAATGGAGGTGGAGTCACGACTGGTGGAAAGGTTCCTGGAAACGTGCTAAGATGTGGCGGTGGAGTGATAGCTGAAATCATGAGTAATGCAAGCAAAAAAATTAGTAAAACATTCATCACCATAAAAAAACATCCCATTTTTATCATTTTCTATCCATCAGGATCTGACATCGGCTGATCAATTACTGTTCATGCACGTTTTGTGAATGGGCTTCATCAATCTTGGCCGATTCTATTCAAAGTTTAAAATTGAAAGTGTGGTCATGAAAACGTGTATCTCTTCCTGACAGGAACATGGTAAATTTAGCTGAAAATGTATTTGACGAATTAAAACCATGATTTCATTCGTTTAGTGAAAGTCTAAATGTCAGTATAGACATACTTGTTATTGAAAGTTAAACCATTCATACTACAACTATATGCAGAATTTCCGAAAGGCTCAGGTTAGGCCTACTATGTTTTTACTTCACAAGGTTAGGATAGAAAGTTGAAATTAAAGAAACTAGATCTTACATGGGTAGCATACTTTAACGAGGAGGATGGCTGCTGGGTCAGCTCTTGCGTCGTCCATGATATAACCGTATTTATGAAGACACCGGGTAATATACCAGACAAAGGCATTACAATTGGTGATGGAAGAACATCTAATTTGACATTCGCAGAAGGATCTAACCATAAATTGATCAGTGAGCCCGCCGATGATCCTGCCTGGGTGTTGAACATAGTTATTGCATGTTGGACCTCCTTGGGTGTTCACTATAATTGAATACAAAGAATAGGAGATGGTTACAGAATTGGTAGCCATTTGGTGACATAATCAATACTCTAACCGTTATCGGATAACCCATGACTGACACTCTTTCCATCCTATGATAGGGTGACGGTGGTACATGGTTTGCTTGTGCATGGGTCATTTACAGACCCAAATCAGTTCTCCAGGTATAAATAAAATAGAATACACTTTCCCACTTCCTGATGCAATACACATATCTTGACTATTGTGCTACACGGATACATGTTACACGGTTGACATTCATATACTTCCTCGTCCATGCCCACAGTAACGCTTTCCTATACTAAGTCAAGGTTGCGGGGCATATTGTATCGACAAAATCTATAATGAAGATGATGCCTTGGGATTGGATCAATCACAAATTTAAAACTAAGCCCTACCTTGGCAAACTGCTAGTAATAGCAACAGAAGTTTGACAGCAATGACTGCCATGTTGTTTCATGGGCCCAAAGTAGTAATCTGCCGACTAGTAGTCACCCTGTTCCACTTCTTTGCTGTGCCCTCTGATCCGTGAAACAAATTAGGCAAAAAATAAAAGGTGTACATATTTAAGGTTGTGCACCTCTATGTTAATGATATTGGAACTAAGTATCACCTATATGATAACACCGCATACATATGAACAAGTAAATAGTTATGACTTTATTTTAAAAAAAAAGATAAAACACAATTATCAAGTTTAACTCCTTACGCTTCCCCGTACCTCTATTTCTCCATGTGCAACTTGAAGGTCACATGCACATTTCCTTGGCCTCATGCATATTACCAAGAGTTATTCTCACTAGAGTAACCCTATATAGAGTGTCATGACAGAAGCTGCTATTTTCCTGCTTACAGAGAAAAAAAAGATTGTGGGTGTTTACATTACTCTCCCTTTCCGACTTCCCAACACCTTTACGATGGTTCTGGTCTGATGAACTATAGTTTCTTTTCACCGAGAAAATGGGTGTTGCCTAAAATATGTCTCTTTTTGTGGTTCTTCCTTGACTAGACAGCTCTAGACCAAAATGGATGTTAAATTTACACAAGGAATACACCCTTTCAATATGATATTACATGTATTTCAAATTCCCATAGCGGTTTTGTTTGGTCCTGTTCCAAAGCTATCTATAGATATTATGCATCCCCCATTTTATTCTGTTTATCATATGCCATGCAGAAATGCAATAGATCATCAGAGGCGTAGGAATCAAATCTGCGTTGGGGTGGGGGGGGGGCAGGGAGGGCCCACTCTAACCAACTTTAAACTGTTTAGCATACTGTACCATTACACGATCTAAGTCGTATATTGGAATTGTAAGAAAAGTAGTATTTGAGCCCCCTTTATTTCTGGTCTGGGGCCCAGTAAGGGTTGGAAATGTGAGTATTATTTTACAGAATCTTTTTTGGGTGGGGGGGGGGGGGTCATCATGATGCATGAATGCATTGATGCATCATGATGCATTGGTGCATCATGACGACAAATGTTATCTTGTCTAGACATCCGTTCGTTAACCAAATATCCCACCTCAGTCCTAGACTCTGTGCTGACACTCTGCATGGTGGGTTACATAATTACTGTAAAACCTCGCGTATAAGCCTAACTCGCATATAAGCCACACCCGGACTTTGGGCCGATCCTATAAGCCGCACTGGCCATCTGATTATGGTGACTTTTGTACTGTACTATAGGAGCAAAAACTCGCGTATAAGCCGCACCCAGACCTTGTGCCGTTCTATATTCTTCATTTTCATAATTCTTTCTGACATCATCGGAGGAGCGTGTATTTTACATAAGATGTGTCGATAAACCTATTTAAAAAAAATAAGCCGCACCAGCAATCTGGTTCGCGTACTAGCCGCGGCTTATACGCGAGGTTTTACGGTATACGGTAATGCATAGTTGATCTTATTGACAGCTGGAAGTCTGGAAAGGCTCCCTGTAGAGCCTGGACACAGGAGGCAGAGAGGACGCTGGTAACTATGGATCCAAAGGCTGCCAGGTATCCTGCCAGCAGTTTGGATCCAGATGAGGAATGGTCTATGCTGAGGTACACCTACGGAATAAGACTGAAATCGGATGTAGACAATTTCTTTCTGATATAGAAAAATCATACCAGTTTGCACACATTTAATAGCCTATTTCAAAAGAGATGAAATAAACTGTGTTTGTGGGCCCCACCAAAGCATGAATAAGGCGGTACATCACTTATTAAAAAAAGAAGTTTCTGGGACAAAAAACTATTGAAATAAGCCTATTTTAAAATGACTGTAGTGAATTGGTGGACGTGGCATGTAGACCTCCTTACCTTATATTTAAATATGTCCAAGGTTAGTTCAATTTTGCCTCTGCTGGCCTCCACAGGTCATCTGATATCTGTGTGAGCATTCTCATTGTTGGAAGTTTGGCATGACTCTCCCAGCGTATACATATTCTTTATTTGTGCATTTTTCTACCTTTTATTTTTAAACCACTAATATAATGTTTGGGTTTTCTCTCAAAACTAATACATGAATAAAGTAGTCTATTTATTTTTCTGAATTCTGAGAAAAACGACACTAAAGCTGTGATTGGTCATTTGGTGGTGATATGTTATCATGCTGATGATATTCAGTGTATGCCCAGTTAGAGTTTGGTATTGTAACGGGTCCCAGAAAAGTCTGGTCCCATGGGGAATTGAACCCTGGCCGCTCCGCTCAGAGTACACAATCCTAACCACTACATTGGTGCTTCCCCAATGCTCCACTACAATACTCGAGCCACGGAATGTTTGAAATAAGGCACTCTTCACTTAATTCAATAGTGGTGGTTATTCGACTGACTAGAAGGAAACTGATCCTATTTTAAAAGGCTAATTAGAGATAGGGGGCAGGGTAATTGGGCCAAGTGAAGTTGTATTTGATGGTTTTATGTCTGATGTGGTATCCCTGTACTGACTAGTATGCCCTACTATATATGTATATGTTGTAGATGTACCTTCACTGTTAATAGTAGGTTGCCCTTTTTGTAGGTCTACAGTAGAATCTGAAGTAAGTGTATAGTGTGTTGTAGGTGAACAGTAGAATCTACTGTAAAGTTAAAGTAGGTGCTATAAAACAACAGTAGATGTTCCTGTATATCTACACTTACTTTTTACAATGCTAGTCCCCCTCTGTGTCATCATTATCATTATTGTTAATAATGTATGTAAACCGTATCAGCACAGCTTTGTGACTACCTCTTACATGCATTGTTATTGCCTGTAATAGAATATCAAGAGTATCAAAAGCTAAAAAGAGATTGGGTGTGATCCCCTCGATGGAGCTTAGCCATATTTGCTTTTCATAAATCTAACCTACTAGACATTTACTTCATACAAAACAAGTCAAGTGAGTTTTTTTTAGAGAGGTCGATTAATGACCATAATTTATTCAATTCTAGGATAAATGTGTGAATTACAGCATTCAATATTCAAAATATAGATTGCCAAGCCTTAAAGTTAGGTGTTCTATTTCTGGTATTTCTATCAATGTAGAACCTGATTGAAGGTTGTATGAGGTAATAAAAATATACTCAATTACAACATTAAAACTCAAAGAATACAATGATAATCTGTGTAAAACACACAAAAGCTTGATAACAGATGTATTACACTTGTTATTATAGTATCCTGGTGGTATCTAATATTAGAAACATCTGATTGTTTCGGCAGTTGAATTGTTGAGCTCCTAATACGCACTAGAAACGTTGACAGAGTAGATGCCATTTGATGTGTTAGCAGGTACAGCATAGGTCTGGCCTGAGTGCATGTTGCTGCTGTGCATGCATGGTCCTGGTTTGATCTGCATGGGGTGGTGGGGAGGTGGGCAGCCGTTACAGCCCTGTGCATGGCAGGACTTGTTGGTCGGGGAGCACGTTGTGCCAGAACAGCTAGATGGATGGGAACTGCCAAACCAACCTGTGATAATTAAAACAAATAGAATAAATAGAGTGCTTTGATACAATGGCATAGAAAAAGTCTACAATTTTCAAGTGGGAAACGTCGATTAAATACACTTTATCAATTCATATGGCTTTTTGAAAAAAGTTAAAATATTTTGTGATAGTTAAGATAACCGTTTGCTAATAAGACATGGGCAGTGCTAAATCAACATAAATTTGGGTGTGGCTTACTTTTTCCATGTCCAATGGGGCAGCATTTGATGGCCAGCAGCATCCCTATGATACTACCACCAACCGCTGTGAAACATGCAATAAGGACAACCAGCCCTGTGCCTAGTCCTTTACCTGCAAGAAATACAGTCATGTCTGAATTTACTTGTTCTTGACCAATAATTGCTAAAACAAAGGTGTCTATAAAGAATTTAAATCCAAAAACTGTGGAAAGAAATTCTAGGGTCGGTCTTGATTTGCAGCTAGGGTTGGGTTGCGTGAAACACGATTTTTTAAATGTTCGCCCTACTGACTAGTTTTGCATTAGTACCTTATGATGGCAAATGAATAAAGTCTGCGGCATCATGACATCCTGAAATACGAGGCAACAAGTTTCAAACAGGGTAGTGGGTTATTTCACGCATCAACGATGGGTTTGTATTTCATAAGGCCATAGGCCGAGTAAAATGCAGCCCCATTGTCAACAAGTGAAATAACCTACTCACCTGTTTTACACCAGTTGGCCTCTGTGTTATTAATATTTAGGCCCAAATGTTTCAAATTACCAATAGGAGAAGGGGGGGGGGTAAAATAGCTCTTTTCTATGCTGTACTGAGGTAAGCAAACCGCCATTCTAATGACATCACAGGGCTGTGAAATACGACCGTAATAGTAGAGATCATAGACAAATGAATAACGCATATTAATAGGGCAATCTATAATGCTCTTTTATGCTTTATTCATATGAATCTTTGACCAACTAGGAAAAATAATCTGTTAAGACCACTCAAAAAATAAAATGGTTTCTTATCACCGCGTGTATTATAAAAATCTGGTTTTAGGGAACCCCTTTTTTTTGTGCCAAATTTTGCTGAAAACCCTGATAAATATGGACAAAATTGGTCATATTTGGTATCAAATTAAAGCTAATAATGCCAGCAATGCCGGGGTATAGAGATAACTTACATTTTCTCTACTTTTTGAGATCAATTAATTCTTAACCAATAAAATGGGAATTTTGGCCCAAAGAAAAAGTAAATTATCCTATATATTTTGGCCTTCGAGTAAAAAAAATTAATTAAAAGAAAGCCTCCCTTTAATAAGCTTGTCAGATTTCTCAAACCTTGGTGATAAGAAACCCCTTCATTTTTGAGTGGCCTAACCATGCAGCCTGGGCATGGGTTTGAAGTCATCACCTATAGATTGGTAGCCCAGGGTCCTAACAACTCTTGTTAAACTAGGTTTTCCTTGGTTGAATCAATGACACAGCAGTATCCCATAAAAATAATGCAAGATTTTACCTACCTGGAGGACAGGGATTAGGGGTAGTTGGTGGGAACACAGTTGGCCGGGTTGGACTTGGAGGGGTCGTTGACGGGGTGATGGGTTGTGTTGGAGGAAAGGCACAAATTGAAGGTCTTGTGGGGTATGGTAGTCCACTAACTGGTGAATCAGTGATATAGGGGGGTGGGGTAATCACTGAAATATTGAGTAATACAATCAGATTATTCAGCAATTATATGGATGATTATAACTATCTGAAATTAAACAAAATGAATATGTAAATAGTTTCATGATATGACCAAGTACATGCACTATGTGTTCACCTTACTGTCATTTTCGACATTTTAATCAATTGAGTATAGCATGACCTTTTATATTTTTTATGGCTCAAAACGTCAAAAATGAACGAATCACATATCAACAGCTTTAGATCCAAACATGATTTTTCTCATGTCGAGAAAATAACAAATAAAGCCGGAATCATGACTACCGGTAGTTTTAAGACATCCATCTTTATTAGAACGAGTCATTATCATGTCAACCAAATTAGAGAATAACTTACGTGGGTAGCAAACTTTGACATAGAGAGTTGCAAATGGATAGAGCCTTGTGTTCCTCATGATGTATCCATATCTATGGAGACATTGGCCAGAATTCCACACAAAAGCATCACAATTTAAGGTGGAGGAGCATGATAGTTGACACTCGCAGAAGGAGCGTTCTATAAAGGGCGTGAGACCACTGATTGTTACACCAGGATATACTCTATAGTTATTGCAGGTAAGAGGTCCAGATAGTCCCTGGGCTTTGACTAGAATTAAAAAAGAAAAGGACAAAAGGCGACATTAGAAAAAGAGTTGGCCTGCTCATCGGATTGTAACGGGTTGACTATAAAGTCTAACTGTTATTGTTGTATATCTATTGTATGTTGGATGATGTAAGACAACACGGTTCTATTGTGTTTAATAACTGTTTTATTCATCTAACTAGTGTCGTCGGTTCGTTACATACACCGACTCCTCTAGTTCGGTTATCTATACGGTAGTGTACCGGTACCACCTTCGGTTACCGTCGGTAGTTGTTACATAAGCATTTTACATAACTAAACCTAACAGGTGGCGCTGCTAGTACGGTCACGTGGCTATGCAGCGCTGTATATAAGACGGCTACTTCTCCATTGGAAGTCAGTCAGGTTTGGGACTGTCGTGACATGACCACCCTGTGCTCACGGGCTTAACTCTATGCTATAGGGTTGCCCCACTGTATTATATATCTGTTCTGATCTTGTATATCCGCTGGTTATACTTGTACTATAATACCCAAGAGTTACCTTTACAATAAAGTCGTCGTATATTAAAGTCTAATTTACCTTGTCTGGTTTTTGTACTCAAGTGTTACATACGTAGTAAGAGACCAACTACATTGGTGCCGTGACCACTTGATCGAACCGACCATTGATAGGGTATTAAATAGACTTACAGTATATGGATTACCTATACGATTTTGTCAGCTCGTTCAGCGGCAGGACTAAAACCCCTGCTGAGGAACGTGAAGAAGCCGTACAGAATGTACGCTTCTTCACAGGCAAATCCAATAGGGGGGAGAGCCGGGCAGCCTTGGAGGTGCCCGGTGACGACCTCTCCCAAGAAGCAATAGGTGATCCTATTGTGGAAGCCTTTACCAGAGGAGAGGATGGGGAGCAATCTCCAATCCCGGGACCCTTTGATATAAGCTCCAGGAGATCGTTGGACTCCCTTTCCACGAATCTTTTCTGTCCTGAGGGTCAGAAAATACCGGGTAGAGAGCCTAAAACTCTCGGCCCAGCTGCCTTCGGTTCTACACCGACGGTAGCAGATCCTTCATTGGATCCAGACACGTCGGTTTTCACTGATGGTGCCACTCCTACACCGAACGGTATGGGGGGTGGCGGGCTATCAAAGAAGACTAATGTGGCAACAGAAGCTCCTGGTAAGGGGTATCCGCCAGCAGTAGATGAGCCATCCAGTTTACCACTGGATGGGGACCTACTAGCTGCCATGGGTATCCCCACCAGGAAAACTGAGTTGCATGAGCTCGCGGAAGCCCGGAAGGAACTTGCTTCCATCAATCAAACTAGGAAGTTATTCCTAAGGGAGGTTGATGAGAAGAAAAAGTTCCTGCTGGAACTCCAGAACGAGATGGCTTCCCACAAGGTGGAGGTTGACAAACTTTTGCACCAGAGGGTGTCTGGCGAATGTGAGGTTGCAAGCTTAACTTCCTTGGGAAAGGATTTGAGCACGCAGCTCCACTTAGCCAGACAAGACCTCGCAAGCTTAAGGCAAGTCAATCATGACCTGAAGACGAAGTCGGAGCAAGTACCACCACCTACCACAGTGGTACCTCCAGTCATACCCGCACCCAATGTGTACACGACAGTGACACCTTCAAGTGTCCCGCCGTTAGTACACACCACGGTAACAGGTATGACACCTCAGATGGGGGCTAGCTATCTACAGACTCTGGTCTGTGGGGGCGCCTATGGAGGCACGGCAACACCTCCAGGGTACACCCACCCATCTACTGGTTCAACGATGTTGAACCAACAGCAGACCATGGTCTCAGTTCCAGTACCGAAACCCAGAGCTAGACAGGGCTTAACTCCTGTCCAGCGGGCTAAGTACGACCGGAACCCGGCTATTGAGAAGCTGGGGACAGACATCGTCCCGCGGGACATCGATGAACTGGATGAACGGTATGCTCCTTTCAACTTTGGGGAGATCAAACATCCTGATGCAGCCCGTCAAAAGGCCATCGATATTCCGCCTTTCACAGGGTCGCCACCCTGGAGAAAGTACAAAGTTCGGTTCAAGGCTATTGTGGAGAGCAATCGCTGGAACAATCAGCAAGCGCTGGTTGCTCTGAAGCAGGCACTCTGCAACGGGCCAGGTGAACCAGCCCTTTTGGCGTTCGAGAGAGTGAAGATCAAGACATTGAGCTCACTTGAAGAAACAGCTGAATGGGCGATTGGGAAGATTGGTGAGCATGACCCAAGGACTCAGCTGCTCAAACGTGTCCAACGCAAGGACGAGCATCTGAGATCCTACGGATTTGCTCTACAAGAACTGATTTCCGAGTGTTATCAGGGATGTAGACCTGACACCCCCACTGTCATCCAGGAGTTAACCTCCAGGTTTGTCAATGGAGTCAGAGACACCAATCTCCAGGCATATCTGCGGGAGAAATGGCAGCCGGACTTATCTCTAGCTGACCTTTTTGACCATGCAGATGTGTATGACACCAAACAGGCTGTTTTTCCTAGTGGAGGAGTGTCGGCAGCTCCATCTGTAGCCCCGAAAGGAGCTCAGGTGGTAGAGGCCGCCACAAAACCACCTAAGAAAAAACAGCCCGCCTCCGAGGAGGTGGCGGCAGTAATGCCTGACAGGGACATGGAAAAGATGATTGAGGGTTTGTTGCGGAAGCACTTAGAAAAGAGCTCTGCGTCCACTTCTGATTCTGGATCTGGAAAGAGAAGGAAAAAGAAGAAAAAGGACACGAAACCTCAGCCATGTAGACGCTGTCAAAAGATGGGTCATTGGGCTAGCGAATGCAAAGCCCCTGCACCCGTCGCTGCTAAAACCGAAAAGGAGACGGAAAACTGAATGGGGCCCATCCTCTTGGCAAGGATGGCGCCCCCACAGTTAGCCATGCCTGTAAGGGATTAGTAGACGGTGTTAACTCTTCCATGAACCAAGGCCGCGCAGAGGCAGAAGGGTCTGTACAACCTGTAAGCGTCTGGCAAGGCGGGGCTGGCAAGGACGAACGGAATCCGGAGGATTCTGTAGTCGCTGGCTTAGAGGAGTCTTGGTTAGAATCAATTGCCCAGAGCAGTGTGATTCAAGACTCCCCGAGCGACCCGTGTTGGGATTATCTCCTGACAAAAGGGGTTGCTATGGATGGAGGGGGAAGCCCGATGCTGACCTCTGAGTGTGTCCCTTTACGGGGACAGCGTTGGTACCTGAGTCTGGTTATTTCCGGGACGCGTGGTGAATTTTTGGTCGACACGGGTGCATCCCACACCTTGGTCGATCGTAAATTCATGGCCCGTCTTTGCAACCAGCCCGAAGCTCCGCTACTAGGAGTAAAGGCTCGGACTGCTACGGGAGATAGTATGCAGACTTATGGCAGAACTGTAAAACCTATGTTGGTTGATGGCAAGACATACTGGATATGTCCAACCATCACCGACATCACTGATGATGGCATACTGGGGATGGACTTTGCTGCTCTTTACGGGGTAACAATGAACACCGCAACGGGCCGACTTCAGATTAAACATCCTTATAAACAATCTGTACAGTGCGTTTTAAGGAATGGTTCTTCTGTGGCGTCAGTGGCACAAGACACAAAGTTGGCAGCAGGACATGTATCCGATGTCCTAGTCAGCTGCGTGGGAGTGCAGGCCAAACGGCCGGGAATGTTTGAACCAGAAGATCAAAAGCTCTCTGAGTTAGGTCTTGCTGGCTATCATACTTACCTGGCCAACGCTCGTTGGGGGGTGATACCGATTTGTAACTCGAGTAGTAGAGAAATCACTCTACGAAAGGGGACGCCTATTGGTAACACCACGCGAGCATATGGGGTAGACTCACTAACTACGGACTTTGTGGAAGTAGGTGTGGTGGCGGGAGACTCTTCCCACGAAGAGGCTCTAGCTAAATCGAACCTACCGAAACATTTAAGGTCCCTGTTGTGTGAATCACACCTCACAACCCTAGAGAGCGAAATGGTGGCAAATGAGCTGTCGGAGTTATCTGACGCCTTTGCGCAACCAGGAGATCCTCTAGGGCGTACCAATACGGTACAACACCGGGTTGACACTGGGGACGCGCTTCCCAGTAGAATCCCCTACCGTCGGTTACCCATGGCTAAAAAAAGTGCTATGGAGGCTGAGGTAGAAAAGATGTTGGATGAAGATGTGATTCAACCTAGTGAAAGTCCATGGTCAAGTCCTGTGGTGATGGTCACCAAGAAGGATGGTTCCTGTCGATTTTGCATCGACTATAGGAAGTTGAACGGACTCACTAGGAAGAATGCTTATCCTCTACCTCGGATAGATGAATGTGTGGAATCTCTGGGTGGGGCGAAATGGTTCTGTACACTAGATTTACAATCTGGTTATTGGCAGATCGGCATGGACCCCCGGGACCGAGAAAAAACCGCATTTTCTACCCATATGGGACTATTTGAGTTCAACGTCATGCCATTTGGGCTATGCAATGCCCCGGCAACCTTCGAGGCAATGATGGAAACCATGTTACGGGGTTTACTTTGGAAGAAGTGCCTAGTATACTTGGACGACATCATCGTCTTCGGTGGTTCTGTGGAAGAAACTCTACAGAACCTCCAAGCTGTGCTGAAACGCATCTTATCGTATGGTCTGAAATTGAAACCTTCAAAGTGCAAGCTTTTTAGGAAGTCAGTTGAATACCTAGGTAGAATTGTTTCTGAACATGGCATCATGGCTGATCCTCATAAGATCGAAGTGGTACAGAACTGGCCTCGTCCGATGGACACGAAGGAGATACGCTCTTTCATCGGGTTTTGTTCATACTACAGAGATTTTATACCTGGATTCTCAAGAGTCGCAGCTCCCTTACAAGAGCTGATGATTGGAGAGAAGAAGGCTAAGGCTAAGATAGTCTGGTCTCCAGCCGCAGAACAGTCTTTCAGTGAGTTAAAGAGACTCTTCTTAGAAACACCTGTTTTGCACTACCCTGCACCTGTTGGTAAGTTCATCTTGGACACTGATGCTTCTAATACAAGTATTGGTGCTGCCTTGTCGCAGATCCAGGATGGGCGAGAAGTGCCGCTGGCATTTTCGTCCAACAGTCTAAGCAAAACACAACGTAACTACTGCACAACCAAGCGTGAACTCTTGGCAGTGGTGGTTTACACAAAAAAGTACAGACATTTCCTATATGGTGGGAATTATCTCGTACGGACGGATCATTCATCTCTGCAGTGGCTCCTTAACTTCAAGGACGCTGAGGGGATGATGGGTAGATGGTTGAACCACCTCTCTGAGTTTGGCATGACAAATGAGCATATCATACACAGGAGTGGAGTAGATCATGTGAATGCGGACAGCTTGTCCCACTATCCTATCCGGAACTGTCACCGTGTAGACTGCCGAGACTGTGGGTCTCACAATGCAGTGATTGCGTCTGTGGGTGCGAAAGTTCCTAACTGGACGTTAAATCACTTGAAGGATGAGCAGCTTGCAGATCCGGCTATTTCGAGGGTGTACTCCTTGAAGTTGTTGGGCCTGTCCAAGCCTGTTCGCCCCGCACTTTCGCTGGAATGTAAAGAAGTTAGACAACTGTTAGCTCAGTGGGATAATCTTTTTATACGGAACAGCGTATTGTGCCGCTGGAGGGTGCAACCTGGCAGGAAGAGAACAGCTCAGTCTGTAGTGCCTTTGTCACTCAGACTACAGTTGCTCAATTACTGTCATGGCCACCGAACTTCAGCACACTTTGGCAGACAACGGACTGAGGCAAAGATTAAGAGTAGATATTACTGGCCTGGTATGACTTTGGACATACGGCGTTGGGTGAAACAATGTCCCCAATGCTGTTTATCAAAGCCTGGACCTGGTATTGGTAAACTACCTCTAAGTCAAGAGCTATTCGGTGTTCGATTTGCCCGGATCGCTGTTGATATCATTAGTGGTTTCAACACGACCCCCCGTGGGAATACCTGTATGATGGTGGTACAGGACTACTATACCAAGTATGTCCAAGTATATCCGATGGTAAATCATACGGCTGTTACCTGCGCGGAAGCACTTTTCGAGAATTGGATCCTCACGTGGGGAGGTCCTTTAATGCTTCACTCCGACCAGGGTCGTGAGTTTGAATCTCGACTGTGGGCAGAACTGTGTAGTAAAATACACATCTGCAAGACGCATACGAACCCCTACCGACCTCAATCGGATGGTATGGTGGAACGTTTCAATCGGACGTTGATCCAATGTCTCACGACAATGGTTAATGAGCACCGGGATGATTGGGATGAGCACGCTCGCTATATCTCCCATGCTTACAACGCTACCGAACATGCGTCGACGGGCTGTACGCCTAATATGCTCGTAATGGGTGAAGACATAGTCATGCCTAGTGACATGGTCTATGGAGTGCAGGGACACCAGCTCGAGCAACCCTGCACAGTGATGTTTGTTGAATCACTTCGACAATCATTACGCGAGTCCTATGGAGTAGTAAGGGACAACTTGGAAAAATCTGCTAGTTTGCAGAAGGTGGGCTATGACACGGGCCTTAAACTCCGCCAATTCAAGGTGGGGGATAAGGTCGCGAGATTTAGCACACCAAATTCCAAAGTCAAGACCCTGTACTCCTGGGATGGTCCGCATACGGTTACTATGGTGGTTAGTGAAACTACTGTAGTAATACGGTTGCAAAAAGGGACTCTCACTAAATCACATGTGGCTAGACTCCGACCTTGGTATGGAGTTCCATATATAGATGACGGTGAAGATTCCCTCGGTGCTGGTCGAGTACCAGCACCAACCGACCCTGCGCTACCGAAGATACCGAAGGCAGGACCAACGGTCATACCGTCGGTACCAACGGTAGCACGCCGAAGGGGTCGTCCTAGGAAATTACCGATTGAACCACAGTCGTGTGTTACCAAGCCCAAGCGCGGTAGGCCTCGTAAAAAAGGGTCAGCTGTGCGTAAAGGACTAACCGTAGACACCGGTAAACAAAGCAAGGTGATACCTCCGGTGTCATCATTTCTGGACATACTGGTACAAGGTCTACGGAGGAGCACACGTGTCAGAGAGCGAGATAAAATTGTGTAAACATTTTTTTCTTACCTTGTTGACGACATTTAGCTGCTGGCTTGATTAAATTTCCATGGACAGTTCCGTACTGGGCCGGTGGTCATTGGCCCGGTACTCGATCACCAAAACACAACGAGAAGAGACGGGTTATCCGGTGTGGTTATCCGTTGGAGGTAGAAAAGCACGTGTCCAGGGCGGGTGGCTGGCTTTGCCGATTAATTCTAAGTATGGGATTAGTTTTGACCACATATTGCTTAGTGACACGCTGCTGTGTATATCCTCTAACGCCGGTATATCATTCCCGGGTTTTCCGGTGGCTCCGCCACGAAAATTGTAAACAACAGTGAGAGTTCCCACCGTCGGATATGCCAGGCGTGGGAAGGGCGCTGCCCGCGTCACCTGATCGATTTCTCCCGCCAAATGAGCCGTGAGAAATTGGGTCACCTCGGCGCGTCTTGGAGACGCGACCCCTGATTGGCTGAGAAGCCGGTCAAGGGGCGGGGTCACGGGGGACGGGTGGGGTATATAAGCCCCACAGGCAGCCAGGCTTCTTCAGATCAGCACGTTTGCCCGTAGGGTAACGTGTTGATCAGTGGTGCCTAGGTCTGCCCGGCAGTACCTACACTATTGTTTACTTGCTGTGCTACTAAAAGCTCGGGTGAGTGGACCGTGAGGTTCACCTACGCCTGAGCTAACAGTATGGCAGCCCGTGTAGATGGCAAATGCACGGCCCCGGAGAAGGCTGAGGCCTCCGACGGGGAAGACCGAGTTCTCGAGTCTGACACGGAAATGGACACTACCGGTGCTCCAACCGTCGGTCAAGGCTCGGCTTCGGTACCAGCTGAACCTAACCCTGAGGGGTCGGGTGATGTTGTTCCGAAAACAGAACCTGGTCTGGGTGGTAGTAATACCAACCAGGAGGAGAACCCTGCAGGGGGATCTTCTCCGAAACCCGCCGGTGTAGTGGCACAAGAACCGACGGTCCCTGATGGTGATTCATCAGACGGGTCCACGGTTCGTGTCAAGACCAAACGGAAGCGGAAGCGTAAGAGGAGGATTGCATCTTCCCCTGAAACTCCTGCTACCGAAGAGGTCGCACCGACTGAGGCAGAAAGGCTCAAAGCTGTTGCTGATAGACTGTCCAAGGCGGAAGCCGAGGGATGGTCTGTCGCAGAGAGCAGGGCCAATCGCCGCCTCCGCGCCAAGGCAGCGCATGTTCGTCTGAACCTGTGTCTCCGTGATGATGACCGGAAGAACCTGAGCCTTTCTGACTTAGTTCAGGAAAATGGCAAAATGGCTCTTCCTGCACCTCACACGACCGAGGGTTCGGACGAAGAAGACTGGTTGACAGGTGATTCCCACCCCATTGACTGGTACCTCGTGTACCTCAGGGCAGTGTTGGAAGGGAATAAACCTAACATCCACAGGTCATGCCGCCCCAAGCTGAAATATGCTTGGAAGAACTACGTGCCAGGGGATCCCTGCCCGTATGTTCGCTGTCAGCGCCTGAAAGGGGCTTCGACAGCCGCAAAACGGTGGCCGAACCTGTTCAAGTTCGCCCGTCATTTAGTAGAGAAGCACATGAATGTGCGTCCCTACTTGTACTGTGTGAGTGGGAGTACCTCTACTTCCTGCCCTGAGTACAGTGACGGGGAGCTATTCCGTTGCCAACGGAGGGCTGGTTTGGTAAGGCATCTTTGCGACAATAAGGGCGTTCACAAGCGCACTATTAGTCGTGGAGTTGAGGCTGCACTGAAGGTTTGGGGGTGCCACAAACGTGTAGGAAATCTACAGTATAAGTGGCGAACCAACAAACTTAAACAGTGGAATTACCTCACGGAAGCTGACTGGGAGAGATTGTGTAAGGGCGCCAAGTGCGAACAAACCGATCTCGGGCCAGATACAGAAACTCCGATGCCCACTGTCAGAAAGGATACCCCTCCTAAGAAGAAAGATCTGAAAAGGGGCCGCCAGTCATCCAAAGATGATACCAAAGGTGGGCGTGACCGTTCCCGCAGTGAACCTGCGAAGAAACGTGTCGCCACCGCCACGGTAACATCTGAGGTCGACCGTAGCCAAACCGTCGGTACCGTCACGGTATCTTCGGTTGCATTGCCCCCGGTTGCTGATCAACTGCCCAGGCAGGAGAGACAGAAACTGGGTGATGCACTGGCTATTGTTCAGAACTCTTTGGGTGACGAGCAGGCGGGTCAGGTTGCTGCTGACTATGTCAAGCAGTACAAGTGGAGCCAGAAGCAAAAGAAAGCTTCAGCTCCACAGGAGAGTATCTCACCTATCAGTGACGCTGAACAGGTAGAGGTACAACAGCCGGATGGGGCGTCAGCCCAGCCGACTGCTCCACCCCAGCACAGAGCAACCTCTGACCCCGCAAGGGATGACGAGGTGACTCCAGTACCTGAGCACAGGGCTGTTGACGAAGGGCTAGCAGGGTTACCTGTGTTGCCTGGAGACGGTCCTGCTTATGACACTGGATTCTCTGACACTCTAGTCCCCGGATTTGAGTGCTACAGGGCTAAGATGGCTGAAAACGCAAGTAAGCTACTCCAGTTTCAGGTTTCTTTCTTGGAGAAGTCCTACTTTGAGCAGTACAAGTTGCTCAGAGAACAGGCTATCCGGGAAGGGAAAGCTTGGGTTGCTGAACGCACCAGAGTCCTTGCCGAGCGTGAGGCGAATCTGGATCAAGATCATGCCCTCTGGAGGGCTACGATCGATCAGCTTGAATCAAGGTTGACAACTTGTGACGCCAAGTTCTTCCGACAGTTCGGGCTAAAGCTGACAGAGTGGGAGAGAACTGGTTTTCCAGATCTCCAGTCCAGGTTGGGGCTTGCCGCAAGGCCTGCTCCTCCTGTGACCCCGGTACTGTCAGTACACCCACCTAGGTATGAGATGCCATTCTCTTTCATGGCACACTCTACCCGGGTGGTCAGTGGCGGGGAGCCTACTGCGGCGCCGAGTACCCTCTCGGTAGCCCCAGGTGGAGCCCTTCCTCTCCAGGTGGAGGCTGCTGTGGTTTACACCACGGAGGCCCCTCCTGGAGGAAGTCCTGATGGGGAAGAAAAGCCATCCGGCGGTGTCCCTATGGACACCTAAGGATGGTCCCCTGTCAGGCCCTCTGGGGTGCACTGTTCCGCCCCTCGGAGGTAAAACTAAACCATCGACGCAGCTACACGCCCCTGGACAACCGAAGCAGACCGACGGTGCTGTCGTGACTTAACCTAGTCACTACTGCCACCACACTGGAAGCAGCCTGATGTCTTCAACCGTGGTTTACTACTAAGCCACAACCGTCGGTTCTCTACTACTGTCCAGGGCTCCTGATCCTGTGGTCACATTCTACTATTGTGACCTATGAACTATTATATGGATCATCCTCCTGTGATAATTATTTATAGGGAGGCACGGACCTACCTTTTTATATTTATATTTCACAAGAGATGGAAGTACTATACCGGTACTGGACTCTATCCATCTCTACCACCATAAACTGCTAGGTACTGGAGTACCGCCCCTAATAAGGATGACGATCTATCCCACCTTATTTAGGATACGCTACTATGGATTTTTATATATAAACTTTTCTACGCCAAAGGAAGTGGGAACTGCTATAGTTCCAATTATAAAACTTTTCTTCGCCAAAGGAAGTGAGAGCTATTATAGTTCTATTATTTATATATAAGGACACTAACTCCACACGGATTCGCACCATTGCTGAATGTAGTAGGTGATGTGTTGAGTTTCCAAGGTGGTTATTTGGTGCCTTTACTTTTAACTGATACTAGTCTAGGACTATCAGTTGGACAGTTTTTATATCATGTGCCTACGGGACTATGGTTTGATACCAAAGACTATATTGTTGATATAAACTGTTATATACATGTTAACCTGGTTGTTCATGTATGTATGCCTGTTGTTACTATGAGTAGAAATGTTACTTGTTGATAAATAGATATACGTGGTATATAATGTATCCAAGAGGTATTATTATTATAAAACCAACCCTTCCTACATTCTTAAGGGGGGTAGTGTAACGGGTTGACTATAAAGTCTAACTGTTATTGTTGTATATCTATTGTATGTTGGATGATGTAAGACAACACGGTTCTATTGTGTTTAATAACTGTTTTATTCATCTAACTAGTGTCGTCGGTTCGTTACATACACCGACTCCTCTAGTTCGGTTATCTATACGGTAGTGTACCGGTACCACCTTCGGTTACCGTCGGTAGTTGTTACATAAGCATTTTACATAACTAAACCTAACAGGTGGCGCTGCTAGTACGGTCACGTGGCTATGCAGCGCTGTATATAAGACGGCTACTTCTCCATTGGAAGTCAGTCAGGTTTGGGACTGTCGTGACATGACCACCCTGTGCTCACGGGCTTAACTCTATGCTATAGGGTTGCCCCACTGTATTATATATCTGTTCTGATCTTGTATATCCGCTGGTTATACTTGTACTATAATACCCAAGAGTTACCTTTACAATAAAGTCGCCGTATATTAAAGTCTAATTTACCTTGTCTGGTTTTTGTACTCAAGTGTTACATACGTAGTAAGAGACCAACTACAGGATCAACTGGATTTCGATTCAGGCTGTTGTTGTTTTCGACTATTTCTATAAAGGTGAGGCCCCCCTATAGCCGGTCTTTACGTCGAATCGGCGATATTCTTATAAGTCCGACTCAAATCATGAATGATGAAATGAGGTACTGAAGATAGGTTTCTGTTTATAAATAGTGTTTCTGTTATAAACAAGTGGAAAACAGAATTGCCAAGGTTATGTAACACTATTTCTAAAGGTCAAAATTTAGATCCCGATTGTGCATCCCAGGCCATGTGTGGTTTTTATTGGCCTGAACAGTGCGATCTCCTGGCTAATGTCTATCCCTAATCACACTGTAATACCTATGATTAGATGTAAATATAAACACGTCCCACTCTCCATATGGGGCTAATCCGCCGATTTAAACACCATACAAAAAATAAGCTTTTCCTTTTACCTGATCAAACTGTATGGACCAGTATGATCGGATCGTGAGAATTGACAAAAAAATCGGGTAGTGGAGCTCCACCCTTACCATATTGTGTCCTATCTTTTAGAGCATGTAAAGTACCCAGCGATGTTTTCCGCAGCCATACCTGTACTTTGAGGCCAGCCTCGCTATACCTAGGTTAATATCACTCTGATTACACTGCAGCAAATAGATTGCCACCATAACAGAGTTAAGAACACCAAATCAATAACAGTCATTTGATAACTTTGATTGATAGCTTACCTTGCGAAACTACTAGGAACAGTAGCACGATTTTGACGGCAGTGACGCCCATGTTGTCTCAGGGTCTAATCTATATACATGCCATCCTTCACAACCTTCCACTTCCTCCGTGTGTAGGGTGGTTAGGCCAAACAAAATAGAGTTATGTCTTAAAGCCCCAGCTCTCCTATAAATAGGGCTGAGTACCTGTCCCGACTGCGCCCTGACTGTCGGTGGAGGGGTACCGAGACCTGCGGGTTTAAGCACAGCCCGCCACCTCTAAATGGTATTGACATTTTAATAGCTCATCAAATTCTAAAAACACACTGAAAGAGTCAGTGGCACCAGAATGAGCGTCAGGCGGTTCCTAATGCTCTAAAATAGTTTTTCTGACAATGACGCCTCTCGTCTTCTCTGTGCTATCATAGAAAACGGTAAAAATGCGAAAAACTATGTAAATCACTCCTACATAATATACAATTCTCTCATTTCTTTACCGCTTTCATGTGAAACGCACATGCTCTTGTCCTCATAGTATATGGTCTGATGAATATCGTACCAGCAGTCTTTAGACCAGCCCCGGTACGTTGGCAGAAGCTGCTATATTGTAAGGTTGCGTCTCTCACGACATCTCCCCTTTCCTCCGCCCCTCCCCAATACCTGTACAGCAGTTCTAGTCTGATAAACAGCACTCAGATTTTTTTCACTGCAGGTATGGGTGGAGTCTAAACCATGTATACTTGTAGTTCTCCCTCGGCTATAGACACCTGTCAACCTCCAAAATAATGCCCAATCGCTAGACTAGTGGTGGTCAGTTTAGTAGCTGATTATTTATTCTAAAACTGAGAATAAGGCCACTCCAAATAATTGTTTCTCATCACGAAGCCATGAGAATTATGATGAGGGGACCTTCTTTAATTCATCTTTTTTGTTAACTGCTAAATGGGTAGGGGAAGCTAGGCTTTCCGTAAACTAAATTAATGTTTTGGTAGTTATGACATGAATAATCCCACGCAAGTTGTGAATATGCATGTTTTCTATATCCCATCAAATTTGCAGCACTGTAAGCTTTAATTTGATATACAATATGCCCATATTTGTCTATCATAGTCATGATTTCCATTAGAATTTGCAGAATTCTTTTTATTCAAAACACAATTTTGGTGATGCGTGCGGTAATGAGAAACAGGGACCTTATTTAGAGTAGCTTAATACTGGGCGCACCTCTGTTGTAAATTGCATCTAAGACTACCGTAAAACCACGCTTATAAGTCGACCTCACCTGTAGGTTGAATGGACTTTGGAGGGGAAAATCGACCTGTAGAAAAATGTTTTGAACTTAAGGAAAACCTCACTTATAAGTCGATTCTTTTGAGGCCCCGAACCCCTCAATAATCACCTTTTCTCACGGTCAAAGTAAGTAATTTTAATAATATTGTACCCTTAAGACAACCCTCTACTTGTGGGGAAAAGAAATAATTCTAACAAGAAATGACAGTCCCATAAAAAAAGTGTATTTCACTTTATAAAGGATCCCAAATTTTGAGTGTCTAATTCACCTTATTCTTTTTCAAAAACCTCACCTATAAGCCGAATTGGACATTTAGGAGGAAAAATCGACTTATAGCAAAAGTAATAAATTCCAAATAAAAATCGACTCATAAGCGAGGCTTTATGGTAAGCAATTTCTTTTCCCGGGACCCCTAGTGGAGGCGCATCGGGAATCTGAATCTGCACAGGGGGATGGGGTGGAGGATCAAGGCGCCATCTAGTGTGCAACACACGCATCGCTGTGTTTAGTTTGGGAGTATAATCAATGCTACATGCACTTAAAAAAACTGTCCCCTTTGTGTGTGATACAATATTAGAAGTGTAAGAATGTATACATGAGAATACAGAAATCCATCCACGCTAGCTGACCTAACATTGGGCTGTCCATGAAAGGGAAGTCCTACTGAACCTGTTATTGGAAATGAATTGAATGATATGTGCTATATCTATAGGCTGGCAAATGGCGCACGGAGGGAGTTTCAGTGCTTGTAGTTGAAAATGCTGTTTTAGCTAATGTTTTATTAGCACTCTACATCATATAATATTTACTTCCATTAACTGTCATAGGTGTCACCTCTGCATGGGATTCTCACCACTCCACATGCATTTGATTCCTGAACTGGGGAAGGTTATGCATTTACTGCTCACTAGGTGGCGTAGTGCACCGGGAGAGTAGTAAAGTACCCAGTGGCTTAGTTCATCCCCGAGGACGAGATTCTTAGAGCCATGCTGTCCAGATGAATACTTTCATTATCTAAGTTTTACTCAAAATATGTAAATAAACTTATAATCAGTGTGTTTGATTTGATAATCGGGAAAGGAATGATAACAGCAACTGATTGTATTATGATAAATTGTGCAGAATTTGGTAATCATATATCAGATTTTTACCAAATTTTAACAGTAGGGTGGTCGGAGGCCCTAGCTGATCGGCCAGTCTGTATCTGATCCTATGTTAAATCACCCTTTTATGATGCCTTCCCATTTTAGCTAGGGAGCAGATAAATACTTCTACTAACTTGGTATCAAGAGATCTTGAATGTGTTCATCATATATATAGGCTGGGATGCGCATAATAAAATGTATTACATAATGAAATCCAGGGGCATTGTTGACAGACCTTCAGATTTTGAGTCTGTTTTGAGCTCTATATCTTGATGATTTATTTAAACTGTCTCTTGGAATATTTTGCAGTAGTTGATGACTAATCAATGTATCAATGTATATCTTTTTCAGCTCATTTCTTTTTCTAGAAATCTTTAATTGGTAATTTACGGTAAACTAATGACAAAAGAGCTAAATCAACTGAAAATTATGCATTTGGAATGGAAATAAAACAGCCTACCACCAGCTTGCATCAGGCAATCTGGTGAGGGTGATGCGAGGTTTCTTATCAGTTCAAACATGGTGCAATACCAGGTGGCAGCACTTTATAACACAGGCCTCTATGGGGTGCATTGGGGCATGAAGGCTATCATTTCAACAGATCCCTCCCAGGTGGCATGGTGATACAGTAAAAAGGCTGCTATGACTTCTAATGGTGGTTTTGGCACTAGTTTAAGACTTGTCAGAAGGTTTATCAGGGTGCTGTTGAGCTACTGTGAGGTAGTTTCAAACAACTACAGCTAATTCTCTATTCATTGCAGCACTATAACAAACGTGGTCTCAGAAATGTGAATATTAGGCCTATCGGTAGATGTGAATCATATCAATCTCATATGACACTATAGAAATGGTCTGGCCATCCTAATAACGGCTTAGACAATGGGTTCTATGGGGTCAAATTATGGCCTTTGACAATGTCTTTTCAATGGGGAGAATAAACCCCGCCCATTTTAGGCATTGACCATGTTTTCCAAAAAGATCGAATTTGAAAAAAATTATAGAGATGTTATTATGAGTAAGGATCATAAATGGCACAGGTAGATAGAACATATATGGGAACATCCTGAATACAATTTAACTTGGAGTCCAAAACACCAAATATTATATCAAGGATAATGATGAGCATGAGGGCACTAGGACCATGTTTAAACAGGGTTTCAAGAATGATTTGAGCCAGGAATAGTGTGAATAGTAAAGAGAGATGAACAAGAGGTCCTGTCTACTACTGTTTAATTCTTTCACCAGTTTTATTACAATGCTTTAATAAGTTCAATAACATTTCAATAGTTCGATAATACGTCGCTGTGCATCCTAGTTAGTCCCTTCTGGACACAATTAATACATGTCAACAAGATTATTTTCAGCAAAGAAGAAAAATATCAAGGAAGTTCATTGGCTTTGGCTCGATGTGCCAGTATATCCATCACACCTGGAATGCTTGCTCCCAAGAGAACAATGCAACAGCCAAATACCTCGATCCAATTGTAGTTCCCTGGTCTGAAAGAGTGCATGATTGTGTATTGAGAGGCGAGCATAGTCACCAGCTCTAAACTGTAGACAATGGACAGTGAAGGGCCTGGAACATTTGAAGAGGCATACATAGTCAGAAAGGATGTGATTGCTGAAAGTAATGCATGTCCCAAAACAAGCATGATCTGTATGAGATCAACAGTATACACTGGGTCCTCCAAATAGAACATAAAGGCAAGAGAGCCTATTGTGCACACTAATGTGGCATAGGTAGCTTTGGGAATTATTTTGACTTCGCGGAGGATTATTCCATTTAAGTCATATCCTAGTCCCAATCCTGCGCCTCCAAGTATAGTCAAACTGTAACCCAACATTACTTTACTACTGCTGACACCATATCCATTATTGGTAGAAGGATTCAACGATTCGAGCGTAAGGGAACCATTTGTAAGGTTGGTCGTTTTGTAATCAGCCATTGGTAGCATCTTTTTGAATAGCCATGGTGGCTGAACTGTCAGTACAATACCAACTACACACACAAAGCATGCGATGATGATACTTTTTGCTATATCATTTCTGAATAGCAATTTAGACTGTGCTATTGTAAACACAAAGCTTACCATTGTCACAAACCCCTGTACCTCAGCTAATGGTAGGTAGGTCGCAGCACCATAGAAGCCAACATTGTTTAATAGGAAGAGTGCACCGTAAAATATCAACCAATGAACATATTCTCTCCCGACACGGAAATCAGTTGCAACAAGCAGTCCTCCAATGAAATAGGAAAGGCATTGCCCAATTGATCTTATTGCAGACAGCTGGAAGTCTGGGAAGGCTCCCTGTAGAGCCTGGACACAGGAGGCAGAGAGGACGCTGGTAACTATGGATACAAAGGCCGCCAGGTATCCTGCCAGCAGTTTGGATCCAGATGAGGAATGGCCTGCCTTCATGGTAGCTGGGTACTTCTACTGCATCCACAAATCTGAAATAAAACCGGGTTGTAAGAAGCTTATAAATTTAACCTATTGAGTTATTTTTGTTTTCGAATTTAAAGACCTTTTTTCTGTTTCAGAAATCGTATGCACACTCCCCAACCAACCACTCAAAATTAGCAAGAAGCCTCATCCATGTTCTTAGAAGCTGGATAATAACATCAATTCATAGAATTTATCGTCATTTGAAACACAGGAAATTCCGTCATCCTCAGGCAAATAAGATCAGCCCACTATCGTGATATTAATTAACTTTATTCATGGTATGATTGATTACCCTACACTTCCACAAAAAAAAAGTTATTGACATTCCGCATGAAAGCGTGCGTGGCGTCACCCAATGCTCCTATTTTATTTTCTAATAACCTTCCTGTGAAAAAAGGACCCTCGACTATATCTGCCCAATGCGTCTTAGTGTATATCAATTGCAACCCTTAGTCCTTAAACTATTGCACCTGGAAATTGAATGTGGCATACTACTTTCTACTTCAGGCCGGATGTCTCAAATATCACGCCATAACTCCCCCACTAAAGTAAGTGGGCTTAAGTAGGTTTTACAATATTTTTCATTAAATCTTGGAAAGTCCTACATTCTTCCCCCTCCCCCTATAGAGTGGACAAAATTTTGCATATCCCCCTGCTCGCCTAAAATTTGGGCACACTGCCATCTACTACTAATTGCCTGAGTGGCTAGTGGCAAACGCAGTGCATGATAAGGGCCGATCATGAAGGGTTGCAGCTGTTACTACGTCTAGTGGTCTAGACCTATTATCTTAATTCGAATTTAAAAAAAATAAAAATTCTAGAACCCTCTTTAGGGTGGGACAAAAATAAATGTTTTTTGTGAAAGTCAATCCGCTTCCGCAAATGAGCTTTTAGTTATCCACCAAGACTTTACCCCCTTGAGGTGGTATTGGCTTGTTTAAAAAAACAAATTATTTTAGTTTTTCTCACAACCTCTACTGATTTCCAGAGGCTACTATCAAGAAGTACATGTAGCCTCACCTTAATTCGTTTAAGTATGCCTGATGAGAACAGTAGGTTCAAAAACCACGATATTGTAGTGCCCCATACGTACCGGACAGGTATGACATGTACACTACCAAAATCCCCCTCTCCCTCACCCCCACCCCAGGGCCCTGCATGCCTAGCATGTAGCCTTGCACCATCTAGAACTCCCTCACAGCTCTACCACGCCACCTGTGGCAAACTGTATAGGAGTATAAGGTGCCCCCTGGAGTGGGACTCTCATACTAATCTATAAATCCCCAAGTGGGGATTTCAGTGTGGTGAGACCTGAATACCCTGAACCAATCACAGCCTTTAGGTCTCATAGAGGGTAATCCCGATATACGATTCTGGTCAGAAGTGAATACTGCAGGGGCACTAAATGGTCCATAAATAAGTTGGAAATGATGCCAATATTATGAAAACTTGTACACATGCTGCTGAATGTCTGCCAATTTCAATCAAATAATAGGAAAGGGATTCTGAGTGAGGCTACATTTTTTTCAAAGGCTAGATTGGGGATCAGTGAAAATGCAAATTATTCAGTGCAAATTCAGGCGCAATTCCGGTGGTTTTACGCTACAGACCAGTGCTCAAATTTTCCGTGGTGAGTAGCTAATTTTGGTTGGAAATGTTTTGTAAGAAAGATGTATCTTTTAGGTCAAGGGTGATTTTAAGAAATTGTAAATGTCCTGGTAGCTGTTATTGCGTTTTCCACTATATTAAACTATATAGTAAAAGGATTTCCTTCGCTGAGACCTAAACTTGCACTCTCCCCACGGGGGAGGGTAAGTGGCTATTGGAAGGGCAAGATGGATCAAAACCAATCAGGTGATCCGTATCAGGGGTGGTTGGGAGGAATCTACACAAGAGAGCCAATCAGAGTGTAGCATTCCTGGTTCCTATGGAAAATGGACCAATAAGAGAAAGGGTACCTCACTGCTGACCTACCCCTACTGGGGCGGTAGATTCAAAGTGGTAGGTGGCTTCTAGCTAAAAGCTCATATCGTGGTCGCATTGCAAGCGAATAGCAACTGCCTGGTCTTATCCACTTTAATTCGAATTAAGGCAATTAAAAACGGCCGAAGGTGAGTTTAGTCCATTTCTATTTCATTGCATTGTAGTGAATACAAAGGTATTTGAACCCTGTTTGGACAATATGTTCTATGAGTAGCAGAGGTAATATACCTATGCATGGATTTGGTGCACAAGTCCTAGTTTTTGCAAAACACCTATTCCAATATATAAAGGGTATCACTGTAATTCACTCAAGGATATTACCATAATTCTGTTGTTGTGTTTTGGCAGGTATCACCATACTTCAGTTGACTGTGTATTACTGTATTACTATATGTATACACCCTGTCACTGTTGGCTGGACACTGTCAATACTCCCACATAAACAGCATCATTGACAGTTACATTGGACTCATTGTGAGGGGGATGGTCAACAATTATTGGGTCTAGTAGGGGAGGGGAATGAATTTTGACCCCTCTTGGGATATTCATACAGTGCTACTTTAGTGAGGGCTAGAATTACAGTAATACTTTAGAGAGGGCCAGAATTACAGTGATACATGACCATGTGATTGGTGTTTTGTCCCCTGATGGTGAATGGTTCATACCAAGAGGTGGGAAAGACATGATTTTAATCATGGAGACAAGTTCTGTTAAAGGCCCAGCACTCCTATATATAGAGCTGAGTACCTGTCCCGACTGCACAGTGACTGTTACTGGACGTGCAGTAAGATCTGCGGGTTTAATGTCAAAAGTGAACATGGCATTTTAAAGTCAGGTACCAGGTAGAAATAACATATATCCCAGAATTATGGTAATACCTACAAATGAATTACAGTGCTACCCTATGTTAATTGCAAACTGAATTATGGTGATACATGTAAAAACTTCTCAACCCTGTCATACACAAACCATACCATTTGGCCTCTAAAATGCCTTACTTATGGCAATGTATATCTCCTATAAGTATATTTGTGCAGTAACACCTCATGTAATTGCCTCTAAGGAGGCTAAATCAACTCCCTTCTATTTGCTGTCAATATCCTAAGTGGCTCCCTGCTATTACCTAAATTCAAATTAAGGTGACTACTTGGCAATGTGCACAAGTGCTGTTCAGGGGCAGTGGTGGTGGTTGTCAGGCATAAGTGTGGGTGAGGAGCAGCGACCTGCAGGTTATAATTAGCAGGGGAGGCATGTCACCTCTGGTACTACACACATTGTAATAACTTACCCTATAGTGTACAGGGCAGCTTGTGGGACCTTCTTGGTTACAGGGATTGATCACTCTTTGGAAAGGGAGGGGGGGGGCTTTATAGGGCACTAGCAGGATGCAGTAATTCTACATTGTGAGACCTTTAGCTGAAGCTGGTTCCTGTCATGTCCAAAATCGGAGTTTTAGGGGTCATAAACCTTTCAGTTATAGCCCTCTATTGCGGGTCCTTAGGTCATCTGTTCAGACTGGGGGAGTGGTTAGGACTCTGGCCTACCAATCAATGGGTCATGAGTTCAAATCCATGTCTAGGCTTTTTTGTTCACACATAATTTTAACATGTATTTTTGGTGGGTCAAAAATTGTGATAGTATACAATTCGGTTTTAAAGATCCTTTACACAAGATCAATATTTATAGTGTAATCTAAAATAGTGTTGAATCAGTTGTATTTGAATATTTCTCATGCCACCTGGTTGCAATGGGGGAGTGGTTAGGACACTGGCCAATCAATCCAGGGGTAATAAGTTCAAATCCATGCCAAGGCAACATATCTTTTTTTATAGTTGGTAAGAAATAGTAATATTATTCACAATGAAACTCCAATGCAACAATACAAAAGCATTTTAGATCTTAGATTTTAGGTGTTAAAGATCTTTACAACCAAGTTGTATACTATCACAATATTTGACCTACCAAAATACATCTTAAAATTGTGTGTGAACAAAATAGCCTTGACATGGATTTGAACCCATGATGCATGGATTGGTAGGTCAGAGTCCTAACCACTCCCCCAATCTGAACAGGTGACCTAAGGACCCACAATAGAGGCCTATACTTGAAAGGTTTATGACCCCTAAAACACCAAATTTCGGTCATGACAGGAACCAGCTTCAGCTAATCAGCAGGCTTCTATAGCTAGCAGAGGAAAGAGCACTGGTACCAGCCAAGATGGCGCTGTACAGTGATCATCTAGCTAATGCGGAATACATTCTGTCTGCTTATTATTGGGACATCCCCCTCTATTTTTCTCCCCAAGTCTCTGCTGTGCATGTAACCTTACTGGGGGAAGTGGGGGGGGGGGGGGCATTCCTTAGTCCATATTTCATTGGGGAGGACACAGAGAAGATGGACTCACCATGAATGACCTTTTTAAACAGGCAATATGTGCAGGCTGGTGAGTGGATATCACATTTTTCTATCTTATGTTATTGAGGCAGACCCCTTACCTCCCAACAATGATCACTTTCATAGACCTTGAGTAAGGATAGAGGGACAAACCTATGCCGCTATAGCCTGCTCAGAAAGCTGATAATTACCCCCTCCCCCAAGAATAACAAGAATAGGGACTCCAGAAAAAATGAGAAATATTAAATGATCAATTCGCTTTCTTCTATGATGTAGAATGTGAGAGATGTAAACTAAATCTGTTGGAATTTTCTTTCTATCTATTATTGAACCCAGACAATCTTCAAATAGGTGTAAATAAAATCCAAGCAGTTCCCCCAGTACATTTCCTATATATATAATTGTTATCCTGCTTTGGAATTGGAGTCCCAGTGCACCTATGGGGGGAGGGTGACAGGGTCTGCCATGCAGGTGAGTGGGGTGTGTGGGAGGTAGTTATGTAAGGGGGTTGGAGGGCATTTAAAGTACTGGCCAGGCTGGGCCATAATTGACCGACTCTCTCAACATGATCACCCATTATACTAGTATGGAGTAAACCAATTGTCTTAATGACCCAATCATAAGTATTATGATGTTATGGTCTAGGAACAGGTGAGAGGATCCTCTGATTGCTTCCATTTTTTAACATGATATAACAACATATTGGATGAGATCACAAACTGAAAAGCAACCAAAAGCATTCATAGATTCATAGGGTTTTGATATAGCCTATTTTATCTCCCAAAAATTTGGCATCTTTTCTTAGCTGCAGTCACTTAGTACATGTATAGGGATTGCTGGAGAGGCCTTTCTCTCGACTGCATTTCTGGGTGATAACCTAAAAGTAACAGATAGAATGTCACTCCCTAAGAGGGGAGTTTTATAATAGTGTCTGTGAGGCACAGCTGCACCAAAATACTTTACTGCTGTGTGCACTGTGTACAGGGGCTAACCTAGCGGATTCTTAAGTCCCTAACAAGAATAGCTATATATTTTACTGTGCAAGCAGCCCGTGATGTCTTGAATCTTAATCTTGAAAGGTTGGCACCAGACTTCCTCCAACTACGTGCTCATGGCGGTCGTTAAGCATGATAATTGTAAAATATGGAGTATGGGGCGAGGGCCTCAGATACAATGACCATTTCTCTCCCTTGGTGACCGTTGTCCCTCCACCATCATTGGCCATCATTACCAATGGTATATAAGACAGTGGATAGCTTGAGGGAGTCGGCCATGGGCGGAGCCAGAAGGGCTATGTATTGTGTCTGCTGAGTGACCGAATAAAGATACCACAAACTGCAACTACTAATCAGGTATTTAGAGATCATTGGCATACATGTAACATGACCAGGAGGTCTACAAACAGTAGACAAGATTAAAGTGTACATTCTCCTCGCAAGCAAGTTGAGTTATTATTGGACACTGATCCACCATATTCATCCCACCTTTCCTCAATCCCTATCCCTAACATATGCCGAGCACAGGGGGGCCATACCCAGGTAACAAGTTGATGTTGGTTTAACGTTAGTTAAACGTCATTTGAAAAGTGAAAAAACGTTTATTTTGCATCTAACCTAACTCCATTTCGTGGACTCAAATCAATGTTCATTTAATCCCCCATTCTAATGCAATAAGGTGCATTTCCTATCATGTTTTTATTTCGTATTGTTTCTCCAAACTAACAGCTTACACGGCTCAGGTTAAAAGAATAATTCGATAAAGAGAATAAAGACCACTACTAATGTATTGATTCATACAGACCGCTAAAAGGATTATTACTATAAGAATAGCCTTTATCTCTTCCAATAGTAAGGCATATACAAGGCTCAAGATCACACTCTACTGATATTTGAACAAATCAGGGTAGCTGCCTTTTATAGGGGATCCACAGGTCAGCTTGGTCTTTATCTATCTTTCAATGTTAAAAAGTGGGTGTGTACCATAACATTCATTGTAATACAGGCTTTATATCACCATTTTAGCTGATTATTTAGCATGGATATATCTATACACTGAATGCTGATGCAAGTGATGATATTAATATTAGAAACTATCAATATAACAGCTTATTTCATACTAATATAAAGTGTAAGTATCTAGGCTAGTCTGATCAGCAGCTAAACTGCCATCTGGTGGGTTAGCTTTGAATCACTAAAAAACGTTAAAACAACGTTTATCCAAATGATTAAATCGCCGTTGGTTCGAGTCCACGTTCTGCACGTTGATCAACGTTGATTCAAAGTTATCTGGAAAACGTTCATCTTCTAACTGTATTCTAACGTTGAACCAACGTTTTTCTAAATAACATTTACCTAAAAACATTAATTTAACTTTGAAACAATGTCATTAAACTAACCTCAACCAGTTAACTCTTAGTTAACCATTAGTGAACGTTGGTTAAGGTTCGGTTAACGTTTCTTGTTACCTGGGTAGCCTGGGGAGGACTCATTTACTAGAATAATATCAATAGCAATTCACCTCTTCTCTCTCGGAAGATGGCAGATGGAAAACAGTCCCATTACCCCAGCAGGAATAATACCCTAATAATGTGAGTAAAATACATATGACAGTGTATTAAAACACTAATTTAGCACTTCCTACCTGTGAGGTGCGACTTTCCTCCTGTGTAAACGCCTGTGTGTGTAGATCTATGCATGCATGCATGGGGTCTAGGTTGGTCGTGCATACACCAACCGTTACAGCAAGTACCATAAAACCTCGCTTATAAGCCTAACTTGCATATATAAGCTGCACCCCTAAATTTGACCAATTATATATACTTATAAGCTGCAGAGGGGATCTGAAAATTGTTGATTTGGTATTGTAGTATACTTATGAAAACTCACGTATTATCTGCGCCCTATAATAGGCATCTATGGTATCAAAAGACAGAAGACTGACTCACGTACAAGCCACGGCTTATATGCGAGACTTTACGGTACCTGGTAGGCAGTGGGTAGGAGGGGTGCTGGTAGGGGTGCGGGGGGCATGGAAGCGGGGTTTTCACTTCAGGGCATCCTATCCCCCTAGCTGTTGCTTAGACACGTTTGTAAGTCAAATACTCAGGCAGATAGGGAAGATTCGAGTTATACCCTAGATTGTATTAGTCTGTAGTCTGTTTAACATAAGTAGTATAGTATGTATCGGAACGGGACTATAGTTAAGTACTGTTTATTACTCAATCGACATGCAGCCAATCAGAGGCCTCCATTTGGTCACGTGACCGGAAGTGACCTACTTAGGGGATTAGTGGTGCATTCTGGGTAACCCTGCAGCCAATCAGAGGCCACCATTTGGTCACGTGACCGGAAGTGACCTACTTAGGGGATTAGTGGTGCATTCTGGGTAACCTACTGACCTACTTAGGGGACCGGAAGTGACGTCATATGACCTAATTTAGGATCACGTGACCGGAAGTGACCTGATGAGTCACGTGAGCGGAAGTGACGTCACATGACCTAATGGCCGACCGGAAGTGAGTGACCTCATTGAGGATCACGTGACCGGAAGTGACTTGATTGATCACGTGAGCGGAAGAAGAAGTTTTTTGTTTAGGAAGTGAGGGTCTTTAGGATCACGTGACTGGAAGCGACGTCGTCACATGAGTGACGCTTTAAGAGACTGCGCGACTTACTAGTAAAAGAAGACGTATGAAAATAAAAACACAACAATATTTTATTTTATTTTTTTTATTTATTTTTTTTCAATCTTGATAAACACTCTATTTTTGAAAAGATGCACACGCTCATTTTTTTTTTTTTCATATCTCTAAAGGCCTCGTTGTCACACCGTCAGAATGCACGCGACGCTTATAATACAAGTAGCGCACGCTGTCTTTCTCTATGGTGTAGGTGACCATTTTGTTTCGCACCACTTTGAAGTTTCTATTTACAGCAATGAGAGTTTTTCGTTGGCGAAGAACATCCAAGAAGTCGTCTGGTTCCTGAGGGTTTTGTTTCTTCTGTACGCCTTTTGCACTCCATTTTTTGGATTTTCTTTCACCGGTGTCGCTGACTCGATCGTAGCAAATGTAAGTCTTAGGGTTGAGACTTAGGATCCCGTCACCTTCCCACTCCGCTTTCATAAGCCCCGAAGTTCTCAGATCGTGAAGGTACCGTCTCTCACAACATCCGCCGGGCGGCGGACACCATTCTCGCACTCTTTCCGTTTTTGTCTTCACGAAAAGCTCTAAGTGATCGTCGCACACCGCTGTCGGGAGCCACTTTCGTTTCTCTCTGAAGTACGTCTCTCTCAGGCGAGGTTTGACTAGGTCATCCAACGTGTCACCGCTGAGAGCCATGTAAAGACTGTCGGTGTCCATTTGACAAAGGGCATAATCGCGCCGATCGACGAATCTATCCAAGAAGTCGTATGTGAACTCTAACATTTTCAACTTCGCGTACTGGTATACCATGAACCCTATTTGAATAGGGAGGTTGTTGTTGACTGTTTTCGGTTGTAGTTCGACTTCAAACAGATCGGAACTCAACTCGGACGCCTTTTTGAAGCGCCACGAATTGGCCAATAGTTCGAACTTCCGACTGTCAGTGTATCTCACCGCCGTGTGTTTTTCTTTGTTGCAGATTGTTTTACCGTACGTAGCGTTTCCCATTAACTTTACAACAGTCTGACAGAATTTTCTCGTTCTCGTTCACGTCGCCACGTCTTCGCGCCGCCGTTACTTCGTCCGCGAAACCGGCAAAGGAGCGTTTAGGTAGGTATTCTACCACCAGCTGCACTTTGGTGACTATCAAACCGTGCTCTAAATACCACTTGAGAAGCGGCGTTCCCAAGAGAATATTTTTTCCGTGGTAACTCCCTATCAGACATTTCTGAGGTGTGTTCAACAGCTTTTCTTCCTGCGCAAAGTCTGACATGTGAGGTCCTATGTCCGATTTTGAAACGGTCGCGTTCTTGAAAACGGGGGTCATTTCTTCGAAGTAGTCTCGTAGGTGAGGCGGCGTAGTGATGTCCACTTGAACTAAACCGAACATTTTCTCCTCTTTCACAGCGGAAAGGATGTCGCTCTCGCTCATCGCGTTTCGAGACACTTTCAAAGCGTCAACCTTCCAGCGTTGTTGGGAGGCCTTGACCCGCTCATCTCGACGCTTCATCTCTCGCCATTCGCACTCCCACACGACGACCAGCTTGTGACCTAGCGCTTTCAAGTAAGCGCTTACTCTGGTCGTTCTGTCGCGTCTCTCCTCTCTCAGTGAAGCGCACTGATATCGGTGCGACGGTATGCACTCGTGAGCGTGGAACCAACACCCGTGAAACTGGAAAACCGTATTAGAGGCCGCGTGAAACCCGTCCACGCGAATTCTCCGACAGCCTACAACCATCTCGCCGCCGTTCAAAGCGTGGCACAGTTTCACGTCGCGGTCGTGCTCTACGAAGCGTAACCACTCCAAAGCGCTGTGAGAGTTTCTTTGCCTAATTTCGGGCTTGAACTCGGTCTCGGGCCGTCTCACCGCGTAATAGCCCGTGCAGTGCGCTTCGCTCATGCAGCGCAAGTACAGAGAGTTAGCGTCTAGTCCTAGGATGTGTTGGCACGGTCTCGCTTCTTCGCCGTACTTGTGCTCCCTTATCCGCGTGGTGCCCTTCTCGTGAAATCTATGGAAGATGATGGAAGGACCGCCGACTAGATTTTCTTTGATCAGAGCGTGGAGGACGGCGTCGAACTGGGGGAACGTTGTGAACGCGTCTTCTAGGTTTTGGAAGAGGAACTGTAAAGTCAAACCGGCGAGAGAAACTCCGTCTTTCAACATGTCAATGCTGCGATCTTGGAAAAATTTAGCGTGATTTTTCAGAGCTTCTATGAAAGGTTTGACGTCTTTGTTGTTGTAGTGGATCAAGTAGTCTTCCATAGTTTGCATCTTCTCGTCGGACCAAACTTTCTGACATGCGGCGTAGTCGGATTCGGACATTTTGACGCCCGTCAGCTCGCTGTCGAAAGCCGATCTCGGTGGCAGCGTTCTGTTTGCCAGTTTCCTGGTAGACGTCATCCATTCGTAAGGAAAGTGACCTTTCTCTTCGTTCCTGGTGAAAGCTCGCAAATAGGTCGCGTAGTTGTAACCGGGTGCCAAATAGTTGACTACGTCCAAGAAAACCGTGTGCTGTGTGTAAACCGCCAAGTATTGATTGCTTCTCTTTATGACGCTGAATTCTTGGTTTCTTCGGTCTCCGGAGGCGAAGAACGAGTGAAGGCGTATTTTGATCAGGTTCAAGTCGTAACGCCCCGAGTTGAAGCCCACGACTGGAGCTTGACGGATGTATCTCAGAAGACGCTTCTTCAGTTGAACTAACGGGTGTCTGGTCTGAGCCGCAGCGAAGCCGCCTGGAGAAGGGGTGAACGTCGCCTCCTCCAGCAGGAGAGCTTCACCTATCGCCGCATCTAACTTCGCTAAGGTCGGTCGGTAAAGTTCTAGCACAGCTTCCCCGATGACTTTGGCGTTCTCGTTTATGTGATTTAAAACTCGGTCCAACAAGGGGTCGGAATCTGCGTCGGATTCTCTGACGAAGCAGACGGGCCCCTCCCACCCCGGAAAGTCGGATGCGACGCTAGCCGACAAAGGGACGTGATCCCACAGCAGGGACACGTGTTCCGTCGACGGTTCTTTGCACGGTCTGAAGAAAGCCTCGAAATCGAAGGCGATCTTGTAAGGGTAGATTCCGGAATGTCCGTCGGGGGGAAAAATGGAGAAGTCTGCTAGCGCTTCGAAAATCGTTCTCGAATTTTGGTAGATGCCACCTACGTAGCGCAACTTGACTTGTCGGCAAGAGGAAAGCTGGTTCCTGTGTCTCTTCAGCAAGAACTCGGTGGTGAACGCCGCCTTACACTTGCAACATTCGTATATGCCCGCGTACGCGTTGAAGTCCGTGACGAGAGAGACGTGCAAACCGCCTTTCGCCGTCAGGTTTAGGTTGACTTTACCTCGGGCGGCCAGAGTTCTGGAAGGCGGTCTGATCAGAGTAACGCGTCTTCTCAACTTCCGCCCCGGCACTTGACGCGACGCGGTGTAAACCGCTATCTGTACGTCAAACAAGTTCTCTAACGCGGGTAAGTCGCGGATGTTCAGACCCGGAAAGGATTCAGGTGTGGCAGCGGGACAGAACTGACGTAACAAATCTGAAGCGCGCTTGCTGGTGTTGTATAAGTGAAAGGAAATGCAGAGGAAGATGCAGAGGTTGTCCTTGTTGGGAAAATCTAACACGCCGCTTCTCTTTCCAACTCGACCGGCCTGAGTGATCCTACCGCCTATGGGGAATTCCCCCGGTCCCATGTAAACGCAAATGTTCAAATTGGTAGGAAAAAGAACGTGCCACTTGGTGTCAGCGTCGCAAAGTTTCCGTACTTCCTCGCAAGCGACGGTGTTTTCCATCTTTGAGAGGAGCTCTTCCAAAGTTTCTGAATTAGTTATAGTAGGGAGCGGTTGTATGAGAGTTGCGTTGTTCTGGGAGGCGTGAAAGTAGCGCAGTTTGCTCTTGTCTTCTCTGTGTTGTAAGAGTAAGCCTACCGAGAAACCCACTTTGTATCTGAATCTTTGTGTCAAGTGAATGCGACGCATAGTATCTACAGCGTCACTCAACTCGCCGGTTGGTAGCCTGAAGTTTGTTACACTCACGCGAGTCCCGTGCATCCTGACGCCCGTTTGTATCGCAGGCCAATTCGCCGTGAACGTTTCCTCCCCGTTCGGTACAGCACATATGCGCGGAGGGACGGTCACCCCGTCCAGAGATTCGCGTCGACAGGCGATCTTTCGGCAATCGCCTTCGCCGCATAGAGGGCAAAACTTAGGTACTACTCTACAATTTTCTACGTGTCTCTCGTGGTTGTACGGTCTTTTAAACATTTTGAAACACTTTTCGCATACGTACTGTGTCATGTTTTTTTTCACTCAGTTACCAACTACTTAGCCGTCTAACTATCTATCTATCTATCAATCTATCTGTCTATCTATCTATCTATTTATCTTTCTGTCTGCTGTCTGTGTATCCGTCTGTCTGTCTCATACAGCGTACGTCAAACGCTGTGTGTGTGTGTGTGTGTGTGCGCGCGTGAGCGTTGAGCGTCTCTCATTCCGAATCTATGCCGAGATATTTCAGAATGATCTCTGTTTTGTCATCCAACTCTTTGAGCGCTCTGGCGGACAGCGTCACTCCCTGCTGTGTGGGTTTTTTGTCAGGACCTTCGTACTTGCGCACGTGGACGAGGTTCTTACCGCTGTAGTAGCTCACAGCTGCGTACACTTCGCCCTCCTCATCCAGCACTGCGAACCAGGGGGTGTGATTAGGTTTTCCTTGCGCGGCCGCTGTGTTGCGTATGCGCACCACTGCGCGGATATCGGCGATGCGTGCTATTAGCTCGCGCAGCGCGTCGGCTGTGAAGTGCACTCGCTTGCTTCTGGTCAGAGACGCCTCTTTCACCTGGCCGTCTTTTGTGTAGCGCGGCCTCCTAGACAGTCTAGCCACGTCCTCCCAGATCTCCA
Organism: Harmothoe impar; assembly: GCA_947462335.1. NCBI lineage: Eukaryota > Metazoa > Annelida > Polychaeta > Phyllodocida > Polynoidae > Harmothoe > Harmothoe impar. Next base: position 21,731,940 of record OX381711.1, read on the forward strand.
GCGTCAAAGCTCCGTCTAAGCAGAACTCTAACCCGAGAAGACGGGAGAAGGTTTTCTCTGCTTCTTCTCGTCCATCTCGTTCTTTTTCTTGTATTTTTCTCTTCTTACTAGGCCTTGTTGTTCTGGAACTCACCTTAGAACGTTTCACACCCGCAGGATGAGTAACACCATCAGCGTGAGCTGAATCAGCAGCAGAACCGATAGCAGGAGCAGCGTCAGCGCTGGTGGTATCCGAGGCCTCGTTGTTGGAACAGCGCAGCCACACGCCGTCGGTGCTGAGTGTAGCGGTAGAAGATGAAGCGCCGCCGCCCTCGTAAGGTGGCGGTGAGGGCAGTCGCCACGGACCGGACGGGACGCTACTAGTGGAGGAAGTGAGGTCGAAAGGTCGAAGAGGGAAGCCGAAAAACGTACCGCCCACCCCTTTCCCTTCGGGTTGTTCGTACGCCTCGTCGTCAGCGTCGTTCTCTGTCTCACCCTGTTGCTGCTGCTCCTCCTCCTCCTCCTCCTCTTCTTCTCGGTTTAGGGGCTGAGTGTCCGAATAGCTGTCACTCTCAGCGCGAGCGGCGTCGAGGGCGTCGGTCGATGTAGTGGTGGAGGAGAGGGGCTGTGCAACGTGCGGCAGGTCATCAAAGTCATCAACAGTAGTGGGGAGGTAAAAACCCGGTTGCCAGTACTGCGCTGTGCCAGGAGCGTTGTCGTCAGTAGTAGTAGCGGTAGCAGCAGGTGCAGCAGAAGCAGCAGAAGCAGCAGCAGCAGCAGCAGCAGCAGCAGCAGCAGCAGCAGACGCAACAGTAGCAGGCGCAGCAGCCTCAGCAGGCGCAGCAGTAGCAGGCGCAGCGGTAGCAGGTGCAGCAGCAGCAGCAGCAGCCGCAGCAGGCGGGGCGGCAGTAGCAGCGGCAGCGCGCTTAGCAGCAACGTGTACCGTCGCGAGTGTAACAACGTCGCTAGCACGACGACTACTACCAGTAGTACTACTACTACTACTACTACTATAGCTCCAGTCACCAAGAAACGGCCAGTGAATACACCTGCTTTGCCTCTTTAGTATACCCACATACATTAGGCTGTAAAGGGTTTTCTTTTGTTCCAGGAAATTGATACATGCATATTTACCATAATTATAAAGTAAAATATCTATAATTGTTGAGCAATTTATGTTTTTCTCATTAATAATTGGTGGGAAAGTGTCATTTTTGGGCATTTATACCCATAAATACCATTAAATCAGGGAGCATTGAACACTCAGCAATACTTCATAAGGGATAATTGTGGTTAGTATTGTTGTCAGTCTTGTAATATAGTAATATTTTTTAGACAGACTGTGCTAGAAACCATCAATTGTTGGTTATAGATCCATTATGCTTGATAATGTTGGATAAATCCTCCAAATGACGTCCATTTTGGATCTAGAAATATACTTTAGATCAGGATTTGAGAAGCTCTGCCCCAAAAAGCATGATTTTGTCATACTTTTCACATAGAACAGCTGACTTTTATCACATATAGACCTCTAATTATTACAATAGACACACATTTTCTTAAGAGGACCCCAATCTGTACCGTATTCATCATCACTGTCAGCATTTAATATTTTGTACAAGTACATTTTCATACTTTTGGTACGTTTGATCATGCTGTACAAGTAACGGGGTGAAACATCCATTTCGAGCCAAATGGCAAAAAAATGCAAAAATTCAACATTTCACTACCAACTTTGAATGAGTCTTTTTCAGTGACTAGACTGAATACAATGCCCTAAATGGTCTCATTTGAAAGATAATTTAGTTTCTGAACTACCCTTCCTGAAACATTTAGCTAAAAGGTGTAACTCTGGTTGTCATGGCAACTTTGCCTTGTAAAAGAGTGAAAAAATTTTAATTTCAACATTTTAGAATCCTCGTTGCCATGGCAACAGGATCCACAATTTTTCAACACGTATTTCTCCAATGATAAATTCATATTCAATGATGTCTTAGCTTTAAATTGGTATCAAAACGTTTTTTGTGTGCCATTTGGTCATTAAATAAATGCCATTTAACCAAAAGATGCAGATGAACTTTAAAACTTTTTACCTATACTTCATGACTGGAGCTATAGTACTACTACTGCTACTACTACTGCTACTACTACTACTACTGCCGCGAGCGCTCGCTACAGCGGGAGGGTGATAAGACCAAGCGGCTGCGGCGGTAGTCTCATTTTCAGTAGCAAGAGGAGGCACTGACGCTAAACGAGCGCTGTTCCGCGTAGTCTTCTTGTTCTTGGACGGCGCTAGGTGTTGTCTTTTGCTCATGGTGGTGACTGTAGAGAGCAGCAAAAGAATGAGTGAGTGAATGGAGGTTTCCAGACCCCTTATATACGCCTTCTCGCTTCTAGAGCTAAGCTACTTACTGACCCTGTTCAGCTGCCGCCGGCTGGCCGGCGGCCATTCACAAAGAGAAACAAAAGACATAAGGCATGACGTTTTCAGCTGGATCCCTTTCCCCCCTTTTGAGAGATCGACTGTCATGAGCTAAGCCGCTTACCACCCTGTTCAGCAATTCAACGCGCATTAGCTGTATAAAGGATTAAGCGGTTGCTGCCGTCGACTGACCGGCGGCCATTCACAAAGACATAAGGTATGACGTTTTCAGCTGGATCCCTTTCCCCTCTTTTTTTTTGAGGGATCCACTGTCATGAGCTAAGCCACTTACCACCCTGTTCAGCCATTCAGCGCGCGTTAGCTGTATAAAGGATTAACGGTGATGAGCTTAGAGTGTGTATACAAAAAAAAACTACAGGAGGCGTGTGGCGTGAAGCAGGACCCCCCTAAGACGAACGTGTCTGTCTGTGAGTAGAGGCGTGTGCATGTGGTGAGCGACTTAAGTGTAAGACAAAAAAAAAATCACCACCTCCTGCCGTGGTGAGTAGACCGGGCCGGCCAGGCGGCGGCCGGCTAGTTCAATAGGGAGGGGTGACAGCTGACTAAGGCTGTGCATGAAAAAAATCTGATTTTCACCTGACCTCTGACGTTTGTTACAATGAATGTCAGAGGGAGGGAGACGTCCTCAGGTAGGGGGTAGGAGGTAAGGCTATGGATGAGGAAGAAACACTGTTTTCAGCTGGTCTCCACGGATAGCGATGACACACCCCTCGTCATCTAAGCTCTTAAGGAGCGGAGCGGTTGAAAAAGCGTCATGCGGACAGGTCGCTACACAGCTTGAGTGCTGTTGGAAATGGGATTAAACTCCCTCTGTATAAAAAGCTCTGATTTCTGTTGGAAAAAAACCATATCGCCTCTGACCACAGTAACGTCTACTACCACCACCGCCGCCACCACCGCCGCCGCCGCCGCCGCCGCCACCGCCGCCACCGCCGCCGCCGCCGCCGCCGCCGCCGCCAAGACGAGACGAGATGGCTCAAGCTATTCCACTTTCAAGCTCGCCTTCACCGCCTTGTCCACCTGAAAAAAAGTTAATGCGGCTTGACGACGTGAGACGCGCGAGGCAGACCGATGGGGAGAACAGAGAGGTAGGACAGCGGCGGTTAGCCTATAGCGACGCCTTGCTTCGTCAACTAGGTAAAGAGTTGAGCGGCTGTTGGAGAGAGTTGGGCAGTAGCTTAAAAGTTACCGCCGCCCGTATGGATGCTCTAGTAGAGCGCAGTGTCAAGACACCGGAGGAGCTGTGTACGGCGATGTTCCGAGTCTGGTGGGGTGAAACCCCGCATCGTCATAGATGGGGAGAGCTCGGTCGCGTCTTCACCCGCATTAGACGCGTGGAACTGTTGGCTCAGTGGATGTCCCTTCTCCACAGACAGGGGTTGGATTTCGAAAACCCCGACTCGCGCGCGATGCATAAGCACTTGGGCACCCTCGGCAGACGTCTAGGTAGCAGGTGGAAAGAGGTGGGGGACCATTTAAAATTGTCGCCTGAGAGGTTAGATAAGATCGCTGAAGAATGCGAATACGGAGGAAGTCCCGCTGAGTGGGCCTTCCGAGTGTTGAAAATGTGGCAAGATGAAGCTGACGGTGCCGGCGGTACACCTTTTGAACTCCTTTGAGTGTTGACTGAGGACATGGGAAAGTTTGACCTCGGCATCGCGATATTACTTGACTTTATCAAGCAAGAAACAACGAGAACGACGGACATGTGAATTGTTGTGTTTTATTTTCATACGTCTTCTTTATTAGTAAGTAAAAAAAAAAATATCATAACAATTAAGACGCGCGCCCTCTTAAAGTGTCACTTCCTCCAGTCGCAGCTGATCGCCTCATCGAAGCACGTGATAAACAAAAAAAAACGAAGAGACACGCTTCTTCCTCTCGAGAGGAAGAAGCGTGTCTCTCGATTGAAATCTTTTTCTTTTCTTTTTTTCTTAAAAGAGACAAACGCCCCTTAGAGTGCCCCCCCACCCCCCTAGAGTGCCCCCCTCCCCCCCTCCCCCCTCCCCCCCCCACCACTCGCCCCATGCATCCTAAAAGCGCCCCCCTCCCCATGCATCTTAAAGGGGCCCCCCTCCCCTTCCCTCCCCTCCCCTCCCCTCCCCCCCCTTTATACACTCTAAAGAACGCTTCTACCTAGTTCAATAAGTCACTTCCAGTCGCTCGTAAAACAATAAAAAATGAAAAAAAAACAAAAACTTATATCGTAGTGTTTTTTATTACTTTACTGAAAAAAATAAGAGACTCGCCTCCTTCTCCTCCTCCTCCTCCTCCTCCTCCTCCTCCTCCAAAAAAAAAAAAAAAAAAGATATCACATTTTAAAGCGCGTGACCCCTTAAAGACGCTCATCTCTTCATTATGTCGCGTGACGTCACTTCTTCTTCTTCTTCCGGTCACGTGATCAATCAGGTCACTTCCGGTCACGTGATCCTCAATCAGGTCACTCACTTCCGGTTGGCCATTAGGTCATGTGACGTCACTTCCGGTCACGTGACTCATCAGGTCACTTCCGGTCACGTGATCCTAAAGTAGGTCATATGACCTCACTTCCGGTCCCCTAAGTAGGTCATATGACGTCACTTCCGGTCCATAAGTAGGTCATATGACCTCACTTCCGGTCACGTGACCAAATGGCGGCCTCTGATTGGCTAACTAGGTCACGTGACGTCACCACTAATCCCCTAAGTAGGTCACTTCCGGTCACGTGACCAAATGGAGGCCTCTGATTGGCTGCAGGTCGATTGAGTAATAAACAGTACTTAACTATAGTCCCGTTCCGATACATACTATACTACTAACATAGTATGGATTTTATTTAGAGGGATCCCAGCTAACACCTTACGTAAAACTCGCATACATATATGAATTTTTTAACACAAATTTACATGGCCTTTACATAGATTGATATTTACATGTGTTTACCATTTCAGTAATTGCCGTGTAAAAATTATGTAAATATTTGTGATTCTCACTGTAAATTGATGCGCAAATTGTGATAAAAATTTACATAAATTTACATGGCCTTTACATAGTTTGATATTTACATGTGTTTAGCATTTCAGTAATTGGCGGGTAAAAATTATGTAAATCTCTGTAATTCTCTCTGTACATCTGTGCACAGACTGATAAAAATGAAGACCATTCATCAGGATTTTTCATTGAGTAATACTTACATGCATTTTGCACTTCAGTAAATTCCAAGTAAAAATGATGTCAATCTATGTAATTCCCAATGCAATTAGGTGCACACATTGTGCTTATAATCGACACCAAATTATCTGGATTTTCTATTGGTTAATATTTACATGAACCTATCAGGCATTCCTTGAGCTTGGGGTACAGCTTATAAATACACTTGTGAGATAGAGTCTATCATATGTATGGGAATTTACAGTAATTGCTATTGATGCACCACATCATTGGGATGACACAAATGTTATAGGTTAATGTCTATCATGTTTAGAACCAACATGACCCGAGTAATGGCCAATAGAACCCCATCAGTTATACATGCATGAACGCTAGAATAAAATGAGATTTTATTTCCTTGTGATTTCCAGAAGAAGTAGCTGTGATTTTAGGGTCAAAAACCGGAACAAAACTTTTTCACAGTTTACTTTATAAATAATTGCAGTTTACTTGATAACTGCTTCTGTTTATCACGGGGAGAAAAGAAAAATATATCCATTATGCTAACAATGTATATCATTAGAGTAAACTATTATTGATGACTTATACATGCTATTAAAGAAATTATTATTTTAGCTTGGTCACACCTCACACAAGCCCAGCCCTACCACGATCTCATGTGCAAAACAGCCCTGTCAGGAGAAAGCTGTGGCAGGGTGTTAACTACAGTCATTATAACTTTGGAACGAAATCAGGTGAAATACGAGACTCACTCTTCTTCAACATGTACTATACTACAGATACATTGGTAGCCATACTGTAATTGATGTGACTTATGTAATATATTTCTGTAACTGAAAGGGCCCTAGCATAAAAAAACGCAATCCGCGGTAGCTAGGTATAATGCATTCTTGTAATTGTATTATTTTAACCCAATAAAACACTTTAAATAAAAAGTGTGGCTGAAACAAAACTTTCAAGTAGCACCTGGCTAAGATAGCTTCAATAAATGAAAAATGGTATTTTGTATTTTCAAAGAAGCCATATTCATACACGTAATGCAATTTTTAAATTTGACATAATTTGTCAAATCTCTCCCGGAAATTGAGCATTGTGAAGGTCATGGTAAAGGGATTAATACCTTACATCATCAAAATTTAAATTTTATCCATGGGCAGGCATTAAATCTTAATGGCAAAATAATTCAGTGGCTAATCAATATAGTTAACGATATATGCTTGGTTGAATGTTATGGCGTTCCTTGTCTCAACGTGCACTGCTACACACAAGAGTGATGAGAAACTGGTGATGACCCTCTGCACTGCAGGTCCTGTGTATACTGAGTATAAGTGCCACGCGGCCCAGTGGTTATATAGAGCAGCAGGGGTAATACTATTTATAAGGACTTTTTCAACTTCCCATCCCTTCCAAGCACTTACTATACTAAATATATTTTAATTCTGATCTTTGCATAGCATGTGTACACATCTCTCGTAGGACCATAGCTGTGGTATGTCCCCCTCGCCCCTCACTATGCCCGCATCTGTGAGTGAATGCTGCCACCACAGTGCAGCAGGAAACAATAGAGGTGCGACTGAGCAGCAAACTGTATGGGTGTGGACCACCAAATTCGACATGGCGACATGGGCATTTCTTAAAATCGACATTTGACATGGCTGTTTCTTGAAATCGACATGTGACATGGCAACCTAAGCGACATATGACATAGACAAACCTTAAAATCGACATGTGACATGAAGCCTAGTGACATGACCTCAAGCTTAGTGACAAGGAAAAAGTAGGTTAACTGAAATTGAAGTGCGTTTAGGTGTCTCTATCTATATAGAATATTCAATAATTCAATTGGGTTAGTGACATAAGTGACACAGGTTTTTCCTTAGTGACATGGGACATGGGCATTTCTTATAATCGACAGGGGACATGGGACCCCCCCATCCAGATCCCCAACTGTGGTGAAGACACTCTATCAACATGCCTCCAACTTTAACAATGTGTGATGTGTGACCTATATATATATATACATACACTAGCCAATAGAAAGCCTTCAGAAGTGGTCAGTCAGCATTTTGAACCTGCAGTCTGTACACAGTAGGAAACGGACATATAGGCTATGTATAGGTGCCTATATGTGGGTTCCTACTGTAGCTCCTGGTGGTATCCCTATACTACATATATGTGACATGTACTGGGAAAAGGGACATTAGTGCACCTTGCACTAAGGGTCTTTTTCGCAGATCGTGTCACATATGTATATAAAAATGGTGAGTAGTTGCATGCAAATACACCAACTTATATGCATATACGTTGCTCTATATACACAGCCTTAAGTATTTTATAGGTTTGGAAGTTCCAAATATAATATATTATTATTATCTCGCATATAACCCGCACCCCCAACTCAGGAGAATCCTATAACCCGTTTTGGGATCTGAAAATTCAATTTTAGTACTATTCTATAGTGCTAAAAACCCTCGTATAACCCGCACACTATATAGGCATGTCTGGTATCAAATGAAAGCTGAGTTTGGTTCGCGTACAGGAGCCTGTCCCCGGCCCCCAGGCGTCTGTCCCCCGGGCCTGTCCCCGGCCTCTAGAAGCCTATCCCAAGCCCCCAGGAGCCTGTGTCTGTGGACTCGTGCAGTGATGCTAACAGTGTATAGAATTAGACGTGACTAGTTTTGAAGACAGCTTATGACAGTAAATGACATTAAAGAAGTACTAGTAATCATTTTAGCTGCATGGTTACACCCCCCCTCCTCCTCCACCCACAACACCCCCAGCCTCACACACCTGCCCCTGTGCCCGCATATATGAGCAAATGCTGTCACAACAGTGCAGCAGGCATAACAATGGGAGGTGTGACTGTGCACCAAGCCTAATTGAAGCCGTGGTACAGGTCCTATCTACATACCTGCAGCTTTAACAATGTGTGGTGTGTAACCTACTGTATACATACACCAGCATTATACACCATTCAAAAGTTGCAAATGGACTGAGGCACACATTAGTTATACAACATGGTGAGAACTCTCATGGATATGTTTTTGATATTTAGGCTGTTTTCTCTATACATCTCCTGCTCCATGGCATCGCTCTACCTGATAGCCCTGTGATGTAGCAGCAGAGAAAAACTAACATTTGATCATTATATATTTGTATATCTATCCCAGGATGAATAGCATGAGGATAATTATCTAGCATATTAGACCTACTGTTTAGTAGATAGAAGGATTATATGGATGTTTGATATGTAAGAAGTAGCTTGCCTTATAATGTGGCTGTTGTATATCATGGTGTACAGACATACTTGGTTTGCTAATTTATTATTTACTTTTGACCCCTAGCCTAGGTTGAACAGAGCGAGCAGCCGAGATCAGAGGGATACATGTAGTGGTGGAATGACGACAAGCTCCTATATCTTACTTTTCCATCCCTCACATGGCCTTTGCAGGCGGACCCCGGCCCTAGGGGCGGACCCCTGCCCCTGGGGGCGGACCTATCATTTCCTACCCTAGTCCACCAAAGTGATGCTTCAATTGATGAATATTGTGTTTTTTTATTAATGATTATGCCCAATATTACAATAATACAAATTGACGACTCAATCAATTATGACATTAATTAGGAGTAAATTAGAGTAAGATCCGGAATTACAGGGTTTGACTAAGATGTAAATATAAGTGTAAAATTAAGAATTACAGGACTTTGACTAAGGTGTAAATAAGTGTAAAATCGAGTAATACAAGCATTTGACTAAGATGTAAATAAGTGTAATATCGAGAATTACAGCACTTTGACTAAGGTGTAAAGAAGTGTAAAATTGAGGATTACAAGCATTTGACTACGATGTAAATAAGTGTAACATCGGGAATTACAGCACTTTGACTAAAGTGTAAATAAGTGTAAAATTGAGGATTACAAGCATTTGACTAAGATGTAAATAAGTGTAATATCGAGAATTACAGCACTTTGACTAAGGTGTAAAGAAGTGTAAAATTGAGGATTAAAAGCATTTGACTAAGATGTAAATAAGTGTAATATCGAGAATTACAGCACTTTGACTAAGGTGTAAAGAAGTGTAAAATTGAGGATTACAAGCATTTGACTACGATGTAAAGAAGTGTAAAGTTTCAAGTTCAAGTTTCAAGTTTGGTAAAATTTATTCTTCATAAGATCAACGGTGTAATACATTTTATATTTTTTCATCCTTTGTACAAATGCACTATAAACCATATGTCTAACTACCCTTGACAGAGTATTTTGTTCCCTAAATGATCTTATAAGAAGAGGCTGCTTCTTGGCAGAAATGCCAGTCTCTGAAGCCACCTTTCTGTTACAAGTTGGTATTACCAAATACTGAACAGAGAACAGTGTAACATCGAGAATTACAGCAATTTGACTAAGGTGTAAAGAAGTGTAAATTTGAGAATTACAGCACTTTGACTAACGTGTCAATACAACAATTACAAACTTTGATCCAGATGTAAAACCTCTACAAAGATCCATTTTGCTCAGCTTTACATTTGAAGTAAATTTTGCTGTAAATCTCTGTAATGTTATGCAATGGTCTGTAAGTTTGGATTTTACATCAAATGTAAATCCTATGTAAATCCCTAAGTTGGTGCAGTGCATGATACTTGCTGGTGAGTGATAATAGTGTGGTTTCTCATGTGAGAATATTAAATTTTGTGTGTAACATACATAAAAATATTTACATAAAAAAGAATTACTAATCAGTTATACCTTTTAGCATTACAATAGTGACATATATATGATCAACTCTAAAAAAAATCTAAAACATATGAATTCACACATATAAGAAAGACGTGATATGAAGGTGATATGAAGGACATTAGGGGAGCATGTTGTAGGGGTGACATTTATACCAGTTTTGACTCTACCCGCCCACAGTAGTGATTGTAAATCAGCTAGTATGATAACAATACCTCTGAGAGACATTTTAGACAGCATAAATTATGTCTATTTTACGTTAATATCTGACATGTCCTTAGGCACTGTGTACAGGAAGTTGGTAACGCCTGGTCCGTCAAAGACATAATATTATTGCAGGCATTTCCGGGTTCCATAAACACACATTTGTCTCAGCCAAAAAGCCAAGATGTGATCAGCCCAAAGTCAGTATTTTGACTCATACAATCTCAAAGGACACAAAAAGTTGTCCAGCATCTACCTTGGTTGTCCAGCCACAATTTAACAATACATTGTGACCCAAGAACACCAAATATCTCCTCATACACTATACAGTGACGGTCATAAAATAAACCAGTCAAAAAACATTTAGGAGGAAATACACGGACCATATACGGAATTTGAGGGGGCCGTATTATGTGCTGAAATGGAAAAATGGCGCATTTGAATACGGAACCCCCACATTTGAATACGGCTATCCACAGTGACAGTCAATGTGGTGAAATGGAAAAACGCCACATTATGTGACATACGGACCCCCTATGACTCATACAGGGGGTCTGTATTATGTGGTGAAACGGGTGTACATGTACATGTAGAACAACTTGCAACTATGTTTTTCCTCCTCTTTTCACACTCAAATATTATGTGCTACAAGGGGAGAATTCTCCCTGAAACCAGGTATATCAAGTAAGAGGAATGACCTTGGCATAACCTCTCCCTAAGGATTGACATGTTTCCAAGAGTTGCTGGTCTATTTCCAAGACAAAAGTACTGTAACGTCGCATTTTAGCACGGGGTATTGAATAAGTGCCAGTCTTGTATGAGCGCTGGGGGTATGGGGGTCTTGAAATAACTGTTAAGCAGTAAAAATGGATATTGAATAATCAGTTGTCTTGTATAAGCGCCTGGGGTATACAGACCCTCAAAGTTATAAGCGCTGGGGCACTTAAACACAACAGTACAGTATGCTGTTTAACCTTGTATAAGCTTATCATTTCTAATCACCACTCATAAATCACCACGTAGTACTATAACAGTACTAAAAACGTGAATGGGACACGCACAGTAATTACCCTGCTATAAAATGGTAAAACATGTGACATCTATATCCTGATTACGGTAGTAGTTTTCCGAAATTCGACCAAGTCCCCCATGCGAAATATAGTGCAACCAACACAGTAGCTGCCTTTATGGTGTGTAGTGTAGATAATTATTTTGTTTATGATCTTGAAAGTGCATTCCTAATGCTAGTTAATAGGCGTTTGCGTTTTCTAGAGGAGTAGCCTCGTTCGGTTGTGTCTGTATGTGGTATAGGTGCGCGATTTTCTTATTAACTCTTCCTTTACCATACACGCATTATTGCCAATAATGAACACTAGAAGTATCCACGATGTAAGATTTATTTCATACCAATTGATGAAGGCATTCCTGATATATATCTTAGTTTGAAATTTGGTTAGAGCATTGTTTTTTAAATGCTAAATTATATTATGATGCTATTATATCTCCTTTCTTGAGATAGATACAGTAAAGTGAGAGTTAAAAAGAATAAAATGGCGAGTTCGTGAAGGTAGTGTATAGCGGTGATTCCGTCCATTTTTTGGACGGATCCGTCCACTTTTTGGACGGATCCGTCAAGTGACGGGTTGGTGGAAGCCATTTTCCCTGTCATCAGCATGCCAAAAGTGTAAAGGATCCGTCAGAATGGCTTCCACCAGTCCATCCGTCGACGGATCCGTCATCGGACGGACTGGTGGAAGCAGGAAAATGGAAATCCGTCCATCAACGGGTGATGGATCCGTCACCATTTTGGCGGATCCGTCAAGTGACAGGAAAATCTAATTTTTTAAATATTTCCGTCACTTGACGGATCCACCAAAATGTGACGGATCCATCACCCGTTGACGGACGGATTTCCATTTTCCTGCTTCCACCAGTCCGTCCGTTGACGGATCCGTCGACGGAGGGATCAGTGGATCACTTTTTTGGGTCCTTATGAAGGCTAATTTGGCTTCCACTAATCTGTCTGTCGACGGATCCGTCCATTGACGGATCCGTCCATCGACGGATCTGTCAAAACAGGTAACTAGTCTATCAAATATGGACGGATCCGTTGACGGACGGAATCAGTGGAAGCAGAAACTGGACGGATCCATCCAAATTGGACGGATTTGACCAATCCGTTGACGGACGGAGAGGACGGGGAAGTTGACGGATCCGTCACGTCGCGTTGGTGGAATCACCCCTTATATGTTACGTCAGGCATTGCTTGCACATGAAACATAATATTATGTTCTGACTTGATATATGTGTTGTGATCGGCCTCTTCTTAGGATTCGTGTAACGGGTTAGTGTACTGAAGTAATGATGCATGAATGTATCACTGTTCACTTTATGTACTATGCTGTCCTTAGAGGGTTAGTGTACAGTAGTCATGATACATGAATGCATCACTGCTCAGTTTAAGCAGTGTGCCGTCCTTATAGGTCAGTGTACAGAAGGCATGATGCAGGAATGCATCACTATGTAGGTGAAGTGGTATGTCGTCCTTAAAGTGTTAGTGTAAAGAAGTCATGATGCATGAATGCATCACTGTGTAGTTGAAGTAGTGTGCCGTCCTTAAAGGGTTAGACTTAGTGCAAAGAAGTCATCATTGCATGAATGCATCACTGTGTAGTTGGAGCACGGGAGGGGGGGGTTCAGTTTCAAAGTTTTATTGACCACATATTATTCGTTACAAGCGATTCTTCTCAATATATAGTCATTGTTGACAGTTCATGTCAAGAACACAAGGGTAATTACAGAGCATAAATCTATGTATCATCCAGGTTGGAAAATACATAAAACACAATTGGACCTCTCACATAGAGTAAAGAGCAGAAGTTCTGAAATGGTCTCCATCAATACCGGCGAGTATGATGTTCATAGAGCTAATTCCGTGGATAATATTCAGATTCTATAAATATATTAAATCAATTTCGATCTCGATTCCAATCTCAATTTGTGGAGACTTACATGAACATAAGGTGAGGCTCCACTAGCCGATTTTATTCACAAATCGGGGCTATTCTTGCGAATCAGACTCACTTGTATAGCACAGCGATTGCATGCATTAAACAGGGGGTACTATACACCATGCTACAGGTCTATGTTTGTAAATAATGTTTATGTTTATAAACAAGTGGAAACTAGAATTGCCAAGGCTATGTAAAACGATTTAGGTCCTTGATTCATGCCCCGATTTTGCAACCAAAGGCAGATTTTGGCTCCCGATCCCATATCTAACAGGTTTGATTTTCGTTGATCTGATCTGCAGGCCAATACACATAAAATTTATACAGAAAATGAATGGATTAATCGGCCAAATAGATTTCTGATATATATATATATATATATATATATATATATATATATATATATATATATATATATATATGCATGTATATATGTATATATATATATATATATATATATATATATATTTATATATATATATATATATATTGGCTCAAGCAACCAACAAATAGGTTGCTGGTTGTTTATTACCAGCAGTACTCTCGTTCCCAAATCCTTCCAAAGGAAGGCTCTGGTAACAGCCAAATGACCTTGGACTTGGGATTTTGCTGGGTCTGGGCAATCTCTGCTGGTAGCCTGGCACCAGTTCACAGGAACCAGAATGTATGATGGTAGTTTTACCATTTCTTGTTCCTATTCGCTGGTTCCAAGCTACCAGCAGGGGTTGCCCAGACCCAGCAAAATCCAAAGTTAAAGGTCATTTGGCTGTTACCAGAGCCTTCCTTCGGAAGGATTTGGGAACGAGAGTATACCAGTAGCAGCAGTCCTCTGGTCAAGACGAATTGCACTGATGTGACCAGCAGGTGGACTGTATTGAGTACTATTGATACCCACCAGTGTACTGACTGCCACCAGTTGGCCACAGAAAATTGAATACCGTAAAATCTCGCGTAGAAGCCCGGGCCAAGTACGCGAGTCAGATTACCAGTGTTCCTTATACAATCGGCCTAAAGTCGGGGTGCAGCTTGTACATGAGTTTACTATTACTATTTTAAAATAACCCTGTCTGCCATCCCCTGCTGCCACTGTATTCTAGACTGGCTAGGCCTGACCTACTTACCAGGCAGTCCAGCCTAACTGTATACAACAATAAGGACTTATGTAACCCCCTTGACCATTCTTAAAGGCACAAATCTCGCTACCCCTCCAGTGACAGTCGGAGTAGGGGTCGGGACAGGTACTCAGCCTTATAAATAGGAGCGGTGGTGGTTTAACTCATCATATATGTTTTCAACATGTTTATGTACAAAGGTTTGAAGAGCAAGAGGTCTTACAGCTCCCTATTTTCTCTCACAGCGAAGCCACTGAGCCAGTGGGGGTGGTGGGTACATTTGGAAGGGGGGGGGGCAGTATAGACAGGTGAAGTGACAGACTCTGGAAGGGTACAGACGGGACCATGGTGGCGGGAGGGGGAAGGACATCTGTACAACTGCTAAGTGTATCAATCCTGCTAACTGTAGTAACTATACTTAGCAGTCAACCATCCAACTGCTAACTGTATCAAAAGACTGCTAAGTGTATCAATGTCCAGGGATGTCTGTTATTGGGACATCCAACTGCTAACTGTATCAATAAATGCTATCTGTATCATAATAGGAATATAGTGTAATATGCCAGAAATATGTTTCTTGGGCCATGGAATAAATTTATTGGGTCAAAATTGCAATTTTGTGGGTTATAAAATCCATTTTCAGTGTAAAAGTTGTACCTTATACAAAATCCAAAGACAAAGTCATAAACTCATAAAATAATATGCATGGTTGGTTTTTTGTTTGATTCTCAATGGTGAACTGTTAAACCTAATTCTAAACCAGTCTCGCATCAATGTGACTTGGGACTGGCGATGTTCGGCCAGCGGTTGCTGTTTTGATGTTTAGCTTCTAAGGTGAGTGGGGCTCCCTATGTGTACCTGCATACATCCTTTCCACTAATCAGTCCTCAGGCCCAGTTGTGTCAACCATCTCTCCATGTTAGTTCCTGCTGTTATTATGATATCCTGTCAAACCACCAACTCCCTAGTGTAGAGCCCCACACCACAGGCCATGGAAGCACTATTTTGAGAGCCTTTGTGCTGGACTGAGATGGCTACCATACATTTTTACCAACTGCTTAGTGTATCAATGTCCTTAAATGTATCAATAAAACTTGATACACTTAGCAGTTTTTTTATACACTTAGCAGTTGAATGGCCAAATGCTAAGTGTAGTTACTACAGTTAGCAGGGTTGATACACCTAGCAGTTGTACAACATCTCCCACACATATGAGCGCCTACTGCCACTTTAATGCCTCACCCGGGCCTAGTGTTTTATCAGCTCTGTGTGGTCTAGATCATATCTGAGTTTCCTAATCCAGTGGTTTGCTGTAGTGTAGTAAGTTGGTGAGGTACTTAGGCTTAGACTGTTTAAGGTGTCAGCTTTATCCCTTATCTAAAAGCAAAATACACAGTTAGCAGTGGTAAGACAATAGGTGAGGTCTTATTTTTTAACAAGAGGGAGGGGGGTGGATTTGGGGGGGGGGGTAAAAAATTTGGACCCCTTGACAGGGGAGGGGGTGTAAAAGATGTCGACCCCTCTAGGGGGAGGGGTGAAAAAAAGTTCACTTTTCGCACAAAATTTCGCATGCTCTGCGCAAAATCTCGCCACCCCCCCTGTTGTTAAAAAATGAGCCCTCCCTTAGACCTAAGTTTTGGGTTTGGCGTATACGCTAATCTACCGCAACCCACATGGACTGAATAAATTGCAGTTCATGACCAGTCACAGCCCAGTAGTAATGAACCTTACCTGTGATCACTGGACTATGACCCTTATCTGCATGTGTATGTTATTAGTGAAAGGTCAACCACAATGCTTTTTCTGAGGTAATGGGGCAAAGGTACATTACCTAAATTACATACTTTTGAAAAATTGTTTCAGAATAATGATAAATCTATGAAATAAGACCATTTTAGTTAGGAGCTGCCACTTGGCTCCAGTCCCTAACAGGAGAGCATGTTGCTGCTGCCCTCTCATGGATAGATGAGGCGTAAGGTACCCTATGATGTAACTTAGGTTCTCTATGACATAACATGGATCCTAAGATTGTATGTGTGGTACACATTACAAATGACTCAAGGCAGGGTACCCAAGTACAGAGGCCTAGAGATATACATACTAACTCATACTGATACTGTTCCAATATTGAATGATGTAGTAGACAAGCGACTAGCTGTCAGCAGGGAATCAGAGATACAGGGAGTAGGAAATTATTGAAGTAACAGATGAGGCAGCCCTCACTGTATGCCATTTTAGTGTTGGTTCCACTCCTACTGGTTCCCTCCCAGTGTCTCATTATCCCCCCTCTGTTACACTAGTTCCTACACCTAATCCCTACTGGTTATTGCCCTGTCTCACTGGTTTCTACATTCAGCCCCAATGGTTCCTACCCCAAGTCCCACTGGTTCCTACACCTAGTTTCACTGGTTCCTATCCCCAGTGCCACTGCTTCCTACCCTCAGTCTTCTTGGTTCCTACACCCAATTTCACAGGTTCCTACCCCCAGTCCAACTAGTTCCTACCACACAGTCTAACTATAGATCCATGCATCAAGAAAGGGTGACTTTTCAGAAAAGTTGTTGATAAAGTTTTTGATCAATTTTGTCACCGCGACCTACAAATTGATCATATAATCTCAAAATCCTGCACTCTAATGTACATTGTTTGAAAGAGAATTGTCCTGTGAGTCTCCTGATACAAGACGTTTGTAAACTTAGCTATTACAAACAATGTTGTGAGGATTCTGCTAAAACCAATGTAAACACAACTTTATTTTGAAAAAGTCACCCTTTCTTGCTGCATTGGTCTATAGTTCCTACCCCCCAGTCCCACTGGTTCCTACCCTGAGTCTTGCTGGTTCCTACACCCAGTTTTCCTGGTTCCTACCCCCAGTCCCACTGGTTCCTATTTGCAGTATCACGGGATTCCATTCCCGTCCCACTGGTTGCTACACACAGGTCCTACTCCAACACATGCAGGTTCCTACTCTCTGTCTCACTGGTTCTTACCCCCAGTCTCATTTATTCCGACTCTCAATCTCACAGGTTCCCACCCCTGTCCCACTGGTTACTACACACAGATCACTGCTTCCTATCCTGAGTCTTGTTGGTTCCTACACCCAATTTCACAGGTTCCTACCCCAGTCCAACTAGTTCCTACCTCCCAGTCCAACTAGTTCCTACTCCCCAGTCCCACTGGTTCCTACCCTGAGTCTTGCTGGTTCCTACACCCACTTTCATTGGTTCCTAAACCCAGTCCCATTGGTTCCTACTCACAGTATCACTGGTTTCCACCCCTGTCCCACTGGTTGCTACACACAGGTCCTACTCCAACACATGCTGGTTCCTACTCCCTGTCTTAGTGGTTCCTACCCCCAGTCTAATTTATTCCTACTCTCAATTTCACAGGTTCCCACCCCTGTCCCACTGGTTACTATACACAGATCCTACTGCGACACACGCTGGTTCCTACTCCCAGTCTCTACTGGTTCTCACACAGTTGCAGTGGCAAAGCAAGGTACAGATTTGTAAACCCTCAGTAGAAGAGGAGGTCCAACACAATCTAGGTCAGGCCCATTAGATAAACTAAAACAACACAGGTAAGATCCTTAGTGCATACATACCCTGGAAACAAATTCCCGTGAATTCCCCCTGAATAACACGGGTTGAACTGGGGTCAGTCCCGGGAATAACCTGGGTTCTATTCCCGTGATATCACGGGATTCTGTGAGCAAAATTTCCCGTTATATCACGGGATTCTGTTAAAGAGGGGTGCATGGGTTCGAATCCCATGCTAGTAGACCTGAATGGTTATAGTGAACCTGTCTAGTGTGATTTATCTAAATATTCTTACAAAAACATCCACATACATTCCTTTTGACCACTAACCAACATATGCTTGTCCTGTTCGGGAACTGAACCTGCTACCCTTAGACCCATAGTGCCGTGCTCTATCGACTGACCTACTGGGACATGTATTGGGAGAGGTACATGATCTGCGACCAGTGGTGACTGTACGATGATATATTATGTATACATAGAGTTGTTGTTGACAAAGAGAGAAGCAGGATAGACATGAGGGACCTTTAGCAAACCTAATGTAGCCAATTAAACATAGACATATCCTATACTTTTAACACTGCTACGTCTGCGTATAGTAAGCTTAGATTTACACGAATGTAGATTTTCCCATTATTTCTTTCATGCAAAAAAAAAGATCACTAGGGATTTGAACTATCCACCTTCAGATCTACAGTGCCAGGCTCTACAGACTGAGCTAACCGGGCTTGCTGAATGGTTGATGCTTAGGGTGATAGAGTTTCATTCTGCACCCTCTCTCTGTGATACAAATAGGGACCTTTAGCAAACCTGATGTAGCTCCTTAAACGCTGATGTAGCAATGGCAAAATTGTAGGCTACATCTGGATCTAATGAACTACCTTATCTTTGCTAAAGGTCCCTATTTTTCCCATCATAGCTCATTAGGGATTCGATCTCTCCACCTTCAGATCTAAAGTGCTAGGCTCTACAGACTGAGCTAACCGGGCTTGCTGAATGGTTGATGCATGGAAAGGTAATAGGGTCCTGTGGCAATGTCGACGCAGCCCATCTAGAGATGATGTAGCCTATGCCTGTAACATTGCTATGGTTGCATTAAATGAGATATGTCAGGTTGCTAAAGGTCTCTAATAGGGACCTTTAGCAACCACGTAAAAGCTCAATAAACGCAGACGTAGCAGTGCTTAAGGCATAGGATACGTCTGCGTTAAATGAGCTACGCCGGGTTTGCTAAAGGTCCCTATTGTTTCATTCTGGACCCTCTCTCTCTCTGATACAAAACAACTGTATGAAGGAACCATTTAACATGGGGCATTTTGCACGTTTAACACATACACACACTTGTATTCTCCCATTAATTGTGGTGTTAAAGTGATACTTGCAATCCCTCAGGAGATTCATTGACTTGGCTTTTGATTTCTAATTCTAAAGTAATTAGTAATAGAAACTAAGCTTTCCAACTACAAATACATTGCCCCGTGCACTAGCATGTGGACCATTGAAACAGGGAGAGGGTGCAGATTAAACACTACCATTCCATGCATCTACCATTCAGCAACCCCGGTTAGCTCAGTGGGTAGAGCCTAGCACTGTAGATCTGAAGGTTGAGAGGTCGAATCCCTAGTGATCTTTTATTTTTGTATCAGTCATTGAGAAAACATTTCTTTCACACCAACATGTAGAAGATACATTTTTAATGTTTTTTATCATCAACTCATGCTTGAATAAGGTAGAAATACACCTTTTGCTATGGTGTGCACAATTCTACCCCATTGGTTCAATAAGTGAACTGACAGGGGTTCGAACCCACATCCTGCTGATTTGCTGGGGTAAATCCCGTGATTTTACAAGATTCTACATGTAAAATCACGTCTTTTAATCCCGTGATATCACGGGAAATTTTGCTCACAGAATCCCCAAAAATTCCCGGGAATATCCCGTGACTTGTTACCAGGGTATCCTTAGAAGAAAAGAAAATTGTCCCAAAATGCCTAGCCTGCCCTGGGATTGGACCAGGTTTTGAAAGCCAGTGCTCTATGCGTTTGGCCACCGAGGCAGATACAGCAGTGAGCCTTGACTAGATATTTATACTCTATTTGGATGTATGTAACTCAATGTAGCAGGTTGGAGTCACAGGTTTAATGCATAGTCCTCTGGCAATCAGATGCTTGGGGCAGTTAAAAAGTTGACATGACTGTGTTCATATTAGGAACCTTTAGCAAACCTGGGGTAGCTCATCAAACACAGACATAAGGTATTCTTTCAACACTGCTACATCTGCATTTAATGAGCTATGTTTGGTTTGCTAAAGGTCCCTATTCTGTCCCTGTATTTAGTTAGATAAAAAGACTATCCTTCGGAAAACCTCACTGCTGCCTACGGGAGTCGAACCCGCAATAGCCCCTTCAGTAGTCCCACGCCTTATCCATTATACCAGCGAGCTATATGCAAGGTTAAACACCTTCAGGTGTACTTTATCCTGTACTAAGACATTGAACATGATAGATGAGGTAAGATCTTTAGTGCATGGTTTTCTCACTGCAAGCCCAGTTGTGAATCATTATGCTTGTAATAGTGGTTCAATTTCTTAGCATATATCTGGCTTTAATGAGCTAGTTTGGGTTCGCTAAATGTCCTCTATTGAGACGACAGCTTTTCTCATAGTGATTAGTTTATCATATGACAAGTTTTTCAAAGACTGAGACTATTTACCAAACTATACATAACTTGGAGGCCTGTAATATATCGAAAGATCAGAGAGAGATGGAGACCTCCTATTTGATTTACTTATTACATTATTGATATGAGCCTCCTAATCAATTTCATCACCCTGTGCACATTGTTAGGTGAGGTTTTCAAATTGAACCTGCTGTACCAGGGTCATGTGCTGGGAGTGTGAACAACCTGTACAAACACCCTGCCTGTAAAGACTCCCGGCCTGTTAAACCAGCCTGGGCAGCCTGAATTAACAGGCTGCCTGGAAATACAGGCCAGGCTGTATCACTGGTCTAGTCCTCCACCTGTCTATAGGGTTGATCGACCTAGACTCATCCATGTACTGTCATATGTCCACCTTCATTTTGTGGTTGGTCATGTATGGTATTGTCTCTATTTGTCCTTTGCTGAAAAGAGTAACACATGAAGTGGACTGTGATACATGATGGGGGCTTATCATGCATAAATAACTATAAAATCTGGGTAGACATAAGATTACATAAGAGGAGAGGGTTGAGCTACATCAGCTATCGTTTATACGCATATGCTATTTGATAAGTAGGACGGTCTTGACCCTGGAGGGTTGTCCTCTCATCCTCTCTTAGCCTCTTTAGTCAGTGAACCAGGTAACAGTGCATTCATCACTCATCATAGACCATACTAAATCTCAAAGAGAGCATTGCGCTTTAATGCACTATGCCCTCTTGTCATTGTGATGTTATGAGGCTACATCCCTGGTGAGGAAACTAGCCACTGCTGCATTTATGCCTCATGCTGAACCTAGAGGTTTGATACACTGAAGTGGGATGGGATGGTGTATTTAGTACAAAATTCCATGAAATAATAATGGTTAATAATTCATCTGGAAGCCTTTGCTGCGTTTGCTTCCCCCAAACACTACAATTATTACCATGCAATAGTTGCTATACTAGTGGCGCAACCTGATTTCAGGTACCCTCCTTCCATGCCCGACCTGGCTGTATGTGGGCAAACCTCGCCTAGGCCTTTAATATTGATTGATAGCCACAGGCTGTGATATTACCATAACTTGGATTTCCCTAAAGTGTGCTGAGCTGGAGACCAAGACTTGTGCTCTTTAGTTCATAATTTCACCACCAGGTGTCCTTGTGGTGGCGTCCCCCTCCCCTTATTCATTGCACAGCCCTATCCCTGAGCGGTGATACCACCTAGTGTACAAATGATGCAAACCAAGTAAAGGTCATCAGCTGGGACCTATGCTGAGGCATAAGACTACAGT
The DNA here is from genome assembly GCA_947462335.1 of Harmothoe impar. NCBI lineage: Eukaryota > Metazoa > Annelida > Polychaeta > Phyllodocida > Polynoidae > Harmothoe > Harmothoe impar. Next base: position 21,754,082 of record OX381711.1, read on the forward strand.
GCTGCAAGTTGTGGCGGTGGTACATTGTGAATGTATTCCATTTTTCTAAAGATTTTACAAGATTTTGAATCTAAGCTGGGTGACACACATATCTAGCAAAGTGATTTAAGTTCCATAAACAGGTTTAATACTTTTGATTGGTACTGAACCACTATAGAAGATCAAATGGGCTCATGGTCTAAATGTATAGCAGCATAAATGTTCATCACCAGTATCACAACAGTTACTTGGCAACAAACAGCTCTCGTTCATTTTCAGTTGGTGTTAAGACTAGCTAATTCGTTTTTATTTATTTCTTATCATCCTTGAGCAAAAGGTGTTATTTTGACAATTGTAATGAATCAACAATTTACAATGGCTTGTTCTTTGTGGGGGGGGGGGGGCTGATCAATATATAATCAATTGTACACAAGAAGAGACTATCACCTTGGAAATTCGGAAGTTTATATCTCGATTGATAATACATTTATGTAATTTGTTTAGCGGCAATTTAACAACATTGTAGTAAGCTATGCAAAGAATTAGGTAGGCTAACTGTTCCTGTTCATATGCAACCTATTTGCAGGTTGTCTCTTACTATTTTCCTAGTTAATTAAGTATGTTGTTTAATCCTAATGATGTATCTGAGAGTATACATGTGTTTATAGCCAAGACTTAGTGCGGGGAGTGGACAATTGTCTAGGCGGTCCATGAATGAAATGCCCGATGCAACAACTTCACAAAACTAGTTCCTTGATCAAACATACAGTCTATTTTGCACAAATTATTCTTGAATTTATCACTTTTATAATGCAGTTTTCATACCAGATAACCCTACTGTCCTACATGTAGGACGCCAATATGACATATGATAAGAGATTTTTTACTAAAGATAAAATCCATAGATTTTAAATTGTGTTTTTGGTTCATGAAGCTCAAGTCTCCAAGTTCCCAGCAATTTTTGTTGAGGGTTGCCATGGTTACCGCTATGATGTCAGACTGAGGTCCCAAAATCCATACATCTTGGAAAATGATAACAAGGGAAATGCTGGAATTAATTCCTGTGTTATCTAGCACATTTTCCAAGCCACATTTATCAAAATGTCATAACATGTGAAAAAAACATGTCTGAGGATATGTGTCTTTTTTTGTGAACATGATGTTAAGCAATAAAGGCGTAATTAGCTCATATTCCCAGCCGTCCTTACAGAAGGACAGTAGGACTATGGGCTACTGAGTGTTACGCAATTGTTGGCCAACTGGTCAAAAAGTCAATATTATAATTCAGTGTGAGTGGATTGATATAGTTACTTTGAAAATGGGTTTACCCTAATTTTAGTATGCTGATTTTGAATTTGGTGTGTGTAGTATGATGTAGGGGTCAGGGAAAGGTCAAAACTGAGGTCAAAGGTCAGGAAAATGTACTCATAGTGAGTGCTTCATTAATGTGAAGTAACTCATAACTCAGTAAGCCGAATATTGTTAGTCTGTACCATTGTGAGGCACCAAGCTTAATGCAATTTTTTTGGAAAGGTATAATTCATGCCTGAGAAAAATATTTTTGTAGCCTAGCAGTCTGGCATGTTAGCCATCTTTGTGTAATCAGAGGTCAAAGGTCAAGGTCATGCCTAAATTTTAGTTACCATGAAATTTCAATGAAATTTCAATGAATTGAGTATATCTTGGAAGAAAAATTACATAGAGCTCTAATATGTTGTTGGTGTTTTGAACTAAATTAGTCCTCCAGTTCATATTCATAAGATGACCTTGGGCCAAGGTCAAGGTCATCTTTTCAAGGTCAAATATCAAAATGATGGTCAGAATTAGAGTTAGACCTTATGTAGTTTGTCCATATTCACTCAATATACATGCATTGTAGAAGGAATATGGTTAATTTCTTAAGAGACGCCATATTGTAGCTCAAGACTTAACTCTTTATGAAGGTGTGTAGATACTTTCTACATACCATGAGACTGAAAGGTCAAGGTCAACCCTAGTTACCATGAAATTTCATTAAATTGGGCATATTTGAAAGGAAAAACTAGCTAGATCTTTGATTTGTTGTGGGTTTTTGGAAATAGCATAGTTCAACAGTTCATGTTAAAAGGATGACCTTGGGCCAAGGTCAAGGTCATATTTTTAAAGGTCATACATCCCCATATTGGTTGAAGTTAAAGTTGTACCTGACACAGTATGTCAATATTCATCTTCTCCAAGGTCAACCATGAAAACATTGGCAAAAAATCCATAGATCTATATTTGAATAGTAGTTCTTACTGGCTGACTAACTTGTACTAACATATAAAATGCAGGGTTAGATGATGATTTTAGTGGGGCTAGCTATGGTTGAAAATGAGCTAAAGTCCAGGTCAACATGTGTTACTAGGCAAATAAACATTTAGAATGACTGTTTCTAGGCAACCCACATCCTTGGCAACATGTTTATAACTGCCTTGAAACCATTGGGTCCATTTTAGTAGGGTTAGGTATGTTTGAAAGTGAGCTAAACTCCACATAAACGTGTGTTGCTAGGCAAATAAACAATTGGAATGGGTGTTGCTAAGCAACACCCTCCCTTGGCAACACATGAATAACTGCAACAGAACCTCTGGTATCATTTTAGTGGGGTCAGGTATGGTTGAAATTGAGCTAAGACCCCATTAACCATGTGTTGCTAGGCAAATAAACAAATAGACTGGCTGTTGCTAAGCAACTAGTTACCTTAGCAACAAACCAATGAGATGGATGTATCCCTTGGATGCAATGTAGGAGGGCAGATGTACTTAAAACTGTTCTGGCAGCAACATTTTTAGAGTGGGAGACAATATTCAGTTACTATGGATAACTATCTATGGGTTTACAATAACATAGGCCCAGGCAGAGGCCACAGGGCAGTAGGGCATAACCCTACTGTCCTACATGTAGGACGGTAAAGAATGCTAATTATCTCCGCAACCGCTAAAGATAGAGCTTAGAAATTTTGTACAGGGCATACATGGCCATATATGGGTCCACTTATCAATTTTCAGTGCTCTCTGATAATAACTGCCACTTTAGGTGTAAGTGGGTTAACGAATGTTTTGAAAATTTAATGATATCTAGGCCTTTCCTGAAATGTCATAAATGCTTTACTTGTTTGAGGTCTCATTCTCATGACAATTTTCTATTAGCCAATTTGGAGGTGCTATCGATCGGTTGTTCATTTGGAGAGAATAATCCTATCCGTAATTCCATCATTAATTATTTTGATGAAAGTTTATAATGATCAACTTATAAATAGGCCAATCACGTCCAATGGACGAAATAGCGGCCGATTCCGTCTGTGGGAAATTCCCTTTATGGGCAGGTATAGAGCAACTGGTATTACACCTTGTGTAGTGTTGTGGCTACTGATTGGTAGCACTGCAAATCGGCTGATAGGGCGGCTAAGTCTAGTCATGTCATCACCAACTTCCCCTTGTAGGCGCCCCCTATTATTGCCCGCAGGCTTGAAGGATGGGCGATATTTTTATTCTTCACTAATATCGAGAGCTGGGCTATAAAATCTCAGACCTGGGACCTCTTCAGGCCAACTTAGATGAAGGTATTTTTAGTTAGAATTAGTGAAAATATTATGACATTTTATCACGAGACTTAGGTGCCCTATGGAGAATTGGTCAAACCTAGGGCACTGCTCACACTGTAGGTGTTAGAGGCCTGGGTCTAATTGAAACCACCGTTAACATTGTAGTTGCTGGTGTAAGTGTTCTGGATGGCACCTCCGTGTGGGTACCAGGAAGTGTAAGACGGCAGAGGGCCGACCATCGGAGGCAGTGCCTGGGTGGGGGGCGGTGAGTGGCAGACATGACAGCCCTGCACACTGGGTGAGCAGCTCGGGGAGCAGTTCCTGCATCCTTGTACATTGGGCATGGTGTGACTGGGTGCACACGCCTTGCAGCCGGAGGCAGACGAACCACCAAACCAGTCTGTGATGAAGGAGTGGAAAAAATAGATCAATGAGTTTGCGATGATAATTATGGTCAATTCCCCAAATGCTAAAAATGACTAGAATATTAATTTTGATATATCATATTGATGGAGTCAGAATACAATTACAGAAGAAGCACTTTCATCTTTTCTTCTGATTCCTGCCAATATTTTCAAACTTTTTAATAAATTCATAAGTTTTTTGGTGAAGTCAAAGTTATTCCCTCACCTCTACCGGCTGGACAGCACTTGATAGTTAGTATCATCCCGATCATTAATCCACCGATCGCTGAGAAACACGCGATAAGTACAACCAGTCCCGTAGTCAGGCCTTCAGCTGAAATCAGTCAATTCAGTATTACATACTTACCGTTCCCTGATAGAACTATTAATATCAGACGAGTTTATGATTAGGTATGAGTCCACTATACGACAAGGAAAGTGAACAATTTGACCTTCTTGACTTCCAGTAATATGTAGATATTTGGGAATATATTTCCTAGATATCTTCCACTTAAACAGCAGGTAGGCTGTGTCCACTAGGTATTATAAATTGCTGCCATTGTGGCGTTATAAATTGCTCCTTTTGTCGTCCATTCTTGACACCCCCAGATTAGGTGTGTGTCCACTATACGACAAGGGAAGTGGACGATTTCTGTTATTTGTCGTCCAGCAATGTGTGTGTATTTGGGAATATATTTCCTAGATATATTCCACTTTGACTGCAGGTATGCTGTGTCCACTGGGCGTTATAAATTGCTGCCCAGACTGCCCATGGCAGCCATGGACACGTTATTGTAATAGAATAAAGAGCATATTGCCCAATTTCTGCAGTAAAAATCAAACATTAGACGTTAGATTTCTAAATTCTGACTTTTGTCGTCCACTTTGACATCCCCAAATTGCTATCCCACTGTTGTATTTGAGAACTTTGTCGTCCACCTGTGTCCACAGGGAGACCAAACATATGTTTCATATTTGTATTCAAATTCACGCTTTGAAGGACGACAAACGGCCTTATATATGCTAGTGGACACAGGCCTATTGCTATCCCACTTTTGTATTTGAGAATTTTGTCGTCTACCTGTGTCCACAGGGAGACAACACCTATATTTCAACTTGGTGTCTAAATTCAAGGTTTGACGGATGACAAACTGCCTTATATATTCTAGTGGACATAGGCCTAATGGTGTGTTGCTAGCAGAGCCCAAATTTAACATCAGCTCATTTTGGGATGAGTATACTAGCGGATTTATCATGGGTTGTCTGATATTGTATATTTTGTTGGTGGGACAGGTTTTCTTTTGAAATAGTGGATAGTCATTTGTCTTTTTTATCACCACAATGTGCCACTTTCCCTTTATTAATCTTGCAAAGCTAAGATAACTGATCAGATCGGTCTACTTAGTTTTAATCACAATTCGAACCGTCAGCCACTATGGAATCGATATAAACTGATATAACAACACTTTTAAAGGCGCATAGCAGTTGCTGGCAAGGCTGTCATATAGACAGATTGTCAATGGACAATTGTCAGTATTTATGAACAAATTGCCAGCATAATATTATGGGAAGTATGGGCAACGTCATAAGTTATAGCCTTTGTCATCAATGACATGCCAAAATGTTGACGGATCTGTCACCCATTGACGGACAGATTCCCATTTTCCTGCTTCCACTGATCCATCCGTCAACGGATCCATTGAATAATGGATCAGTGGAAGCAGGTTTGACAAATCCCTCACACTTAATGGGTGATCATGACGGGGAATTTGACTTCCACTGTCGACGGATCCATCAAAAAAGTGGACGGATCCGTCAAAAGAGGTGACGGATCCATAAAAAATGGACGGATCCGTCAACGGACGGAAGCAGTAGAAGCAGGAGAGCGATGGATCCGTCACTTTCTGATGGATTTGGCCAATCGGTTGACGGACATATTATATTCCGTCATCGGACGGAAATGGTTGTGACGGCAATGGAATTAGTGCTTAAGACACGACTATCATGTTATGTCGATGAAGCTAACAGAGACTGATATAGGTACTGTATTTAGCTGAAACCACAATATTTTGCTTTGGAAATAAGTTATAAGAAATGCCTACAGCAGGTGCCTTCACATATCACTGTTGGAATTTGAGTTGATAAGGGTAAGGCCAGAGTTGCATTTATGGTGACTAGAGAGCTGGTGGGTTCCTAGAATCTGCTGAAATGCATGAATACTCAACATGTACATAAGGCTGTGTCTCACGACCTTGGTACGATGTTTTTGTCTCTGACCGGGTGCCGTCTCTGACCAGGTGCCGTCTCTGACCGGGTGCCGTATCTGACCGGCTTGGCTTGATAAGGTCAAAATACTAACAGCAGGAGGCTAATTATAATTATAACTATGATTATATAACAACCGCCATAACGTTTTTCCAAATCCTTATATATATGAGTATAAATGTGGGGAGGAGGTGCAGTTACAGAATTACCATGGATACCAATAATTAGGTCAAGGTAGTGAAGTTACATGACAAGTTACCATGGATACTGTAGTCAATGAGAAGTTACCGGTATATGATATGAGACATACTATGTATAATTAGCTATCCATTCGCAGTTGAATAATTACTAGCAATTACATTAGCTACCGGTACATATAATTACAGTCATAAATGTTATTATAATAAATACATGACATGAAGGAAGACACAAGGCATTGGGTTTGGTGGAAATTTAGCACTTAAACAGTCCTGTTTATTAAGACAAGTGCAAGCAATAATACAAGTACAAAAGGGTCACGGTTTCTTTCTCAGTGCCCTGGGCATATGCCCTAGTAACAAACAACAGATTAATCAGTAATAAATCGCAAGACAAACATTTTTATACGCGCATGACAGGAAAAATTCGAAAAATTCATAAAAAATCCTGACAAAAATCCTAAAATTAAAAATTAAAAATTTGAGAATCCTGGGTCAGACTGACGCAGGGTATCCGTTCACATCAACAGCTTACAGCCAACTGACAATAGAACGAGCGGAGTGCCCTTTTAAAGTCATGCGTCAACAACTACCCTAGTTACATGACAACCATGACGTCATGTGGTGGCGCCGTATTACGGCGACGGCCGGTACTACGGCGATGCGCCACCAAGCGGCGTAGGACGGAACCACCTGCCACGCCCACCTGGATTTATACGTGTAGTAGCTAGGCTATACTGTGCATAAATGTGGGGAGGAGGTGCAGTTACAGAATTACCATGGATACCAATAATTAGGTCAAGGTAGTGAAGTTACATGACAAGTTACCATGGATACTGTAGTCAATGAGAAGTTACCGGTATATGATATGAGACATACTATGTATAATTAGCTATCCATTCGCAGTTGAATAATTACTAGCAATTACATTAGCTACCGGTACATATAATTACAGTCATAAATGTTATTATAATAAATACATGACATGAAGGAAGACACAAGGCATTGGGTTTGGTGGAAATTTAGCACTTAAACAGTCCAACCACCCGCCAAACACAAATGCAATTAAAAGGAAGAAAAGTGGGTTAGGGCATGTGATTCAATAGAGAGCATCTCAAGTGCAGATTGGTGCAAGTACCTCTTGACAGCGGAAGAGGTCCAGTTACCCTTCCTCATAATAGAGGCTACCGGTACCCCCAATGATTGGAGTAGGGCGGTACCCCCATGCCTGAGGGAGTGGCTAGACACCCTAGCAACAGGGAGGTCTAGCAAAATAGCCAAAGACTTCAATTTTTGATTAAAAAATTCATACTGAAGTGGGAAGGTCAATACGCCCATCCTATGGGTCAACAGGTCACCCCCCGGGGTCGAGGCAGCCAAGGCCTCTCTGATAAGGGTTGATAAGCAGAAAGGGGACCCCGGGATATCTGGGAAGTAGACTGAAAAGGGCTTTCTCCCAAATTGGTCAGTCTTAGAGGTCAAGATTTTAATAGAAACAAACCCTGGAGAGAGTACCACACTGGACGCACCTATGTTGTGTGGCCCTGAGGAAACATGGCTCACCCTCAGTAGGCCCCTGAAGCAAATCAGGGCTGCAAGCCAAAAAAGACGATCGTCATGAGAGGTCATGTCAAGCAAGTCAAACATGTGCAGCATGTCTAGAGAAGACAAAGGGTAGCGTACCATGTGATTAGAGTTATCAAAACCCCTGTCAATACCGAACAGGGTCTGCTTTAGAAGGAAATTATCAGAAAAATCAGCATAACCCTTCATTTTTTGGGTGTACCAGACAGCTGACAGATAATTACGGACAGACACTGGGGACAGGTCTGGGGACAGATAAGTAGCATAGATACAGGCCCTATGGGCGTTACATGGAAAAGGATTAAAGTTGAATTTTTTACAGAAAAAAATATACCTTTTCAATTGGCTCACACGAGCCTTCTTGGTAGAGGGGGCCACCCCCTCACTCGCCAACTCCGCCTGGGCAGCCATTAGTTTTGATAGAGCATTCACTGGAAAAACAACAGCACATATTGTGGTTTAATAAGGTAGATTGGCATTTTTTAACATAGCCCTTGTAGGGGAGCCTGGACAGGTGGTCAGCCAGGACGTTGTCCTCAGACCTTATGTAGGAAGCATGGAGGTCAATGTTATTAATAAAACAGATCCAGTAAAGTTCCCTCAGCCATTCCATACACAACCTGTTCTTGCTGCGACCAGTATTCACCATTGCCAGAACCTGCATATTGTCTGTTATGATATTAACCTTAGAGTTAGCATAGAGATGGGACCAGCGCCTAAGGCCTACTACCACCGGCCAGAGCTCGTACACATTTATGTTGCCTTTGTGGACCTTAATATTATCCATTTCGGGGGGGTGTTCCTGGTGGGAGCCGCAGTCAATACCCGCAGAGTAACCCTCCCAAGTACCGAAAAAATAATCATTTCCCATCCAAGCACCGAAACCTCGCTTAGAAGCGTCTGATACCATGGGGAGATGGTGCATGTCCTTTCTAATAAGGGTCTTACAATTAAATACAGCGCAAAACTGGATCCACCACCTCAAATCTTCCCTAGTATCATCACTAAGGAAAATGGCTCTACCCGAGCGGGCCCGAGCACACAGGTCGAATAGGCGCCTGCTATAAGTCCTCCCACCCCGCACTATCTGTGAGCAGAAGGATATTAACCCGCCAATCCTCTGGAGTCTCTTCTTGTGAACATACCTCATACCCACACACTCCTGAAGGGCGACACTGAGCTTGTCTAGCTTCTCCTGGGGGAGGGACAATTCCATACGAACAGAGTCTATCGAAATACCCAAGAAGGTGGTGACCTGGCTGGGTGGAGTCACCTTTTTATAAGAGACCACAAACCCTAAGTACTCAATGACCTCAATTAGTATATTCCGCTGACGTAAGCACTCCTCTTCAGTGTGGGCTAACACAATAAAATCATCTAGGTAGTTGGTCAGGTTAGAAACACCATAGCTTTTTGCTACTAAGACAATGAAATTGGAAAGGTCATTAAAAATAGTGGGGGCGCATCTCAAGCCAAAGCTGAGGCGGTTATTCACAAAAAATTCCTTACGGCCTCCCTTAACCCAAGCAAAACCTTGGTAACCTACATGGGGAGCAAAAATATTCACGGTCCTAAAAGCAGATTGGAGATCCACCACAGACATGAACATGCCCTGTTCTAGTTTATCTGCCACTGAAGAAACTGAGTTATAGGAGAAGGGGCGGTAGGTGTCCAACATGTAGTTATTAATGGCCCTAGAGGGGGGCATGGAGCAGTCGGTAATGGGGCGCAGTTTCCCATTAGATTTCTCAACCCCCCCCATGGCATGAATACACCGGGGGGGTTCAGTTACCATAGAGACCAGCCCCCCCTCCAGCTCGTCTGATATAATGTCACACATTTCCTTGTGGAAATCACCCTCAAGAATTGATTTATAATTAGGGCAGTCATAAGAGGTATCACAGCCCTCATCTACAATTTTGAAACCTAGGACCACGCCTTCCCATATGAACTCAGCCAGCTTGGGTCTGCCAACAAAAACATTACCGGAACCCGAAATGTAACTGGCAAAACGACAGGGCATTAACTGGGTCGACCGGCCCCCAATGAGGTGCCTGCAGGCACAGGTGCCTGCCAGGCACTGGTCATACACATTTATAGAAGGTAGGCCATTGACAGCATCAATGGTGTAAAGCAGGGAGCCCCGGTCCCTAACACCGACCGAGGTAGCCAGGAGCAAAGGTTCATTTTCATATGCTACCGTGTTGACTATACTACTCACAACCGCCCGGGGGACACGCCCCTCGCCAAGAACTGCTGGCGCTGAGGCGGGAAATTCAAAAACCTTACAGTTAGGATTCAATTGTGTGCCTACACCCACCCTAGATACTGGGGGGTGAGAATTAGCTGACTCAGCTATTACATTGCTAATGGTGGCCACCATGGGAGGCTCAACAATGATATCCATTAATGGGTCAATAAGGGGAATTTTAACCATGGCACACTGGTCCCCATTAATGACCCTTACAGCCTACTTAGCCTTAGGGGCAGTGTTACAGGTGGAGGAGCCATGGTTGCTAGCCCGACAGAACATGCATATGTGGGCATATCTACACCCTGAGATCTTACAGCCCTCGGGCTTGTTGAAGGCAAAACAGGCCTTCTTGTCAGCGGAAGGTCCCGAGGGGGCCTTCCTGCCTTCTGTACCTTTCTTAGAGTTAGCTACAATTGTACTGTCGTAGCTGAAGAAGCGGAGGACATCAACATTTTTTACAGAGGCAAAGGAGCAGGGGCCATGAATGTTAGCCCTAGATCTCACCGATTTATCATAACTGATAAGGGCTGATGGCCGGTAGACCCTGGTCAGGGCCTTCTCACAGAGGTGTTCAAAATGGTCAAGTACCCCTAGGAGCTCCTCAAGGCCCTCCCCCTGCTCCAACATGATTCTTATGGTTCTAACATTAATGAGATAAAGGGCGTCTAATGTGTCGATTTTCACCGATTTATCAAGAAAATTGCGTTGGTCAAATGGCGATTTGTCATGCTTACTTCTTGGAGGCTTGGTAGTTGCACCTGAAGCTGACGACCCAATTGACGACGCGCCTGACGAGCAAGATGGGCTGCGGTGACCTGCAGCCCACTGGGCTCCTGGAGGAGACTGATGGCGCTTCCTTGACCTTGGGAGAAGCTCTGCATCCTTGGCAGCTTCCTGACGGTCCAGAGATGCTTGAATACCTCCCATCATCGCTGCTAGAGATTGGAGACCTGCCTCGACTTTTGATAGCCTGCCCTCGTTCCTCGCCCTCGCTGCCCTCGTACTGCCCATCTCGGAATTTGCAGAGTCACCAGATGATAGACCCAAATCTGAAGGTCCGGGGAAGGCACAACCAGCCCCCTGGCTCTCTGCTGGAGTTGACTTGCTGCTCGTCGATTTTGTCGATTTTGCCGGCGATTTCTTGGCCCTGGGAGCCATGATAGTAGCCCTAAGATACGACGATCGAGAATTAAAAATTTGAGAATCCTGGGTCAGACTGACGCAGGGTATCCGTTCACATCAACAGCTTACAGCCAACTGACAATAGAACGAGCGGAGTGCCCTTTTAAAGTCATGCGTCAACAACTACCCTAGTTACATGACAACCATGACGTCATGTGGTGGCGCCGTATTACGGCGACGGCCGGTACTACGGCGATGCGCCACCAAGCGGCGTAGGACGGAACCACCTGCCACGCCCACCTGGATTTATACGTGTAGTAGCTAGGCTATACTGTGCATAATTCTTTTTAAAACCCCTTTTTCTGACACCTGGTCAGAGACGGCAGCCGGTCAGAGACGGCACCCGGTCAGAGACGGCACCCGATCAGAGACAAAAACATTGTCCCAAGGTCGTGAGACACAGCCATAAACGTCCCTGAAAATAAGTTTTGAATGTATACCTGGTGGGCAGGAGTTGATAGTGGTTGTTGGAGTGGGCGTGGTTGTGAAGAATGGTGGAAATGCAGTTGGCCGGGTAGTCGTTGAAAAGAATGGCCGGAAGAATGTAGTGGTTCTGAAGAACGGTGGTTTGGTAGGCCTAGCAGTTGTGAAGCCTGGAATGGTGAATGATTATTAAAAAGAAATGTGACCGTGAATATGAATATCTCTCTATCTCTCTATCTATCTCTATAGAGAGAGAGATATAGATAGAAAGATAGGTAGATAGATAGATAGATAGATAGATTGATAGATAGATAGAATGATGTAAACAAACAATGCTGAATGGTCCTTGTATTTACTGCATATGAAAATAGTTTAACCTGGATTGTAATAGATTAGATTTAGTTATGTAATATGATATAAGATAATGCTATACCATTTTCTATAGGGCGACTCTAGTATTTAAGAATATGAGTTGCTTATTGGCATATTCACTTTATAATATAGTGTGACTGTTTGCCATGTTTGCCCATGTCATATATTTTTAGCAATTGCTGATGAGAAACCAGTTGTTGAGTGGCCATAATCCCAATCTTACCTGCAGTACTGCAATTTCTGATGGCGATAGTGGAGTTTGGAAAAAAACTAGCTCTGAAGTTCAGTACGTAGACGTGATAACAACGGAAAGTGGTGGTTGTATTCCACAGGAAGGCGGTGCAGTTGCCCATGCGCGTGCACCCATTGAAGCAGTCAATGAAGTTAGTGGCACTGGGGTAGAGAATGGCAGGATCAGCTGTAGTATGATTTCGGAGGTTGTATCTACTGCAACTTAACATACTCGCTGGAACAAAAAAAAAAGATTTCATAAAAACTTGGCCAACATTAAGTTATACACAAGATATATCTTCAATGCATTATCATGAGCAGATGCAGACTTAATGCTTTTGTTCTCAAATTGGTGCTATTCGCACACATTTGACTCAAACCAGGGCGTTATACTGTATCGGCAGGGAGGTAGCTTAGACCCTGCCATAGGTGTCTTTTTACAAACATGTTTTTATAAATATGTTTATAAACAATTGAAAAAGAAATGCTATGACGCTATTTAGCTCCCGATTCAGGTCAGGTTAATTTTGGCTCCCGATCTAACATCAAAGGTATATCAAACATGTTTGAGTTATATTTGCCTGATGCCTCACTGACCGCAGGGCTCTTATTGACCGATTTATGCAAAATTTTTACACACACAGAAAAGAAGTAGAATCGCTGCGACTTCCGACTTGATCACTGAGGTAACTCTCCCCAGGACTCTAAAGTGACTTCCTAAAATTAGCAGGACTCTACAATAACTCTATAATGACTCCTATTCTAAGACTCCATAATGATTGGGAGTCACTTTAGAGTCCTCGGGAGAGTTACCTCAGTGATCGGGGCTGGACTCCCTTTTGAGAGTTACAGTGATTCTACTTATTTTCTCTGTGCCTTTCCTTTTACCTGATTAAACTTAAGAAATCTGTGGGAATTCCCTGTATTGTCCCTCTACTGCCTACAGGTGTACACACGCCTCCAATATATCAGGTGTTCTTGGCACCTTGGTATTATATCAGGGATGTCCTTTAAGATGGGTCGATCACATTGAATCAAAGTTATCAGAATTCCACAAATTCGTTTTCTGTGGGTACCCTAAATCGCTGGAAAATGGAAGATGGAAAGAAAAATCGGGGGTCCCGAGCTACTTTTTGAAATATGGTTGCATTTAGTATGGGTGAATTCCCACCAATATGCATAAAAAATGTTCGTTTTATGTAGCTTTGGATATATTCAAGCAATTTACTCAATAAAAATGAGCGTAAAGAAATATTCTGAGCATATGCCTACCAAAAATAGTGTTTTTCTGAGATATTCAAGCCATATACGCAGAACGATGTGCAGCAATCTATTCTGCAATGGCCGCGACCCAGCTATGCTGGTACCGCGGCCTGTGACTGATGTACATTACGATCCTGGGCCGGCCACCAGCATACGACCCACCTGAAGTCGTCTATTTCTAGACTGTTTTTTTTGTATATTTTGTTATCGTCACAACTCCGAGGGCTGTCCTCTCCTTCTCCCTCACCTACTCCGATCACATTTACCTGACCCCCAATACTTCCTGGTGGTATTTCTGACTTACCAATAATTTCGATATCAATTCAGTCTGTTTTAACGTCTTCTATAATTCTACAAACAACCTATGCACAATAACACGCTTGAACTGTGGTAAAGATGTATTGAATAATGAACAAACCCCATATACACACATTCTATATAAATAATACATTGCGCCAATACCACTTGATGATATGCAACGAAGCATGCAAATCTGAAATCGCCCTGCCCTAAGTACGATTACCAATCCATGTATCATGATATGATAACAGCATCAAATCAAGCCCATCTTAACCCTACAGTTATGTCACATAGAAAAGTAGTATTTAATAGTCGTATTAATCAATCCTCTTTACCTTGTACTACTGTCATCAGTAGAAGTAGCAGTCTTAAGGTAGTTGCCGCCATCTTGATGTGTGGACTTAATGCTTCCCTCTACCCTCACCCCAGCTAAGCTCTCTCACTAGTACTAGTCTTATTGGGGGGGAGGGGGGGGGCATTTATTGCTAGATTGAGGAGCTTGATTCATGGCGGGGGTAGGGGGGTAGGTTAGGGATATACTTATTTAGTGGGTTAACAACACGCATAGATCTAGGGAGGATTTAAACAGAAACGTCCTAGATTGTTTAATTGTTTTAATCCAAATGATACTATCAGCTGATTAAATGTTTTTCACAATAAAACGATGGACACATTTTTCATTCTACTTCTGGGCAGCTGGTATTACAGCTCACAATAAATGTCAAACAATGTTATGTTTTTGGATTGTGTTATTGAGAGACACCTCATCATAACACCATTTCAGCACTATATGACTGGTCCCTAAAGGTTTTTGCCAGGTTGTATGGACACGGCCTGGTGAATCTTACCTGCAAAAAAAGGAAGTTGTCCCAGTAGCAGCCTTGTGTCGGTAAGGCCGATCAGGCTATGTGGTATTACCTTTGACAACAGTGGGCAAGATCGGGGGTCGATGGTTGAAAGTGCACTGACAGGGCTAATATATACGACCATTCTTTTGTCTATTCTTTTTTTTTACTCCTTTTGACATTCAGGTGCCCTGTGGTGGCTAAAAAAACAATATAAAACATCCCTCTGCAGGTGTTTCTTGCCAGAACGGGTCACACTTCACGTCGAAGTATAATATCATTGAACATATGTCATATTCTCTACAAATAGTTATAATTATTTGTATCATGTTCCGTTTTTCAAATTGAAATCAGTTATCAAAATACCCCATATTTAGACCCATGATAATGTAGAACTCAGTTTCTAATGGTCTCTAACCACTTACTGTGAACGTATTTATATTCACATGTGCATACATACATGTACTTAATACATACTGTAGCACACAAGAAATCGCGAATGTTTACCCCACTCTGCGGAAATATCTACACTACGAAATAAAGTATGACTAAGACAAAGTGTGGAGAGGGGCCTAGGCTGTCCATAAATAAAATGCAGGACACAAGTGGACAAAACTATGTTCTTCCTCAAACATATCATATGTTCTGCAGATATTCTCATTGGATCTCCGACATTTACAATACTATATTCATGTTCATGAATGTTTTTGGGGTATTTGCGTATAGACACCCAGCATAACTATCTTGAATTGTAATAAATTCCGTCGAAATGAAGCACAGGCTTTACTTGTTGGAGGTTTCATTTGTAGGGCATTTTCCATGCATTTTTCGCAGATCGTGTCACAATTTGATGTCTCAAAAAAAGC
Source organism: Harmothoe impar (assembly GCA_947462335.1). Lineage (NCBI taxonomy): Eukaryota > Metazoa > Annelida > Polychaeta > Phyllodocida > Polynoidae > Harmothoe > Harmothoe impar. Next base: position 21,769,812 of record OX381711.1, read on the forward strand.
ACAGGTATGTAATAACTATTGATCTGCTATTGATACATTATTTTCTACGATTTTCTGAAAAAGAAAAGTTGGCATCATACACCTGTTAGTCTCCTCCCTGGCTACATACTCAAGGGCCTGCCAGCTGGACTCTCCCAGCTTTGAGGGGCTCTCTAGCATTAACTTCTAAAGATATCATTATTATGTTTTTTGTAGTGGATTAGTTAAAATATTCTCTCTTGGGTCAACTCTTCACATATCATGTGTGGTGCTTGATTAAGATTATATAGGACACTCTATGGGAGGCGGCACTTCAAGGGTAATCAACTCCTTTCAGGGAAACAATTATATTTCATAATAGCCCACACCTTTCTACCATAAACCAAATTATTCTTATTTGAGAACCTCTACACTGATTAAGTACAGGGGCTCAGTTGGGCCCAGGTGGTTTTAGGGTATATGAATTGCCTTCAAAAGTGATGAATCTCTGTTATACATAGCTTTTATTGTCACACAATATGAAATATAACATCTACCCATTTCATGCAGTCAGTAGATACATTTAAACCATATTTTAAAATATAATTGACCAAGATTGAGCCCATTCTCATCTTTGTATATAGCTAGCACCAGTGACTGTCCGGGAAATGTGGTTCCAATTCGCCTGCTGACACAGCACTTGCATTAAATTTACTAATTAAAATCTCATTATATCTATGGTCTGGAAAACTATAAACTCACATAGGACATAAGACCAACTCTCATCTTCTTTCCCCTTAGATGTCATGTGTTATTGTAGGATCCTTAATGGCTGAGAAATCAATGAATCAATTTGGGGCGTTTAGTACTGTGACAGATACAAGGCAGTGAATGAGGTCCATGGTTGCCCAGGACTACTAGGACACTGTTTCCACTGTAGGCCTTGGGGCCTTAGTCTAATTGAAACCACCGGTCACATTGTAGCTATAGTTGCCACTGTAAGGGTTCTGGATGCCAGCTCCACTTGGGTACCAGGAGGTGTAAGATGGCAGAGGGCCCACCATCGAAGGCGCTGCCTGTGTCAGAGGCGGTGCATGTGTCAGAGGTGGTGCCTGTGTCGGAGGCAGTGCCTGTATCGGGGGCAATGCCTGTGTCGGAGGTGGTGCCTGTGTCCGAGGCAGTGCCTGTGTCCGAGGCGATGCCTGTGTTGGAGGCAGTGCCTGTGTTGGAGGCGGTGCCTGTGTTGGAGGCGGTGCCTGTGTCCGAGGCGATGCCTGTGTCGGAGCCGGTGGCTGTGTTGGAGGCGGTGCCTGTGTTGGAGGCAGTGCCTGGGTCAGGAGCAGTGAGTTACAGACATGACAGCCCTGCACACTCGGGGTGCAGTTCCTACATCCTTGTTCATTGGGCACGGTGCGACTTGGTGTGCACGCATTGCAACCAGAGGAGGATGAACCACGGAACCACTCTGCGGTGAAGGAGTGAATAAAAATAAATTGATGAGTTTGATTTCTTAGCTTTGGGATAACACAGTCAATCCCTAAATGCTAGAAATTTCAAAAGTATTAATGGAGTAATAATTGTATTATGCTATGAAAGCACATACATTTCCTCTACCAAATAAAATGCAGCCAGAAATTGGATGGTGGAAGTATTGTAACTAAGGCTATTATATTTAAAGGCAAAATCACTGCCGATCATCCACCATGGCTGAGACTGTTAACAATCTGTTATTTTGCAGCATTATTGCTAGAATTCAATTCAATTTCCAATTTATTCAGGTAAATAATTATTTTGTTGGAATTAAAGCTATTCCCTTACCTCTACCGGCTGGACAGCACTTGATAGTTACTATCATCCCGATCATAATTCCAACGACCGCTGAGAAGCAAGTGATAAGCACAACCAGTCCTGTAGGCAGGCCTTCAGCTAAAACCAGTCAATCTAGCATTAAACATGGGCACTACTATAACAGTCCCTGAAACAACTATTGATATTAGATGAGTTTATGAATGTAGCATTATTAGCAGAGCGCAAATTCAACATCAGCTCATTTTGGGATGAGTAGGCCTATACTAACGGATATTTCATGGTTTGGCTGATATTGTATCTTCTTTTGGATGGACAGTTGTTGTTTTTTATTAGATAGTGGACAAGGTGAATTCTTTTCATAATCATAGTGTACGGTTTTCCTTTATCAAGCCTGCAAAGCCAAGATAACTGGTCGATATCAGATCTTAATTTCAATCACAATTCGAAATTCTACCACTATATATATATATATATATATATATATATATATATATATATATATATATATATTATATATATATATGTAATAGATAGACAATGGTTATGAAAAGGTATGTAGAATTAACCACAGACGAAGCCCAAGTCGCCCTACCAGCAAGCTTTGGTTAATCCTACTCACCTTTACATAACCATTGTCTATCTGTTTTAAACCACGGTATGCAATATAACCAAGGTGCAAAACCTTTGTCTTAGCCGTCCACCGTGGTTTAAATATATATATATATATATATGTATATATATATATATATATATATATATATATATATATATATATGTAATCGATATATAGGGAAAGCCTACAGTTCCCCTGGGAGATTACCAGAAAGGTGTTGGTTTCCTAGAATCTGCTGAAACACATAAAATACCCAGCTTGTGATGAAAGAATCCTGAAAATTAGTGTTGAATGCATACCTTGTGGAGAAGTGAGAGTGTTTATGAAGATAGTAGGCTGAGTAGTGGCCGAGAAGAATGGTCGGAAAATATTTGTGGTTCTGAGGAATGGTCGTTTAGTGGTTCCTAAGCCTGAAATGGTAAGTGACAACTGTAGGCTCGGAGTTCACAGAGTAAGGAATGATGTAGACTCTGCTGAGTAGGCCCTTGCATTTACTACATATGAAAATAGTTAAAAATGGATCATACTACATTAGATTTGTTATAGGCCATGGAACAGAGGTTATACCATATTCCATTGGGGCAACTCCAGTATTTAACTATATTGACTCAGGCATTGGCGTATTCATATTTATCATAGTTCTACATTGTGACGGTTTGCCCTAGCCATATATTCCAACAATTGCTGATGAGAAAAAAAGTATTTTCTTGAGTGGCCATAATACCAATCTTACCTATAGTGCTACAAATTCTGAGGGCGATAGTGCTGTTGAGAAAAAAACTAGTTCTGAAGTTCTGTTGGTAGATGTGATAACAACGGAAAGGGGTGGTTGTATTCCACAGGAAGCCTTTGCAATCGTCCATCAACGTACATCCATTGAGGCAGTCAAAGACGTTAGTGGCATTGGGGTAGCGAAGGGAAGGATCGGCTCTAGTGTGTTGTCGGAAGTTGTAATTACTACAACTTAACGTACTCGCTGAAACAAAAAATCGACTGCAAATAAGCATATATCATTTCATACACAAGATCATTATCATAAGAGTATTATCCTTGCTTGACGAACTCTACACTTGGTTTTAAATTGTTTACGTAGTTAACCCTTAGGCCTAACTAACGCCGGTAGAATCACTACATGGGGTCCAAACCGAGAAAAATCCCTACATAAAGATGATTGAAGATAGACACTATGTTTTTTTGTATGGATATTCCTTAGGATATTGAGCACCCCTAAGAATGGTATTTGATTCTGCAAGACAACTTTTTCTCATCTTTTATTGAATGCTTCATCATAGACATGAAAATGAAAAAGAAATAGTGCCAATCACAAAATATAGAGACCGAATCTGATTTCTGTTTTTTTATGGTTTCATTCGGACCCCGGTGCTCATTAAAGCCTTAATTCATGCAGCAAAGACATTTACAACGTTCTCGTGAGTCTCCCAGGTTGAATTTAAAAGTTTCTTAGAAGGTATAGAAGCATTTCATGTATGAAGGGTACACATTATGACTGCATACTGTGCGTGTTATTCTTGGCCTGGACCGACAAATGATTTTTGTAACTTATCCCTTGATTTGACTTTTTGTATAGTTTAGAATACTGTGGACCTTGCCTCAGGATGTCCATGTCCTCTCCCAATACACTCTCTCCACTTTCCATACTGATAAAAGAAGTGCAGGAGAAAACCCTTACCAACGCACCCCCCCCCCCAATCTGAATTGTTCAATAGACAACAAAATGGTGTCATCCATGGCATTGAATGTTCCCACTATGAGCCTGAAGCCATCTTTATCCACTATTGGATAATGGCCGCTGTTCTGATCTAGTCAGGACCAGACATCATCTGGAGAGTGATGCCTGTGCCAGGATGACCGAAGCCTGCAGATAATACTGCCGGAGATTGTCACACAGCCAAGAATAATTTTCTTAGGAAATAATCTGGAAGTGAGAAAATCTTTTTTGGCTATGAACACTCTTCCGATATGCCCATTGTGTAAGGTTTTGATCATAATCTTCCTTGAGTAGAGCAACTATTACATTTTTCAATCTATGTAGAGTGTATGTATGTAGGTTGCCATATCAGCATTTTGGTACCGACGCGTAACATTGTGTGTATCAGTAGCGGATTTAGAGGGGGTGCGGGGGCCCACTGCCCCCTGTTTTCTTTTTGCCAATATTCATGTGTTTATTTTATTGTAGAATTTGGTCCAAAGGCTGGGGAGGTAGAATTTTTCTTATACTGCCTCCCCCCCCCCTCTTTCAAAATCCTGAATTCGCCACTGTGTATGGGACCCGATTTGTATCTAATCTTGAATTTTAAAAACATCAGCCCATTCATGCTTTTGCCTTGTATTCAGGGGTCAGTCCGTGCACAGTATAGCCCAAAGTTCACGTCGACACAGCGCATTGGGCTGCACAGCACATGACCATTATACCATTCTTGTGCCCCCCTCTGTGCCGCCCCTGTGCCGCCCCTGTGCCGCCCCTGTGCCGCCCCTGTGCCGCCCCTGTGCCGCCCCTGTGCCGCCCCTGTGCCGCCCCTGTGCCGCCCCTGTGCCGCCCCTGTGCCGCCCCTGTGCCGCCCCTGTGCCGCCCCTGTGCCGCCCCTGTGCCGCCCCTGTGCCGCCCCTGTGCCGCCCCTGTGCCGCCCCTGTGCCGCCCCTGTGCCGCCCCTAGCCGGCTCCTGTACCGCTTGTGTATACATAAGCGGCACAGGGCACAGGGTCGGTACAGGGTAAGTGGGTGCAGGGGGGGGGGGGGTTATATAAGATTTAAACGCCTAAGGTCAGTTATTTTAGTCGCCGTGGTCAGTCATTTTTCACGTCTACTGTATAATTCTATAAAAGTCTACCACACCGGAACTGTAATAAAGAGGTTTTGAATCATAAACGAACCCCAAAATCCACTCAATAATAACTATGATATTCAGAAGCCTTATCGATCGATCCCCTTTACCTTGTAATGAAGCAGCAGTCTTAGGGTAGTTGTCGCCATCTTGTGTGGACATGATGCGTCCCTCCACCTTCACCCCAGCTACTACTACTAGTAGTATTAGGGAGTGATCGTTTTTTAACAACAGAAGGAGGGGGGGTCAAAATATTTTGGACCCCTTGACCGGGGGGGGGGGGTGTAAAAAATTAAGACCCCTCTTGGGGGGGGGGGGGGGGTCAAAAAAAGTAAACCTGTATTGAGTCAAAAACCCTGCGCCTTACAATGCTTCGAAGGGCCCGCGCGCGAGCGCCAATTTTTGACCCGTGGGGGGGGGGGGGGTTGGGGGGGTGAAAAGATTTTGACCCTGCGACCGGGGGGATGTAGAAAATTTCGTGCGGAAATCGACCCCCCTCTTGTTAAAAAATGATGACTCCCTTAGTCTTGGGGGAGTCATTTATTGCCTTATTGAGGAGCCTGATTCGGGGAGAGGGGGTGGAAGGTTATAGACAATAAAAGAGCCGATTGTGATTGAAATGCGGTCTTGACAATTAATGCAGTTATTAACTGGGTCAACACAATCTGGAGAAATGTCAAATACAATTTTGCATTTTGCTATTTATAGAGAAGCCGCGTGAATACACTATTCTGGCACTATATGACTGGTCCCTAAAGGTCGTGGTATGGACACGGCCTGGTGAACCTCACCAACAAAGGGACAGAACTTTGTCCCGGTGGGAGCACTGCGTCAGTGAGGTGCATTTTCCATTGCTCGATTTGGACGTGCTGTCGGCCGATACACCCAGACACAGATAGTCTCTGGATATCTCACCTGTAGATTGGTCCACCCACGCTATGTGGTGTCTGGCTATTCTTGTCGATTGAGCTGCTGAGAAGTCCACCGTGTAATAGATGGTTGTAGTTAGTGAACCTGCCGATAGCACGTCCAAATCGGCTGATGGAAAATGGGCAATAGGGCTATTTCGTATCAGCCAATTTGGAGGTGCAACCGGTCAGTAGAGCATCCTATCAGCAGGTATAGGGTCAAATCCCACAACGCGAAAAATGGGCCAGAAAGTATTGATTATTGACATAAAAACAAGGGGAAACTGTTGCCAATATTGTAAATCACAACACTTGTCCCATGATCTTATGCCTCTCCAAATCCCACAGTGGTCAATAATAGGCAAGGAAAGTGTTCTGTGCAGGACTGGTTAATGGATCTGTTTGAGGGGAATTCCCTCTTAATTAGCCTAAAGATATACGGAGTGTCCCCCCTATATAAACCAAATCGTTGACATATTGCAATAAGCAACATTTTCTAGGCCTTCTGGGGGAAAATAACTAACTCTTTTGATCCTTGCGATTTCCAAAATCACAAGACAAAGGCAACACTTTCTCACCGATTTGAGCCTGTCTTAGCCAATATAGGGCCCAAAATCGGCAATAAGATCAATTCACAATATTTTTTTACCCTCTCTCGCGTTGTGAGATTTGACCTATAGAACCACACCACGAGTGTTGTGGCTCCAATTTGGTATTTTCACTCCTAAAACGTGTCAATCAATATTAACAAAAATGCCTCTATCCGTCCAAACCATATAGAACAATGTCCCTTGCCGATAACTTTAAATACTATTCTAAGAAAAGAAATACAGACATTGTTATTTTTAATCCAACAAATATGTCACTACAATCATCTTTGAAACGCTATGATTTTGAAGTGATAAGTGCTTTATTGCCTTTGTCACGAAAATACTCACATGCAATATTAAGGGACACACTGGTAGTAGGAGAGCAAACTGGTCAAAAGCCCCTTAAATAGGTTCCAGTGACCCCCGAAAGTCTAATGGCTATAAATCATGTATTTGGGTAATTTTGGTGTGAGGAATCCATTTCCGGTATCCGTTTGGCTTAAAAAGTGTAGCATCATGTTCGTTTCCATGGAAACTGAGGGATTATCCATTTTCCTTAGAAACACCCATTTTCTGGTCAATAAATTAACAATTCTGGTCTGTAAACAGGAGGATACCCATGTCTTATAAGCAATAGCACCTCTAACATCATATATAATGATGGGGAAATAAATGCGTTATAAACGTTGCTTAAGAGTACCTGTCATGCCTGCGATCGGACTGTTGCTGCAACAAAGGCAACACGTGCTTAGGTAACCTCACCATGATAGACACACACCTGGGCCATTAACCTAAAATCTATTTGTAACTGCTTGTGTCTTGTATTGATAATTTATACGCGTTTTGCTATACAACATTATATGACATGTATGTGATAGTATTGACTCATTTAGGACACATTTGACATAATGTCAAACACTGACACCGGCGATCTTTTCGTGTTGCGGTTCTGCTCTCGCCACTTAGCTTAGTCATTGCAAGCTATTATATGTAGGTATTTGGTCACTGCCTAAGTCTCACGACAGATTCCGAGCTCAGAACTAACATGGCCGCCCATATGGAGAAACTCGAATCATCGCTATACATGTCTGCACTTGCACCTGCTGACTTGTGTACTTAATCCGTACCTCTGTAATTATAGTCTATAGGCCGGACTCCATTAGGGCTACCTGCGAAACAGGGCGTTCTTTAAGGTTCTTTGGTCTCAAATAGATCGCCCTGTTTGGCTGTGTTTCGCCCTGGATGTCGCCCTGGTTAAACACAGCCAAACAGGACCATCTATTTGAGAACAAAGGACCTAAAAGAAGGCCCTGTTTCGCACTTAGCTGTGTCGCCCTAGTGGAGTCCGAGCTTATAAGTACCTCTTGTACGTCCACTGACTGGGGTGGTCACTACCAGTAGGGTGGCCGGACAATTTTTATAAAACTATATGACATGTAAATAATGTCTATTTATCAGTAACCCTAATATTCACATTTCCAAAATAACTTCAGTTATGATGATACAACAGACAGGAGACTAGCAGTAGACAATTGTAACTACCTCACCCTGATAAACCTTCTGACAGGTTTTAAACTGGTGCCATAGCCACCATTAGAACTCATGGTAGTCTTCTTACTGTACCACCATGCCACCTGGGGTTATTCTGTTGAACTAATGGCCTTCATGCTCCAATGCCCCCCATAGGGCCTGTGTTATACAGTGCTGCTATCTGGATTTGTACCAATGGGTTTGGGGGCTAAGACCCCCATATGACCCCCAGGTAGTTGCCTGACGCTGGCTGATGCTAGGAGCTATCATTTCCATTCAAAATGTATCATATTCAGTCTATCCAGATCTTTCTGTGGTAGTTTGCCAAAAATTGCCAATTGATTATTTCTATTCCAATTCTAAGTTACACAAATGTAATTTTAGGTGCTAAGTCTACCATAGAAATAAATTTATCTTTGAACTGTAAAGTAGACTATTCGGTAGCTGCATTCAATATTGTTATAACAAAAAAAGAATTGCATTGATATATGAATTTGGCATCGTTTAGCGTGAATTCTCCCAACTGCCAGTTGGGTGAATCACTCACTTATAGAGCTCAAAACAGGCTCGAAATATATTGGTCTGTCAACATTGCCCCTGGATTACATTATGTAATACAATAAATTGTGCTTATTCCATCTGCTATATGATGGATCCATTCAATGTCTCTTGATATCAAGTTACTAGAAGTCTTTATCTGCTTCCTTGCTAAAATGGGAAGACATCTTAAATGGGTCATTTAGCATAGGATCAGATACGGAGAGCGAGATCGGGCAGACCCTCCAGCCACCCTACTACCAGGGAAGGAACGACTGCGTGAGCATGTGTTTTTTTTTTTTTTTTATGAACAAATTTGACTTTATTGACCACAAGTTCTTAATGATTTAACATTTTCGCTTCTGTAGAACACTCGTGTATGGAATGAGGCAGTTCTTTTACCTGATACCCAACAAATCGATATTTCTCTTTACATATAGTCGAGTGTACAATATTATCTGCGCTTGGTCAATAAGAGCCGATGATCCACTGTCAGGCTAGCTGTTGTATAGTGGTATCATCATATAATTAATCACATCATAATACATACTTGAAATAACAATGAGTCCTTTTGCGGAAAACTTACAGGCAGCAATTCCATTTGGTTTTAACTTCACAATGTTGTAATATAATATCCCCCTATTTAAAAAGAAAAAAGTTAAGAAGAGTACATACAATTTACTTGTCTCATATATGTTTTAGAGTACCGGTATGGTATTCAGCATTTCTTCTTTGGCTTTACGCTTGAAAGAAATGAAATCTGGGATATTTCTGTAGTCCGGAGATAGAGCATTAAATACTTGCGCACATGATACACCCACTGAATTTTCATATGAAGCACTGTGTATGATATCATACTTCAACAATGGTGCTGTACTAGCCCTTGTAATTCTTGTCTTTTTTTCTAGGAATTTATCATTTTTAGACCTCTTATATGCATATAACTTAGTATGATACAGTCGTCTCTTTTCCAGTACCGGTAAATTTGCCTCTTTATGTACCTCCTCAGTTGGTGTTAAGATATGCTTCGATAGACAGGTTTTTAAGCACTTATTTTGGACTCTTTGCAACTCCTCGAGAGTCCCAGCTAAGGATCTCGAGTATAAGACATCACAATAATCTATAACTGGTAACACGTGACTTTTGTAAACCCTCAATCTGGCTTCTTTGGCCATACTAAGCCTTGTCCTATACAACAGTATAGACTTGAACCTGAGGTTCTTTATCATATTACGTAAGTACATGTTGAAATTAAGTTGCTCGTCAAGGATGACTCCCAGGTATTTATATGAAATCACATTTTTTATCTCCTTATTATTTACTACAATTTTTGGTTTTTCTAGTCTTTTTAGTTTTATATTCGAGGCAAATGTCATAATTTTGGTTTTTGATTCATTTATCGTTAATTTATTTATAGAAGCCCAATTTGAAAATTTGTCCAAAGCAGTCGAAAGTCTATTTTCTAAGATTGGTATAGTTTTTCCAGATACATATAGGACTGAGTCATCAGCATAGAGTATAGTCTGGTGGTCATCCTCAACATTTATACAATCATTTATATATAAAAGAAAAAATAAGGGGCCCAGAATCGAGCCTTGAGGCACGCCACATGTTAAAGGAAGGGTACTAGATCTGACGTTGTTAGCTACTGTGCACTGCTGTCTCTGGGATAAATAGTTTTCAATTAAAGTTAAAGTTCTATTTCTAATACCATACTGCTCTAATTTTGAAATTAAAATAATATAATTTACCGAATCAAAGGCTTTTTTAATATCTATAAATGCAGCCATACTTATATTTCCTTTGTTTCTGTTTTCTAGTACATTATCTACTAATTTACTAATAGAATCTAAGGTTGACTTAGCTTTTTGGTAACCACCTTGATGAGGCGACAAAATTTGATTAGCATCTAAATGTTCAGAGATAGCAGTGTGTAAAAGTCTCTCAAGCACCTTACCCGGTACAGGTAGTACACTAATTGGTCTTAGATTTGATACGTTAGTGGAGTCACCCCCCTTGGGTAGAGGGGTCACTGTCGCAATTTTCCAACTATTTGGTATCATACATGTAGTAACACACAAGTTTATAATTTTTATAAAGCGTGAGGGATTTTGTAGAACAGCCCTTTTAAAAATATTTGTGGGTAGATAATCAAGCGCGGATGATTTTGAGACATCTAAATTCTTAACACAGTTAATTATATCCTCATCCGAGAAAGAGACATCTGGCATATCTTCTAGGCATCTTGTCCCATTGAATTCGAAATCTTTTTGATGAGCTTGAGCAAGTTTTGGACCAATTTCCGCGAAAAAACAATTTATGAAGTCTGCTGTATTATCTTGAGAAATTTGATTGCCTAAATCATCAATTAAATTTATAAATTTAGAACCTGATTTATTAGAGGGTAGAATTTCCTTTAAAGTTGCCCAGAAGCCTTTTGAATCATTTAGCATAGCCTGGCTTAGCTCAGAAAAATATTTATTTCTGGCTTCGTCAATTTCCAAATTAACTGTGTTTCTCAAGCGTCTTGCTCTAAACCATGTTAATATAAGCTTAGAATGTCTTGCCTCCCTCAGTAAATTATTTTTATCAGCAATCCTTTCTATTAGATAATTTGTTATCCACGGATCTGGCTTGTCTCTGACTTTAAACTCTCTGACTGGAGACTGTACGTCCAACATTCTTTTCAACATATTTTCATATATTTCCCAACACTCCGATGCATTATTACAATTTTCAAAATATGTCCAATCACATTCCTCTAGACTAGACAAATATGTCTCCATATTGAAATTTCTATAAGATCTACCTTTAAATTTTCTAAACGCAGGTTTAACATAGTTATGTTGCCTTATGAGGTGAATAGGTAAATGATCACTTAAATGAATATTCAAAGGACCACTAGAGACAATTCTCGTACAATTTGTAAAAATTAAATCTATACATGTATTAGTTCCAGAAGTTGTTGTTACACCATGTACCAGCTGGGTCAAATTAAATTGATCCATACATTCGTATAATACATTTTTCTCATTTGTGGCATTAAGTGCGTTTACATTAAAATCCCCTAGAATAAATACATCAAAAATGCTGAGGTCATCGACCTGTAGTAGCAGGGCTCGCATAGTGTCACAAAAAGTTTGTATAGAACCAGAAGGTGGTCTGTATACATTACATATTAGAGCCTTCTTACACTCGCCCTTGACTGATAATAGCCATTGAACTTCTATGTTTTCATTACATCTATTTAAGTGCTTGAATTTATCTATTGAACAAGAGACTCCCTCATCAACATGCGCACAAAGGCCACCTCCCCTGTAAATACTAATACGATCTTGTCTAAATAAGCTATAGCGCGGAAATGTATACAATCCATCCTCATCCGTGTCATTTAACCATGTCTCAGAAAATAATATTATATCTATATTTATGTTAGCTAATTCAAGTTTTAAGTTTGTCATCTTATTTCTGATGCTTCTTGCATTAAGATGGACAACAGAAAATCCCTTCTTAAAATTCACGTCTTCGCCTTGTGACATATTTCCCACATTTTTTCAAGTACCATTTCACATACAAGACAAATAAAGAAAAAAACAATAAACCCAAAAAGAACCCTGCCCCCCAACATTAGGAGTCGGCACTTGTGGCCTCCCATGTATATGCTCAGATAAATTCTATGAGCTGGCGTGCAGATTTTGGCGTAGCTCCTGTTTAATTTATCGACCTTAGTCGTTTCTTTGTACAATTTCCAGAAATTTCCAAAATTAGAAAGAAAAAGGATCCATTTACTTGATATAAATTAAAAATTTAGAATTTAAAATTTAAAATTTAAAATTTAGATCAGAGAACCATATTTACCAATTTGTTTACGTCTGTTTTATGTACGAAATAAAATAAAATATATTAAAGTAAACCTTGATACCGGTAAGTGCACAATAGACTACAAAGCCCATATACTCATTCCAGCTTCACTTATACGTGAAATGTTCACATTATATTCACCCTACCATTCACCCTACCCAGGGATTTAGAAGAGGCAAGAAACACATGAAGCCTGGTACCGGTAAGGTAATACGTTTGCGTCCAAGTATAGCCTACACAATACATAGTGGTATATATAAAGTACCGGTAAATTCATTCAATATAAACTTCCTACGTACACAAATCCACATCCTTACACAATACTTTTTTACTACCGGTAAGTTTTAGTAAAGAACCCTAGGGGACGATTTGCAATCCTTCATGTTGAAACACATATAAAGTACCGGTAAATTCAGTCAATATAAACTTCTTACATACACAAATCTACCTCCCTGCTCCTACCTACCGGTGTATTCTGATTTAAGAATAACATTTGTATCAATTGTATATACACGTCACAATCTATAAAATACCCTTTGACTAAGAAATAAATCCAGGTACAAAGGTAACAATATATAGATACCCTGAGGGGACGTATTACAATCATACATAGCATTCAGGTGTATGTCACTGGTAAATTCTGACTAAGTAGAACCTCATACAGAAATTACACTCGATTTACAATCCTACATAGCAATCAAGTACACATCACTGGTAAATTCAGATTAAATAATCCACTTACAATGTTTATATTCGATTACAATCTTACATAGCAATTCAAGTACATGTACCGGTAAATTCAAAAACATAGCAATCAAGTACACATCACTGGTAAATTCAGATTAAATAATCCACTTACAATGTTTATATTCGATTACAATCTTACATAGCAATTCAAGTACATGTACCGGTAAATTCAAACTAAGTAAACACATTTTCACTTTAGTTTAGGTTCGAGACCTGATACATTGCTCAGAGATCTCTTGACAACATAAGTTTGTACCCCCATACCCCCCCAGCCCCAACTAGTATTACTGGAGTTTGACTTAGCTTCGATATGTAGATGACCAGTGCAAATTGATAACTGAATTAAGGAATTTTAACATTCATCATTTGTGATTCGTTATTTATAATAGATTTAATGAAATATTTTTTTAAAGTAAATGTGGAAATGATGTATAGGTAATTAAAATATGAGTTTAAAACATGTGAATTGCACAGCTGGACCTGTAGATACGAAGCACTAGGCGTTGGGGTTGGTGGAGTATTTGAGCCAAATTGTCACAGTTTTTCTTGTATGCCAAGGAACCTATCCTTGGTTTTCAACCTGTTCTACTGCAGGCGCTGCAGCTTCGGGTTGGTTCATCTGATCTTGCTGGTCTTGTTGTTCTTCTTGACGAGGAGGAGGAGGAGGGGGCGCTGCTGCTGCAGGTGCTTCGTTCAGCTTTGGTTCTGGTAGTCCATCCTCTACATAGATTTCTCGTCTCACCCGTTCAAGCACCCTGCCATGTCCATTCTCGTTCCTGAGGTTGTTCTGTTTACATTCTGCTCCTTGCCCTAGGTGGAAGCCTGAGCCCCACACTGGGTGATAACTGGCCTCGTACATCCTTTTACCCTTGGTGTTTTTGAGCAGCTCTCGTAGCTCTGGAATGGTGAATTTAGCCTTGTTACATTGGTAGAGTACTCCTTCAGCTAGTCTAGCCCATTCAGCATTGGATTCTATCCTTTTTGCCTGCTTCATGATTTTGTACGGGCAGTCCATGGCTTTGATCACCTCCCAGGCTCTGGGGTCCTCACAAATTGAAGCTTTTCTACACTGGAACGCCTGCTCCACTGATTCAAACCATTCTCCCTCTACCTTAATTTTGCACGGGTAAAGATTGGAAAAAGGATTGTACTCTGATCTGAACAGGATCCCATCTGGTGTATCTACTGTCGTGGCATTTTTCATCGTTAGCTCAGGGTATGGCATATTTCTAAGCCTGTAGTGTGGATATGCTTCTTTGTTGATGATGATAAATTTCTGTCGTAATTTGGCTTCCATGCCCTTCGCTCGTGCATAAAAATACATAGTTCTCAGGTCTAGGAATTGCCTGTGTTCAGTGTCAGACAGCTCATCCCCGAATGATACTCCAAACCAATAAGGCTTCTTCTTTAAGAATTTGAGAGACTTCATGAGTTTAGACTTGTTTGTGGGTTTGAGGAAGACGATTTTTACAGCTCGGTCTTTTTGTTTACGTTTTCCGCCATCTTGGTTCTGCCTGTACGGTCCTACCCGCTCCACCGAGTCTAAAACTTCTTGAGTCCAATCCAACCCAACATCCTTAAACAAACGCACCATAATCACAGGTAGGTTCTCGGCTTGATCCTCTGGGCAGCCTTCCATTATTACTACCTTACGCTTGTCTTGATAATCCATTTTTTCAAATCGATTGCCATGAGCCGTCAGCATTCTGGTCTGAGCCATAGCGGTGTCACTTATCTTTTTCATCGTGGCTCCAGTCTCTGTCAACGCGTTCTGAAAGCCTTCCAGACGTTCGTCATGTCCATCCATTTTTTTAGAAAGACTCGTCATAGTTTGTTGTGTAGTGACATTCGTATCATTTAGGCCCTGCAGTGTCTTGTTGATCTCCGTCAGCGTTCCCTGCATAGTGGTATTTGAGGTTTCAACCACTGTCATACGCTGTGACAGCTGGTTCACTGCCGCTATGACCTCAGCCGGGGACGCGTCCCCTGTCAACATGTCGAGCTGTCCTCGGGGTGGTTGTTTTCTCGTCTGTATTTCCGTTCTGGCTCCTCTCCCTCCTCTCGACATGGCTATGTTGGTTCTATGTGTTGTTATTATTCAGCGGGCTGAAGAAATTTTGAATTTCGCCTTTGTTTTAGTATGTAAATGTCCAAATATTTGCGGAGCGCCTTTTCCACCGTCTTAGCCCGTTGCCGCCATGTTTTCCTTTTGTTAACCCATGCAACAAACCACTATACATTCAAGAGGAAGTGAGGTCATATAGGATCTATCCCTGAGCCCTGATTGGCCAGAGCCATTGGGTAACCATGGTACACAAAAGCATAGTGAGCCTTGGCAACAAGGCATTCAGTGGTTGTGTAAAGTAGGGATAAGAAGTCTTTTCCCGTCTTTCTCTCACTACACATTCAAGTAACACCAACACACCTGGGGTGGACATCATCCTGTATTGTGGTTTATAAAAATGTTAATGATAAATTTATTATGAGGATGTCATACGACCATATATATAACACGACCAGCTACCATATTAAAAAGCTATAGGAGAGTAATGAAGTGCATTTTCGAGAGTAAATGTTAACCTGCGTTGTGATTTATACAAAATGAGTTTGAATGTATGCACTGATACATGTAGTATCCTAAGTTACAATCCACTGAAACTAGTAAGAAACAGCAAAATACTGCATAGGAGTTTCAACTACCATATGTACCGTATAATTACATTTAGCAAGTGTTATATAATAACAGTATCCGTAAGACTAATTATCAAGAAGAGATGTAACAATGAAACCACCCACAACATAATACGATGTTCCTATTTGCGAGAAAGTTTCAACAACATCAGAGATGGTTATACTTTATACTTATCATAATGGCGTTTAGCAAGTGATGAGTACAGTAGGTAGTTCATGTGTTAATGCATTCAGATTTACCATCAATCACTATTTTGAATGATTTACCAACTGCTTATCACAGCAATAATATGTCTGAGGCCATGGGAACAAGTAGCAATATGTAATTGTTTTCAATATTTGTACATGTAAAAACCGATAACAATACATGGAGTGGGTCAGACCTTGGAACCAAGAGTTTACTCCCTATACTAAATAGCAATTATATATTTGTATACAGCTCAAAAACAGCTTTAGGAGACATCCTCGGTCCATAAGACTGATCCCCAACTAAACAGCTGTGGTAATAAAGTGGGTCTAACTAGTACAGGTTTCTACTCCCTAATCGTGTCAACTTTATGATGTTCAGCATCCAGTTTATCCACTGAAACAAAGCAGGCGTCCTTTAATGTGCCATGTTGAGTCACTACTAGTTCGCCTAGGGACTAGGTGGCCAGGTAATGAACCATATATAAGAATGGCTTTGTAAGATGAATACCACTCGGGTTCAGTATCTTTGTAGCAGTCTCAACGTGTATGCACCCTTTAGAGGTCCTTAAAACTGCGACCTTTGACCTTGATTTTGACCTTTTCCGACCTAGATATGATTCTACACATACCAGGTTCGGAATCAGCATACTCCAATTACCTTAATCCAACCCTCACATTGCGTGCAAAGTACGGCATGCAAAGGTCAAAGTACGGCATGCAATGACATTTAGGACGCTTGACTCCCCTATTACCAAGTATTCTCTTATTTATACTGAGAGGTTACAGAGGCCGAGGGCCCGGATTATGTGTCACTCAGTTAACACAATTATCCTCATGCTATCAAACATAAGTAGTATATAATGTATCGGAACGGGACTATGCTTAAGTACTGTTTATTACTCAATCGACATGCAGCCAATCAGAGGCCTCCATTTGGTCACGTGACCGGAAGTGACCTACTTAGGGGATTAGTGGTGACGTCACGTGACCTAGTTAGCCAATCAGAGGCCGCCATTTGGTCACGTGACCGGAAGTGACGTCATATGACCTACTTATGGACCGGAAGTGACGTCATATGACCTAATTTAGGATCACGTGACCGGAAGTGACCTGATGAGTCACGTGACCGGAAGTGACGTCACATGACCTAATGGACAACCGGAAGTGACGTCATGTGACCTCATTGAGGATCACGTGACCGGAACTGACCTGATTGATCACGTGACCGGAAGAAGTGACGTCACGCGACTTAATGAAGAGATGAGCGTCTTTAAGGGGTCACGCGCTTTAAAATGTGATATATATTTTTTTTGGAGGAGGAGGAGGCGAGTCTCTTATTTTTTTTGGTAAACCAATAAAAAACACAACAATATAAGTTTGTTTTTTCATTTTATTTTTTTATGAGCGATTGGAAGTGACTTATTGAACTAGGTAGAAGTTTTCTTTAGAGTGTATAAGGGGGGAGGGGAGGGGAGGGGAGGGGGGAGGGGGGCACTCTAGGGGGGTGGGGGGGCACTCTAAGGGGCGTTTGTCTCTTTTAAGAAAAAAAGAAAGAAAAGAATTTAATCGAGAGACACACTTCTTCCTCTCGAGAGGAAGAAGTGTGTCTCTTAATTTTTTTGTTTAGGAAGTGACCTGATGAGGCACGTGACTAGAAGTGACGACGTCACATGAGTGACACTTTAAGAGGTCACGCGACTTACTAATAAAAGAAGACGTATGAAAATAAAAACACAACAATAATTTTATTTTACTTTTTTATTTCTTTTTTTTCAATCTTGATAAACACTCTATTTTTGAAAAGATGCTCTCAATCAATCAATAACACACTTATTTTTTTTTTTCATATCTCTAAAGGACTCGTTGTCACACCGTCAGAATGCACGCGACGCTTATAATACAAGTAGCGCACGCAGTCTTTCTCTATGGTGTAGGTGACCATTTTGTTTCGCACCACTTTGAAATTTCTATTTACCGCAAGGAGAGTTTTTCGTTGGCGAAGAACATCCAAGAAGTCGTCTGGTTCTTTAGGGTTTTGTTTCTTCTGTACACCTTTTGCACTCCATTTTTTGGATTTTCTTTCACCGGTGCCGCTGACTCGATCGTAGCAAATGTAAGTCTTAGGGTTGAGACTTAGGATCCCGTCACCTTCCCACTCCGCTTTCATAAGCCCCGAAGTTCTCAGATCGTGAAGGTAACGTCTCTCACAACATCCGCCGGGCGGCGGACACCATTCTCGCACTCTTTCCGTTTTTGTCTTCACGAAAAGCTCTAAGTGATCGTTGCACACCGCTGTCGGAATCCACTTTCGTTTCTCTCTGAAGTACGTCTCTCTCAGGCGAGGTTTGACTAGGTCATCCAACGTGTCACCACTGAGAGCCATGTAAAGACTGTCGGTGTCCATTTGACAAAGAGCATAATCGCGCCGATCGACGAATCTATCCAAGAAGTCGTATGTGAACTCTAACATTTTCAACTTCGCGTACTGGTATACCATGAACCCTATTTGAATAGGGAGATTGTTCTTGACTGTTTTCGGTTGTAGTTCGACTTCAAACAGATCAGAACTCAACTCGGACGCCTTTTTGAAGCGCCACAAATTGGCCAATAGTTCGAACTTCCGACTGTCAGTGTATCTCACCGCCGTGTGTTTTTCTTTGTTGCAGATTGTTTTACCGTACATGGCGTTTCCCATTAACTTGTAACAGTCTGACAGAATTTTCTCGTTCTCGTTCACGTCGCCACGTCTTCGCGCCGCCGTTACTTCGTCCGCGAAACCGGCAAAGGAGCGTTTAGGTAGGTATTCTACGACCAGCTGCACTTTGGTGACTATCAAACCGTGCTCTAAATACCACTTGAGAAGGGGCGTTCCCAAGAGAATATTTTTTCCGTGGTAACTCCCTATCAGACATCTCTGAGGCGTGTTCAACAGCTTTTCTTCCTGCGCAAAGTCTGACATGTGAGGTCCTATGTCTGATTTTGAAACGGACACGTTCTTGAAAACGGGGGTCATTTCTTCGAAGTAGTCTCGTAGGTGAGGCGGCGTAGTGATGTCCACTTGAACTAAACCGAACATTTTCCCGTCTTTGACAGCGGAAAGGATGTCGCTCCCGCTCATTGCGTTTCGAGACACTTTCAAAGCGTCAACCTTCCAGTGTTGTTGGGAGGCCTTAACTCGCTCATCTGGACGCTTCATCTCTCTCCATTCGCACTCCCACACGACGACCAGCTTGTGACCTAGCGCTTTCAAGTAAGCGCTTACTCTAGCCGTTCTGTCACGTCTCTCCTCCCTCAGTGAAGCGCACTGATATCGGTGCGACGGTATGCACTCGTGAGCGTGGAACCAACACCTGTGAAACTGGAAAACCTGTTAGAGGCCGCGTGAGACCCGTCGACGAAGCGTAACCACTCCAAAGCGCTGTGAGAGTTTCTTTGCCTAATTTCGGGCTTGAACTCGGTCTCAGGTCGTCTCACCGCGTAATAGCCCGTGCAGTGCGCTTCGCTCATGCAGCGCAAGTACAGAGAGTTAGCGTCTAGGCCTAGGATGTGCTGGCACGGTCTCGCTTCTTCGCCGTACTTGTGCTCCCTTATCCGCGTGGTGCCCTTCTCGTGAAATCTATGGAAGATGATGGAAGGACCGCCGACTAGATTTTCTTTGATCAGTGCGTGGAGGACGGCGTCGAACTGGGGGAACGTTGTGAACGCGTCTTCTAGCTTTTGGAAGAGGAACCGTAAAGTCAAACCGGCGAGAGAAATCACGTCTTTCAACATGTCAATGCCGGGATCTTGGAAAAATTTAGCGTGATTTTTCAGAGCTTCTATGAAAGGTTTGACGTCTTTGTTGTTGTAGTGGATCAAGTAATCTCCCATAGTTTGCATCTTCTCGTCGGACCAAACTTTCTGACATGCGGCGTAGTCGGATTCGGACATTTTGACGCCCGTCAGTTCGCTGTCAAAAGCCGATCTCAGTGGCAGTGTTCTGTTTCCCAGTTTCCTGGTAGACGTCATCCATTCGTAAGGAAAGTGACCTTTCTCTTCGTTTCTGGTGAAAGCTCGAAAATAGTTCGCGTAGTTGTAACCGGGTGCCAAATAGTTGACTACGTCCAAGAAAACCGTGTGCTGTGTGTAAACCGCCAAGTATTGATTGCTTCTCTTTATGACGCTGAATTCTTGGTTTCTTCGGTCTCCGGAGGCAAAGAACGAGTGAAGGCGTATTTTGATCAGGTTCAAGTCGTAACGCCCCGAGTTGAAGCCCACGACTGGAGCTTGACTGATATATCTCAGAAGCTGCTTCTTCAGTTGAACTAGCGGGTGTCTGGTCTGAGCCGCAGCGAAGCCGCCTGGACTGTGTCCCTTCAGCAAGAACTCGGTGGTGAACGCGGCCTTACACTTGCAACATTCGTATATGCCCGCGTACGCGTTGAAGTCCGTGACCAGAGAGACGTGCAAACCGCCTTTCGCCCTCAGGTGTAGGTTGACTTTACCTCGGGCGGCCAGAGTTCGGGAAGGCGGTCTGATCAGAGTAACGCGTCTTCTCAACTTCCGCCCCGGCACCTGACGCTATTTGTATGTCAAACAAGTTCTCTAACGCGGGTAAGTCGCGTATGTTCAAACCCGGAAAGGTTTCAGGTGTGGCAGCGGGACAGAACTGACGTAACAAATCTGAAGCGCGCTTGCTGGTGTTGTATAAGTGAAAGGAAATGCAGCGGAAGACGCAGAGGTTGTCCTTGTTGGGAAAATCTAACACGCCGCTTCTCTTTCCAACTCGACCGGCCTGAGTGATCCTACCGCCTATGGGAAATTCCCCCGGTCCCATGTAAACGCAAATGTTCAAATTGGTAGGAAAAAGAACGTGCCACTTGGTGTCAGCGTCGCAAAGTTTCCGTACTTCCTCGCAAGCGACGGTGTTTTCCATCTTTGAGAGGAGCTCTTCCAAAGTTTCTGAATTAGTTATAGTAGGGAGCGGTTGTATGAGAGTTGCGTTGTTCTGGGAGGCGTGAAAGTAGCGCAGTTTGCTCTTGTCTTCTCTGTGTTGTAAGAGTAAGCCTACCGCGAAACCCACTTTGTATCTGAATCTTTGCGTGAAGTGAATGCGACGCATAATATCTACAGCGTCACTCAACTCGCCGGTTGGTAGCCTGAAGTTTGTTACACTCACGCGAGTCCCGTGCATCCTGACGCCCGTTTGTATTGCAGGCCAATTTGCCGTGAACGTTTCCTCCCCGTTCGGTACAGCACATATGCGCGGAGGGATAGTCACCCCGTCCAGAGATTCGCGTCGACAGGTGATCTTTCGGCAATCGCCTTCGCCGCATAGAGGGCAAAACTTAGGTATTACTCTACATTTTTCTACGTGTCTCTCGTGATTGTACGGTCTTTTAAAAATTTTGAAACACTTTTCGCAGACGTACTGCGTCATTTTTTTTTTTTTTTTTTTGTTTTTTCACTTAGTTACCAATTAAAAAAAGTTTTTTCCCAACTACTTAGCCGTCTATCTATCTATCTATCTATCAATCTATCTATCTGTCTATCTATCTATCTATCTATCTATCTATCTGTCTGTCTGTGTATCCGTCTGTCTGTCTCATACAGCGCACGTCAAACACTGTGTGTGTGCGCGCGTGAGCGTTGAGCGTCTCTCATTCCAAATCTATACCGAGAAATTTGAGAATAATCTCTGTTTTGTCATCCAACTCTTTGAGCGCTCTGGCGGACAGCGTCACCCCCTGCTGTGTGGGTTTTTTGTCAGGACCTTCGTACTTGCGCACGTGGATGAGGTTCTTACCGCTGTAGTAGCTTACAGCTGCGTACACTTCGCCCTCCTCATCCAGCACTGTGAACCAAGGGGTGTGATTAGGTCTTCCTTGCGCGGACGCTGTGTTGCGTATGCGCACCACTGCGCGGATCTCGGCGATGCGCGCTATTAGCTCGCGCAGCGCGTCGGCGGTGAAGTGCACTCGCTTGCTTCTGGTCAGAGACGCCTCTTTCACTTGGCCGTCTTTTGTGTAGCGCGGCCTCCTAGACAGTCTAGCCTCGTCCTCCCAGATCTCCAGCGTCAAAGTCCCGTCTAAGCAGAACTCTAACCCGAGAGGACGGGGGGTTTTCTCTGCTTCTTCTCGTGCATCTTCTTCTTTTTCTTGTATTTTTCTCTTCTTAGTAGGCCTTGTTGTTCTGGAACCCGCCTTAGAACGTTTCAGAGCCGCAAGAAGAGTAACACCATCAGCGTAGCACGAAGAGCACCAGCAGCACGAGGATCACCAGCACCAGCAGCAGCAGCACGAGGAGCAGCAGCAGCAGCAGCAGGCGGGGCAGCAGTAGCAGCGGCAGCGCGCTTAGCAGCAACAACCGTCGCGAGTGTAACAACGTCGCTAGCACGACGACTACTACCAGTAGTACTGCTACTACTACCGCTACTACTACTACTACTACTGCTGCGAGCGCTCGCTACAGCGGGAGGGTGATAAGACCAAGCGGTTGCGGCAGTAGTCTCATCTTCAGTAGCAAGAGGAGGCGCTGACGCTAAACGAGCGCTGTTCCGCATAGTCTTCTTGTTCTTGAACTTGCTTAGATCCTTGGACGGCACTAGGTGTTGTCTTTTGCTCATGGTGGTGACTGTAGAGAGCGGCAAAAGACTGAGTGAGTGAATGGGGGTTTCCAGACCCCTTATATACGCCTTCTCGCTTCTAGAGCTAAGCTACTTACTGCCCTGTTCAGCTGCCGCCGGCTGACCGGCGGCCATTCACAAAGAGAAACAAAAGACATAATGCATGACGTTTTCAGCTGGATCCCTTTCCCCTCTTTTGAGAGATCGACTGACATGAGCTAAGCTACTTACCACCCTGTTCAGCAATTCAACGCGCATTAGCTGTATTAAGGATTAGGCGGTTGCTGCCGCCGGCTGAACGGCGGCCATTCACAAAGAGAAACAAAAAGACATAATGCGTGACGTTTTCAGCTGGATCCCTTTCCCCCCCCCCTCTCTTTTGAGAGATCGACTGACATGAGCGGGCGGTGTACCGACTGTGCTAATTCAACGCGCATTAGCTGTATAAAGGATTAACGGTCATGAGCTTAGAGTGTGTATACAAAAAAAACTACAGGAGGCATGTGGCGTGAAGCAGGACCCCCTAAGACGAGTGTGTGTGTCTGTCTGTGAGTAGAGTCGTGTGCATGTGGTGAGCGACTTAAGTGTAAAACAAAAAAAAATCACCGCCTCCTGCTGTGGTGAGTAGACCGGGCCGGCCGGCGGCGGCCGGCTAGTTCAATAGGGGTGACAGCTGACTAAGGCTGTGCATGAAAAAATCCGATTTTCACCTGACCTCTGACGTTTGTTACAATGAATGTCAGAGGGAGAGAGAGTCGTCCTCAGGTAGGGGGTAGGAGGTAAGGCTATGGATAAGGAAAAAACACCATTTTCAGCTGGCCTCCACCAATAGCGATGACATACTCCTCGTCATCTAAGCTCTTAAGAAGCTCTTAAGGAGCGGAGCGGCTGAAAAGCGTCATGCGGACAGGTCGCTAGACAGCTGGGGTGCTGTTGGAAATAGGATTAAACTCCCTCTGTATAAAAGCTCTGATTTCTGTCGCCTCTGACCACAGTAACGTCTACTACCACCACCACCGCCGCCGCCGCCGCCACCGCCGCCGCCGCCGCCGCCAAGACAAGACGAGATGGCTCAAGCTATTTCACTTTCAATCTCGCCTTCACCCCCTTGTCCACCTGAAAAGTTAATGCGGCTTCACGACGTGAGACGCGCGGTGCAGACCGATGGGGAGAATAGAGAGGTAGGACAGCAGCACTTAGCATATAGCGACGCCTTGCTTCGTCAACTAGGTAAAGAGTTGAGCGGATCTTGGAGAGTGTTAGGCAGTAGCTTAAAAGTTACCGCCGCCCGTATGGATGCTCTAGTAGAGCGCAGTGTCAAGACACCGGAGGAGCTGTGTACGGCGATGTTCCGAGTCTGGTGGGGTGAAACCCCGCATCATCATAGATGGGGAGAGCTCGGCCGCGTCTTCACCCGCATTAGACGAGTGGAACTGTTGGCTCAGTGGATGACCCTTCTCCACAGGCAGGGGTTGGATTTCGAGAACCGCGACTCGCACGCGATGCATAAGCACTTGGGCGCCCTCGGCAGACGCCTAGGTTGCAGGTGGAAAGAGGTGGGGGGACATTTAAAAATGTCGCCTGAGAGGTTAGATAAGATCGCTGAAGAATGCGAATGCGGAGGAAGTCCCGCTGAGTGGGCCTTCCAAGTGTTGAAAATGTGGCAAGCTGAAGCTGACGGTGCCGGCAGTACACCTTTTGAACTCCTTCGAGTGTTGACTGAGGACATGGGAAAGTTTGACCTCGGCATCACGATATTACTTGACTTTATCAAGCAAGAAACAACTAGAACAACGGACATGTGAATTGCTGTGTTTTATTTTCATACGTCTTCTTTATTAGTAAGTAAAAAAAATATATTATAACAATTAAGTCGCGTGTCCTCTTAAAGTGTCACTTCCTCCGGTCGCGGCTGATCGCCTCATTAGGGCATGTGACGTCGTCACTTCTAGTCACGTGCCTCATCAGGTCACTTCCTTCCGGTCACGTGATCCTAAAGACCATCACTTCCTAAACAAAAAAATTAAGAGACACACTTCTTCCTCTCGAGAGGAAGAAGTGTGTCTCTCGATTAAATTCTTTTCTTTCTTTTTTTCTTAAAAGAGACAAACGCCCCTTAGAGTGCCCCCCAACCCCCTAGAGTGCCCCCCTCCCCCCTCCCCTCCCCTCCCCTCCCCCCCACCCACCCCATGCATCCTAAAAGCGCCCCCCTCCCCATGCATCTTAAAGGGCCCCCCTCCCCCCCTCCCCTCCCCTCCCCCCTTATACACTCTAAAGAACACTTCTACCTAGTTCAATAAGTCACTTCCAGTCGCTCATAAAAAAATAAAATGAAAAAACAAGCTTATATTGTTGTGTTTTTTATTGGTTTACCAAAAAAAATAAGAGACTCGCCTCCTCCTCCTCCAAAAAAAAAATATATATCACATTTTAAAGCGCGTGACCCCTTAAAGACGCTCATCTCTTCATTAAGTCGCGTGACGTCACTTCTTCCGGTCACGTGATCAATCAGGTCAGTTCCGGTCACGTGATCCTCAATGAGGTCACATGACGTCACTTCCGGTTGTCCATTAGGTCATGTGAAGTCACTTCCGGTCACGTGACTCATCAGGTCACTTCCGGTCACGTGATCCTAAATTAGGTCATATGACGTCACTTCCGGTCCCCTAAGTAGGTCATATGACGTCACTTCCGGTCCATAAGTAGGTCATATGACGTCACTTCCGGTCACGTGACCAAACGGCGGCCTCTGATTGGCTAACTAGGTCACGTGACGTCACCACTAATCCCCTAAGTAGGTCACTTCCGGTCACGTGACCAAATGGAGGCCTCTGATTGGCTGCATGTCGATTGAGTAATAAACAGTACTTAAGCATAGTCCCGTTCCGATACATTATATACTACTAACATAGGTTGGTATTATATTCGTCTTTGTCTACAGATATTAACTGCAACAGGATATCCTTCAATATACCTGTCATCCAAAAATGCTTAAACTGCCTCTTCGAGTATCATATTGGCCTGAGCATTGCATGTTCTAATATATGTTGGTCTTGAATAAAGGCCGGGGAAAGAGAGACATTACAAACGTGTAAATGCACTCGAAAGCTGGTCCAAAAAAAGCGCCAGTCTTGCTGAACCCTTTAAAGACAACATAATACATTAATGTATAATGCTCTTGGTTGTCATATTGCATGAATGTAGCCCTAGCGAGTAACTCCTTATGCAGCTTCCGAGCATCATGCTGACCCTATGGGTTGATGCACACCTGAAGGTCAGCATGATGAATCAATACCAACAAATGTCATATTTAACAACATGCCATTCCTAAAGGGTTAAGCGCAGGTTGTAAAGCCTACTTGAAATTAAACAGTACTGGTGTGCTTACAAGTTATTATGATTATGTCCTATCTGGCAGCCTAATCCTTCATGAGGAATACCTGCCTCTCCCAGTATGACTCGTCTGGAAGCTTGATGCGCAGGAGGCGATGTGTGGTTGGAACAGCCAACTGGGATCTGATATAACTAGGGACCAGCTGCTCCATTAAGATACAGTCTGCTGCTCTACACTTCCGCCCTAACATATTACGGTTTGAATTCAACTGACAATACAGGTCCGTCATTGTAGCTATGAATAAATTCAAAATCAGAATATTTACAATAATTATGAAGGTTACATACAAAAGAGTTCCAAAAGGATTATCTATGAGATTATGATCATGCAGAAATGTAAAATCAGAGACACCAATACCTAATCTGAAGTATTTCATGAAAATAGTGGCTTCTTCCTCAAGGGTTAGATCTTGTACAAAGACAAGGGCAGTCATCAGCGTGTATGATAGGAAAAATATAAATGCTACACATAGAATGATTAACAGGTCTCCAAAGAACACAAGACGGAAAATATAACCAAAAAATGCAGTTGATTCAAATCCACGAAAAAAGTTAATGCACAGAGCCCATGCACTAAAGATGGTGAGTGCGAAGAAGGTTTCATTCCGCTCATCAGAAAAGAGATAGATCATGTGAACATAAAAGAATACTGTGAACATCACTGCTGTCAGTGCATGCACATAACTGTACAACAATCCCATGAAACTGATTGTTTTACAGCGATTTAGTATCCGATAACCAACAAAAGTTATAATGAGTGAGCAAATTCCATATAGTGAAGCCAGGGGGAGGAGGCAGAGCTCAGCAAACCACTTATTTGATGGTCCTGTACTGCAACTCTCTGTGTGGTTATATTCAGAAGACATGCACCTTAATGATGGTAATGTGGACTTATGTATGGCGACACTTGCTGCTATTGTACACATAACATGTGAAATCATCCATATGAAGAATATGCCAGAGTATAACCTATGTTTGATGTTCACCAGAGTGTTAATAGGTGCTGCATCCAAGCAGCCCAAGTGGTCATCCTTGGGGGACATCACAAGGAACTCCAGCACTGAGCCTGAGACATCAGAGCCTAATGAAAATGTTATATATGGATCAATCTCGGTTATGTCATAGGTACTCTTTGGTACATACCCAAAAACATTATCTAGAAACTTATAGACATTTTCTGTGTTCATAATCTTCTCAAAAAGCGCCTTTATTCCAAAGGACACTGATAGTTTGAGTGGAGTCAATTTGTGTTTGTCAACAGTCTTCAGTAAGTACCACAAGGCAACTTGCTTAGCATTCCGGAAACTCATTGATCGGAGGAATAAGAAATCAGTTGTTTTATCTATCCATTCTGGTACACTTGTAATCAAAACATCATACATCTCTACAACTTTATCTGGTTGGGACCTGCCTAAAAATGCAATAGCATGAAACACGTTGTACCCATAAGCATCCTGCTCATTCATCTCTGCACCATGTTCAATAAGAAGCTTTACCATGTGTATGTCTCCTAGTGCCACAGCCAGATTAAGTGACAGCTCGGCAACTTGCATCACTCCCTTCCCCACGAGCTCAGGGCTGCGTTTGGTCACCAGAAACCTCCTCTCCTCCACAGATACATGTTGTAAGATCTCAGTTGCCAGCTCCTGCTGTTGGTTCAGGATGATGATGTGTAACAGGCTCTTGTCACCCTCCTTGACACCCGTGCTGAAGAACTCACCAGGTCCTTTGGTTTCCTTTCTTGCAAGCTCTAAGAGCAAATCTTTGTGGCCATAGGTGATGGTCGTGCAAAAGAGGTCTATTGAAGAGAATATATTGTAATAGTCCAAGTCAAGTGTGTGCATCACCTCCTGCCACACCTGCAGTCGTTGTATGTAGCGATACATCAGACATTCAATTTGTTCCCGCCTGAATTTGCTGTAGTCCCCATCACAGGACTTCATGTAGTTAGCAGCCAGAGCTTTATATTGTAGTCTGTCCTCAGAGCTGCTCAAATCCTCTGCTGGCCAGAACTCTGTGAAGTCTTCAACAATGTCTACCTCCGCTTCTCCTGTACCTTCCCATGAACATTTTGGCTGATAACATTCAAACATCTTTTTGATGGTCTTAGGGACCAGAGCAACAATTAGTATTGGCAATATTATGACCGTGTGAAAGGTGTCAGTAATCAGACTAAATAGTGCCCTGACCCTGTCATGCCTTGATACATGAGGAGAAGTAGATGTTCTGCGTGGATGTACGTTACTAACCTGCTTATTACTACACAGGATCCTGGGCCAGGTTTTGCTGATGCCATCTTTGTTGTCATATGTTCCAGTAGTCAAACGCTCAGCTAGACTGAGAACTGAGATTGTATTTTCGTTCTGAACCTTTGTCATATTGTCAAATATCTATAAACCTTTGGTAGAAGATTTTCAAGCATCTAAATGAGGAAGTGAGGAAGATGAAGTGACAGTTTTACCAAGCACTATACTCCTGAATATGAATTTGAAGTATTTCCCTAAAACCCTTTGAGGCCTTTAAACATTTATCATCAAAATATAGCATGAAGACCACATGGGATTTCCTTATTTTGCCAACCTCTCAAAACATGGGTTTTTCATATCCGACTCTTGTATACTGAGGTAACAGTTTTTAAAACAGTATAGTTCTGATTTCTTCACAACTTCTACTCCTACTGTAATAATATGTTCCTCCTACCTGAAGTAGGAGTACAGTATGAAATGGTTTGTGTCGGAAAGGTTCCATGGCTCATTCAAAACTGCCAATTTTCCAGTTATTTAAGTAAATAATGCTCCACATAATTTGTTTGATGTTTTCGTTTGCTGCCTGGCAACAAATGGATCCAAGTTTACATAGAAGAGTAAACGTTATAAACATTATACTGGCTTTACAGAATATAAATATTTCTCTATATCATTAGCATGCCATTTCGCATTACCACCATGATATGATACCATAAGCTGGCATTTGTACAAATAGCCTCGACAGCTGGGGTTGATGTATGACTACAAATTATGAATAGCATTAAACAAACACCAGTTAGGCCAGCCTGTCCTCTTTTGTATACTATGCCGTTATTGGTGAAGTTAATTAATGATTGATATCAATATAGATTTTGCAAGTTGTAATCAGTATAATATTGATGGGAATAACGAATTCCAGCATTTCAGAGACCACTATACCTCCCACTTTATAACAATAACCGAGTTAAGAGTGGTATATAGTTAGTATATGTGTACATTATATTATGGATATCCAATTTCTGTACACAACGTGTGGATAACTACAGAACACTCACACCTCAATGTGGTGATCATTGTCATAGCTGGTACATTATTTATAATGGTCTGGTTAAAGCTTAAGGAATCAACTTCTTATCAAAATACTTTAGACTGAAGCCATCGTATGATTAATTCTATTGATGATTCCCTGCTGAGTAAAATTGGTATTAATCGCACATAGGCTATCCTCCCACCAGTTATGGCATGAACTGAATGAAGCCTAGCAATATGTAAATGAGGTCAGCCTGACATGAGTGTTGTTGCCTTCTGCCATCTCCCACCCAGCACATATAAATACTTTACCATCACGTCTAAGTGTCAAGTTTTGAAAAAGCCCCCTCCTTAAATTTATAAGCGCCTGTCTTGGGTAAGTACTGGGTCCAACCGTGCCTCCAAATCTATATAAGCCCTGGGGTGCTAAAAAGCGATGGTGTGGTATATCAATATCAAGCGTCAAGGCATGTTTAAACTGACCCAATATCTGCTAACAATGGAGAGGAATATTGATATTATGCAAATCCATTTATGACAGATATTCCCTTCATGCATGCAATATACACAAATTCACTTCCATATAAACATGGATGCATTTGTTGCCAAGCATCAATCATCAACAGTAACAACTTTACAAGCGCAACAAGATTAAGTTTAACAACAGAGCCCTCACAGTTCTGAATGGGTCACACAGATAATACATTCTGCACTTTTTCTCCAATAATATGATTTTACTATATCATCAACTAGAATACTCAGGTAAGAGAAACATGATATGATATGAGAGTAGATATGTGAATAATTAGTTACCAAAACATAATGTATATATTTTATCCACAAATAACATTTATAAAGATATTCTATAGGCAAACATAGTGCATTGGAAACAAAATATACTGGCCAAACACTGATCACAAATATACTTATTGAGAAATAATGCGGGAGCTAAATTCAACCATCTTGACCCTGGTATAGGTTTGACAGATTTTGGTGGATTTCTGTAGAATAACATTAATCATAGCTCACACTACAACAGTTAGGGAAACTATTTGAGACATTGTTTAATACGGAAACTTGAATATAAGTAAAACTGTCAATAATCTGAAAGCCAACATGGTGGCATCATTTATCATAATGCCGATCACTTCTCTATTCAGATTAATTGACAACTTTTTCAAACGCATTTGGCAAGATGACAAAGATTCAGAATGAAGATACAAATACAGTTCCCAGCCTGGCTGAGTGTTTGGCTGCTGGTACATATACCAATAAAGATGGCACCACCAAATCCTGGCCCAAGATCCTCTGCAGTAATAATCAGGTTAGTAAAATAAACTCACATGGAACATCTCCTGCTCGGAATATTACAGGAGATGACAGGGTCAGGGCACTAATTGGTTTGACCACTGACATCCTGCACACTGTCATAATATTGCCGTTTCTCATTGTTGCTCTGGTCATTAAGAAAATGAAGAAAATGTTCGCTTGTCAATCGCCAAAATGGTCAGGAGAAGGGAAGGTAAACATTGTAGAAGATTTCACAGAGTTTTGGGCAGCAGAGGATGTGAGTAGCCCTGAGGACAGACTGCAATATGAAGTTCTTGTCGATGACTACATTCAGTCCTGTGATAGAGATTACAGCCGAGGCAAGCAGGAACTAAATGAGTGCCTGATGTACAATTACACACACAGGCTGATAGTGTGGAAGATGGTGCTACAGAAACATGGTATAGAATATGCAAATATTTTCCCGACAACAGACTTCATTTGCATGGCCATCACCTACAACCACAAAGAGTTGCTCCGTCAGCTTATGAGTCACTATCACAAAAATAAAACACCTGGGGAGTTCTTCAACACTGGTAGCAAGGAGAGTGACAAGAGCCTGTTACATATCATAATCATGAACCTGCAGCATAATCTGCTAGCTGAGACCTTACAACATGTATCTGTGGAGGAGAGAAGGTTTCTGGTGACTAGACGCAGCCCTGAGCTCGTGGGGAAGGGAGTGATGCAAGTTGCCGAGCTGTCACTTAACCTGGCTGTAGCACTAGGAGACATACACACGGCACAACTTCTGATTGAACATGGTGCAGAGATGAATGAGCAGGATGCTTATGGGTACAACGTGTTTCATGCTATTGCATTTTTAGGTAGGTCCCAACCAGATAAAGTTGATGTGATGTATGATGTTTTGGTTGCAAGTGTACCACTATGGATAGATAAAACGCGAAATTTCTCTTTCTTACAAAAGATGACTGCTCGTAATGCTAAGCAAGTTGCATTGTGGTACCTACTGAAGACTGCTGACAAACACAAATTGACTCCACTCAAACTATCCTTTGGAATAAAACCCCTTTTTGAGAAGATTATGAACACAGAGCATGTTTATAGATTCACAGATAATGAATTCAATTATATCCCAAAGAGTACATATGATATATCAGAGATTGATCCATATATAACATTTGCATTTGGCTCTGATGTCTCTGGTTCTGTGTTGGAGTTCCTTTTGATGTCCCCCAATGATAATCACTTGGACTGCCTCGATGCAGCACCTATCAAAAGGATTGTTGACATCAAACATAAGGCATATCTTCCCATGTTCTTAATATGGACGATTTCACATGTTATGTGTACCATAGCAGCGAGTGTAGCCATATATAAATACACATTACCATCTTTAAGGTGTATACCTACTACTGTTAATAACTACACAGAGAGTTGCAGCCCTGGACCCTCAGACATAGTGTGGCTTGCTGAGTTCTGCCTTCTACCCATTGCTTTACCTTATGCATTGTGCTTACTCCAAGATATTCTTGTTTGTTATCGGATATATAATCGCTGCAAGGGAATATGTTTCATTTCATTGTTATGCAGTTATGTGCATGCACTGACATTGCTGATATTCACAGTATCTTTTTATATTCATATCATCTCTCTTTTTGTGTATAACCAGAGGGAAAAAACCTTCATAGGACTCGCCATCTTTAGTGCTTGGGTTCAATGCATCAACTTCTTTCGTTGCTTCAAATCGACTGCTTTCTTTGGTTATATTTTCCGTGTTGTTTTATTTGGAGACATTTTAAAGTTGGTCTTTGTAGGATTTATCTTTGTGATCGCCTACACAATGATGACTGCCTTAGTCTTTGCACAAGACCATGACTTTGCCTATGATCATGCATGGCCAACTATTTTCATGAATTACTTCAGGTTAGGTGTTGGTGTCTCTGATTTTACATTTCTGCATGATGACAGCATGGTTAATGCTTTGGGTTCTTTTATTTATATAACCTTCATAATAGTTGTGAACATCCTCATCTTGAATTTGTTCATAGCTACAATGACAGACATGTATGGCCAGCTGAATTCAAAGCGTGACCTACTGGGGAGGAAGTGTAGAGCAGCAGACTGTATCCTATTGGAGCAGCTGGTCCCTAGTTATATCAGGTCCGAGTTGGCTGTTCCAACCACACATCACCTCCTGCGGATCAAGTTACCAGATGGGTCTTACTGGGAGCGTCAGGTCTACCTCATGAAGGATTAGGCTACTAGATAGAATACACTGGGTGAGGCAAGTCTACTTCATGGCAGATTTTAAGGAGGTTGACCTACACATTTCAAGTGTGTATACCCTTGCCCACTTTTTGAGGACCATTTAGACTAGACTAAGTTAGATGTGACCTGCCTCAGGTAACTACAATAAATGGGGGTGGCCCGACATCCTCGATCCTTGCATAGAATTCAGTTCAGAGTTGAATCAACATTGAATCAACATTGACTACCAGTTATCAATATGTGGGTTCAATGTTCTGTGCCCACTGGGATACAGTTTCCACCATATAATATATGTGTGTATTCACATGGTGTCTAGCATTTGGCACTACTGATTCCCTAGCTGTTCCCTGTGTCATTTCAGCCTGACAGTGTTTTCTTGCCACTCAATATTTTGTAGCAGCTGGTGTGTGCAAAGCCCATTTTTGACCAGTAGTCCATAATCTATGTAGCTTCTTGTGAATAATTGTGGTCCACTTGAGGGTGTTTTTTAATGCCACTTTTGTGGTATTGTGTCGCTTGGTGTGCAGTTATGCCTGAAAAGGTTAACTCTTTGCGGGTTAGTGGCAAATTTGAGGCGTAAGGGCCCCACAGGACAAGTTTCATGAGAATAGGGCACATGCTTGTATCAGTGTTATTATTTGACCGTTGCTATGTAACTTTGTCTAGTTCAATAACCATTGTCCATTCAGTGTCCATTAGAAAGTTTTACAATGTGAAAGTGTGGACATTATAAACAAATCGTTTGCCGATTGGTACAACACATGTTACCTGGCTCACTGCAATTGTGCATACCATTTCCTACAATTCTTTTGAGAATCTTCTGAGCTTGGGGCTAGCTAGTCATCCTTGATCAAATTCCCCATAATATTATTATACAGAGAATAAACATGGTCATCAGGAATCCTGGCATATAATTGCAACATATCATAGATAGATGAAGACCTTTTTTCTAACCCATTGCCTATGCTATTGTCGGTGTGAGATTGTCAAAAGTAAAATTGACTTTGCTCATGGTTCGCCTGATCTTAAGAAGATTCCAGTTTTATCAACCTCTTGAATTATTTATATTATAAATGTTAGATTTTTCACTTGATAAACCTGTATGAATGTTTCTTTACTAATCCACTAGATATCATACTCATCACATAAATGCTATATAGCTATACATATATATAAACGTTGATGTTGTTGAACTATAGTTTGACTACACTGAAAATCCATAGGTTGAAAGGGTTAGTCAGTACAGACTAACCCAGGTTGGTCATATGAGTGTTAGTCACAATGGCAAAGTTATATTCAAATATGACCAAGGGGTCAGTCAGTAGTGGCTAACCTAGGTTCATCATTGGTGTGTTGTATTTGTATACCACTAGTTGGGGCCACCTGTGATGACCACTCAGTGGCTCCCCCTGGAAATAAAAAGACTAATGTGGGTTGGTCAGTAGTGACCAACCTGACAATAATAACTAATCTATGTTGGTCGTATAGGGAGCCAAAAAATAACTAACTAGATTAGGCACTAGTGACTGAGCGATGGTTGTATAGGGAGCTAGGAATATCAGTGTAGGTGGTATATAAACATGAGTATGTCTGCACTACATCATGTAAACTCTTAAAAGTAACAACAGGTAGCAAAGGTGCTGTTAAATTCTGATAGTTGCTAGGAAGGTTGTTGTTTGTCTAGTTCAATATCCATTAGTGCCCAGGGACTTCTCCGCTTTGAAAGAATTGAATGTGTACAGAATATATAAACAAAATATTTGCTGATTGACATAACACAAATTGTTTGATAAATTCCCTATTAAGAAGGCCACATGAAATGTAAAATGTTTCGGAATTTTTATCTCGAACAGCATCTGTAAAAAAGGTATCTCTAGTCATGACTTCTCTAATGCAAGAAGCTTTTTTATAATCCATTATCATTTTGAAGATGAAAGTAGGAAAAGAAGAGAAATTAAAGTAGGAAAAATACGTTTAGAAGGCATCTATATATTTCTTATGGCCTATGTAATACAAAGTTCAACTATAAATGTGTCACATGTTTCAAAAGGATCTTACATGCCAGTGGTATCACACGTACAAAGGTCTTTTCATCATATGAATATGAAGAATTCAGCAAATGTTTGGGTTACCATACAAATGATACTCCTTCAGATGCATCCAAACAAAGGTATGAGTTACATACATTATGAGCAATACTCTTATTAACTCTTATGATTATGTAGTGACTGTTTTATTTAAGTTGTTTTGTTTTGTTTTCGTTTACTTATGAGTATGCCTTAAGTGCAATGGTGATGGGAAAAGTTAGATAACTACATGTATGTATGTATGTATGTATACCCTGTTGATCACACTTTTAGAGTGGCAGTAACATTGTAAACACCAAAAGCTTTAATACTCCACACTAAACACCTGAATACAAACATTACATTTCAAATAATATAGAAACTTGCAGATAATATAATTGATTCAATTACATGTAGAATTTTTTTTTATATTTAAGGGTTTGACTCCAGAAAATGGTATATAAGTAGAAATGGTACTAATGAGACAGACTGCGGCCTTAACATCTCGTCTCCCTGTATCAACATTCAAAATTTATCGAATAGGATAAAAAGTACATATTATTATGATATCATTTATGTTCTGCCATCTGATGATGTCTATGAACATTGTATGACACAACCCATTGAAACACGCTTAGCCATAATCGGATTAGGGGGAGATGTAAGAATCGGCTGTAACTGGACTGAAAGAGGAGACCCAGGACTGGTGCTGATGTTCAAAGGAGGAAGGCAATGGTCTCTTAACCCAAAGATTAGAATATCTGGCATCACCTTTACTGTCGGCTTCATAACTGGTGAGTTCGCTCCAATGGAAATTGAAAATTGTGCATTTATGGAAGCAACAATTCATCTTGGGAGGTTGAATGCATACTGTGAGCCGGATTATTCTCCATCCGCTAAACCAGGGAGTTGGGAGTGGCTAAGTTTGAAAAATACTACATGGGATATAGTAATCAAACATTCCATAATTGATATCCATGAATCATGTCTGACAATTACATTGTGTGCAGTGGGCAGCTCCATGGATGTAATGGATAGTGACATTGGCAACCGCCGTATATTTATTCAGGGATATTATAAACTAGAGATGTATGCTAAGGGGAACATTTTTCATGGCAATCCCATAAATGAAACAATGATAGGCGGTATATCAATTCATTACTTTTATGTAAATGCCAGAATTGAGATTGACGATTGTATATTTAGAAATCTGATGCCTCATCATCTTGCATTATCATTGGCATATCAAAATTTCTTTCCAAATTGGGCACGGCCCTTGCGGATGATATCACCAATCAGAGATAATACCAATGGTTTTGACAGTGTAAATGCTACTATCAGAATTAGAAACTCTTCATTTATTGAAAATCTAGGTGCATTGCAATTCATAGGAACTGCTGATATTCTCGACATCCTGAACTGTACCTTTGTTAGCAATAGAATCCTCGTAGATGGTGGTGGTGCAATTGATGTAAGAGAAGGTAGCTATGCCTGGACTTTATTTCGTATCCAACTGTCAGTATTTATTAACAATACTGCCGGTACAGATGGTCTCCACCCAGGGCGGATGGTATCTACGACAATGGTTAAAGTTGGGAGTGAGATAGTAAATGTATCACTTATGCCAGGGACATGGGAAGCCATAGGAAAGGGGATCCTGATTAAGAGAGACATTAATGCTGATGGAGGGGCACTACAGGTAAGAGATATCTCTACCACTATTAAAAATTGTCGTTTCATTAACAATGCAGCACAAAGATATGGGGGCACCATCTTCTCAAAAAACAGTGGTTTGTTTGAAATATCAAAGACATTGATAGAAGGAGGCTATATAACTGGTGGTCTCCAGGGTGTCTTGCTATATTTGCTGGAAGGATATTCCACAATTGAATATTCAGATTTCATCTCCCATTCATCCGGGCACAACATGATATTACATGACCGGAAAGGATCGGGTCATTATACCAGTGTACATCAATCCTCATTCAGTTGTCCAAAGGGGAATCAGTTGGTACAAAAGGGTAGTATTATCGAGGGGGTCAGCACATACACACGTCTGCAATTTGATTGTGTGATGTGTACAGATTCCTATAGTTATGACAATAGTTCATGGCTCGTCTATAATGCTACATCAATAGAGAGAAAAGAGATAACATGCCACCCTTGTCCTTATGGTATTGACTGTTCCCCAGGTGAAGTACGTGTTAAACCATATTTCTGGGCAGATGCACTTAATGGAAAACTGCAAGTTCTAAGATGTCCACCTTCTTATTGTATTGAATCTAACTCTGGGGAGACCTCAGCTTTAAACGCCAGCTGCAACCACAACCGTGCAGGCATCCTCTGTGGACGGTGTCGCTCGGGTTATTCAGAAGCACTGTTCTCATCCCAATGCCTAAAAGATGAAGATTGCAATGGACTATGGGTGATTCCTATGGTCATAGCTTGCTGTTTTGGCTATTCTATTTTTCTTCTATTTCAACGGGACTTTGTTGGTGCAGTCATGAAACGTGTTCCCACTGGTTTTTGTAATACATGGTGGGAGAATATCAAGGGGTGCTCGGACAAGAGAGGCAAGACTCAGCATGTTCCTGTAGTTAAAAAGGAAAGTGGCGGATTCATTATTATTTTATTTTACTATTTTCAGGATGCTTCAATCATATCCATCCCAGTTCTTCAACCCCAAAAACTGCCATCGGCAATTTCAAAGTTCAAGTCAATTTTTGGAGGCAATTTTAAATTCAGGATTGAACTTTTCAGTTTAACAGCTGGGGATGTTTGTGCATTTCAGGGACTCCCCCCAGAGGGAAAGGTGTTGTTCAAAGCCACATTCGTACCCCTCCTTCTTGGTTTTCTATTTGTTATGTATTGGTTTGGAAGACGCCTTGTGAATAACAAGAAGAGCATTGGGGTCAAACTGATAAGAAGAGCTGTTTCTGCACTAGTAGTAGCCTTAATGTTCTCATACCAGAAGATAGCAGTAACTACGTTTGCACTCCTTTCATGTGTTCCCTTTAGAGACACTATGATTTTGTTTATCAATGGCAATGTTGGATGCTACCAGCCTTGGCAGATTATTATTCAAGTTTATGCTATATTCTGCATGTGTCCATTTTTCCTAGTTCTCATGATTGGTCCCAGTCTATTGCAAAATGGTAGGATATCACACGTAGAGTTTGTCTTTGCTTGCATCATACCCCTTCCATTTATTTTATCTTGGATTTTTCTATTTGCAAGAAAATGTGGAATTCAGAAAAAAAAGTGTCCTGATATTTCTATTGAAGCTTCATCAGTACATAATGCACTTCAAGCACCATTTCGGCAACTGCAGCTTTCGCCTTCTAGTGTGCTGTTGTGCTGGGCAGGGGTTCTTCTCTTATTCCGACTACTTCTTGTGTTGGCGAAGACATTCATAGTGGCTCCTCTCTACAGGCAGCTCTTCATGTTTGTGGTGGTCATCTCAAATCTGATACTTCATCTCCGTGTCCAGCCATACAAAGGTTATATGGCCAACCTCTCCGGTACCTTTTCTTGTGTTGCCCTTCTTGTAGTGGCTTTGATTAGCATCATACGTGCTGCATATCTCGAGGCGGAGTATGTACCACGTATGAATACTGCATCAGATACACTTGAAACTGTAGAGAATGTCTTACTTCTGTGGTTGCCTCTTGCTGGTGTATTGATATTGCTTGTGTTCATTCTGATTTCTGTCTTCAATTGGATCATTGATCTGATGAAACAGTGTAAAATACCAAACAAGATAGAAGTCATTGGATAGGCTAGTTATAACGAACAACCCATCTATTTAAGTGATTTTTGACATTGTGTCTTTTAAGCTTTTCGAGATCAAATTTCGAGATCAAATTTTGAGCAATTGGACCCAAGCACCTTGTATCGTTGCCTTATGACAGGGGTTACATTTACTTACTATTCACAGTATTGAATAAGACACAAGCTTTATGAAGACTTGTATTTGACAGTTTGTAGAGTATCCAGTTGCGGATTAGTCAAGCTTGTAAATAGGTCTATACGCAGTGGTAGGTGCACATATACACATTTATAAATGAATAAGTTGATACATGACCTACTAAGCGAGTGAGACAGGGGAGATGTGTGTACAAACTTAAACATGTCAAATGAATACACCATACCTTTATGATACCTAGACATTGGGGCTGGAGCTGAAGGAACTCGTGTGAGATCTTGTAATTGGTTTTGCTCTCTGACAGCAGACTATTAATCACCTCCAATGTAGTGAGATGTATAAGAAGTGATAATTGTATAGACAATTACTTACAAGAAGTGCTATGTGTTAAGTATGTACGAGACGTGACCTTGACATGTATCTACTATTTTTGATAATTTACTTATGTAATATAACCATATTTACCCCCTATTATTATCATTATTATTTACAGTGCATGCATGTATTTACTCCAGTTATGGATGATTAATTGGTGTGTTTGTGTGGTGTGCCTCTGCACCACCCTTCCCTCCTCCAGGTTCTTGGAATCAGTTCCAGACAGGAGGATGGGAGGGTGGTAGTGGTCTGATGAGGTTGACAGGGGGTGATTAGTGAGTGGCTATTGAGGTTGAACCAATCAGGGCAGAGGTACCACCATTTTGGGGCCTGAGGTGAGGGCTGTGCATGCTAGGCCCCTCCCTCTGGGCTGGAGGAAGGGCCAATATGGTGAGCTGCTCAGAGCTGGAAGATCAGAGGAAGGAGAGCAGGCCCTGTGTTAACATCTGAAGAAAGTGGAGGTGCAGTCAGTGGGTAACCACTGACATATGTTGGACTTGGTGGTCAAGAAATAAAGAACCTGGTTAATTCTATTTACTCTCAGAGTTGTTATGTTACAACACAGAGGTAAATATGGTGCCGTGTGACCAGGATTCTTAAAAGCCAAAAGCTGCCAAGTCCAACCAGATGCCCCTCCCACTAGTGAACTGTTGCTGTGGTGATCCCCACTACCACTAAGGGCCTGCTCAGCCGTGCTGCCGTGCTGCCGCCTTGCCCCCGTGCCCAGCTGCCTGTGATTCAGGAAGAGCCGTGCTGTCGTGAGAGGGTCTACTGTCGCTCATGAGGGGGTCTGCTGTCGCTAGTGAGAGGGTCTGCTGAACTATGGATCGGTGAGTAGTGTCAGTCAATTTTCTTAAAAAAGGAGCAAGTGTGATCAAGAACTAAAAGGAGGTCTAATGAACTAATCAACCAAAGGAGGAAAAAAAAAGGAGGTTTATGAACAAATCCATCACTGGAGGACAAAGGAGGTGTAACTATTTTGAGGAGGCAGAATATTATGTTATTGGAGGTAATTGAGGAGGTAATTTTGTGGTGGTGAAAAGGTCAATCATTTACAGAAATAAGTAAAATCTGAATTTATAAATCAATAATCCAGGAGTGGATTTCTGAATGGTATATGTAAGGCATTTGTAGGCTGGACCCTGTCAAAAGTGGTGCAAATATTTCTGTTTTATTCTCTAATTGGTGAAAGGGTCAATCATTTACAGAAATAAGTAAAATCTGAATTTATAAAACAATAATCCAGGAGTGGATTTCTGAATGGTATATGCAAGGCATTTGTAGGCTGGACTCTGTCAAAAGTGGTGCAAATATTTCTGTTTTATTCTCTAATTGGGGAAAATACAAAATCTTGAAAAATAAGAAATCTGTAAAGACTTGTTTTTGAATGCCTTCCAGCTACTTTCTGTAAGAAGTGTTTTAGCAAGTAATTTTGCAAGTCAAAAATATAGATATATGGAATAAATCTATGAAGAGTCCAGTATAGATGCTTGTAGATGTCTCTTGGGTAGTAATGGTATTCAATCAAGTAGACCAAAAAGGGAAAAACTGAGAATATATATGTAGAAGTTATGCATGCATGGTTTTGAGATGATATAGGTATTTCCCTTGAATGGTTCAAATCATTGTGTGTACAATTGCAAAGGACAAGTATAGGCTCACTGTATGGTAATCTGTGTGAGGTACTTAATATGATCTGTTGAATGTTGAAGGGTATAGGTATGGCAAAGTCATAAGCAAAGGAGTTTGCCAGACTTATATATATTCCATGGGGTGTTACTGGTATTTTGTCAACTGCTGAAAGTACAAAAGTGGGGGTAGACTTACACTTTTGCATGTGAATATCTTTATAACCATTTTCAAAAAGGGCAACAAATATTGATCTGTGATTCTGGAAAGTGGCAAAAGTATATGAAAAAGAAATCTGGATAATATGTTTGAAAGTGGTGTATGAATGCTATTAGTTTCATCTAAGTGGTAAGATTGTTTTTGGTTCTTTGGCAGTGGGTACAATTTCCACAAGCAGTGGTAGAATATACTGTAAATGGGGACTAGGGGTGATAGAATAGACCAATGTCTGTAGGAACATACAGAAGGGTCCTTTTCACAGAGTAGACGATAGTTTTAGTTTCTGAGACTGGAGGATTTAATCCTAAAGGGAACGGCGTAGAGAATTCTATTTTCATTCAAACAAACACCACTGTGGCGGTTGGAATTGCCAGGGTTTGGTCCGTTCTAAGAACAAAGAAAATCTATTCCAACATTGTTTGTCTGAATAGGCTCGGATAAGCGGATGTGAGTCAGAGTGGGTCTGGTGACATGAGGAGATATCCCTATCAGCTTTAGGAAATAGGTTGTTGACTGTATCGGTCTGTGTTTACAGGTATCTGCTTACTGTATACAGGAACAGAAGCCTGATACTGTGGACTGACTTCTGTTTGTGTCTGGGATAGGGAGGGGAAGGCAGATAACAGTCTTGGTACTGGGTGCAGACAATAAGATTAATGACCCACGGCCATTTATAGACAGTTGTGTCTGGACTGGGTGTGTAGACTTGCATAGGGCATAGGGTGTTTGGAAAAGTCTTTTGAACGTTGGATTCATGAGAGATATTACTCAGGGCACATGCTTCAATACATCAATAGTTAGTCAACAGGAAAATATGACATATGTACATTGATTAATTTTGTTGATTATTAGTCAAGGGGGTTGTTTGACAAGTTTTGTTTGATTAAGTTTAATTATTCTATCTGGTACTTAGGTTATTGACAGACTTGTGTTTGATTGATAATTGGGATGAGCAGATGCTAATTGGGGTCATCAATTGTCAATTAAGTTAATTATTCCATCTGGTACCTAAATTATTGACACACTTGTGTTTGGTTGATAATTGGGATGAGTCAATGCTAATTAGGGTCATCAATCGTCAATTAAGTTAATTATTCCATCTGGTACCTAAATTATTGACACACTTGTGTTTGGTTGATAATTGGGATGAGCCAATGCTAATTAGGGTCATCAATCGTCAAATAAGTTTAATTATTCTATCTGGTACTTAGGTTATTGACAGACTTGTGTTTGATTGATAATTGGGATGAGCAGATGCTAATTGGGGTCATCAATTGTCAATTAGGTTAATTATTCCATCTGGTACTGAAATTATTGACAGACTCGTGTTTGATTGATAATTGGGATGAGCGGATGCTAATTAGGGTCATCAATTGTCAATTAAGTTAATTATTCCATCTGGTACCTAAATTATTGACACACTTGTGTTTGATTGATAATTGGGATGAGTCAATGCTAATTGGGGTCATCAATTGTCAATTAAGTTAATTATTCCATCTGGTACTGAAATTATTGACAGACTTGTGTTTGATTGATAATTGGGATGAGCGGATGCTAATTAGGGTCATCAATTGTCAATTAAGTTAATTATTCCATCTGGTACCTAAATTATTGACACACTTGTGTTTGATTGATAATTGGGATGAGTCAATACTAATTAGGGTCTCTAATTGGACCAACGCCATTTTTTTGGACTTAATAAAATAATATTTTGCATGCCAACTCAGTAGTAGTTGGGACGGACCCAGTTGGTGTCAAATAGTGGATTGATTGAAAATTAGCTGAGTTATTAGCAATTATATAATAACCCCTTTTAGTCTATATAGATGTCTGCACATAAGGTGTGTATGGGAGACTGAACTATAACATCTGTATGAAGAGTGAGGTCTAGGCTTGGGGACCCTGAAATGCACAGAGACTATTCTCAAGTGGCCTGTCAGACTCAGAATGATCCAGAGTGATTGACCGTAATGCACTGAGGCCCCCTGGTGAGAATTTCTGTAACCTCTAGTAGTCACAGAGGGTACTTGATATGCTGAAGCCTTATTTATATTCAGATATTGATTTGAATGATGATGACATTATTATCAAAATCCATCAGTTCAATGCCTGCCTGAATAGTCCACTAATCATTAAATCATCCCAAACCAAGGCAACTGGAACTGAACCTCCACAAAGACAAGACAAGGGTACACAGGTAGACATTAAACCTCTTCCCCATAAATCCCAGGTTAAAGGTAATAAGAGACAGGTTAAACAGAAACCAGCCCCCACCCAAGTTGTTCAGAAAAAAGGCAAAGGTAGAAAGAGAGATAGAAAGCTTACACCCCCACGTGTATGCTGTGGGGTTAGTTATAGCTACTCATCAAACCTTAGCAGACATAAGAGGGTAGAACATAGAAAATTGACAAACACCTGTGCGATCTGCAACAAGGTTTATAGGAGGAAGGATTATCTGAAATCCCATATGGAGCAGAAACATACAGAGTAATTCCACTGGAATCTTGCTCCTCCTGTGCACAG
This sequence comes from Harmothoe impar, assembly GCA_947462335.1. NCBI lineage: Eukaryota > Metazoa > Annelida > Polychaeta > Phyllodocida > Polynoidae > Harmothoe > Harmothoe impar. The sequence goes on from OX381711.1 coordinate 21,813,658, forward strand.
GTGTGAACAGGGGTGCTGATAAGCAAGATTAGGTTTACAGGGTGACTTACAGGTGTGACAGCTAGTAGTATAGGACAAGTTGACATTGACCTACAGGTGTGACAGTTAGTAGTATAGGACAAGTTGACATTGACTTACAGGTGTGACAGTTAGTAGTATAGGACAAGTTGACATTGACTCAGAACAGGTGTGACAGTTAGTAGTATAGGACAAGTTGACATTGACTCAGAACAGGTGTGACAGTTAGTAGTATAGGACAATTTGACATTGACTCAGAACAGGTGTGACAGTTAGTAGTATAGGACAAGTCGACATTGATTCAGAACAGGTGTGACAGTTAGTAGTATAGGACAAGTTGACATTGACTCAGAACAGGTGTGACAGTTAGTAGTATAGGACAAGTTGACATTGATTCAGAACAGGTGTGACAGTTAGTAGTATAGGACAAGTTGACATTGACTCAGAACAGGTGTGACAGTTAGTAGTATAGGACAAGTGGACATTTACTTGGGTAGCTTGACAGTATTAAGTTGAAATTTAGCATTGACTTTGCACTTTGAAATTCTTCAGTTCCATAATTTGGATTTTGGAAATAGTTTATCTTTAGTTCAACGCATTCAATTTATTTTTGAAATTTGACTTTAGTTGGACATTGCCTTTTGGAATCTTGACATTCGACTTGAGTTAGATATTAACATCAGAGTAGACAGTGACTGCAGACAAGATGGAGGGAATTGAGGAACTTCAGCGACAATTAGCTGCAACTCAGTTGGCTGTTCAACAGAGAGATGAGCAGATTAGAGGACAGCAGGAACACAATGCACAGATTACACAAGACCATCAGCAGGTTGTTAATGTACTGAGACAGGAAATTGTAAATGCACAACAGGGACAGGAGGGTGGAGGTGTACAGGTTGTTGAGGGTCTCAACAAACTTGTATCCGAGATGGTCATTGGACAATTGCTAATTAATGTCCCACAGTACCATGGGGAGGTCAAGGGGTATAAAGAATGGATAAAAAGCATAGAAAGAAATTCTATGGCCGTGAATGATAACGATCAGTGCCGAGTGCGACTAGCCCTTCAGAGCTCTAGAGGGATCGTGGCGGAGTTCATCCACCGATACCAGCGGGATGAACCAGGTGCCAACTGGGGTGCTCTGAAAGATGAGCTTGGCTCACGCTTTGGTGAGGTGCAAGATGAAGGGCACTCTCTTAGTATTTTGAGGTGGATGAAGCAGAGTTCACACGAAAGCCCAACAATTTTTGCTGAGCGAATTTTGGATATTGCGGCAGACTCATTCCCTGGTGAAGATTTGGATAATCGCATTATTGCAAATCAATTGATCGAAGTCTTCATTGATGGACTTAGAGATGCTCAGGTGAGTCGCCAAGTGATGAGAGGCTTAAAGGACAAGCCAAATAAGACCCTAGACAGTGCAGTCCGTATAGCAAGGGACGAACAAGACATGCAAAAGCGATTCACCTTGCGGAAGAAGGAGGTACCAATGGAGGTTGACGTTATTGGAGGACAGAAGGGACAAGCCAGTGGAGGTGATAAGGAAACAAGCTTCAATGGTCGGTGTTTCAACTGTGGCAAGATTGGTCATATGGCAAGGGAGTGTAGGGGCAACGGCCAGCCCGCATGCTACCAGTGTGGAGGACTCGGACACAAGGCAAGAGAATGTAGAGCTCGTCAGTGCTATAGATGTGGACAATTTGGTCACATACAAAGGGACTGCCAGCAGAAGGAACCATCCCAACCACACAACAATTGGCAGTACGGCTCACATCAACCAAATCAGTGGTCAAGACAAGGGCAAGCAGCTCCAGCCAATTTCAGTTCACCCCAACAGCGTCAGTGGCCGGGAAACGGACGGGCGGGTCCAGCCCAGTAGGCTGGACCCAATACAAGGAAAGGGATCACTGGGTGATGCCAAGAAGGTCAAGGTTTGGGAAGCAGTCGGTGAAGAAGAGGGAAAGAACTCCAAATTACAACAATCATCATCTGACAATTGAGAACACTGTACCACCTCATGAAAGGAGAATCACAATAACTCAAAGGGTGGAGGCCGACAAGCCATCTTGTAAAATTAAAATCGGAAAATTGGTTACAAGATCCCTTCTTGACACAGGAGCTCAGGTGAGTCTTATATCTGCTGCATTCTTCAACCAGGTGAAGAGACAAGGAAACATATTGGTGAGAAGGACTTGCATTCAGTTAATTGGTGCGGACGGTCGAAACTTGGAAACATGGGGTGAGGTAGTACTCACTGTACATCTGGGAGGGGAAGAGATAACCCATTCATTCTTGATTGTAGATGCGTTGAACCATCCTATCATAATGGGATGGGACATCATTTGTGAGAAGGGTATGGTAATTGATGGTGCTGCAAGGAAGGTTTGCTTCAAGGGTGTGGAGATTGAGCTCCAGAGTGACCTGGAGGTGTCTTCACTGGTGAGATTGGTGGAGACCGTTCAGCTTCCACCTCAAACTGTTGGATGTTGTGTAGCCAAGAGAGCAAGAACAACTGGACATAAGGTAGGGGAATACCTATGTACAGCCATTCCAACTGGCGTTCTGGCTGATGAACCTGGGGTTATGGTGATGAACACCCTGAACCAAGTTAGAAAAGGAAAAAACTTCATGATCAATCTGGTAAATAGCACAGGAAGACATTACACATTGAAGAAGGGTACTGTCATCGGGACTATGGAAGAGATCAACCATGTTAAACAGAGAGAGGTTGCATCAGTTGGAATACCCATACAGAAGAAGACCAAGAGAAAGGTGAACACCATTGAAGAATTGCTGCAGGAGAATCAGGATATGTTTGCTGCCTCTGACAAAGAATTGGGAAGAACACATCTTATGGAAATGACAATAGACACTGGAGATAGTCCTCCAATTGCCATGAAGGCCTATAGAGCGCCTCTTCAAAAGCGAAAATTCATAGAAGAGAAGGTGGACGAACTACTCAAAGCAGGCTTGATCACCAAAAGCCGCAGCCCATGGTCAGCTCCTGTTGTGATAGTGTCAAAGAAGGATGGAGGTGACCGCCTATGTATAGATTACAGGAAGCTGAATGATGTTACAAAGAAGTATGTGTGGCCTTTACCACATATTGATGACCTGCTAGCATCATTCAACGGGGCTAAATACTTCTCCAGCCTTGATTTACGTAGCGGCTATTATCAAGTTGAAATGAATAAGGGAGACAGGGAGAAGACAACATTTGCCACCCATTGTGGCCTTTTCCAGTTCAACGTCATGCCATTTGGGTTAACCAATGCACCTGGGATGTTCCAAGAGTTGATGACAGAAGTACTAAAAGGCATACACGGTGTATATGCAACAGCTTATCTCGATGACGTCATCGTGTGGTCTAGGACAGAGAAAGAACATCTGGAACATTTGACTGAGGTATTCAATCGAATAAGGCAAGCAGGTCTCAAGCTCAAAAGATCGAAGTGTGATCTGTTCAAAAGGGAGTTACAATACCTCGGGCATACTATCTCAGCTGAAGGTGTGAAGCCACAGAGTGGGAAGATTGACATCATAAAGAATGTAGCTCAACCAGAAAATGCTACCGATGTGAGAAGCTTCTTGGGAATGACCTCCTACTACCGAAGGTACATCGCTGATTATGCCACCTTGGCAGGTCCGTTAACAACATTAACCAAGAAGAATGCTGAGTTCAATTGGACAGAAGAGTGTGAGACAGCCTTCAAGACCTTAAAAGAAGCCCTGGTGTCACCAAAGGTCCTCGCCTACCCAGATATGACCAAACCCTTCATTGTGTATACAGACGCCAGTGGGACAGCAGTAGGTTCTGTGTTACTTCAAGAACAGGAAGGTAGAATGCGAGCAATTGAGTATGTGTCATCTCAGTTGAACAAAACACAGAAGAAGTGGCCAACAATAGAACGTGAGGCCTACGCCATAATGTATGCAGTGCAGAAATTCAGGCCATACCTATGGGGTTCAAAATTCACCATACGCACGGATCATAAGCCATTGCAATTCATGTTCAAGTCAGAGATCAAAAACATAAAAATCAAGAAATGGGCAATGCAGCTTTCGGAGTTCAACTGTAAGATAGAATATATCAGTGGACCTCAAAATAAGCAGGCAGACTTCCTGAGCAGACTGAAAAGTGTCAATGTGATAAACATGGATCAGCTGGAAGCGACAAGTGTAGAAGAACTAGACATGGAACAAGGGCAAGAACAGGATGTGGAAAATGAAATTCTTCTACCAGCATTTGAATTGGGAGATGGGCCAGTGGACATGAAGCTAGAACAAGGAAAGGATGCAAACTTAGGCAAGTTGAGGAATGATCCTAGGTATGCCACATTCGGGGATATTCTCTACTATCTCTCAGATGAACCGAACCCAGGCCTACGTGTGGTCATACCTGGGCACATGAGACGGCTAGTACTGGAACAGTGTCATGACCAAATGTCACACATGGGAGTAGACAAGACATACTACCGTATACGAGAAAGTTTCCATTGGCCAAGAATGTTCAAAGATGTAGCTAAGTATGTGTCCCAGTGTGTTACCTGTAACTGCAGAGGACTGAAGAAGATCACACCTCCCTTGAGAGAAATGGACAAGGTACACAGGCCATTCGAGAAGGTTTCCATGGATATCGTTGGCCAATATCCTGAAAGTTACTCTGGAAACCGATACCTGTTGACGATGATGGACATATATAGTGGATGGCCTGAGATGTTTCCGATTCCTGACAAATCTGCAGAAACAGTCGCAAGAAAGATCTTAGAGGAGGTCATCCCACGCCATGCATGTATGCAGACCCTTCTCAGTGATAACGGATTGGAATTTGTCAACCGGGTAATGGATGAGATCTGCAAGGAACTCAAGGTGGCGAGAATACGAACCGGGATCTACAGACCAAATTCTAATGGTCAACTTGAAAGAACGCATAGGGTGTGGGGAGATATGGTCTCAAAATATGTGACAGATCCAAGAAGATGGGATGAGGCAGTACCTTCTGCACTTCTGGCGATACGAACAGCCCACAGTGAAGTGAAAGGACATTCTCCTTTCTATCTGCTGCATGGACGGGATCCACTTCTACCATTGGACACCCTCCTCAAGCCAAGACAAAAATATCTGGGAGAAGAAGTCCATAAGGAAATACTGCAGAGACATCACCAAGCCATGACTTCTGTCCAAAGACACATGAAGAAAGCACAGGCACGAATGCGGATGTATCATGACCGAAAAAGCAAGGATGAAAAATTACAGGTAGGAGACCCAGTATATCTCTACAACAATAGGAGGGCAAACAAGATTGATAAAAGATGGATACCGTACTACAGAATAGTTGAAGAATTAACACCTGTAAATTACAGGGTGAGAAATCAGCTGACCGGCCAATTGATTAAGATCCATAAAATACATCTGAGGAAGGCAAATCTAGAGTGGAAGATACCAGCTCCTGAGCGACCCATGAGAAGGGCAAGACTTGCTGCACCAGAAGATGAGGAAGAAGAGTCCGAGATGGATGATGACCTTCCACGAAGACATGGAAGAGCCAGAGGTAGTGATAATAACTCAGCCTCTAGTGATGACAGTGGAGATGATGGAGATGATGACGAGGAACAAGGGAACTGGTCAGAAGAAGACCATGTTCCATTGGCTCGACTCAGAGAGAGAATAAGGACTGAGGAGTCCTCCTCTAGTTCAGATAGTGATGTTCCATTGGCTGAGCTACGTCGCAGGTGGAGAACAGAAGAAGTCACTCAACCTGAGGATGCCACTGGAGCAGTTGGATCACTTGAATCTGAGATAAGTGGACTAGAGGGGATGGAGGGCGCTGTAGGTGGAAATGATCTCATGGAAAGTGAGGTCACCAGTGGAACCAAGAGGCGTAGAGACAGCAGTGAGAGCGAAGTTGCAGAAGGAAGGCAAGAAGAAAAGCGCAGAATATTAGAGCCTCGAAGTGAAGGACAAAGTGGAAAACGTAGTCGGAAGAATAGCAGTGAAGAATCAGAGGAGAAACCAGGAAAATCCAGGAGATTAAATACAGTGGAAAAGAAGACGGACAAAGTGAAACAGCTTCTACAGTTAGTAGCTGACATGATATAAGGTTAAATGGACCCCCTGTGGAGTTGGGGGCAGAATATCTCCACCGGCAGCAACCGGATCGTAAGAGCCGATCAATTGTCGCATCGGGACCTCAGGAAGAGTTTTCCGAACCACGAGATTTTCTTATATTTTAGCATTATTATTAACACTATATAGTCGCTATAATATCTATATTAGACTTTAAGAATATAATCTGGGAAGAGTGAGGAGACATTTGAACCTGTCTCATAATATCTGGCGACCCGGAGTTGTGAGACAGGCATGAAAAATAGTTTACTCCCTCATGAGCGCATAATATCATATAGTAGAAGGGTTAGCCATAGTGTGAACTGTGTATCATAAGTTAGTCATAATATTAGTTATATGTGTACAGTATCAGCATAGTGTTTAAGAGTAGGTGGAGAAATAGTTGAACAGGCAGAGTTTAGGTCTGGCCACCTTAGATTATTTGGCGAACCAAAATTCTAAGGCAGGTATTGAAATTTGTATCATTTCCTGATAGTTCATAATTATATTAGGAAGGGTAGTGAGATCTAAGGTAGTAGAGGTTTGAGGACGTCTTGCCACAGAATATTTGGCGACCCGAAGTTTGGTGGCAAGCGTCAAAACTCATTGTTCCTCTCAGTTTAATATAGGGTGGCTTCATGATTTTATGGTTTGACCTTTTTCAAAAATAAGGATGAATCTGTCCTTAGATTAAGGCTCTAGCCAGGAATTCAGTAGCATAAGGGGTTAGTTGACTGATATTACCAACATGGCGAGTAACACTCCTAATACATCATCCGGCGATATAGAATTCCAGATAAAAGCTTTTAATATGAAGAAAATAGTTTTATACAGTACATATTTCAAGGTATTGGAAGAATCTAGGAACAGTGAATATTTTAAGAACAACCCATCCGATAAGGAACAAATCATCACACTCCCTCCTATTTTGACCGTTTCTGAATACATTTCTGTTTTCAAAATTTTGTCTCTTGCTCCATCTGTATGGGTTGCAGCCAGATGGATGTGGCACTGCATTTCTGAGTCAGTCCCACCGGACCCACAAAGATATATAGAAATCTTGACATTTCTTTCTTGTGATGACATTCTGAAACAGCTGATTTGGTATGCAGCCTACCTGTACAGAGCTGACGCTCATGCTCTGTTGGGCATGTCATTGAATATATGGGGCCAGAAGACACATTTCGGGGAATGGACACTTAAGGTTCTGAGTAATGTGACTGATATGCCCTCTGAGAAAATCCTGTCAAAAATAATCACTTTAGATGGGGAACAGAGGTTCTCTCTAAACAAAATCAGAAAATTATTGAGGGACAATTTGCGATTAAAAGAGCATCTGGCTAAGAGAGAGATTGTTCCTTGTGGGTTGTGTGACTTGGAAATGGCATATACAACAGTAGATGGGGGATGGCAATTGAAATTGGGGGGCCGTATGCCATGTTGTGGATTGGTGGTGCACTCTGCATGTTTTTGGAAAGAGCTAGGAAAAGAAGAACGCTTGTATCAGTGTAAATGTGGAGGAGCCATATCTGTTCATACTGGGAAGCATGTACCTTATGAATACACATTATATAATGCAATGCTTATAACGGGAGGCAGATGGAGGAGAGGAATTCCATTGGACGCAGACATACCACCACCTAAAAGATAACCTTGTTGTAGTAATAATAACTATGTTTGATCATTTAGTTTTCAGTGCTAAGTTATTTCATTTTTGTTCATCTTTTATTCATTTTTAGACCTTCGGTGTTAATCGGGCTGATAATTTTTAGCGGCATAGTAGGGACAATAGCTGGAAACGATGTAGAACATGTCTTCTTCCGAAGTCGGTCCGAAGTTCACACGACAAGATCCAGATGGATAGTGGGACTGGTTATTGACTTTGATGCCTATGAACAGTACCTCCTTTTTACTAATAGGACAATGAATAAGACCTTTCAGACAACTCAAGAAGGGAAGACATATTTTGATGGTTTGCATTTTAGCAGTCAGTATCGGAATAGGGAGTACAAAAAGATTAATATCACTTTGGACAAGGCAGAAGAGAGGCGCTTAGAACAATATTATTTCATCCTCAGGTCATATATTCAGGAACTTTTGATTCTACAAGATTTGCACAATAAGAATTGGCAGGAATTTTCAGAAATCAAGAAAATTGGTCATAGTGAACTAGAAGCACAAAGAGGCAAACGTTCTATTGGCATATTAGCTGGAATATTTAGTGGGGTTGCCTTCTTTAAAACGATGCAGTTGCAGAAGGAGGTGGATAGCTTACGTTCAAATCAGGAGATTATTAGGAATGTGCTGAGTGAAAGTTTATCGCTTATTAATTTGACAAGAATGGAAGTAGCAGAAAATCGAGTTGCCATAAATAAAATAATAGGAGCGTTGGGACAGTTTGTCGATACCTTTAATGATGTTATAGAGCCCATGAGACGCTTCCTTATTGTATCTCAACAAATTCAGACAAATATAAACCGGGTTCGTGATCTCGTAACAGCAGAGACAAGTCTTATGGCTGACCTACAAGGCAAAATTGCAAAATTGTCAACAAAACGTTTATCACCCACTATATTGCCAGCAAATGAATTAATCAAAATTTTGAAAAGTATTGAAGTGGAAATTCCACCAGAGCTAATGTTGCCCCAAGATCCTCGAGAACGGCCTTTCTATTATTACACAATTTTACAGACAAACACCCTTGCCTTGGAGAATCAGTTGGTTATAACAATAGATATACCACTTTTAGACGTGGCACGGAAATTCCGAGTAAAAGAAGCAATAGCACTACCAGTACCATATCATGCTACAAATCTAACGGCTCATTATGAACTTGAATTTAACCATTTTGCTATAAGTGATGATGGTAGACAATATGTTATTTTAACGTTAGAAGACCAATTGAACTGTGGTAAACCGGATATCAAATTTTGTGCTCTCACATCTGCCGTTGAAGAAACGAATAGACATAAATACTGTACGCTAGCGTTGTATCAAAGGGATTCACAAAAAATAAAAGAAATGTGTAAGGTGAAGGTTACCAATAAGTTGAAGCTACCAATTGCACGTTATGTGAGTAAAGGTGACTGGTTAGTAGCTACCGAAAAAGTATTCAATATGCGAAAACTGTGTGTCGGTGATGACAGAAAAACTCATTTAACGGTCACTCCACCATACACAGTGGTCACATTAGAATCTGGTTGCAGGGCTTTATCTGATCTCCTAGAACTCCCAATCTATTTTGAAGAGAGATTTGAATATACAGTGATCAGAGAAAGTCGTATTACGACCCCCCCTGAAAACTTCCAGTTAGCTAACTTAGCTATTTGGAAGCCAGTTTTGGAACAAAGAATAGACATGAATTTTGAAATTCAAAAACTAGGCCCCATTGAAGAAACAAATATAGAAGATCTGGTAAATGAACTGGAAGAAATAAAATTCTATGAGAAATATCATTTTCCATCCTCTGCTATTCCATATATTGTTATTGCAATTGTCATCTTGCTGGTTGTGTTTGTGATTATAATTTTATGCTGTAAAAGGCAAATGTTACTAAGGTTGCTTGTTAACAAGGTTCAAAAGCGATTGAATAATGGTATGGACAATAGCAAATCTAGAAGTGATTATATTGAGTTGGGTGAGATTCACTCACCAAGAACAATGAATACCTCCATAGAAAGAAATCCTCCTGTGCATACAGACATTGAATTGGGTGAAAATGAACAAACAAGAACTCTGGATGCCTCAGTTTATGATAAACCTCCTATGAATATTCGAGTGCCTCCTAAGACTCCTGTACTTGCTCCTTTAATGTTTTCTGGTACTGACACTACTTTCACCATTAAGCCTAAGCCTAGGGCACGACAACCTCGGGCTCGCCCTAGGACAACACTTAACATGAGACATTCATAAATCAATAGTGTGTCCAAAACTACAGAGACAATATACTGCAATGGAACGGCAACATACTTCTATATGGACTAACTGCTATAGACACTGAACTTACATGAATGGCCTTCGATATAGACTATGAACTCTTAATCTGATAATCTTTCTTGATATTGTATTATTAAGCTTGACCTGTCAGCATGGTGACTCTGGTCGAGACAGTTGAGATATAACTTTATTGTTCTACTGGAACAAACCTTCTTACCAGCGGTACTTACCAGCCCGGTACTTACCAGCCAATTATTCTAACACAATGACATTGTGGACTGCGCGGACTCTGCATTATGTGTGATGAACAAGGACTGCTGAACTATTATATACAGCTTAATATAGACATTGCTTCACACAGAAGGACTCTATTTTATGTCAATGTCATAATGCATATAATGACATTGAATTATATATTCATTTCTTACTGCAACAGCTGATGAGCTCACAGTATTGACATATCATGAACAATGATTGCAGACTGTTATTGCAAGGCAATAATATTGACAATTAGAGCATATCATGTTATCCGCTGGATGCTTACAAATATATATGCGCTACTTTAAGCTGAAAGGCTTGTAGCATTATTATGGATTGAGAGATGTGGAGTTTTGAGAGAAGAGTATTGAATGACATTATGCGACAGGTGAATCTATATTATTTGTATTACTCAACTGCATTGAATAAGCCGATTTGGCTTCAGCAGATGGTAATGTATCCTTGAGATTGTGAGTTATGAGGAAGAGTTATGTTATGGGCATGATGGATATTTATGAGTAATCGAAACACATTTATAATTCTTACCGACTTGATTAGCTAATATGCTATACAAAATGGTAATATTCTAAGACTTGAGATATGGTATATATGGACATATTGGTAAATAATAATTCCAATTATAAGTTAATATAACTTTTACTTACTGTTAATAAATCATGCTAATGAGCCTACATTACAGTAATAATTGGAGTCTTTATAGTATGTTTTTCAACGAGTGAAAAACTTCTGAGAAGGGGAGGGATGTAATATAACCATATTTACCCCCCTATTATTATCATTATTATTTACAGTGCATGCATGTATTTACTCCAGTTATGGATGATTAATTGGTGTGTTTGTGTGGTGTGCCTCTGCACCACCCTTCCCTCCTCCAGGTTCTTGGAATCAGTTCCAGACAGGAGGATGGGAGGGTGGTAGTGGTCTGATGAGGTTGACAGGGGGTGATTAGTGAGTGGCTATTGAGGTTGAACCAATCAGGGCAGAGGTACCACCATTTTGGGGCCTGAGGTGAGGGCTGTGCATGCTAGGCCCCTCCCTCTGGGCTGGAGGAAGGGCCAATATGGTGAGCTGCTCAGAGCTGGAAGATCAGAGGAAGGAGAGCAGGCCCTGTGTTAACATCTGAAGAAAGTGGAGGTGCAGTCAGTGGGTAACCACTGACATATGTTGGACTTGGTGGTCAAGAAATAAAGAACCTGGTTAATTCTATTTACTCTCAGAGTTGTTATGTTACACTTAGATGTACAGTTAAAATAGCACTGAGGGGTATTGCATGACTCCTGACATATTCATAATTGATCAAGGCTCCATTATGAGATTATCTTTTTGAAGATTAGTTAAATGGGATTTCAAGATTTTAAGATTGGACGAAATGTAGATACAGAAGAACCTCACCCCCATCCACACCCTGCCAGTTCACAACTGAGGGTTGTTTCACTTATTCAGCTCCACGTTGTGAAGTAAACTTCAGTAACTATCTCTTCTCGTGAACCTCTGCGTGACTGTACCTACTAGATGTGACTCTGTATTGACAAAACATGATAATGCGCTGAGCCCTATAGATCTGGCAACCATTATGACATGTGCAACACCCTGTGTACTTGAATATAACTAATATGCAATGAACAACTAGATCTTGCAGCTTAATGACTTTGATTAAATAATGTTGAACGCATGTAGTTTGCTGTAGTTTTATATCTTATTGTGTGTAAGAATGTATTGATGTCAGCTATAATCTTATAAGATGCATTAGCAAGCTGGCCGAGCTCCTCCTCAAACGCGTTTGAGCGACATCGCTGGTATCTGAGGTGCCATAACCGCATCACCCCCCACCCATAGGCTCGATGGGATCATACGCAGTGGGCAGTGTGCCGGAACTATTTTCATCAAGAAGCTAAGGCTTAGGTGCCAGCGATGACGCTTGGTAGCAGAGGTCAAGGTGGGGCCAGCTTGGATGGATCAGCACACAACAATGTCCTCTGTGCGCTAAGAAAGAACATTATTATAACCAATAGTGTATTTTTCAAGATCCATAAAACTAAAATACATAAGGTATGATAGTTGTATGGTTAAGGACAGTATCATTATGGTTGTTGTCTGTTGTAGTTATAATGGCTCTTGAAGGATACACTATTGGTTATAACAATGCTATACATGTACATATGGTGTTGAAGCCGCCAGGTCCGATGGCCGAGGGCACCTTGTGTGGTAACCAGCGATGAATACTCCACCTGGTGTCGGTTTGAGAAGATAGTTGGTGCATTTTGTAGTGAGAGACGGCGCCACCAGTCGAGGTCAATTACCTCTTGGTATAGCTACGGCCGTCTTTATCTACCAGTGGATAATATGTGTCTAATTGTGCTGTTTGGATTTGAGCATTAAACCTGGGGCTCGATTCATAACAATGTACGACAGCTCAGAAAGGCTACAACCACAAAAAATCATGTCTGTAGGGAAAACAGGGCAAATCGTTTTTTTTTGCAGGTAGTAGTCAAGGCATCATACAAGGCTGTAGTACAAATAATTTGATATCATTTCACAATGAGATCATAGGACACATGACCATAACATAATCATACCACTACCCAGCAAAGGGTGGTTGTAACAATAAGTAATCTAAAAATAAATTACTGTATTGTAGAAGGAAATAAGAATATTACATATACTACGATTTAGGGGTAAATAGTTAAATAATGATTTTCAAAAAATGGGTAATAATTATTGTGAATCTATGAGGCACACATTCTCACAAGGTGATCTACATGTCAATATCAGACATAACATCTTGGTTTGGTACAAAACAAACCATTATTAACGAATTTTTAGATGGCTGAGATGACTTCAGAGGCTGTCTCAGCCATCTATTGTGCAATGGGCATTTTTGCCCTTAAAACGACCTTATACAGGTATTCTGTACAATTAGGTAGATGAGAAATTTGCTACAATTTTCTTGTGAAATGCACCCCTTTTTTGTACGACAGCATTCTACGATTTTGTTGATATAAGCTGGTCGTATGATATAAGCTGGTCGTATGTGTGCTTATTTTTCTCCACCTAACAACTGTTCACCAGGTGTCGTAGCCATAGCATAAAATGACCCCTGGACGATCAGCACTGGTTGTAGCAGTAAAATAGCCCTCTAAATCGTACAAACTTATGAATCGAGCCCCAGGACTTTGCTCAGGGAGTAAGCCTATGTCTAACAACCTTAAGATCGTGTAACATTTCTTGTACAAATGTTGTAAATTGTTTCTGTAATATAGAATTATAATTACCATTACAGTAACACATTTAGCTCATTATCGTAAACTTCGTCTTGAATATGGTCAAATAAAGTCAATTTTTTTCAAAGGATTGATGCCTGATATTCTAAAAAGTAACATCTTCTATCATTAATTCCTTTAATTATAAAGAGAATAACATGATCAGAATATGGAAACTATCCGTGTATCATTCTCAAAGCACAAAAACAAGCTCTAGTATTCTAGTTTCATGGAATGTTAGTCGTATTTTATTTGAGCCATTGCTGTAAAATATTTTGCATATATTCTGTACATTATCAAACATTTTCCCTGTACACAATTATAATCTTATTCACAATGGGTATTTTCAGTAGATTGATGAAAGAAATCCCACTGAATATACCCGACACTCGCTCTCCGCACATTAGGAGCGTGGAATATTTACCATCACAAAGTCGGCATATCATTTTCAATACTATTCATACTGTTTTTTTAAATAATTGGTTTTACAATCCCTCACCTATACCGTCATAGATTTAGTGTCCTTGGACCCTCAAACATACTTGTCATTTACTCAGAGTTATTTCAGTAGGTACATACTTGTATATATATAGGTATACATGTTTACAATCGTGTTGAGGTTTGCACATTTTCATTGAATGATAATAATTTCTTATAGAAGAGCTTTTACTCACATGGTTTATGAAGATGATATAATAACAAATAATGTTATACACTATGGATACCGAATTTGTCTTTTGCATATACCTTGGGTTTGAAAAATGTTCTTATAAGTGTATGCCAGTGGGACGATTCGAAAATATAAACGATTTATGAAATCCTCTTGTGGTCCGTGAATTCTATACAGAAAACCTAAACCCAAACTATGTACACAATATGGGTGGTATGCATGTCACACATGTTGAACAGCACACACGTTATGTATGGTATATGTGTATCTACACTTTGTGAACACGAGATGGGACTTACAAATAAGACAAGACACAAGTCAATATAAACTGCCTACTACTTGTAGATGGGAGCTCTTTGTCAACTTTTACATCCTACCTAGAAGTCTGCATGAAGGCACAATGGTACACTTTCAGCAGAAATAAGGTGGCAGCTGGAAAATACTATACAGTCTTCAGCCTGGATAATTTTCAGGGACTATGTGTTTAACAAGAGTTTTAGTGAAAGAATTCTTAAATCCTCTTATTGCCGTTACCAGAAGTCAACTATTAGGTTGAGGTACCTGGGCCTATAATCGAACAGGTAGTGGGACTCTGGGTACTTGGGTGTACTATATAGATGGCAGGTCCCTGGAGATGGGTAGGATTTAGGAAGGGGGGGAGGAGGGAGGAGGGAGGAGGGAGGAGGGAGGAGGGAGGAGGGAGGAGGGAGGAGGGAGGAGGGAGGAGGGAGGAGGGAGGCAGGATCTTGTGTGGAGGTAGATATGGATCTAGGAGACAGGTGGGATGTGGGTATGTGGGGTTAAAATGGTTACAACTGTTGCACTATGTTCCATCCTTGTAACACCAAACACCAAAGCAGAAGAAACAGCAGGGCCTAACCATTTAGATACTATCAAGCACTTCTAATAAACTTAATCAAAATATACATTTACACTGTAGCACACAAAAGTGCATGATAACCATCATCTCACACTACAGCCTGTTAAGGTTTAACACCTGTAAGTGGGCAGAATGTTCTGTCTGTTTTAACCCCTTTGGTGACAAGTAAGGGGAGTATTGCTGGAAGGTACCATTTGTTCAGCTTTAACCCCTGTAGGTGGGCTGTAGGCAGTGGGTAGACAGTTTGTGTGCTGACAGTGCCCACCTTTAATCCTCCCTACCTCTGTGTACACACACAGTCAGAGTCCAGACAGAATACGGAAAAAGGATTAAAGTAAATTTGCCTTCTATCTTTTTTTTCACCTTGTTGACTGTAGTGGGTGGTGGACGGTTTGAGGTTTACAAAATAATGCAAGGGATAAAGAGGAACTATATTAACTGCTTTTTCGAAAATAGGTGGATGTTTCAAAAAGTACATATACTCCAAAAGGATATTATCATTCTGTTACCAATTTGTCATTACAAGATACCACAGACAATTTCCATGCTTTATATTACAAATTGATAGATCCCATCGAGAACAAGTAATGGGGACTACAACACTTTGGTACTATGTATGTGTAGGGTACTGGACATCATAAAACAAAATTGAGGGTGGTTTAATTCTTATACATGATGTAGATAGTGAAAACATAATAATGCCTTATTTGACCATCTATGGGCAGCATGATGTTCTAATGCCAGTAATGGTTAGATACTAGCCGATATTGCATTGCTGCATTTTGACAACAAAATTGTGCATGAAGCATTAATACATCATCCCATCCTTAAAGGGTTAAATGGTTGTTTATATTGACACATGATAGCCTGCTCC
This sequence comes from Harmothoe impar, assembly GCA_947462335.1. Taxonomy (NCBI): domain Eukaryota; kingdom Metazoa; phylum Annelida; class Polychaeta; order Phyllodocida; family Polynoidae; genus Harmothoe; species Harmothoe impar. The sequence goes on from OX381711.1 coordinate 21,829,680, forward strand.
TGTCTTTACAGAGGATATTTACACACATTCTGGTCTGATTCTTCCCTGACAACAAACTTATTTAACCAGGTCCTTAGTTTTCTTTTCTAGGCTGCCACAGATAGACAGAGGTCTCAGTACCTATAAAAAAACTGATTGTAAACAGTTCTATCATAACCCATCCCAATACACACCAGTTAATGTGCTTTCTGTCTCTACAATCCATACACATCATAAATAAACTTGTATTTGGCAGTTTGCACTTTGATACCAAATGCAAATGTCTGTACCTATATAAAACAGACTATTCACAGGACATGTGAGATTCCCTAACCTTTTTTTTATATCTATTTACACGTTTGCCAGCATACAAAATGGAGATATATATTATTAGAAGAACAGGAACACTATATACATCATTTGATAAGTCAATTCACAATGATAATCCTTTTTAAAACTAAATAACATTGAGATTTCTGTGTGCAAAAGCAACACAATTAAGTCTCCAGGAAGGTTTATAGAATACAGCAGGATCCAGCCCTGAAGTACTCAGCACACCCAAGGAGGGCGAAAGGACTGCAGCATTTTCTTTAATATAAAACCATTATCATAAAGGAGTAGGACTTCTCCAGAGCTTATTACCCTGCCAGAATTGACAGTCACAGGATGGTATATACAAAATGTTTTATGATGCTGGACTTATTTGGAATATGACAACTGACATTTACATCTTAGCTGTAAATTGCAATGCAAATATGTGTATAATGTTAACATGGTAATGGATGTGTCGGAAAATGGATGCAGCCCGCAGCCCACAAGCAGTTTATGAATTGCTTTATCTGTTTCTTTTCTCATATCACACAGACGGTGCTGCAGACAGTGCTAAAGGTGATCGAATCTATGAGATGGAGAAGCCTTTCTTTCTGCTTTCCCTAATGACACTAGAACCTCTTGATGGCAGTTTCAGGTTGAGTTTCACATAAGTCATAATGCACTGCATCAAGAAAGTCTTGAAAGGTTATGCTGGTGAACCCTGTGTGAACCAGGCAGATACCATACCTATCTGCTATAGTGTTATTGAAATTTCAGATACATCACACTGTCTCTATTTTGTACATCAAGAACCCTATAATGGATATCACTGTCAGTATGGCACCTCCCTTTTGTAAGGAGGCCTTCACCTTTCTCTTATCACTGTATAGTATGATCATATTACAATCTAACATGATCAGAAAGTGGTCCAACCTGGAGCTCTCGTAGAACATAGATCTCATTCATCTCATGTGATACATTATTACTATTATTTTACAACTACAATATCATCAGAATGCTGTCCGTCCCTCTTCTATAGAGTCGTAAGTCTCCTCCATGCCGCCATTTTCATAGCTCGGTACCCGTGCTGCGGTACCGTTAGGTGGTGCTCCCTTGGGATCGTAGTTCTTCCAGAGATCATTCTGGCTTCCAGCCCAGGTGAGGTTCCGCGCGTACTTCTCCTGGTTCTTCTGTCTCCTGTACGTGATGCAGCAGATGAAGCCGATGAGCAGGATGGTCACTAGCGCTAACCAGATCAGCAGGCCCAGGATAAGGTAGGGGTTCAGCATGCTGCTACACAGGGGGCAGTTATCTGATAAAGCAGCTGTAAAGATACAAAAGTGAGTGTTAATGCACATGGTTAATACACACAGAGGAGCAGGCCCAGGATATGGTAGAAATTCAGTATTCTGCTGCACAGGGCGCAGTCCAATAAGAATGCAGCAGTAGTAAGCTCATGGAGCTAGGACAATTGTCAATGACACATTTTGTTTTAGGGAATTTCTTATAGATTCCATGGATAGGGCCTTTAGGTATACAAGTCTATACATGTTTGGACATCCGGATATATGTATTGGAATATTATATATGCAGTTCTTGTTGTGTTCATCAGCTATTGGTGTTTCATCACTTTGTGCAAGGCAAGATAGAAAATGGTAGGGAATGTAGTCTGAGGTTTCCCCCCATTTTAGTGGACTCTGATATTGTTGTTATTCTGCACTTACAAACACTGTTGGGTTCATTCTTGGTCTCGGGACCGGGTGGTCCGGGTGGCCCGGCAGGTCCCATTTTCCCGTCGTTACCGGGTGTACCTGGCTGTCCATCCTTCCCGTCAGCACCTGCTGGTCCCTGGGGTCCTGCTGGACCAGCCGGACCCTGCTGTCCTATTGGGCCAATAGGACCAAATGGACCAGCTGGTCCAATGGGACCCTCGGGCCCTCTTGGGCCTTCTGGACCTTCTGGACCCTAAAAAAAGAGAATGAGATTTAGTTTGATTTCTACATTATCAATAAATGAGAGTAGAAGGAGTCTTCATACACCAACTTATCATTGATAAATCACACTTCAATTCAGATTCAAGGATGCAACTGTAAACGGGAGTACAGTAGAGCTGTAGAATCTTTTATATTTATTAGGACCCATGATTTAAATATCCAGTGTCTATGATTTAGATGATTCATAAGGAGGTGGATTTACATGAAGATATGAATTTAACTATGTGTTTGTGAACTTTTAATGAAAAGAAGCAAAGTGCTAATCTGCAGACATAATCTTGGACATGCACTTACAGTGGCACCAACATTTGTGGTGGGCGCTATGACGGTCGGGATCTGCAGTGTTGTAGGGCAGGAGATATTTTGGCTATATTTAGACATATCTGTAATGTAAACAAACACATGTCAATTATGTAATACCTTCAACTGATGGACTCTGTATACTTTAATTGATACATATCTCTAAAAATCACAAAATATATGATAGAGTGGACATTTACAAAGAAACTAACAATGTCAAATTCTACTTGTTTTACATATAAATTTTCATGTAGACTGTCAGTAAATGCCACATAAGTATATTGTAAGCGTGAGCTAACATTAATGTTCATGTATGTACCGTTCACCTGTGAAGGATCTCATATGGATCAACTGCTCATATTGACTGAGTACGGTGCATACTTGTTTCCTGACAAATGGAGATCAAACTTACAAAAAATGTTTGCTATTTTTTTACACTTTATAATCGACATTGTATCTCTATAGATGTTTACCTGTATCAATGTATGCAGCAGCAGAGAAGCGGTAAGGGTAGGCGAGAGGGTCGAAGGTGATGCTGTCGTTGATTTGTGGCCGGGCTGTCCCAGCACGCACAATGTAGCGCAACGAGTCGGTGGCGGAGGGGTCGAATGTGTAGGTGACTGAACCGGGGACCTGGTCAAAGTAGAGCCCCATCCTGTCATCTCTCCGCACCGTGACACAGTCCAAGCCCTGCCGACTGTGGATGTAGAGCTGTAAGGGGAGAGAGGAGTAATCATGAGTCAAACTGCTACATTCTCATCAACATCACCATAATTGTTAAGGATTGATTTTATCTTATTTATTTTGTACTCATATAAGGATATGTTGACATGTAATAGCTTACTCCAATTCTGCATGCCCTAAGATTCCCGATATTGGCGTAAACAAAGTCTTTTCTCTGATATATAAAAATAATTTTAGAACATAATTGTAAATAAATATAGACATTTGCATAGCTTGTCTTATTTTCACAGTTCTATACTAGCTGAGGAATCACATCAGACTTGGATATATAATGATTAAGCAATTACTTACATCCTCGCGTCCCCCGCTGACGGCTGGTACAAATGGCCACTCCTTGACAAGCCTGTAGCTGCGTTCGGTGCCTCCCTGAAGCCTCCACAGCTGGAAGTATACCCCGTTCAGGTTCCTGAAGTAGGCCGAGAAGCCGAACAGCACACCATCCTCCAGCGCTGTGTCGTGTAGAAGGAAGGCTGTCCGGGCGAAGTCTGTACCACCGGTACCAGAGAGGATCTCATTACCCACCCGCATCACACGGGCTGAAACATAAAAATATAAATATTTAGAAAATGTTCACGTAAAGTATTCGGATACAATTCCAGCAATGATCAGTGACGTCATTTTAGAATTAATTTTTTGTGGGTGTATGTCCTGCTAACTGAGAAACTTAACCTTTTAAAAACCAAGACATTTGCATCCTTATAAGGTCATTTGGCTTCCTTGTTAGTACCAGGAAACTTGTGTGCCATGAGTAACTTGTACAATGTAGTACTGTTCCAGTATAATTAACCCTTTAAGGATAACAAAATGCCTTAATGCATCATGCCTTTAAGCTTCATGATACATGAACCCAGCTCTGGCGAGTAACTCGCACCATATTATGTCTTTATTGTAAATCTTGAGCCTCCAAACCGATATGTACGGACCAGGTGCACTGTGTGGTGCTTTGATTTTATTTTTGATTTTATTTTTACATATAAACCAGTAATGTTGAGCCTCTTACCTCTTTGTGCCTGTTGTCCTGCTATCAGTGACAGCAGCACCACGACCACCAGCTCCAGCTTCATGTTGACGGTCTGTAAGGACAAAGGGGAACATGGTTAAATTATGGTCTATAGTTGATATATAACTACTACATAATTAGAGATATTGTACAATAATGAATATACCAGGAAACATACAGAATATACCAAGGTGCCTGAAAGCCACAAGTGGAATCTGGGAATGCTTAATAGTTTGGTCTAGCTGAACGTGTGAAAGGTGCATTCCAAAAAGGCCAATGGGTGTCATATTTCTATTTAAATGCATTGAGCAAATAGAGGAGATACAGGTGAAGGGATGTTTGGGTATGGACAGGAATATCAATGAGACACCCCCCTCCCTCTCGACCACCCTCTTCCACACACAGACCTAACACTTTGCAGTCTGTCAGGAATCCAGAAAACGTGATGAGAGCCAGGAGGGACAGGAAGTGATCCAGAAACTATACCAGTCTTCATATGGACACTGACCATAGCAAATACACACCCCTCACCTGTATTTGTACCTGTGTGTGTGTATGTGTGTTGGGGTGGGGGGGGGGGGTGATGGTGTTAATGTGTACATGTTGCCATGGGTACAGCTGCCAACATGTGACGTCACACAATCGGACACACAGACAGACAATAGCTGCTTAATACATAGATCAATATGCCATCGCCTAAAATGTTGAATATTTCACAACACCGATTTTACATTTTAACTTGGCATGAGGTTAACTAATTGCTTTCTAAAACACCAGTCAACTGGACATGTTCTGATTTAGTAGTGGCAGATCCAGGATTTTGAAAAAAAAAGGGGGGGGCGTTGTTGGGAACCACCCCCCAATTTTACATTTAAAAAACATACATTTTGCCCAAAAACGGGGGGGGGGGGGCTCGCCCCTCTATATATGCCACGAATATACATCTCTACTTGTATCATTAATATATAGGCCCTTAGATAGACAAGACAAGGTTGTGTGAGGGTGTATGCTGTGTTTCTCATCATTCTGAACGAGTTGGGGGCTGGCCATATCACACAAGACGATAGCAAAGTATACTGTAGCCTAGTCCCCCAACGAGCGTAGAAAGCTTAAAGGAAAGGGCACCTGTGTACATCTCTATATTCGTGTCATGTGATAATTGTTCTCAAATGACTTAAATTGCTTTAAATGAGTGTGAGAAAATCCTTTGTTGATGCCAACGTCACAGGGCACTACCAACCATTGCCCCACGCTTTTCAGGGGCTGGCCTTATGGCAGTCCAACATTACAGTGCATTCATTCATTGGCACAAGTTCAACATTTTTAAAGGCACTATCATGGCTTTCCTTTGTCATCCTCTCCTCCTTTTGTCCCCTACATGTCTCCATTCTGACTCTCGGGAATCCCTTGTTAGTTAATTGAAGTTTCCTTTTTTGGCACAGCCTATGGATTGCGTTGTTGTCTTCCCAGCCGCTTCACAGTGAGGGGCTTTAAAGCATAGCAACCAACCAGTGCATGCAGACCGGGGGTTACTCTCGTTCCCAAATCCTTCCAAAGGAAGGCTCTGGTAACAGCCAAATGACCTTGAACTTGGGATTTTGCTAGGTCTGGGCAACCCCTGCTGGTAGCCTGGAACCAGTAGACAGGAATCCGAATGTATGATAGTAGTTTTACCATCAGACTTTCTGGTTCCATTTCCTGTTCCTGTTCGGAAGGATTTGGGAACGAGAGTAACTGGGGGTGGGCTGTTGCACCAAGGGTGTGCAGAACACTACCAGTATCAATTTTTAGGAATTCTTGTATTCACCATGACAAAATGAAGAGGAGGTTAGTCCTCGTTTGGTAGGGTATAGATCGAGTAGTAAATTGTATTTGATGGTATGCAGAATGCGGATAGTACTTTATACAGTATAGTTTACATTGTAATGTATATAGTAGTCCAGAAAGCTGGGGGAGACTCCAGACCTAGATAAACTGTTTAACCCCACTCAGAACGTGTGGGGCACAATGCCTGACTGTAGACAGGGAGGTATGGGTGGAGACAGGTATGAAATGGGGGGGGGTAGAGGCTTTAACCTGGGGTGGGGGGAGGGGTACATTTATACCTGGGTGCACACAGAGAAGTGATCTAGGTGCACCAGGTCCTGTATGATACGGGTCACACAGGACTGACCTCAACACCTCCACCGAAACCCTGAATACCAAATACAGGACTGTCAGATATCTAAATTCTATATCTGAACTCTCTCTATTAAATCTGTCTGAACTCTTGGTCTGAATTCTCTGTCTGAACTCCTAGTCAAAAGTTTAGTCTGGACTCTCAGTTCAGACACACCTTTAGATTATGTTCCTTACTGTCCTGCCTATAACATTATTATGTCTGACTAAGAGGCGTAGACTCATCATCCCCCCTCTGTGCTTCTATTGTCTATTCCCATGTGATATTGAGTCTGGTATAGAGCTAGGACTGCGATTCTTGTAGACTCTACTTTTTTGTCTGTGCCTGTATCAGATAAAGTCTGTCCTTTACACCTGGGGCTGTCCGACCCTGGTCACTGAGACATGAAACTGTGCTCGCCCCGAGGGCAGCACCAGCTTAAGACGCTGAATATGGTGCTTTGCTATGCTCTTTGTCATTATGATGCATGAATACAGCCCTAACGAGTCAGGGCTGCAATCATTTTTTTTTGTTTTAATATCATTTATTTGTCAATAAAGAAGGTTATACATGTAATCCTTGGGTTGCTCATTCTTGGTAGACCTATGCATACTTATGGTTGATTCACATAGTCCCAGGGGTCATCATGCATCATGATGACCTGCCGGGAGTATTGATATCAAACACATAGGGTCAATGTGATGGCTGAATGCAGCTGCTGTGAGTATAGACTCACCAAGGCCACGTCCATGCATCATGGCGATATATTAGGCATGGGACATCAAAGCACCATGTGGCCCTTAAAGGGTTAAGGCTGCACTCTGCATGCAGTACTAGGGACCTAGATGTTCATCTAACACCAGTACATATTGTGTGTACCTGGCATCAGCAGACTTTACTTTGTCTCTGATGTCGTCTTGATGTGGTGCACCATGTTCTACTATGTGTGTGACTGTCCCTCTCATGTATAGGGACCCCCCCCCCCCATCATTATACATACATACACACACACACACACACACACACACACACACACTACGATAACCATGTAAAAGGCTTTACTGGTCCACTGCCTACACACACATAAAGTCTCCTCGGAGCAAAATGGTTGTACATGTCTTGAGACAGTAGTCTGGTAGTGTGGGTTAGAACGCTTTTGCACGGAATGGACTTTTTGATGTACCTACCCACATACCTACATACTTATACCGTGTACCTGACTACGACCCCCCCCCCCCCCCACACACACACACTCATATCACAGAGCCTTCAGGCACGTAGGGAGACATTGTGGTGGTGGTGGGGGGGGGGATACCAGAAAGTAGGCAGACAAACTGGGAGTAGGCAGTGTGTGTATTAGATGGGATGACCGTCTGGTCTGGTACCATGTTTGTGCTTGTCTAAGCCCTACATCTAACATATATATCGGAGGACTGCTATCATATCATATTATATCATATATTATAATATATATAGTATATTGTTATACTATATTGTGTATATATATGATAGATGCTGGCCTAGTGGACACCAAGTACTTACTTAGAAAACACATGATGCCACAGACTATTGAAATTCACATGCACCATTAATTCATTTAATCCCTACAGGGTGTGTCTTTTATCAGCAGTTCCCTATCAACTCCCTGACTGGTTCCATTGTGCGCAGATTGCATTCACATTTAGAGATGTGTGTAACCAGTGTGACCTTGTGACCAGGTTATAGCCCTCAGCACACCGGTTAAGTGAGGTTAAACTCCCTATTTATATACAACAATACTCAGACCCAGAGACCATACATAATGTATTGTGCCTCTCAGCCATGTTACTAAGTGTATACATGTATAATAAACTACGTATCATGGATACACCTGTCAGTTGTACAGTACAGGCATGTGACTTCACATTGGTTAATAATGTACAATTCATGTTCCTTTGATGTTGGTGCATGTATTATGACATGAGTTGAGGTTTTTGAGCTTTTGAATATTTTAGCATAACTGACCTACACAAAGCCAGACATCGGTAAGGCACCTCATACTACACCAATACATCGTATACACCCATTATAGTGATGCATCATAGCATTCAATGCAGAATGATAAGGTTTAACTGGTATTAAGCTGATTTAGCAGCGCGGTAGATTTCAACCACCACAAAGTACTGTCAATAGCAGTCCATGATAAGTCTATGCCAATGCCCAAGGTGGCCTATTTCACACAATACATTAACTATACATGTATCACACATAGAGTGCATACCAATGGCAAGAAGCTTATAGAGTGGCACCTTCAACTTGACATGGCACATGAAGCTTTACCTTAATCCACTGCTAAGCTGTGACCTGCAAGTTGAGGGCAGGATGGAGTCCACAGCTCCACCTCTAGTCTATGCATTTAACTATAAGCACATCTTGTACTGACGAGGTTCATGAATAGACAAAACTCCACGCCATTAACATACATGTACATCATACTTCGCAAGTTGAAGCTGGGGCGTATTTCATCAAGCCGAAGGCTGAGTGTGATGTGCCCCAGCTACAACGAGTGATGTATGATGTACATGTATGTTAACAAGTGAGTTTGTGTGTTTATTGCATGGCCCTACTGTCTTAAAATGAAGAAAATCAACAAACTTGGAGGCCATGGAGTATGGCTACACCCTACTCCATGAGGGCATGGAGTATGGAGCTCCCAGGTTTAACATAGAGAGGGCGGTAGCATGCATGTAATAAATTCAAGTACCCTTTGTAAATCAGGATAATGCAGCATCATGCTTGATGAATGCAGCCTACTTCTCTCCACTGGTAACCTATACCTTTAACTGACTCAGTGGGCCTTACCTAGTTGGCTCGCAGACTGTAGATGAGTGGGAGATGACTCACACCCCATGTATTGTAACTATTACAGCTGTAAGAAAGGACGGCTTAAGGTAGCATACATCAGTCTTGTGTAGGTGTATGAGTCAGATGAGGCATGTACACACAGGGGGAGATGTTTGTGAAACACCAGCAGGTGTCTTTTATGTTGGCAAATATATTTTTCATCCTCCCCCAACGTCCTGTCCCAGATAGCGGATGTTATTCTTGCGTAGCGGAAGGCCTTATGCTTACATCCATTGCTTTATCTGGTACCAGTTAATTGAGTCGAGTTGAGAATTCGTTTATTCATCCTGGAAAATTGCATGTCTTGCTAAACTAAGATAACGATTGATAGCAGCCATCACAATGGGTACCACGTTTTACAAAATGCAGGATTCTGCAGTGAATGCAGGGGGTTATCTCATTGGTTGATAATCCATCCAGCTACACGACTATTATCTATTAAATGGGAAGGGTAAGCTCCACAAAACTTAAATCTTTACTATTTGGTACTGCAGGTAGATTTCCCTTCCCTGTCTATAGATTATATCACTTTCACTACTTTCCAGGTGACACAAAAGTGTGAGCATGAGAACCAAAAGATGCACACATGTATATACATAGCTCCCATTATGTACCCTGAACCATTATGTGCAACATACCCAGATCCCTAATAACGGTGATTATTGTAGAGTTGGACAGGGGCCAGCACAGATTGGTCTCAGATACTTGGCTGCTCTTACAGTTCTGCAGAACTGTGAGCGCAATGCCTGCACATGTAGTAGTTCTATGTATACAATCTGGGGAGAGGAGTGAGTGGGGGACGGGGAATTAGGGTAGTCGACATGGGATGCAGAAGTATTTTACTGTCTTCTATTCTATTTAACGTGTGCATGACAACGAACATTAATTCTTATTCGCCATGTCGCCATGTAAAGACCGATTTCCTGTAATCAAACCAACTAAATTCCCATGTTTATGATGATGCCAAGAGTTTACTTGATTCAGATGGACATATAGATTATAAAGAATGGAGTTCTTTATACCAAATAGTGAGATACATGTAGTATAGGAGAAGCACTTTTGAACTAAAGCCTCATTAATTTTAACATCATTTAGTTATAATGCGTATTACATCACTATGAGGGGCTGGTTATGGAGGGGTGTCAGACTGTCATTATGATGGGTTAAGAGGAGTGAAGGGCCATTGTTACGGTCAGTAATTAAATACCTAAATCATCAATATGTCGATATACTAAGCGTGGTATGTACAGCTGTGACCTAATGGCCACCGTCCACGGGGATAAAATTCATGGCTCAATCGACCGTATAGAACTCTCTGGAGGGTGGGGATTAATTAGCACAATGTCATACTCATATGATAAACTGTTTAAGTTTATGATATTATAGATACACCTATATGACCAACGAAACTATTTTGTTCAGGTAGACTGATATAAGAATGCAGTGCCAACTGAACCCTAGACATTTATACTGCAATGATCTGAGACATTTTTACAGTTTAAAACATAGTGCTGAGAGTGCTCATCATTTTCCCTTTGTCGTAAAAAAGGGTAGGTAAAATAATGCTATTTGAAATGTCTACATCACGTGGAATTGTATGAATATCCATCCCATTCATAAAAATCATTACTTTGCACTAAGCATGTCATAGATTAGATAACCCCCAAGACCTAGCTGAAAAACTAATCTGTAAATACATCCTGGGAAATGTGTACATGTATTTGTATTGCATGTCCAATTATCTACATATTGGCCTAAGTCTGGCCCCCGGTCTGGCCTCCCACAGGGTGATGTACTGAGGGGATGGCCCTGGCCCCTGCTGCGTTAAGTGGGTTGCAGTCAGACACAGTAATGTGGGTTAATCAGTAATCTGGGATCAGGACTTTAACGGTGCTTATTAGTGCAGGTAAGTAGGTAACAGACTAACCTACCTACCCTACCTACAATACATGGAAACCCCATGCACAATCCCCTCCCTGCCTTCTACAGCCAAGCCCCACTCTCAGTCCCAGGCTATTAATACAAAAATACAGTTGTTGTGTTCAGGTAACATGTCCCATCACGATATGATAAGTGTTTTTTTCACATTTCTTAAGGACGATAGGGCAATTTTTTAAATATGTTTTTATAGATAATTCACCCTTTTGCGGTCATAAGAAACCCTTTCATCTTACAAACAAAAAGCCCCCCCCCCCCCCAAAAAAAAAACACAAAAAAACAACAACAAAAAACAACACAAGGGTAGGCTGGGTTACCTCGAACTTCAACACTATACACTAAACATGTTCTCTGTGCATCTTATTATGTCTTTTCTTGTCCCCTTTGGGCGTTGTTAGTTTATAATGCTTACCAACCTTGCCCATAATTAACTAAAGATAGCAACTGAATGAATGCATTTAGAAATACATGGTACACATACAATATTGTTATTCAGTTGTTGTTCAGTTCTATGTATGTTGTATTTTCGGCATTTTCGTTTTTGAATGTAGATTATTCACGCAGACTCGTGCCAAGTTTTGCCCACACCGTTTACTGTTACACCCCTCAAAAAAGGGATTGTTTACATCCCTCCCAAAGGGATTGATACTGTTTATTGCGTCCCCCACCCTGTTATTAAAGCTCCACCCTTACCACTATTGGGCAACTATAGCATGCCATTCATGTTTTTTTCTTCTTATAACGGTAATAAAAATAACTATTAACATGTAAAGGCTCGATGGCGATGCCGCTTTGAGAAATGACCACTCCCTAAATGACACTAGACTACGATGTACGCATATTTATATACACATGCATGTATCACTATAAGGAAGTCCTGTATCCAACGACTGACAAATTGAGGAAAGTAAAGAAGGAAGATAGATGTGCAGGTGGGCTATACAGAGGTGAATGTATCCTGTACGTGCATCATCTATAAACTGCTATATAAGTCTTTACCTGACAGGACTTAGGTCTTAAATACAGGATGTCCCCAGAGTTAAGGAGTGTCAGTGTCACTACACTATGGTATGTGGGTTATGGCGTAAGGAGGTGGTACTTGGGCATTGTGTAGACATATAGTGTCTTACATAGTACCTATGTATAAGTACTCTAACAAATTCCTGCTGGAGTAATGCCGAGTTTAACATCCGGGACTATTGTTAAGGTCTTGACAGGGCTGAGTCACAGGAGGAGGAGTGAGGGGGGGGGGGTATTAAGGAATCAAAGGCTATAGAGTTGGGGATGGAGGGGGGGGGGAGGAATGCGACAAATGAATTTTCATATACTGATTATGAAAAGCTCTGTGTTGTAAGCTCTTATCACAATAGTTGTATCCTGCGTGCCTGTATGGAACTGGCCCAGTGTTTGACATAAATAATAGGGGCCTCATCACGTAATGCCTACTGCTATGTGTAAGGCTATAAGGAGCCAAATACATAATACCGCAGTACATATTATCAGGTTTACTAAGTACATTGTAGGCCTACCTGAGGTTAACCACCATCACTGTCCTTCTTACCGACAATGCACCTGTCCATCACATGGGTGGACCCATGAATTTGAAAGGGGTCAAATCAAAAATAGAAGCATAGATTTTTTTCTCAAAAAGAGGGACATAATTCTGACCATCTTGACACGCCCCCTGCATCAACCGCCTACTGTGGGTGCAAATTGGTCAAAAACTACCCCAATTCCTATCCAGGCGACTTCCAACCTAGTGGGACTTTTGGACAAGTTAGGCTCAAGTAAAACTTGTCTTTAAAAAGTGACCTTGTGACCTGGAGCTCTTAATTTTGGCGACTTTCTAACCTGATGGGGACCCCTCGGAGTCTGAACCCCCAATACAAGCCACACACACATTGTACATGCACAGACCAGCAGCTTAAATTAGGTATTGGGGGTAGGTGGGGGTAACCGCATCTGTACGTAATAGGCTCTAGTTAACTTTGGGCACAAACATACTCCAGGTAACTCGTACATTGTGTGTGTAAGATATGTAGTGTGGGAGAACCCCCACCATGACCCTGCGCCGTTACACATTGTTACATGTTATACAACTCTATAATGGTTTGAGGAAACACTCACCTCAACTCATACAACTCACACACGTCAGGGCATGGACGAGATCAAGTAGATGTAAAACTAACATGCATTAAGAGACAAAGACTGTCACACAAGGCATCAGAATACGCATCAATACCATGCTTTATCTACCACATGCAGAAAGGGAATAATATTAGTTTGTAGAGACTATCAGACTATCGCATGAGAGTATCCCAGTGGTGGTACAATTGATCCCATTGTAAACTGTGGGAAGTGACATAAAACTTTACAACAATTGCTGGGAAACTCCCCTCTTTGTGTTGGGGAGCCATTGACCAGATCAAGAGGCAGAACTAAAATTAACATGGGTTGGGGTGAACAATGAGCTAACCCTTTAAAGACAACATGTTGCTGAAAGCTGCAAGGCAATCGTTTTCGCCATGATGCACCAACACAGCACCGGTGATTGCCTTGCTGGTATTGCATTTGTGTATCATGATGATCATTTGGAAATGCACCAATGTTTTGGTGAATCAATGTAGCCATTAGGAAAGTAACATCAACGCTGTATTAATGCATCATGACCAAACAAAATGCATCGTGGATTACATCATGCTACTGCTCTGAAAGGGTTAATCCACGTTTACAGTTAACCTAAGCTCAACTGGTGCAGAAGGAGAGCACCACTGTCACGGTGTGTAGCGACCCCAACCTATTGGGTGCTAAACCAGAACTAAGTCCCATATGGGTGCACCAAAGTCCCCATAGGAAACCAGGTGACATAAAACTACACACCAAGAATCAGCTCCCATCTTTGTGTCGGCGAGATCCCCATTCAAGGCATTATGAGGGGACGGAGTCTAGACTACCCCTTTGGAAAAAAAGGTAGATGGGTGTTTTCTAAAACTCCACCCTTTTCAAATGTATGGATCCGCCACTGTCGTATATCACACAGCCCACCCCTACCACACCCACCCTGGCCATAGCTAAGGGATTCATGGTGTTAATGAGTTATGGCCCTCTTTATGGCCCTTGCAGTTTTGTCAGCTGAGTCATGGACACTTGTCGTAAAAGGCCAATGTATTCAGCACTAAAAAGTACCAGATTCCATCTGAGGAATGCCTTGTTAGACATTATTCTGTGGGGTGTTGGTAATACATTTCTATGATACTTAATCTCCTGTGCATAAGGGATGATGTGTTCTGCTTCCTCCCAACACTACATCCCAACTTTTGCCCAACGCTAGGGAGAATCGCTCATGGTGGACCATACATATGGAACCTGATTAAGCCACACCTATAATTATTTTTATTAAAAAATAAATAGGAAATGTGTAATGGATAAATCACTATGATCCATATCCGCACAATGGAGCTTGTTGGTACCCTGGAGTCCGTGACCTGAGATAGGGGTGAGGCATGGAGGGGTTAACATGTCTACAGGTACCTGGGGGAACACCTGCATGTCAGTATGTGGGTTTTCTCACCCTCAGTACTCCCGACACGGGGTTAAGTTTACAGGTAAGTCGGTAAGTGTAGCTACATGAAGTAGACATGTAACACAGGAGGGCATGGGCATGTGGATAGGAGGAAGGAGTCATGCATGTGGCTGGGGAGGGTTCTCACACACAACTACCTCTCACATGCTTAGCCCAATACGATGAAATACGAGATCTATCTGTATGTACTTCAAACGTGGACACATTCTTACACCTCATTTCCCCCCAACCCAGATCTACCTGAACTCTCTGTCTCTCTTTGACTTTGTCTCTGTCTCTCTTTGTATCTCTGTCTCTGTCTCTCTTTTTATAATTCTGCCTCTGTCTCTGTAGGAAACAATTTTATAGAGAAGAAATGGCTTTTATCCCTGTTGGTGAAGTATAATACCAGATATTGCGATATTCTTATAAAATTAAATAATAAAAGTTTTTAATCTGAGTTGTTCTGAGATGTAAAAGTGATTTATGTACACATGTACCCCGAGGAGTTATTCGAGTAGATAGAGGCTACCGATCAATAAAAACTATTCAATTCAATGTCCCTATTTGTCTGTCTGCCTGTCTCCCTCCCAGCACTAACTTTCTCACCCACTGAACACAAGTATTCACGTCACACGTCACACGTCATGTCACGTCAAGATGACGTAGAACCTTCAGGACGTCCAGTACAGAGTGGTTAGACGAGGAGGTGACCCGTGTACATACTGGGACACACCCTCCTACCCCTGCCTCACCCTACAACTGCCAAATGGGGAAGTTGACAAGAAAAACATGAAATCGGGACATTTAAAGAGCAATCAGATACCTGCATTGAAAAGCAACTATTCATAGGAGCACACAGAGGCTGCTATGGCTAGATAATGAGAAAAATACAGCCATCTCTTGAAAGGAGTGACAAGTAGAGGGCCTGGGTATCCTGAGCCCAATACATTCAGGCTGGATTCTAGAGGATTGTGCTGTACATAGAACTCATATAAAATGCATTCATAGTCTACATGTAGTCGCTATTAAATCGAACGGTCCTACCGATCTAGTTTATAGGATCCTTGATCCCATGTCACATACTGGCACATAATTAGCACATGTAGTGCTCAGGTGTACAGCTTCGTACATGTATAATGACCCTAGTATATATACATGTGAGGGGAAGGATGGTATAGACTGGTACACGGCTATGAATACTGTATGTAGGAATACGTGCATAATGTGATGATAATAAATGGTATGTGCAGGTTGCAGGACACTGTCATTTTCTTGGAACTGTTTATTTATATTATATAAAAGTCATGCAAGAATGCTCATTAAGTCAAGTCAGCGATTGTATCTAATCTACAACTTGCAGGTTATAGATTCCAGGTTATTGAATGCTTGAGTTTTTGATTTTGTAAATTGTAATGTACATTTCATTATCAATATATGTGACAAGATGTGCGAAAAAGGCCCTTAGTGCAGGGTGCAGTAAGGTCCCTTTTCCCAGAACATGTCATTAGGATTACTACGTAATATCTGTGGAATGTCCAATAGGGTGAGACAGGACACTGCTGGGATGGTGAACTCATGAGCTGGTGAGGCATTTCTAAGATCCTCCCCAGGCATTAGGCTGTGGTCAGTGATGGTGAAGTTTCACTCTGACTCACTGACCCACCTCTACACTCATAATTCTACACTGTACTCACATACTCACAGATCCCATGGGACCCCCCCCCCCCCCCACACACACACAGGTGGTGGGCACACCTTGGTACAACAGGTGTCCGCATGCCTTATTCACGTCTCAGCTCCCATAGGGACAGCAGCAAAGTTAACCTGGGGTTAGGGTGGGGTTGGGGTTGAGAGAGATCCATCACAAATTAGATGATCCCAGTCAGTAGAATGCCTACTTCGATCAACATGAAGGGAGCAAGGAGGTTCGGGAAAATCCCAAGTATTAGTAGTATTCCCTTGGGGTCAGTCGCAAGAACTGGTATGTTTTTAGGTAAGGTTCATTTTCTGTGCATCAAGTGGGCGGGGGGGGGGGGGGCAATACATTGCGACCACTTTGGGGACGATGGGGGTTTCACTTGATTTTAGACAGAGACGATTCAGCTTTAATTTGAGAACAAATAAGCGTATATTGGGTGCGGATTATACGAGGGTTTTGATACGTATACTACAGTGCTAAATTAGCACTGTATACTACAGTGCTATATACGACACCCCAGTTGGGCTTGTAGAATCTGCGGCAAAGTTTGGGTGGGTATCGTGCGCGAGAATGTGTTTCGGATGTCGCTGGGGCTGTTTCACTTTGACATCGATGAAATATTTCTCATCAGGGCAATATGGAGGCACCTAAGTACTAGTATTGATGATTTATATTATGATGACAACATACCCATACAACAGGGAGAATAGTGTTATATGATTAGTAAAATTACATCAGAAATCAATAAACTGGCAGTATCTATGGTTACTGAATAACACGCTGACCATCTGGTGTGTGTAAATGACCGATCTCATTATGTATAACTACAAGCGAATTATCCATGTGTACGAGTGGGGGAATGACCATGTTTAACATCAGGGTGAGGGGAGGATGCAAAACGTTATTTCCGAACCATTCCAAAGGGTCAAGTCTCAAGATATGTTTTACCCCACCCCCATCACCAATGGGCCGGAGATGTGTTCATGTGTGCTCTTTTAGGTACAGAAATGTTTTTGCTTTTTTCACTGAATTGTTTCTAACCCCCCTCCCCGAGATTTGTATTGTCTCACTCATCCCACCCCTCCATGGTCAAAGAAAAGCAAAAAATAAAGTTAAAGGCGCAGATCTCGGTACCCCTCCATCGACAGTCGGAGTGGAGCCGGGACAGGTACTCAGCCCTATATATAGGGGTGCTGGGGGCTTAAGTCTGGTGGGTTACATTAAATACTACAGTTAACAGCACACAAACAGTCCACAACCCACACAGCCTGCAGTGAACCACTTTGTCTGTTGGTTTTCTCCAGGCATGCTTTCTGACAGAAACAACAAATAACAAACAATCAACTTGAATAAGACACATGCCAATAGACAAAAGGAAATGCAAATGGCAGACAGCCGTGTTCTGGACCAAATAAAAGGCCGCTTATATAAGATAAAACAGTACTTACTGATATAAAGGGCTGCTTACAATGTCTTTAACCCTCTTTTGTCTGTAGACTGGCTCTGTGTGGGCTTTGCATTTATAACTGTTTTCATATATCCGGGACTGACACCTTCACGCCTATGGCTGTGTTCACACCTTCACACCTTGTGACTCGGGTGGTGTTTTCACACCTTTACACCACGTTCTGCGTTTTTACACCTTGTTTGACTACAGAGGACCTCGTAGAGGACACTCATATCCCTCCCCTGCCACCTACATATTTAGCAATAAGGGTATCTTGCAGGAATTTGCTTTGAACCTATCCACCCCCACCTATCTCATTCTATATTATGGTCCCTCCAAAAGAAAGATAATCTAAACAGGATCCCAGCCTCGGGGTAACCTAGCAGATTCACTATTCTAATGATTACATCTAGTTGGTTTCTACCCCGAGGCCTGCATTAAGCTCTGTTTGTCCTCTCAAACCACCCAGGGCAATTTTAGGTAAGTGTCTGGCTACTCTTTCTAAATATATAGTTGACATCGTGTGTGCAGTATAGGGAGATACGTATAAGGGGGTTGATTATGGGTTAGTGAGTATCTTAATATGCAATAATTATATGCAATATATGTGAGCACCTGGATCGGCTAATCCCATGCATGTACACAAATATAATACTCACAAGCGAGGTCCCCCATATGTCACCAGGCCCGCATTATGTATACATTACCTATGGATATGTATTATATACTTTAGTCTAGATCATATAAATACATCTACATACAATATACCTGCATTAGCATTTAAGGAAGCACTTCATCCACATGGCAGTATTATACTGAGTATATCAAGCTTCATGGTGCACTGTTATAATGCATACCAGTGACTGTGAGTATACTCTTACCAAGTAATGACTCATTAGCATGGTTTATACGGGGGACATTAGGTACACGTGTATAAGTGGGATGATATTATATGAAAGCCGGGATATAATAAAATAGAAACACTCTTCTGAGTTATGTGAATTGGATATAGATCAAAATGTTCTTGTGTGATATTTAAGTAATTTATTGTAAGTGTGATGCCTGTAAAGGAGGTACTGAAGTCCTGTACTAGGTGTAGTCCAGTAAGATGCCTGACCTCCAGTCCATACCTCCACATCTAGTAGTTGTAATAAGTGTATTAAGGAGACCTAGCGGAAGTCAATATGCCTGGGCAAGGATGATCCATCTACTTTTGTATTTGTTATCTTTTACCCAATAAAACACATTTAAAAAAACTACCCAAATACCCTCAGAATCAATCGATATTGTTGTGTAATAATAAATTATGCATCATGTATGTATATATAATGCGTTGTGTGACAGTCTGTGTGCAGTGTCACTATTTACTAGAATAACATTGATCAGCATTATGTTATATACAGTACACATAACCATTTACAAAGTTCCACAACTTAAAGTTAAATCCAACTTCTGACAGTTGCCCCCCCCCCCCCCCCAGCCCCAGTGGCAGCATGTCGGCCACTGCCCACCCCTGTAAGTAAGTTATCCTACTACCAAGAGACAAGAGACTACAGCACAGGTGAGTCACTGAATGGACATACCTGGCTAGGTGTGCAGTCCGCTGGTACCTGCCTTAGTCATACCTGGTCAGCGCAATGCTTTGGAACAATGTTATCAATACTAAGTTGAAATGTAATGCCCATATCCATACATTAACATAAACATGTAGTGCAGTAGTACACTAGTTCTGAGTATTGTCACTGTGACAGGCACGCTGGTTGATAACTTGACACACACCTCAGTGCTCACCTGTACAGCCTGCTCCTCCTGTACTGTAATGTAGTACACCTTAAATCCTCCCGTGTGCTGCTGCTTCTACTACAGTACTAGCTTCTCCTGCTGTCCTGTGTACAGTGTATTGTCTGTACTGCTGTAAGTTCCTGTGGTGTGGAGTTATGTGAGTGTGGCACTGCCTCCCTGGTGTCCTGTATGTGTGTGAGAGAGCCCTACTGGAGGTGTACAGGTAAGTAGGTGTGCACGTACCGGCTGGAGGTAGAAGTGGGGACTGCTTGTGACGCTTGGAGCTGACGCCTCTACACCCACACACCGCCTGCATGCCCCCAACACCACACCTCCTGCTACAGGCGTCACGCTCCAGTAGGCACCAAGCTGGTACCACCCTCCCTACCTGTCACGCACACTGCAGTAGAGGTTGAGGCCCACCGGGAACAGGATGAGGAGTGGATGGGTGGGTGGGTGCTGGGGGCGGGGATGTCCTAGTCCCATTGGAGAAGTTTTATTGAAGTTTGGAGACATCCCCTTTATCTTTCTTGCACTTCTCTGCATCTAGTATATCAAAGTCAAATGGTTATCATGCAACTTCATGATCTAAATGTATGGCTTTTGAATTGTTGGTGAACGATATTTAGATTCAAGCCATAACGGTACTACTATTTATAACTCTATTTGATATTACGTAACCCGAGACTTGTTTTAATAGTACTGGGGGAATCCCCCTACAGGTAACTCCCTAAATGACGTCATCAGGCCGTGGTAACGTCACAGGAAGTGTCCCCCTGCCGGTGTTGGTGTCAGGAATGTCAGGTGTATTGTCAGGTATGTGAGTTGTGTGCAGGTGGGGATCAAGTGGGGGATCTAGGAGTCGTTTTTGTAACATAGTAGAAGTATCTCATTGTGTACCAGGGGGTGTCAGCCTCAAAGGGAGATCCCACAGCTATATTCTTAGGACGTCCACACATTCTTTACATATCAAGTCTGATACATGTCTTGTATCATTTTTATATTGCTCTAGAGTCACTTCATATAAATTTGATATCTAGATACAATCTAATGACAATTTAACAATGAGCTATTCACATAGGCATTATCTTCTTTTGTATTTTGGAAAACAGTATGGTGGTTGCCATGAAAACAGTTATGGATTCTCGAATTTGATAGAGAAAGAATAAAAACAAGAACTTCATTCCTTCTAACTTCTGCCATGGAGTGTACAGTAGACTACTCTCCCTGCTTCTGCAGATATTGTTAAGCGATTTTCATGAAAATAGTTTTCATGTACCGAATTAGAAACACTGATGATTTCATATTTTACCCTTCATATAGAATGTCGATCGATACTGTTAGCCTTACCAAAGAGGAAACAGTCCATCCGCCAGGTGCCACCACAGGCTTTCGTGGGACAGGGTATTGGCTAGTGGACTCTCTTATTATTCCATGCTCTGTGGTATTATTGCTCTTTCATTTCTTTATCAACTTAGTAACATGTGTTTTAGTAAACAATATAATGAAATAATATAAAAAACATAATTTGAATATGAGTTTATTGATGTAATTTTCATATTCATATCAGTAAATGAATTGAGATCAATGGAAACATTGAGGCTATCACAGACCAGCTATCACAGTATGTTCATGTGTAAATGTATAGATATTTCATTGCATTAACAGAAATGATCATCTCTTATGAATTTCAAGTGTAGGTATTTGGTAGTTAGACATATATAAATCACAACATAATATCACACGTCACCATTTCCCAAAACACATGCTATATATGAAATTACTAATAAAGCCAATTAAACACTGACTTGGGAGTGTTCGTCACTTACAATCATTAAATAATTCAAGATACTTATGAGTATACGGATTCATTACCTAGTAACAGCATACAATTGCATCTTACATATGTTTAGTATAATGAAGAATCACATATCTGTACTATGTAATTAGTTATCACCCTTGACATCAAGAATACTCTTGCCATAATATAACTTATGTTGAAATGCAGCGAGGTATGTAAGGGATCTATCCACTCTGGGGTTCCCAACAAGTATTTTACTTCAACATGAAACAAACATCAAACTTAGAAGTAAAACCACATGTACTGCAAACTGCATGGACAGGACTCGATCAATACTCGGACGGTACGATTTGTAAACTTATACATAAATGTGTGTAACATGTTCAGCACTTTCACTTATTTCGGCAAACAAAACACATTTAAACCTTTGTAGAAGCTACTGATGGTATAATAAAGATGTACCAGAGTGTTGGTGTTCAAAATAGTACCGTAAAACCTCACATATAACCCTAACTCGCATTTAAGCTGCACCCCGACTTTGGGCCGAGCCTATAAGCTGCACCAGAGGTCTGACTATGGTGACTTTTAGTACTGTACCATAGTATCAAAAACCCTCGTATAAGCCGCACCCTGACCATAGGTCGATGTAATAGGCCGCACCGCCGATCTGACTGCCGTACTAGCCGCGGCTTATACGGGAGGTTTTACGGTATGTGAAAAAGGAATATTTTCAAGCCACACACAGAAATTACTATATGTAATGATTAGTAATGATTCAAAACTCCAATGATGCGAGTCTCTAAATATCTCAAACATTCGCATAATGGTGTATTTTACTTTCCGCATCCTTATATACCTTTGAAGGCAATATTGGCATCAATGTAGTGAATCCCAGGAAAATTGAGATATCTATGGAGATACAGCTGGCATTGGGAAGTTTAAAGCAGTTATCACTGCTAGAGTCACCATTGATAAACTCTTTATTCCTAATATGTTACTATAATAGTATGATTTGGAAAGCATAAAACAGTCATGAAAGTTTATTGCCCAGTGAATATGATGTCAACATAAAAATGTTCAATTCCATGAATTTGTCAGTTGGCCATTAAAACATTTTGAGACATATCCAAGTTCCAAAATTTACAGGTTTGGATTGGTTTATGCCATCTGCACAATTAGCGGTTAGGCACATCATCGTAGGCTGGAGGGAGGCTTACATGAGACGCGTTCATATTACCCCGGAGCTGGCCATCGTCAAAAGTAGAGTACAGCGGAGGTGGTGACATCCCTGACTGAGCCCCACTACTCATGCTGAACGATGGTGGAGCACCCCGAATTGGTGGCAGAGAACCAAGGGGAGCTGGGCTTGGGGAACTGTCAACGAGAGACCCAAGTCGTGGAGTGGTCACCGCATCGCCCTCGATGTCCCCAAGGGCACTCGTCAGGTCCACCGTGGTGTTCGAGGTAGTGGTCTGCAGGTTTCGTGAAGGGGCCATGGGGTTGCTAGGGACAGCTGCAGCCAAGACAGGAGCAGGTGGAGCATCAGGGTAGAAGCCATCATTGATTATACCACCACCTGGGGCATACCCCAAGGCATTAGCATTGGCAAACACCATCCCTGGGTGGGGCTGTTTAGGAGCTGAGACAACAGGACCAGGTAGGGCATACTTCCCTGAGTTGGGAGTCACCTCCCCTGCAGGATAACCCCCTACAGCCCCCTGCTCACCAGCAGCGGCCAGGGAGTCGAAGGCGCCTGGGGGGCGGCGCGGTGGGATGATGACGTTCGCCAGTGGGTCAAAGCGCGGCCGGTTCTTGTTGAGGCAGGACTTGGTGACGACATGAATGGAGACACCCAGCAGGACGACACCCAGCAGCACGGCTATGACGATGCCCACAATCATACCTGTAATGGAAAAATATGATATTTCTGATGTCACGGTAAAAGTCAATGGAAAAGTTTTATTGGAACGACTGGGAATCGAACCCAGGACTTTCAGACTCAAGAGCCAGCTGGACTGCCATAGTCATACCGCCCCTCCTGACATGTTGATATGCCTTTCCTTACTGGATTGCTACTAACAAGTTCCCGAAACACATAAAAGTGGTGTGCGTTAACCAGATGACGGCACTGTGAGGTTCGGGACGTACCTGGTGACATTGTGCCCCTTTATGATTGTCATAAGTTTTCTCAGTAGCAAGAAACTTAATGGAAATCTTGATCATCATCCAACATCCAATGCGGGGGGCACACACCTTTTTTTATGATTTGGGTGTTCAACAATTATTCATGGTGAGGGGAATTTGCTTAATGGTCACCCATGGTGAGGGGGTTTAGGTCAAAGGTGTACAGGTTTAAGAAGAATTTCTGAAAAGTGACCCTTGGTGAGAAGAATTTTGATCAAAAGTGACCCTTGTTGCGAATTCTGAATAGTAACCTATTTTTTAGGGCTTTTGCTGAAATTTCAGAAAGCTGACCATTGGTGAGGGAGATTTTGGTAGAAAGTAGACCCATGGTGAGGGAAATTGTGCTCAAAAAGTACCAGCCTCACACCTGTGTAAACTAAATACACCAAGTGCCCCTCCCGGGACCAGAATATAGTAAACTGACCTGTGTCCTTGCCACTGCTGGAGGTGGAGGCCAGGTTCTGCAGGTTGTTGTTGAACTGGTTCCTGCTCTGTTCATCATTGTTAAACGATTGCTGGCTGCTCGGGGTGGTGGTGCTGCGCGACCCAGGCCTGGACCCAGGTCTGGACCCTGGCCTGGACCCTGGCCTGTTGGGACTCCTGTTGCCCTGCTCTAAGCCCCGGCCTGGGAGCTGACCCAGAGGTGGGAAGGTGACAGGCCCATCGTCAGCATTGATCAAGGCTGAAGAACATAAACACACGGTTAGAATTCAGGAAAACGTCAGTGTTGGCTTGATCCGCACTATGTTGTAAGATATACACTATTTCTGAGGCCGGGCATTTCCAAGAGAATCAGCCAATACCTGGCTCTCCTAAGGATAGTCTTGCAGACTCCAATAGAGTCTAGCGATATTGGAGCCTGGAAAGGGAGTCAAGAATTGCCAGACTCTAGAAGGACAGTCCGGTAGCAATAGACTTAGCAACAAGTAGGGGGAAGGGTCAGACTGACGCTTACTATTGTCTGAGTGTTCTTAGATTACATGAATGCAATGCATACAATGTATGAAAGGACTATTAGGCTACTCATACAAGCCAAAGGCAATGTACTATTTCTAAAATCTGAGAAAAATGTGTCAACCCCCATTGTGTAATAACAGCCAATATGGGATGAAATGTATGATTTGCATTGTATTACACAACTGACCTTCAGCTGTCTCATTGAGGTAGGTCTACATCTATCCCTGTAAACAAAATATCAAGCGGGAATCGAGAATTTCAGAACATTTCTGGAACGTTTCTTGACTTTTTCTTGTGTCATATTCCCTGGAATTTCTTGTAGTAAATCTCGAGAAATCTTGAGAAATACACATCATCATTCTACTTGTTACAGTAAAATCTCGTTATAAGGAGCATCTTTTGGCAAGGCAAATTTGCTCGTTGTAACCAACCTTCCTTGTAACCGATTTTGGTCATAACTTGGTTACAACAAACTTCCTTACAACAAATTTTGGCTACAACAAACATATTTGATTGGTCCCGATTTTCACCCATACATTCCCATAGTAAACTTACTTCGTTTTAATGAAGTGTTATTGTTTATAACAAACTATTTTCTTACATTCAGAAATGTGATCAACAATTTTCTCAATGAAATGACTGTAATTAAGGACAAAAGCCGTAGTTCTTACAGCCCCCTTGCATAGTACTCTGTGGAAAATATTATGGTCAGGGAGATATATCCACACACTTATGATATGTCCCCTCACTAGGGAGATGTCCCCTCACTAGGGAGATGTCCCTACACTAGGGAGATGTCCCTACACTAGGGAGATGTCCCTACACTAGTCCTGAACTCGGCCTCCCCCACCCCCTAGGCACCTGTGGGAGGTGGTGGGTGACTGTGGGAGGTGCAGGACTTCTGTGCCCCCCCACCCCCCTATGCGGCTGTAGGAGGTGGTGAGCGACTGTGGGAGGTGCTGGACTTCTGTAACCCCCCCCCCCCCCTTGGCGACTGTGGGAGGTGGAGGGTGGCTGTGGGAGGTGTAGGGCCTCTGTACCCGGCCTCCCCCGCCCTCTGTACAGATGTGGGAGGTGATTTAACTGTGGGAGGTGTGAGTTTTTACCTTAGTTCAATAGCCCTCTTCATTTTTTTGAAAAATAATGAATCATTGTAAAGAAGTATGCATGAAAATCTGCTCCTTGTAAACGATTTTTGGCTAGAAATGCTCGTTCTATTGAGTTTTTTTCACTATAGAAAACTATGGAAGAGAAAGTGGCAGAGCAAATCTGCTCCTTATAAACGATTGCTCCTTATAACCGTCCTCGTTATAACGAGATTTCACTGTATTTGTACGATAACACTCAGGAAATACACATCACCATTGACATTGAACATGTCACCGGGAACGTTCACTATTCTCTCCCGTGTCTATCTTGTGTATACCATGTATACAGCTTGTGCTCTTCCTGGGAAATACACATGTTAATAACTTTTGTCATTCTTGAGTTCTGTTTGGAGCGATATTACACAACCTTACCTTCAGCTGTCTCATTGAGGTAAGCCTTCATTTCGAAGCCCCCATAGGCGATGGAGCTGTCGGTGTGGAAATATACAATCAGCTCCTCTCCTGATGGTTGAAATGCATAGTTGGGGTGACCCCACCCGCACCAGCGCAGCAGCAGCGTTGAGTTTAAGCTGTTTCCTGTAACATGACAAGATGTGTGTAATTTAAGTTTTTGTGAACTTAAAAGAAGGCTTACAAAAGCTGTCAGTGCTTAATAATTGTATTTTGATAAGTTGACAATTAATAGATATACCTTTCTGCAAGTTTTTCACAGCTTTATTTCTGACACTTTAATAGCATTTAGGAAAAGTATGCACAGTAATAAATCAGAACTTACCCTCTTAAATCCCATGACAACGTAGGGTTCGATATTGTCATGGAATTTGATAGTTATAGATTTTGAGTAAACCCCAACTTTCGTGCAGTGACTCAAACTCTTAAAATCCCATCCTTTTAATCATCCCTAATCTATATAAAATCAATATGTATACATATATAGTTGTTCTCACTAGTTCTACTCTCTGTAGGTCTATCATCTCTACAAAGAAGTGAATGTTTTCATTATCTCTAATTACTGTAAATAAGTAATTTGTCTTACCGTCCCTAATCTCTATAAAGTCAGCGACTGAGCACCCCAGGCCGAACAGAGCCTCTATAGCTGAGAACGTGACGCGGAGACGTGGCTTCACTCCAGCAACCCCAGACTTTATTATCCAGCATGCATCATGATTACTGAAATTAGTAAATTTCAATCAGTGGAGATAAGGAATCTGCGAATCTGCGATCACCCTGAATTGCTTAATAGAAGACCAAGAAGAGAACTCTTTCAATAAACTTTCAATTAATCATTCAAATCCAGTCATTACCAAGGATAACTTCGCAACTGCCCCATACAAAATCTTTATCTAGAATCTACAAAGACAAAAAAAAGTTCTAGATACCCATTGTTCTATGAATAAAGCTATCATCCATCAGTTCTCAAAGACCTTATTCCCATCTTATTTATAACACATCTTTGCATGACAATTATTAATTCAACTTACTTTTTATAGCTGTAGGGGTAGGTGCCTTCAGCACGGAAGTAGATAGGTGTGTCACTGTTCGGTATGATCTCTGTACATGTCATGGGTGGTGGAGTTAGACTGGGGAAGAAGTCAAACGCCGTGGCGCGAGCTGTTCCCACTGAAAGCATAGTGTGATAGATTAGAAAAAAAATAAGGCATCATGATTTCAAAGGCTTTTCTTAATTGCCACATGATATTTATATTGTTTGAGAGCTCTGCCCGGAGGTAGGGTAGCATATTGACTTTAGTGACTGATGGGAACAGAGGATTTCGAAAGAATAATGTGAGAATCTGAATAGGTTTAGAATGTCTTGTGTCCTGCTAACAGATGTTTTCTTGAGAAAAACATTGATTTCCATCTGATTCTTCAGCTGCAACATTACACCTCACTGTCATTTTCTGAGATCTGGCCCCACCTTCACTGATCTGCCACCTGGTGTACGTTGTGCTCAAAGCCTTTTCTGACAAACAGCAGAATCTTTTGTAGTGCAAGATACCACCACCTTTGCCAATTACCTTTCTGTATGGAATCAGTCACATTAAGCCGTGGATTGCTAGGGTGTAATGCTTTTTGCCGCTTGAATTGAGTTTAGACCAATAATGTGTTGAGAAAGTGACGTCTCTGTTATAGAATCTGACCCCTCAGAGGAGAACTCATTAGCTGACCTCTCTCTCAGAATGCAGCATAGGCTGAACAGGTGCTGCCACCTACCTGAATCATACCAAACTAATTGTGAACCAGAAATGAATTATATAGAGGGATTGCAAATGCTTTAATATGAAGGCGTAGGCATATGAAGGCGTTATATTCTCTACTTAGGACAAGTTATAAAGTAAAGTAATGGTACAGAGTAGTCATTGAACGTACATTCAGACCTAATGTGGCTCCTTGATTAATTGTCGAAAGTGATGTTACATGATTACCTCAGCTTGTTGTAGCAAAGACCCATCTCATATTTAACATCATTATAGATGTGTAATATTTCGGACTGAGGCCACATAATAACAGCAAAATCGACATAACATATCCTCTTATCAATATTTTGAGGCACACCTTTCTTTTTAATGTTAATAGATATAGTAAAACCAAAGGTACACCTACCTAGGGCAGCCACCACCAGGACTGTGAGGAGGTTCTCCATGTTGTTGTATAACGTCACACCATGCCACTGTAAGGGAACACAGACACAGTGATGAATACATGAAGATATAACACATGATACCAGGTACACGTATTTGCATAATCGTGAACAGTATAGGTCTATGATGTTTTCATAATATAATATTGTGTGGACCCAAAAGTGTCTGGCCTGAATTGACATGATTGATGTGAAGAGATGGCTGGGACTTCTCATTTGGTATGACTCCCTATTTTCTTCTTTTGCTTTCCATCTACGCAGAAGGATAATTATAATGCAATTTTAACGGAGGTTTTAATCGATTTGATTGTTTTCCAAGATTATATCATATGTAGTGCATGTTGCCAAAGTTCATCTTTTCCGGGGTCAGACAGTTTAGCAAAGTAAACACAGAACACAGAGTTGGGATTTAGCTTTGGATCAGGGTTCTCCTTACCAATGCTATACCTACATAACTGTGTGTTTAGTACGATCTGTATAGGTACATACATTATGTATAAAAAGACCATGCACAGTTATATTATTCAACACCTTCCACACAGGTAGGAGCTACACCATATAATATATACATGTACTTTCCCCTCTCCTTCCCGATGGTGATAAATCCCCTGTTAGTACTATATCAAATACAACATATACACTCGTCATCTAAATGTAATTGCTACGTAATGCAGCCTTCGTAAAACTAAACATGAAACTCTATTATGACTGCAGTCTTCCTTAATGTTTACATTTTCCTGTAGTTTAATAGTCAATCGGATTTAAGTACTAAACGTGTCCTGTACACAAGAATCAGCTGGTAGCTTATACATATGAGGCAATACAATATGAGATGTCCACCAGTGGTGACATCCTGAGGACTCCAAGAGCATGTAACCTGGATATAACAGTAAAACCCAAGAAATTGGTGTCCTTTCTCGAGAAAAACAGTTTAAAATAGAGGTAATATGAGGAAAGCTACCCACCTGTGCATATGGCTATAACGGTCTCCCTGTGTGCCTGGTACTGAGTGTGGCTGGCACCGTGTACGGTGGGGCTGCATGACCACTGTTTGCATAATGACCGTTATATAATACATAGCTTTACCTTCCTTATGCTCCAATACTGACCCCCCCCCCCCCCCACCTCCCGCCTCCTCCAGCTGCCTCTAATACTGACCACCTACCACCCGCCTATTCCACGTGCGGTGTTTTATACAGTATATACCTGGATCCAGCCCTTTGACCCACACCTGTCAAACTATTCTGTCACGAGGATCTGAGAGTAAGCTCCATGAAATAATGTTTGATGCCATCATAACCTGTTGAAAGCAGATGGATGTTTGGAGAGAGTTAACTAAGTTTCAAGTACGCATCCAGTTATTAATCGGTCAGAGAATATATTTGGTCTTTTGAGTCTGCATCAGAATGTTAACCTGTTTGTGGTGTATTATGTGTATCACACAGGCACCCTGTACGACCCCCCCCCCCCCCCCCCCCACCCACCTACCCATTCTCCTCCTGTAACCTCCAGTACCTACCGCAGTAAGGTGGGCAGTATTAATGTTATTGCTACTTGTTGACACCACAGCGGCCAACGCAAACCCAACCTTAAATCCCCAGATCAAACAAACAGTGCTTTCATCTCACAAACCAATAGTTGTACTTTAGGCACTTGGCAGAGTTCAGTGATTTTACTTTCCTTGAGATAATGTGGAAAAATCACTCTCTGTCCAAAAGAGGAAGTAGACGGATGAAAAGATTTACCCTCAGGGATTTACCATAGTCCCATGCTTATTATAGATGTGTTTGTTTTGGCTGGAGTCGTCCCCTTGTGGTACAAGGCCCATAACACGAGCACCTGACTATGCATTGCCGTCCAAGGGTGGACCAGTTATTAACATAATCCACACAGCGAGTGTTATGATGTGTACATGTGGCATAATTGCCCATTTAAGTGCACCCGTGCTTATATTCCTTGCTAACCATTGTGCGTATACAAGGATGTCATATGAAGCCTTCTATAAATAGAGATATTTTGGATTTCAAAGGGGTGCTGTCCACATTACGACAGAACATTTCAATCTTCTATAGCTACCGTAAAACCCCGGCTTTAAGACAGATTTTATTTGGTGTTTCTTTTATGCACAAGGACTTTCCCCCACAGTTGGGGGTCGTCTTAAAGAGCGGGTTTTTAAAATCTTCATTTGAGAAAATACATGAAAAAATTAAAAGAATATGTCGAAACACTGATACCATTTATGTGCCTCTACATGGGTACCCAAACTTTTGACCATGTCGCCGTGTCGATTTTTAGCATGGGCGTGTCGCTGGGTCGAATTTTAGCTATATAAGAACTTAGAGAAAAATCACTGTGGGTCGATTTTTATCCCCTTTCTGCCTGTGTCCGTCGATTTTTAAAAGGGCCGTGTCGCACGTGTCGATTTTTAAAAGGGCCGTGTCGCCGTGTCGCCCGTGTCGTTTTTTACCCATGCAGGGGCACATTTATCATAGACGTAAATACACTTTATGAAGCTTTCCTTCAATGAATTTAGAAAGTAACATGTATTCTATAATATACTATAATAAGCTCACGGAAAAGTGATCAAAAACTTGTGATTTTGGTGACTTAGAGGGGGTCTGTGGGTTGAGCCCCAAAAGTCGGGTCGTCTTAAAGGCAGGGTTTTCCAAAATGTCATTCTTATTTTGGATAAGACAAATCTTTTCCCAAAGTTGGGGGGTCGTCATAAAGGCGGGCCGTCTTAAAGGAGGGGTTTTACGGTATATGTATAAAGATAGTAAACTCATGTATTGAGACACTTACATCAATGAGTAGGCACATTTTACAAGTGTCAACATGAACTCAGTACCACCATCCTGACCCATGTGTGTGTCCCATGTTCACCAGTATTATAGATATATGTATGAAGAATGTAAACTCATGTATTGACACACATGCATCAGTCAGTAGGCACATTGTAGAAGTGTCAATATGAACTCATCCTGACCCATGGGTGTGTCCCATGTTCACCAGTAGGCTCAGTCTCATGAGTTTGTGACAATTGAAACGTCTTTGACCGGGTGTAGTCTTTGACCGGGTGTATTCTTTGACCAGGTGTAGTCTTTGACCGGGGAGTGATAAGATGGAATAAATTAGGCCTTTATAGTAAGGAAATAGGCAGCCTCGGCCAGCGCCTATCCTACATAGCAGAGGGGACGGAGCAGTGTTGGTATGGGAGTCCGAGACTGGGAAATAGGTGAAAAACTGCAATATTATGTTAATACATGTGTATTGGAAACATAAGTAAAATTTTATATATTCATATACTGAGCTTACTATGCACAGTGCAGCTGTTTAAACTCAAAGTTACATATATAAAGTGACGTCTTTGACCGGGCAGAGGGAAATAATAATATAATGCTCTACTATGCATATAATGCTCAGTATATAAATATAACAAAATTGACTGATGTTTGCTATAAAAGTGTATCAATATATGGGTACACTATTTTCCCGCTTTTTTTACTACATAGGCCTTATTTCTGCCATTTTAATGCTACCTGGTCAAAGACTACACCCGGTCAAAGACTACACAGGTTAAAGACTACACCTGGGCAAAGACGTTTTAATTGTTACAAACTCATGAGATTGAGCCAGTACTGCCAGTATACTGTTTGCCCAACATACACATACTGTAATTGCCTTTTCAACTGCAGAGTTTTTAAAAGTAGGACCCCTTTGATATGAAGAATGTCTATATTTATAAAAGGCCTTATATTATGCTCTCCCTGTATTAGCACATTGGTTAACAACGACTTTTAGAAGCACATGTGTGCTTAAATGGGCAATTGTGGTACATGTGCTCATCATAACACTCATGTATGGATTATGTTAATAATTGTTTCACCCTCGTACGGCAATGCATAGTCAGGTTGTATCATGGTTTTGAAACCAAAAGTACGTCCTTTTATACTAAAAATTTACAGTGCAACGACACTTACTTCTGACAGTGTTTCATCCGTCACTCAGCCCCCCCCCCCATTTAACCTCCCCCTCAGCCTACCACTCAGACTCCCACTCAGCCCCCCATTTAACCACCCACTCAGCCTCCCACTCAGCCTCCCACTCAGCCCCCCATTTAACCACCCACTCAGCCTCCCACTCAGCCTCCCACTCAGCCCCCCATTTAACCACCCACTCAGCCTCCCATTTAACCACCCACTCAGCCCCCCATTTAACCACCCACTCAGCCTCCCACTCAGCCTCCCACTCAGCCCCCCATTTAACCACCCACTCAGCCTCCCATTTAACCACCCACTCAGCCCCCTATTTAACCACCCACTCAGCCCCACATTTAACCACCTACTCAGCCCCCCATTTAACCACCCACTCGGCCTCCCACTCAGACTCCCACTCAGCCCCCCATTTAACCACCCACTCTGCCTCCCACTCAGACTCCCACTCAGCCCCTCACCCCGCATTTAACCTCGCACTCAGCCCCCTCCCCCCCCCCCCCCACTGGCCTGCTACTCAACCTCCCATTCAGCCTTTCAGTCTCATCCTCAATCTGTCTCTGAGCATTTCGATTCTCCCTCTATGTTTCCTATTATGACTTTCTTTCTGACCTTCTTTCAGTTTCAGTCTCTATCTGACAGTCTCTCTTAAGGTTTCTCTCGCAGTCGACCTTCCTCCCGCTATCTTTGTAACGGTTAGTCACCCTCTTTGATTTTCTATACTTTTCCGTCCTTCTCTCCCCTATTGTATAAATAGTCATGTTACAGTTTGTAGCTCAGCCCTCAGAAATCTTATTTGAGCAAGGTAAGCACTGCTTGGATCGTTTCACAGACCCAAATGACAGATGCAACACCCACCCCTGCAGTCCGATATGTGAACCCTGTGTCGTAAACGACCTGCTCTGTGATCTCCTCCTCTGACCCCACAGTCAGCCATTGTTATCCTGCTTTGATCTGCTCTACACTCACCCCTAGTGTAACCATGGCAACAAGTGCAGCCATCTTTGATGTAGGTTGTACCGTCCATACATCAGGGGAGATAGGGGCACTCTGGGGGCAGATGAGACAACAGAGGAGAGTGGGTGACAGAGCCACAGAGGAGAGGCAGGTCATCTACAGGCTGTGTTCCTGTTTTATATGGTTTAAATAGGGTGCATCAAACATCCCTTGGCACTAAATTGCCTTTGAACTTACTTAATGACCCTTTAAAGTGAAAATGTCCACTGGGAAACTATCAAACATTCCCATTGCTCATCATTTGTATAACATTCTCAGCAATGTGAAAAGGTTGTTACATTCTTACTAGTCTTAGCTCGGCTAGCTCTACAAAAGGGGTTGGGTGAAGAGAGAGACAGCCAGTTCAAAATGTCATACAGTGATGATTAGCTGGATGATTGGGTAACAGGGTAAGTAGCCTATGTTACCAGAGCGCATGTCTGACCTAGGGCAGGTTGTAACTCTGTCTGCTACCACTAGGTGTCTCTTACTACACCTCATTAGTGTCAGATAAAGGCCACCAGGGGCCAGCACCTTAGTGTATGTTACACACACCAGGGGGCAGTCCTCATGGCGGCAGACATCAGCTATTAGCTGGCATTACCCAGCATCCTCAGATAGCATTGCCACTTTCTACAGACCACACTCTCCAGGCAGATATTTTCTAGTTTGACAGGCTATTCATGGGTGTAGTCGTGCCATGTATGGTGCCTCTGACCCATTGCTGTGTGTGTGTAGCTAGATGTTGCCAATCGTGGCAGAAAACAGTAATGGTGTAAATTTCTGAATGCTAACTAATCCCGGCTGTACACCTGCACTTGCTATGTAGCAGCACTATAGTGTACACTGTGAATGACAGTACCTCCTCAGAGGTCCATATGCCATCTACTTAATGAATGGTCAGGGTCTAAGAAATCCTTGTGTCCCAGTCCCTGTTAATTCAATTAGTTACTATGCTGAACCCATGAACAATAAGGTGGCATAGCCCCAGTAATAAGGCAGGATCGGCCTGTGTGACAGATTTATTTAACCATAGAGATATATCTTTTATGTCCTTGATTTAACCAACTAATACTAGATATAGAATACCAGGCCATTAATCATATTTTACAGTGTTGCCTCCATAAGGGGGACCCTCATGTCATCTCCAAGAAATGCAGACAGCAACTCGAGATCAAAAGAAAGACATCTGTCCCGGCAACAGCTGGTTGAGCCCTGCTCAGAAGAAAACACTTATTGGTAATGGCAGTGCTTCCAGTAAAGGATTACTGGTGGAAATGTGCAATAAATTGTGCAACTTCTTGGTGGAATCTGGGACGACAGGCTCTTTCAGACATCTTGCTGGAAGGATAGGAGGGTGTTAGTGAAGGAGAGCAGAGCAATGATATAGGCAGGATAACAACTTTCATGTTATCACTAGACAACATGCTACGGAAATGTGTTGTGACAAAGGGAAAAAAGTGTTTACATACTGTCATGTACATATCTATTGAAAATGTCAGAAAGTGTAACATCTCTGAAAGTAGAATATGTTGCTTCTCGTTTTCCTAAAATTGTTCTGAAGTTTCCTTTTTTATCTTAATACAATGATTATTACCCGTTCACTGTCTGACACTTCTCACTGCATAATCATTACTTCTCAGCTTCCTCGTCCTCGTCCCCTATCTATAAAGAGAAACTACTTGATATGCAATAATCCGTTCCGTACCTAAACTAAATTCTATACATGCGACCTCACTTTGCCACTATATTCTTTCTTGTTAATTCTTTTCTGCTTTTCTGCAGTCCTGATTAATTCCTTGGTGCATCTGTATTCCCCTAGACTAATGACCAGGTTTACACTATCTATATGTATGAGGGCCAGGCACCCCCACTCAATAGAAAAAGAATATTTATACTGTGAGGAAATTATGGATTTTTTTCTATTTGGCTCACAAAGCTGCATTGAGATGGATCTGACCACATGCTGCCCAAAGTCAGCACAGATTCCTACTGATTAGATTCTCAGAGCTAAGCTATTGAATAAACACAAAATAATCGATTTTCCGCTGAGACCCTGTCCTTAGGCAGGCAATACGTCTTTCACTGTCTCTTTACAGTGTGATTTACTGTGTAGCTAGGTGTGATTTAATCATCATAAGGGCCTCTTTTACCGCATCGGCCTCACCTTGCAGCCATTGGCACCCTTTGACCCTTGCTCCTTGTTGAACCTATAGAGCCATACAATGGCCACAGCAAACAGATCTCTGGGAATATACTACGTCTGAATAAAATGTGTTGATCGCATCATGAGTTCAGTAGAACTGTTTTCTGTCATCACTTGAGTATTAACAATCACTATGTATCTCTCCTAGTCATATTGCAGAAGAAAAAATGGACTAATGGAATAGAAATATGTTTATTTATTTCACCACATGATTATGAGTCTGATAACTCCCCCCATTAAGGAAACATATATGTAAAATGGTTTCTACATAATATGGCAAACGATAGAAGGTATGAATTTAATTATTTCGCAACTGATTAAGTTAAGACATTGATCCATGAGTAACACTCTCAGCAAAACAATGCATAGTTTTCCCTGATTATACAACCTGTTCTTGGACTGTTGCACATGACTCTTCAATATGTTCTGATGCTCTTCTCACTTTGCAGGATCGTAGAAGACGAACCAATGTCTGCCTGAACACAGACCCAGTAAGGCAGTACAGCAGGAAGTTTATGCTATGATTCAAAAGGTTCAGTCTCATCATAACTTTACCCACTATGTAGTATGGCGATATCAGACCTGTTCCTAGTAACTCTGACACTGTACGGATGATGTGCATAGCTCTTGCAGGTAAAGTAGTTAGTGCGAAGACAATGCACACAGCAAACATTGTCATCGTCAAATTATTGTTTATATTGGTTCCTTGTTGGGAAGTTTGATGCTTGAGTCTGAACTTTCTTTTATAATTGATCTTTTTCAGTGTCAGCACATTTAAGACAGAGATAATACAAAGCGGTATGATGCAGTATACGAATCCAAGTAATAATGAATATATTGTTTCAATTAGAGTCCCTGATCCAAATAACCAACAAGAATTTATTCCATTATCTGTGCTAATGTGACAGGTAAATAAAAGTGGCAAGTCAACCATACACATCATCACAAATAGCATTATAATTGCAAAGCCAGTTTTTCTCCTTGTACAGTATATATGTGCTCTCAAAGGCCTGAATACAGCTATGGCACGTTCAATAGATATTGCCACAATTAGCCATGAGGACATATTAGAAGCTAAATAAGACGCAAATGAAAATATGCGACAAAGCCACAGTGATGAGGATTGAGGGAGTAGGTCAAATATTCCGTCTTGCAGGAGAGCAAAGGACCATAAGGTGAGGTTGTCAAAGACAGCAAGGACCAGCAGCAGGATCATGAAGACAGAGGCCCTCATGAGGGAGCCATACACTATCACAATGATAACAAGACTGTTCAATATGGTCCCGAGAACACATATAGTTTGTGTCGTTATTAGCCAAGGCATAGTTCCATACTGATATATAGCTGCTGTACTATTTCTAGGCCTGTTGAGATCTTGTCTAGCATCTGAAACTGACGTTATGTTATCCATGATATATGATGTATGATATGACAGTTTTCTTCTATAACATTATTCCCTCAGATATCCAAGGATTTATAATGGATCACTGTACATAGCTAGCAACAGGGTCTTCCAAAGGACCATCTGCAAGAAGAAATTGCGACAGGATGATGAATCGCTGTACTGTTTCTATTGACATATTACAAAGATAATGTTACCTCTTTATATTTTATGCATTAATCAGCATGAAATTCAAGTTGTGTAAAGTCTAGGTTTCTCCCCTTCATGTATGTGATCTTTGACATGTTATTTTCAATAATGCTAATTACATTTCTTTCTGAAACTTTCCTCCAAAAGGCCAACAATATGGTGTTACAAGCTACATGGTCAGAAGGTCTACCAATCTACTGGATGTATCTAATCTTTTTCATTATTTACTTTACTTTTAGAAATTCTAGGGAATTCTTTACATTGCATGGAAAGCATTTACATAATTATTCACACTGCAAACCTCCCTTAGACGTTCCTACAATGGGTCAGGATAGAAACACTTATTTATGTTGGTCTTCTCAGTATGAGAGAGTTTCTGAAAAACTTGGAATCAGAATTTATTTAGAATAGGATAACACACATGAAAACACATGAATTCTGGATCTCATGAATATTAAGGCTGTCAGTGTCAATAATAATTTGAATTGTCAACCCAAAAGTGTAAATATCTCAAGTCCCTCTGTCCATATTTTTACCTGTGACTTATGCCTTAGTCATTCTACAGCGCTGTGAACCGAGGAAAGCCTGAAGGAACAAGCATGGACCGTGCCCTGTATTAGTTGCATGAATTCTGTAACTGCCTATTTAACCATGTGTGTCTTTTTGTGCAAACTGTGTAGTATGTCTTCCACAGAAAAAGAAGTTTGATGTTTTATTTTTAAAAATTTGAAAAATAAGACGTCAAACTTGGCAGTATAGTGGAAACAGGGTTACTTTGTACCACCAGGTTCAGCACCAACTTTTGAGTATACACTATATATACGTTTATATATATATATATATATATATATATATATATATATATAAATATATATATATATATATATAATATATATATATATAATATATATATATATATATATATATATATATATATATATATATATATATATATATATATATATATATAATCTTACTAGTTTAACACAACTGCTTATATAACGCTGTATGTTATATGTGAAATGCCCCATTCAGATGTTAGCACCTATAATTCGATATCAATATAAGGCTTCTGTTTCATATCCAGACCCCAGGTAAATCATCTCAATACCAAAGTTAATTATGCATGCTTAACGAGTCCTTTGGTACCCAAACAAAGAAGGTGTTACTACCTGGTACAAAATATTTGCTAACAACTACAAATATCCCCATAATATCAAGAGAATCAGGCTGTAAAAGTCGTCAAACACGTGGTTATTGATCATTCACATGGAATATCTTATTTATGAAATATAGTGCAGAAGAAATCAGTAGATATTCCATACTGGTAGCCAATGTTCAAACACAGGAAACAATGGTTCATCAGCCTTTATTCCTGCTCACTCCTTGCAGCTTCTTGCAGCTTATTAAAGTATGAAGCCCTGGATTACTGCAGTCCCAAGGGCCTGATTCATCATCTGTATCAGAAGAACCTCCTTCACACAAAGACCTGTACCATACAGAGTCATCACATACTTTAGTTCTCCCATTAGTATTCTGCAACAGCCTACCCCTTCTGTCCCACTCTCCATGCCAATTCTCTCTATCTTGTTTCCCCTCCTGCTCTGTCTTTCCATAGCTCACTTCTATGTCTCTGTATTCATAAAACGTACCTTGTGTACATAGCACTGCTGGTACATGGGTGATTACTTCTGCTTTAGTGGAAAGCTCAATATGATGTCAACTTCAGGTAGACTTGGCCGGTGGGGAGGGGGGTGAAAACTAACCCAAGCCAGTAGATAATCTGGCCAAAACTAGCATGGCTTTGAGATCAGATATTTAAAGAAAAACAAATCTCCGACAGCATAAATTCACTCAAATATCCAGAGGCACAATGCAAACCTCTGCCGGGAAGTATCTGAGCCCCATGCTGTGAGCCCCTGTAGTACAATATGTGAACCCTGTGCTGTGATCACCATCTATCTGTGATCTCCTGCTCTGACCCCACAGCCAGCCATTGTTATCAAGCTTTGATCTGGTCTATATTCACCCACTATTGCAACCATGGCAACGTGTCTGGCACCTTTGATGTTGTATGTGGCCGTCTATTAAAGGTTGTAGTGGGCAGATAGTAGCAATCTCAGGGCAGATGAGACAAGGGACCGAGTGGGAGAGAGAGGTACAGAGAGCAAGGAGGTCATCTACTGTCTGTGTCCATGACTGATGAGGGTGTTGTGTGAGGTAGAGTGCACCAAGCACACCTGAACCAACA
This sequence comes from Harmothoe impar, assembly GCA_947462335.1. Lineage (NCBI taxonomy): Eukaryota > Metazoa > Annelida > Polychaeta > Phyllodocida > Polynoidae > Harmothoe > Harmothoe impar. The sequence continues at coordinate 21,869,209 of OX381711.1, forward strand.
GAGAGCAGCAAATAGTCTAGTATCAAATTTGCAGCTTTATTTGATCAGAATAGATGACCACGAACATTAGTACTTGTTGTGAGAACTAACCCTTTTCCATTTTATGTTCAGAGATTGTACTAATCTGACTGTACTGGCCAGTTTAAATACCGAATTTTAAATAGTGAGTCCCTGTTATCCCCTGCATTCAGGGACCTGCACCTACAATTATGAGCCCTTTAAAGTGAGATTCAGGGTTTACTTTTGAGACACATGCACCTTATTACGAAATTAATATTGGTTTGCATTGGTGAATTATAAACACAGCTCAAAGGATCAGAATGGTTGGAATACAGAAACTACACGTTTGGAGCAGATCCGATGGCTTTGGTCCCCAACAAATTAAGCTTGAGAGAAACTATTCTGGAAAAATGATCTTGGACATAGAAGGTATATAAGAGCTTCTGCAATGGATCTCTATAGGAATATTCGCCATCACTATCATATATACTCCAAGTCCTGTATGTATGAATGTGAATGAGATATACGAGATGGAGTTCAAATTAGATTGGGTGAATCATTGGGTGGGTAGCCTACATTACTATGGCACATGTTTGCAATGATGTGTATCTTACTGTTGTTATTTTTTGTTGGTCACAGCCCCAGGGAACACCACCTTAGTGTCTCTTACACAAACCAGAGGGAAGCATCGATGACTCAATACACCAGTAACTAGCTGACATTACTCAGTATATTCTAGTATAACTGTCTCCAAGCATATACATTTATACATGCCAGTTATAAGGCAGGTTATTCACATCATAGGGAAATTTATGGAGCTCTGCCCGCTGCTGTATGTGTATGTAGATGTTGTCAAGGTGACAGAGTCCATTATTCCATGTTTCTACTAGGCACCCTGCTACCAAAAGGTAACGGGCGGAAAACCAATCAATCACTGACTAACTGTAAATGTGTCTGGGAATATCAATAGTAATTGGAGGAGTGGTTGTGTAAGAGATTTATACTATAATCATAAAGGATCTGAAATGGATGATTGGGCTAGATAAAAGTGAACACAGATATTCAAACAGGCAATTTCTCTCTTCCACTACCAGATTTACGTATCCACTGTAATGATGAGAAGGTGTTAAGTCTGACAATGAAGATGATGCTGATATGCCCCTAAAACCTATTCTGAAATTTCTAGAATAGCTTTGGATCCCCAATGCAGACTACAGCAGACCATACCAGGTACAACCATACAATAATTTCCTTCGATATGCACCTGTTATACCATGTTGAAAGTACTAGTGGGCAAATATTCAGTCAGTGAGTCCGGTTGTACCCTGAACTTTAAGCCATACTGAGAATATAAAATAGTATCCACTGACAACACAGACACCATTCATTATGAGGACTTGGTTCTTTACAGACCACTCTTACATTACATGGCTATGGAGCCTGCCATTCTGATCATTTATTCCCCGATTTAGTGTGGTTGATGACCTGGGCAGGGCTTGGTGAGTAGGTCATTATAGACATGTAGCTCTATCCCTGCTCCAGCCGCCACTGACTGCCTCCATATACCATCTTACAGTAATCATTATCCCCTCTCTGTCTGAGACTCTCTGACTGTCCACTCTTTATTGCTTAGTACCAATACCTCCTCACCAGCTTCATAACTACCCAAGTACCTACCTGCTTCTAGGTGCACCAACATTTCTTGTTCTGAGCTAAATTCCATATGCCACTTTATCCTTTCACCATGGTACAAAGTAGCCAATTCTTTTTCTCTAATCATTTACATTTACTATCTGTTACCTGCTCTTCTCTCACTGCAAACTCTTTCTTTGCTAACATTCAGTCATTGCTGCTTTTCCTAGCAATGATTGGAATTAACGCCGTCTGTTAAGTGCATTAGCGACAGCAGTCTCCCCCCCCCATATTCTACTTATAGCCATACAAGCCAACTAATCAATGGCAAAAGAATATATTTCTCCATCGTGTGCCCCACTGTGAATTGACACTTACACAATGATCCTTGCTGTCAGTATGGATTTCTATGGTGTATATCACATTGACTTTCAGATCTTACCTATTGGCTATTGGATATACACAAACAAATATTTCTCTACGACACCCGGCCTTTATGCATGTAGTTATTATAAGTCCTGCTTTGCCTCTTTGTAGTGTGATTTATTGTATGCATAGGTGTGATTATATCACCATGTGAAGTAATTTGATCAGATCATCACCTGGATGTCTCGAGCACTCTTTGACCCTATCCCTGCACCCTGCTCAACCTTGAACCTAGGGACCAATAAAACAGCCAGAGCAAGCAGATCTCTGAGGATGCACCAAGGCTACCTGCTGCGTGTTTTAATCATAGATCATGTGCAAAACATCAACAAAGGCTTCAATGAAGGTTAGTGGTTATTGTGATATAGTTTCTTCCCTTTTCGATCACAGTTCCATGCCTCATTGTTTGGAATGTCATTGGCTAACAATTTAGTCAGGTTATTGATGAGGGAGTTAATAAGGAAAACAACAATGTTTGATATATTCACTCTCTGGAATGTCCACGCACCCGTAGTCCTACTAATGGAGTAATATGAAGCAGACCATACAGAAGGCATATATATCCATATAATATGTCATACATGTACAGTGTTTCTGTGATTCACTTTGTGAGGAATGCTAAATACTTCTCCATGTGACTTTCCTTCTCTCGAATAGTTTTTTTACGCTTTCTATCAGAAGCTCTATTTCCATGGCATTAACTAGCTTGTCGCAGATGCAATAACACCCGGGTGCACGAAATATACAGAGGTACTGCACATGCAACATTTTCACACCATATAACAGGGGAGTTGTTGGGATGTATCAACACACACATATATATATAGGGTAAAATGTGTGTTACTTATGGCTGCATATGTATGCACAGCATCTGATTTGCCGCAGCAGTGCCATGCTTACCTTAGTATGAATAAAATACAAGCTTTATATGATAGAGGTGCATCGTGTTGAAGCCGGGCAGCCAATCAGAATACTGACAATGAAATAATAATAGGCAAGGCACTACAGGAAGCACAATTGTGATAAAGATATGTGGGATCAATCAAAACCTGGCTACCTTGATACTTTGCAATCCCTAGTATCTAACGTCATGGCACCCAATATATCAGTCTACAGGTATATTACAGTGCCTGCCAATGTCAACCAATTTCACACAATGTCTATCAGCTCCTTCTGGACATTCGGAACACCTCTCAGTATTACCCATTGAGTACAGTTAGAAGTGACTGCAACCTAACATATCACTTCTGGCTTGTCCGCTTGTAATTGAATCTCCCTAGTGGCAATCTCAGATGCTACTTCCTGTGTCATAAAGCAACCCCGACCCAGCACCCAGTGACGTATAGGGGCGTTCCCTACTCACAGCGAGATACTGCAGGATATCATGAGATCTCTGTAGATACCTTACTGACAGAGCCTAGCAAGTGGGGATTGACGACCAAACAGCTTCTGCTGACTCCTGAAACACAGTCTAGACCCCAATTACTGCTCATCTCACCAATGGGAGGGGGAATTTACTCTTTTCAATCACTCATGGATGCTTAGAAAGGATGCAGGCATACTGACTGTGGTGTAGTGAGTCAGGCTGGAAGAGTCTGTACTGATGTCACCAAAGTTTGTGCCCAGCTTTTATGCCTCCTCAATTTAGGATTAGTGCCAGTTTGGGGGGAGACACTGAGCTTGTTAACCACTATAGGTGGGTCATTCATCTCCTCAATGGACCTTTTGAACAGCAGGATAGTCTGGGAGTGTCGGAGCTTCTGAGAGGAGGTAGATACACCCTCAGAAAAGTGAGAGTCATTGTCGCTATAACTACCCTCACCTGAGAGCCAGGCAGTGCCTGACCCTCAGGTGAGGGTAGTTTTAGCGACAATTGCTTGACTTTCAGGTGAGGGTAGTTTTAGCGACAATGACTCTCACCTCTCTGTGTGTGTAGCTGGGGAGTACGGAGGAAGAAGTAGGGAAGGTTATATTTGTGAGACTACTGATAGTGACTGTAATGGAACAAGAGGAATACTTGAAGAGAGAAAAAAACCTTTTTAATAATGAATGATCCCTGCACGTTACTATACGGGAGGACAACCTCAATTTCAATAACCAAAGTGATTTCAACCCCTCTCGCAGGTCGGGGACCAAAACAACTTTTCAAGCCATTGACACAGAAATTCACCAACCCCTCCCTGTTGTTAAAAAATGACCACTCGCTAAGTATTAAATGTTACAAAATATAGACAGTATCAATTTTTGGTTAAGAAACAAAGGCTTGATCCGTTTTAATTTCTGCAACCTCTTCCAGCTTTTTGAAAGATGAATCATTGAGTTACTGCAGCCCCAGGGGCCTGATTCATCATCTGTATCAGAAGAACCTCTTTACACACAGCGCTGTACCATACAGACTCATCACATACTGCCCTTGTTGTCTCTGATCTGTATTCTTCAGCTGCATATTGCCCCCTCTCCCTCTGCATGTCACATCCTGATTGGATTCCACAAAGGCTCATATATATAATAGGGCCTGCCCACCTTAATGGGTGGGACAGGCTCAATTCACAATTTTGATACAGTTTTGATGTACTTAAACAGTCAAACATTTCCAGACAGAACACACACCTCTGCAAGGAAGTACCTGATCCCGTTGCTGTGTTCCCTAAGGGTACAAGGTGTAAACCCTGTGCTGTGATCCCCCAGCTCTCTGTGATCTCCTGCTCTAACCCCACACACAGGCAGTGTTGTCTTGCTTTGATCTAGTATATATACTCACCCCTATTGTAACCATGGCAACAAAGCTGCAGTCTTTGATATTGTATGTGACCAACTATTAAGGTTGTGGTAAGCAGATAGGGGCCATCCCAGGGCATATTGGACAAGGCGATAGAGTGACAGGCAGAGCTACAGAGCTGCAGAGAGCAGGAAGGTCATCTACAGTCTGTGTCTTTGAGTAATACGAATGCTGTGGGTGTGGAGTACATCAAACAGAATCGTGCAACAACAAACTTCCAGGAAAAGCCTAGTGCCGAAACAGTAGTGTGTTTAGAGACTTGTATTTCAAGACATGGAAGTGCTAGTTATCAAAGAAGGCTCATTAAAAGGGGAATTTAGTTTTACAACTTTTACATGAAGTCTCACATAGCATAACATGTTTGGCTAGCTGTAATAGGCACCTGAGTGAGGAAAGATAGAGACAAATCTGACATTTCAGCAAAATTCGGTTTCCAAAATATGCAAATTTTAGTGTTGTAAACAAATACCCATTGATCTAAGTTTTGATATGATATTTATATCATTTTTGTATGTAAAGTGACTCAAAAATGAGCACTGAACGTCAAGACAAGTAGGGAATTATGATAATTTCTGTTGCTTTTTGCGGGCAGGATCTGTAGCAGAAATGGAATTGGGCAAATGATTGGCCAGGTAGCCTACATTACCAGAGCGCATGTCTGCCCCGGTGCAGGTTGTAACTCTGCCTGCTACCACCAGGTGCCTCTTACTACACCTCATTAGTGTCAGATACAGCCACCAGAGGGTATAACTGTAGTGTGTGATACAGCTACTAGGGGGCAGCCCTGGTGGCCGGGGAGGCCGATAACCACCTGACATTACCCAGAATCCTGAAGTAGCAATGCAACTTCCTGTACCACACTCTCTAAGCAGATGTGTTTAGTAAGGAGCTGAATACCTATGCCAATATCTATCCTATCTATGATAGAGTGTCTTTGTAAGTTGTTCATGTTATTACTGATACTTACTTACAACAGTGTTCAACATATGACATAGGGTACTGATGTGTTAGGGCACAGAGAGGAATACATATTATGGTAGTTTAGATGTATGTATATATGTATATGTATACATGTATGTTTGTCTATCATGATAATAAGATATGGAAAACAGGATTCATTATGCATGTGTTTTACTCTGTTTGGAGTTTTTCTCAGATATGTGTCACTTCTCTTTTTCTATAAGATTATGGAGCCTGGCTGTGATGTACTTACAACTGTTATCAGAGATAGTTGACTTTACTATGTGCAAAGAGAGAGTCAGAGAGAGGGTGAATGAGAAACTAAGCAAGAAGGTAGGCAGATGCATAGGCCTCTAGAGAGAGAACTTTTAAAGGAGGAAATAAGTGGAAGCAAAACTGCCTATATATAAGGTCATGAAATTACTTCTCAACTGTAAAGTGTTTGGTTGATATAGTTCAAAAGCGCCTGTTATAACTACAAGGGTTCACACAGAATCTTCCCAACTGGGGGTTATATCACGAGCTTTTGCTGTGAGCATTTCTTTACAGATAATATTATAATACAGCATGACAGGTTACACCCACACAGAAGCACTACATGGTGTCGGGGTAAGAGATGACAGACAGGATCTTTGTTGATGCTGTATATGTGCAGGGTACCTACCTGACATGGTGTGTGATGGATGACAGGGGGGAGGGGGTTAGTAGTGTTTGATGTGTGACAGGAGGAAGGGAAAGTAGCATGGACAAAGACGTGGGACAGCTTTGGTGTAATTACTAAGAAAATATACTGATTTTTGTCAACTTAAGTACCTGGCTTAGGTTGACTTTAATACTAATGAGTCAGAACATAGGAGGATAATCTTTCTGCAGATATATTCTGTACATATGTGACATGTACTGGGAAAAGGGACCTTAGAGGATCCTGCACTAAGGGCTTTTTTCACAGATCGTGTCACATATATTGCCTTCATAAACCCTGTCTGGGTACACCAATTTGTGTCTAGCCATGTCTTACCTCTGCCCTACAACAGGTAATCTGACTATCCTCCTCTCAACTCCCATCCCCATTTTTCTATATCCTACATTGAAATATGGAGGTCAATATAAAGTATCCATGACGGCTCAGTCTATATCGCCTGGATATCCGACCCTACTCACATCACATGGCACACTCATAGTGAATCAGCGCCTTCCCCTCTCCGCATCTGACATGCGCTAGGCCAATCAGACTGTCAGCGGCAGTGTGTATCTATAGCTTTATCTGCTATTGAACAAGCTCCTACACTACTCATTACTTCCTCACTGCCTAGTCCACTCTCACTGAATGGAAGCGTGGAGAGGTATTATTGTCAGCTACCTTCTTGCACTATTCATTCCTACCTAAGGCCCCTAAACTTGTTTATCATCACCTTTAGGAGAACAGAGGTTCTAAAAATAAATGTGTTCTTTTCTAGAATTAGAATTAATCTGCGGAAGTTGCATGTATTGTCTTAGAATTAGTGTACCTTCACTCCTTGTCACACCCTTTAAGGCACTCTGTAACACAGAATATGTATCCTCCTGCAATCCAACATATTGCTTTGGTTTGTCCCTCCTTATTTGAGTCCCCCTAGTGGCAATACCAGACCCTACTTCCTGCATCATAAAGCTCTGCCTACCCTCCACCACGTGACTTATGGGGGAGTTCCCTACTGGCAGCGAGATACTGCAGGATATCGTGAGATCTCACTTGATACCACATGATACCACACTGACAGACTCCAGTTCATGTGGGGATTGACCGAACAGCTTCCGGTGGCTCCATGAAGCCCATCCTAAACCCCAATTACTGCTCACCTCACCAGACAGGGGTCTAACACTCTGTTAAATCAATCAGAGGTAGGTGAAAGAGATGCAGGCAGCGTGAATACAGTGTACGGTGAAGTGAGTAAGACTGGAAAGTCTTCATGTAATCCTTAATATAACCATCAGAGGTGGCTCATTTATCTAACAGATGGACACTTAGAACACCTAGAGTGTCAGGGGCTTCTGAGAGGACTGAGGGGTAGATGATGGGGGACTACACAGGGTGCAGGGGACAGTTCGGTCATAGGTAATGACTGTAAGGAAGACTGGAAGAGAGGGAAACCGACCATTTGAACCAATGTGAATGTTCAAGTACACAGAAAATCTAAATGCTCCAGCCCTCAGTCTGCAGCGGCTATCCTAGGTAAGTAATTAGGACATTGGTCAGGCATGACCAAATGCTATTCAAAAATGACTGAGGAAAAACAATCTATGTAAGCAAAGGACTTAGCCTAACACTTATTAAAATGGAGAATACTGAGGGGAGTTAGTCACCACTGACCACCCTGCCAATATCAACGAACCTAGGTTGGTAATATAGGGAGCCAGAAAATGACGAACAAGGTAAGGTACTACTGACCGATTTGTTACCTAAACCTGACTAAGTTCTGGAGCCTAAAGGTTACCAGTGTATTCATTGCCAAACTGATTGTGGAGATCTTTGGAGCCCTTTCAATCACTTTAGCAGGAAAGACTAGAATCTCCATGTTCAGCATTCTTGTCAATGTCTCCTGGTGGAGGCAATATGTGCATTTTTATTCTGCATCTGCTGACAGGAGGCAAGGTGTGCCTGGTTAATCTGCATCTGGAGCTGTGAGGATGACAGCTGTAATCCAGCAACCATTTGTAAGGTAGCCAGCCTCCTTGATATTTCAGACCCTGTCTCTGTGGCAGGAAGCCATGGTTTTGTTTACTAGTATTTACTATTCCTTTTACTACATAATCTTTGTGGTATTAGTCTTTTGAGTTAGGAAATAACGATATATTACAAACAGACAATAGTAGGGCTGGGTTGAGTTTCTGTAAATGCCACCACACAAATAATGTAAATGTCCTGGGCCTTTGTCTGCATAGTATCTCAGGTTAGTGATAGGAATATTAGTCAGTACTGACCAACTCATATTCAAAAATGACTGAGGCAAAACAAAATATAACTAATGCCTTACTCAAAAAGACTTAAAGATTTAGCCTAATACAAATGGAATGACTAAGGAGAGTTGGTCAGTGCTGACCAACCTGACGTTATTGATTTATAACATTGGTTGGTTGGTTAGGGAGCTAGATAATGACTACTTACTTTCATACTTTCTTTAGGTTTATCACACAAATTTGATACATTTCATATGACATATTTTACAAAACGATGAGAGTACAGCTTAGTAGCCAAAGACACACATAGGCCACAATAGTTTATCAGCTTTAATGCCTGCTGAATCCCATAGCTTCTTGCAGCTTATTCAAGTATGAATGCATGATTTACTGTAGTCCCAGGGGACTGATTCATCATCTGTATCAGAATAACCTCCTTTACATAAAGACCTGTATCATACAGACTCATCACATACTGTCATTTCCTTCCTGAATTTGTATAGATTTCCCTTGCTTTCCGCCTGCTCCTGTGTCCATAAGTAATGAGGGTTTTGCCTGGGTGTAGATTGCATCTAGCATACTTGAGCAGCAAATAGTCTTATATCAAAGTCATAGCTCATCACATACTGTCATTTCCTTCCTGAATTTGTATAGATTTCCCTTGCTTTCCGCCTGCTCCTGTTCTCCATTTCACCTCCCCATGCCTCTTCACTTCCTCCTCTACATCTTTAGACAGCCTGCTTCCATAGCTCTGGGTTCATAAAATCCTTTGTGCACACAATCATTATTTGTAAACTACTGCTTTAGTGTCATAGTGAAAAGTGCAATATGAAATGTACTTCAAAGACTGGGAAGAAGGCAGTAAGTATTCTGTTAGCAAATAAATAATCTGACCAAAACAAGCACTATTTGGGAAATATTTACTGCCTCTATAGATGCACCCAAATACTCAAATATCCTTAGGTACAATGCAAAACTCTGTAGGAAGGTATCTAAGGCCCGTCCGTGCTGTGATCTCCTGCAGAACCATATATGTGAACCCAGGTCTATGATCACAACCCATCTGTGATCTCCCGCTCTGACCCCACAGCCAACCATTGTTGTCAAGCTTTGATCCAGTCTATACTCGCCTCATATTGTAACCATGGCAACACAGCTGCCATCTTTGATGTTGCATGTTATCATCTATTAAAGGTTGTAGTGGGTCGATAGGGACAATCACAGGCAGATAAATAAGCCTGAGTGGGAGGGAGAGCTACAGAGAGCAGGAAGGTCATCTGCATTCTGTGTCCATAAGTAATGAGGGTTTTGCCTGGGTGTAGATTGCATCTAGCATACTTGAGCAGCAAATAGTCTTATATCAAAGTCATAGCTTCATTTCATCTCACAGTATCAGACGGCCATGTTTACATAGGTAATAGTTTCGGCATTTAACATGAGTATTGACATTGGCCTCTTCACCCTTTGTGGGCGAGCATTAACTATAGTTGATGCCATTGCAGGGAAAGCATCAACTACAGTTCATGCCTCACAGGGCGAGCATTGACTGCAGTCATCATGGCATTCAACAAAGCCACATCCCTAGAATAATTCCTAAAAGTCCTGGTATGCTCTGGCCAAACTTATCCAGGAACTCATTGTATACTACTTGTTTAGATTGTTTGATTAATTATCTATGTTCCCCAGTAGGCTCATACCAAGTAGGTCCCATGGTACCAGACATTAGGCTGACAGTGACATATGAAGACACACCTGATTCCTAGACATAGACAGTAGAAATGTACTCCTATAATGGAGCTCTCTGGGAAAGTCTGCTGCTACCTTAGGCTCCCGTTAACACTAGGACAAACCCAAGTCCTGGCTGTGTGAACGGGGATGAGATGGAGCTCAGATGAGATTGGGCAAATCAATTGGCTGGGTAGGCTACTTTACCAGTGCACTAGTCTCCTCCCAGGGCAGGTTGTAACTCTGCCTGCTACCACCAGGTGTCTCTTACTACACCTCATTAGTGTCAGATACAGCCACCAGAGGGTATAACTGTAGTGTGTGATACAGCTACTAGGGGGCAGCCCTGGTGGCCGGGGAGGCCTATAACCACCTGACATTACCCAGAATCCTGAAGTAGCAATGCAACTTCCTGTACCACACTCTACAAGTAGATATAATGCTAGGTAGGCACTAGAAAATACTTTAGAAATTTAGATGTGGAGACAGTAGTGGTAGCCTGATGCTGTGTGCCTAGTAATATCTTGCAGTTAAGAGACACAAATCATCCCCTCCAATCCAGATTATACTCGCTTTACTATCCATCACTTTTAATGCTGAAAACAGTGTTTACGCTCTTAAGGATAAAATGTGAAGGCATGTGCAGGCATCTTGTATATACCTGATAGAGTCTACACATATAATATTATGGTGTATGGATAAGGTCCAGTATCCTGGACCCTCTCACATTTCCCTGTCCCTCAAAGGGAATACTAGTAGCTGTTCAGGTTGAGAAGATGGCGACGTGGCCTCGCTCAGACCAATCAGAAATGTTGTCAAAATAAAAGCAGCCAAGACAAATAGAATATTAATTTTAGACTGTTAACAAAATGGCAGATACTCTACGAGGAAATGCAGAAGTATTAAGCCAAAAGAAAAACCAGGGGAGTTGATGTTTAAAGCCAATCCTAAGAATTGCTTGCAGGTCTACATTATTCATATGATTTAAAAACCTCAACAACGCTAGTGTAATACACTAGAAATAGTAGATGTTTTAGGCATTAACTGATCTGTCTTGGCATCCTTATGCTGAAGCTGCTGAGCATAGTGACAGAGAACAGCAGACAGAATCGTCAATTGCCAGCCTATTCACAGACAGCTATCGATCGAGAGGGACTTCATCACTTGCTGCAAGCTACCACAAGTACACTCAAGTACAGGTCACATGATTAACACAGGATGTGACGTCATGATCTGGACGGCATCACCTCTGGTCAGGTGATGCCATCCCGGATGTGGCCTGGTCATGTGATCAAATCTACGTCTATAGAGAGGATAATGTAATAGTAAAAGAACTACTTCATAAAAAAGATAAACTGGTTTTTCTTAAAAGGCATTTCACTTAAAACTAGAGGGAACGAATACTGCATATGTTTCTCTCGTACAAGGCTGTGTCTCACGACCTTGGGACAATGTTTTTGTCTCTGATCGGGTGCCGTCTCTGACTGGCTGCCGTCTCTGACCAGGTGTCAGAAAAAGGTGTTTTAAAAAGAATTATACTCATATGTATAAGGATTTGGAAAAACGTTATGGCGGTTGTGAAATAATCATAGTTATAATTATAATTAGCCTCCTGCTGTTAGTATTTTGACCTTATCAAGCCAAGCCGGTCAGAGACGACACCTGGTCAGAGACGGCACCTGGTCAGAGACGGCACCCGGTCAGAGACAAAAACATTGTCCCAATGTCGTGAGACACAGCCACCTAGTCTCTAGATTTTTTGTAGGTTGTTAATGTTATTATAATGACTGGCTATACACATTATGATTTATCATACAGTTTCATAATCTATGAGTTGACTATGGGAGGTAGACATCATGGAATACATGCAACGTGTTCCAAAACATATATGACATTTGTAGTAATGTATTAATGCACAGAAGAAAAGAAACATTGCAGTAACATATGGAAAACAGCACACATGTGGCACATATCTATATATGTTTTACGTAAGGTGTGTATGTTTTACTCTGTGTGGAATTTCTATGGGGCATGGTTTTTCTCTCAGAAAGATCTCCACGTTTCTATCAGAAACTTCTTCTGTGACACTGTACAGCCTGACTGTGCCGTATACTTACATCTGTTACCAGAGACAGTTGTTTACAGTATGTGCAGTAACACATTGCACATAGTATTTATATGGGATAGGATCAATGCAAAGTCGGAGGGTGAAACAAAGAGAGGGAATGAGGGTGGGTTGGGATTTAATTAGGCAGGTAGGTGGGTCGGAGGGTTGTCAGGGAGGGAGTAGTATAGAAGGGGGGCAAGAGAAGAATGGATCGAACCCCAGAGATGGAAATATTGGAGGGGGGATGGGGGGGGGAGAAGCTGTCAGCAGATAATACAACATGACAAGTTACAGCCACATAGAAGCACTACAGGGTGTTTAGGTAGGAGATGACAGAGAGACTCTTTGTTGATGCTGTAGGAATGTAGAGTAGCTGACCTGACTGTAGTGTAAGCCGTGTGACAGGCGGGGGAGAAGGGGCTAGTGGTGTGTGATAGGGTAGGTTCACCCTAAGTCAAACTCATTCCTTGAGTCAACCACTTTTGACATGAAATAACAAGTTCAGTATGCATCTGTTGACAATAAACTCTTAAAGATTTAAGAATTGAAGTATTTTACAAATATATACTGCACATTGCATCCGCATCATCACTCTTTTTCATACTGTAAAATCAGTCAAAAGTACCCCTGTTTGACCTGTTTTGACAAACAGAGAATAGGAATCTCTCCACTGTTCATACTCTTTGGTAGTTGATTTGAAATATTTGTCCCTTTCATACAAAGAGTCGATTGATTTGTGAGCTGCAAATGTATCTAAATTACACAAATCATGACTCTATTGAGCAAAATCAATTTCCTAAATTATATCTAGGACTGATTTTGTAAGGTATACCCATTTCACCTTAAGTCAGCCATGAATTCACCCTAAGTCAGCCACCTCATACCCAAGTCAACCATGGGATTTTCTTTTCGAGAATCCCCCCATTATTTAAGAACTTTCCCCCTACCCTTGTGAATACTTCCTCCTCCCAGAATATCCTCTTCTACTAGAGGGTTAAGGATAGCAGGCCTACTTGTGTATTGTATAGAGGGAAAGGGTGAAACGCAAAAAGAAGGGTGGGAGGGGGTGAGAGGGTGAGGGTCAGAGCCCCTGATATATTCAATAGAACTCCATATTGTATGTCTATAATGTTATATTTAGTCCTCATTGCTCATACAAGTAATATTTACTTGTATTGATAGCTCATAATGCATTTGTATTCACCTGAGGTACAGTACTGAGTTTGTCTTGATTATTCCATATTCAATAAATCGTTTTCTTCTCTATTGTTAGTTGTAACATATTGATATGTGATGCATGCATTCATGTCAGCCAATTCATTGATGAAAATCAGGAAATCAATGGTTTATTCCACATCATTCTGGTGATTGTAATATGGAGCAATACCTAAAGTTTGGTTCAGTTCTGAAGGATATGCACAAAAAACTCTAGGAGCAATTAGACCTGAAAGGTAGCTCATGAAAAAACAAGGATCAGACCGGTTGAAAGTGGTGAACCTACCCTATGTGGCAGTATGAGAACAAGTGCTGTGGGATGTGTGAGAGGAATGTGGTGAGGTATGGGTCAAAATAATATGGGGGACTTCTTGACACAGGTTTTGTGAGACTAAAATAATAAATTTGCAAGAGAATAAGAAGGAGAGAAAGATACTCCAGGGTGAGGAAGAGAGACAGAGAGACACAGTCAGAGACAAACAGAAACTACAAGTAACCATTAAAATTAGAAAGGTGATGATGTCTTTCATGAAAAAAAAATCTCAGTGAAGATACAAAGTTAATTCACGCCAAAACAGGAGGAGAAATTTCCTTAACAGATACTCTTTATTGATGGTCTCTCTGGATATACTACAAAATAACGGAGATTCACTGGCAACACTGGGTCCCAGACTTTCACCGTAAAAATAACGGTCACTGTTGTTTCAAGTTCACCGTAATTTTAACAGTGAAAGTCTGGCACCCAGTGTTGCCAGTGAATCACCGTTATTCTAACAGAATACGGGACATCACTGTCATTTCAATACAGTGCATAAACAATAGTTATAATGGTATTTTGTGTAATTTAACTCATTTATCCCAGTATTTTTCTGTACACTTTATCCACCTATACCTAACTTGATGCTCAATATGGTTCCATGCCAAATTTGGTACCATGTCCAATCAGCAATAGCATCTTAGTGTCAAGACTTCAGGCCTAATCATTAGGAACCAGTCTGTGAGAGCCTTATAAACTGCTTCATGACACTTTGTAATGCCAGTCCATGAGAGGAAGTCACTCTAGGATGGCTACAGAGCAAACCTTGTAGCTGTTTATCTATATATTTTTCTTATAACCACAAAAATGGTGTTCTTAGCATCTATGAAAATCCCCCCATGAACCAAACTGCCACCTGGTGTGATAAGACTAAACATTAATTAAACGAAGCTTCACTGTAAAATAGATAAACTGTGTTTCACTGTAAAATAAACTGTGTTTCACTGTGCTGAATTACGGATATTCAAAGTAAAATTGATCGATTTTACATTGCCCCACTGTAATAATATATAATGATGATCCACCGTAAAATTTTACATTGATTCTCTGTATATTCAACGGAATATTTTTACAAGACAAAGGTTCATTTTAAATAAATAAACTGTTTTTCACCGTACTGGATTACAGATATTCACAGTAAAATTGGTTGACTTAACATTGCCTCACCATAATCACATTTGCGATAATCCACTGTAAAGTTTTGCATTGATTCACTGTATACATATTCAACGGAATATTTTTAAAGTGTAGCTTACTTTGGGTAGCAGCAGGCCATCATTTCCTCTCAATTTCCTTCCTATTATCCTATTTGAGATGTGCATGTCAATATCCAGTATAAGGGTCTGGCACTAACATGAGATGTTCCGAGCCATACTGTAATGAATAATGTACAATCACGGTAAGTACTCACAGAGTGGACAACCCAGCATTATCCATGACAACCCAGTCCATATTGTCAGGATATCTGACCCAACTAACATCACATGGTACACCCTGAGCCAATCAGAGCCTTCCCCTCTCACCACGTGACAAGCCCTGTGCCAATCAGATCGTCAGTGGCTGACTGAGCCGACCATTTTAGCCCTGTAGCTCTACCTACCTTATCAAGCAAGTCATGATAAGCTCCCACACTGCTTATTACCTTCCGACTGTCCAATACATCCCCACTGCCTGATATCTTCCCAACCTAACTATTGATACCTGACCTTCTCAACGTCAAATCTCCTCTCAACTGTTAGGCAATATCTTATCTAACTGTACATTTCCATCGGGATAAGATCTACTTTATAACATATTATAATTGGAGTATATAATTGTTTATGAATATGTAAACGTGTATGTGCCGCTGACAATCTAGCGATACAGGCAACATATATATCCTTTCCCTTTAGAATCTGCCCCTTACAAAGGACATCTTCCATGTAAGTATGAAATGTTTCAATTTATCTTCACTGAGTGCTGCTCTTGTCATAAGCAAATCGTGTGCTACCAATAAAACATTTCCATTCCGTATACTGAGTTTCTCTCTGCTAATAACTTTTCTGAATAGATGCTGACTTCCCCAGTGTCAAATATATTCCTCCGAGTTGTAACTTCTGCTCCTTTTTATAAATTACGCTTTGGGATATTCTGTTAGCAGCTGTTCTATTTTCATATTTACGACTAGATCTATGCTTTGTATACATGAGTACCAGCAAGACACCTGAATGCATATTTACTAAACATTCTCTATCCCGACTGACCATTCTGATGGGGATCTATTGACATTTAGTACATTTATTAGAGTGAGACATGTAAAGTACCACCAATATACCTTTAAGAGTCTAAAGCCACCTTTTATTAGACCACATGCCGTTCGCTGCCAGTATCAATACATCCAACAACCTTCCTGTATAGATTATCTGCACCCTGACAAGAACGCTATTGAATAAACACAAAAATATCAATTTCCGCCAAAGACCCTCTCCAAGGCAGGTAGTATGTCATACTTTGTGTGATTTAGTGAACAGATAGACATGACTGTATAAGCCATAGAGGTCATATTACCACGTCTATAGCATCAAACCACCGCCTGCTCCCCTCTCACCTTTGCCCTCGCCTTACTCCCAACCGACCCCACACACGACCCTAATCAGCCATAATGGTCACCATCCACTAGGCGCTATAGGCTGATTGAGCCATACATTTCCTACATAAAATATCCATAAAAGTACCAGTGGACGGTGGCCATTAAGTAGCTGCAGTAATGTTCGTCTGTAGCGACATGGCAAAGCCAGCTGAGAAATGTACACTTGTTGGTAGGAGACTGACTTAAATATTCACTGTCCATTTTTCATCACACAGGATCTTAGAGTGCCATTTTCATGGTCATGTAGCTACAATTAAGTCTGTTGTACTAGTCTGCAAATGTGGCAGCTTTCTACTGAGTGCGTGTGTGACCAAGGCCATGTAGACAGCTTAGATATCTCCCATAATTATGGCCCCTTTGGCTCTACCAATCATCTTCTTACAATGTATATGTTAATTAAGATGTAACCTTTGCTGCCAAATACCTGAGCCAGTATAGTTCATACTTAATCCACTAGGTGGTAACCTAAGCCACCTCTGATGGTAGCACAGATGTCAGTCAGCATCCTCCTCAAAGCTGGTTCTTATGCTGATTATAAATCACCACTCAAGCTGGCCCAACTCGTCCTTGGATGCATCTGAGCGACATCGCTGGTATCTGAGGGGCCATGACCGTGTCAATTCCCCCGTATATTGGAGGGGATTCATCCACAGTACCCATCCACATTTTTGATACTACAGCACCAAGCGCACAGGAACTACTCTGACCAGCAACCTTTGGTGCTAGCGATGACACTCTGGAACAGAGGGCGAGGTGGTGCCAGCTTGATCATTACTGGCAGGGACTATGCTATGCCACACGCTGAGTCAGTAAATAGGCAGGAACTTAATCGTGACACTTTTGTCTTGTTAAATATTTCAATACTCAGGGCCGTTCAAGAGTGCACGGTTATATTTGATGACGAATCTTGCGGCTGACTAAAGCACAAAGGGATAAGGGGACAGAAGATGCAAAAGGATAGGAAAGGATAGGTAAATAGCGGCTAACTCTGTAGGGAAGGCGAGTCAAAATCATTTGACTCATCTCCATCCGAGGGGGAGACGGACAGTAACTCTGACTAACCGAGTGATGGCGACACCCTGACTTTTCTCTGCATGGGCCCTACTGTGAGCAAATTGATGTATTCTGCTTTTATAGTTAGCATGGCATTCACATTGAACTTTAAACAGCTAAGATAAACACGACACCTCCATTACCAGAGGCAATAAATGTCACAATGGTAACTGTGATTTCACATTCCTGTCAACCAATAGACATCCACACGTGCATGGGTAAAACCTGAACATCTCATAATCAGAGCCGGGCTTTTGGAAAGAGGAGACTTTTATGAGGCGGTGAAAGCTGTAATGTTAACTGTAAAAAGACATATTAGGGATTGCAGCCTTGAGCTTGCTGCATCAATTAACTAGACAGGTCATTATGGACACATCATACCCGCAGCAATGTTCACATATGAAGAAATAATATGCTGCAGTGAGAACTTTTGCTGACGTCTGAGGCCGACACTCATGAATCTTTAGCCAGGGGAGTGGCTCATACCATATAGACTCTCATTCCCGTCATCAGTTCATGCTATGCACATAGATTTATTGAGAGATTATGCAGCAGAGGACATATGCATATAGAGCAGAATACAGGTACCAAGGATGTTAAATATTGGCCAGGGCTGCATTCATGCATCATGACGACCAAGGCATTATGAATTAAGATATCATGCCGTCCTTGAAGGGTTAAGAGGTATGACAGTAAGTCTTTATCAAACATATTGAAAAGCAAGGCAATAAAACATGTTTTACATGTACGACGTTTCAGAACCTTTATCATGGCTCATTTTTATTGCCAAACTTATAACGTTAAATATGACATGTTAAATAACGTCTTTTTGTTGACTGGAGCAGGAAATTATGGCTAAGGCATCTGGGACATTTAACAAAAGAACATTACAGGGTATGCCACCCTATGAGTAACACTCTGATGGAAACCCGGTCCCAGGATCATTACACATTATGAATTATGACCAATAAAACCAACAACTAATTTTAATAACCCAATTGAGATCCAATTTACGATTTCTGGTGACTTTTTGTTTGGGTTGGTTTTGTATTATGATAAGTTCACTTCATTATTACCATGACAGATTCTGAGGAGGCTAGCTCAGTCCTGTTACTGTCGCGACACACAAAAGCTAAATGCCCCGGTCCTTGGTCTGAAGTGGCTATCCCAGGTTAAGTACATAGTCAGACTTGAATAAGTGCTATTAAAAGATGACTGAGGCAAAACAACAATGACGAAAGCCTTACTCAAAGGGTCTTAGCCTAAAACAAATTGAAATGGAGAAGACTAAGGTGAGGTAGTCAGTACTGACCGACCTGGCAATATCAACTAACCTATAGGTGGGTCGTATAGGGAGCCAAAAAATGACTAACTTGGTTAGGCACTGTAGTGACTGAGAGATTGGTCGTATAGTGAGCCAAAGACTATCAGTGTACGTCTAAAACATAACTTGACATGGGCCGTATTAAAAAAAAGAGAAATTCATTGTTTTAATCAATTCAAAACATTTATGTTCCTTGAACAACAAAGTTGAAGGGGCCCCAAAAAACAACTAATTGTCATAATAAATGTCAACGTTGCCTTTTTTAAGATCATTTATAGGCTTATTATTGTTTTCATGAAAAGACAGAGGGCCACCGTATATTACTGCTGAATTCCACTGTATTTGAAACTGATGTTGATAACAGTCATTGACATCGGGATTAAAATGTTAATGAAACCCATTACATGTGATGCAGTTAAGCCGAAAAGGCATAAAGGACAAACTCGTCGGTTAACTAATGGAAACCCATCGGACAGTTATACTAGGCTATACGTGCTGGAGGTTGAGAATCTGTGGAATCTAGTTATGAAGGAGGGGTAGACTATGATGGATGAACTCTGCACTATAAGGGGCTCCTTAGCTTAAAGGTTACATCTGCAGTAAAAGAGTGGATGATTATGGTAGTTGTCACAGACACACCCAGTACGTGTGGTTGTACTATGATACAGTAATGTCCCTTTTTAAGCCCTGGATATTTGAAAAAGCACCGGTCTGACATAAATGCCATGGGGATCGAGCTAATTGAATACTCATCAACTAAAACCTGTATCTTAAATTAGCACCTGTCTTGTAGAAGTACAGGATCGGCCATGCCGTGATACTGAATATCTACATTTACAAGCGCCTGGGTGTTTAAACGGGCTAGCCACTGCAGTATACTCATGTGTTAACAGCAGCTCTCCACCTGTTGCCAACAACTGCACTTTGGGAAGTGATATCTTGTGATGTTTACCCAATATGATATTGCAGGTTTTCACAGCTATACATTTATATAATTCCGACCCAGCAGGTGCTGCATTCACAATCACACAGAGAGAAGAAGTAGGATCATTGTAACTCTCAAATGGGAGTCCAGCCCCGATCACTGAGGTAACTCTCCCCACAACTCTAAAGTGACTCTGAATCATTAGGGAGTCTTTAAACAGAGTCATTATAGAGTCATTATAGAGTTATTTTAGAGTCCTGCTAATGTTAAGGAGTCACTTTAGAGTCCTGGAGAAAGTTACCTCAGTGATCACGTCGGGAGTCACAGTGATTCTACTTCTTTTCTGTGTGCATAATTATATACTTTACAGTACCTATTTACTGACTATATAGGGTCTATTAGGGAGTTAATGCTGGAGAATGAGTAGGGATACGATGTATGAGGGGCAGAAGTGATGAATACAGGGCATATATATCAATAGTGATAGTGGTACTGGTGACGTTGACAACGTAAATGTACAACCCCTTAGGTTAGTACAATCACAGCATGCTGCAAAATATTAAAGCATGTGTCAAAGAGGCAAAGCGTAGGTTACTATGTGTGTACAGGATGGGTCTAAATGGGGAAAAGCTATGTTTTGTTTATTTAGGAGTTTGCGTGGGAGCAGGACAGGGTAATCTTTACACTGAGAATGCCAGACGTATAACACTACAGCAAGTGGCATGTGGTCTGTGTCGAAGACGGATTTAGTCGCGGAATGCGGAAATAGGGGAGATGTTAGCCACATTGAGGGTGCGGTTTGTACTTGGGTATATCTACAAGCAATAAGTATAAATAGATTCAAAATTTGGTAAAAGGCCAATTCCTGAGTGGAAACCCTACTGTAGTGTCTGAATTGGTCAGTACTGAGAAACCAACTTGACCAGCATTCAGAAAAGCCAAAGTGGAAACAATTTGTTCCTATAAAAGGCACCAGCAAATGAGAAGACAATCAATAAGGGGGAAACCTAGTGTACCAGGAAGGGTCAATAATGGTGTCAGATTAACCCTTTAATGGGCACTTATTGCTTTAATGCACTATGCGCTTGATCTTGAGAATGCAGCCCTGGCGAATGACTCGCATTCAAGTATCATGTTGACTTTTAGGTTTGAGATGCTTCCAAAAGATGTCAATGCATGAATGCAGGCCTGGCAAGTCAACTCACCAGGGCTGCATACATGGATCATGACAACAAATGGTTTAACACATTAAATCACTATGCCGCCTTTAAATAGTTAAGTGGATATGAGCGACGAAGAATTCTTGCATTCCAGAAATTGCCATCGCTTTTTTTTTATATTGATGTCTGCCTTAGTTTGTTTTATCAATCATGTTCTTCTCTCTTTCTTATATCTAGAATCCAGGAATAAATTGATGAAGGTGAGACCACTAACCACGAGACACATGATCAGTTCCACTGAGAAACAAAGCCAAGTGTTCTAAGTATAAACTATAAGTTGCCATAGCTTTGGAATGTTCCCAAAGTGAGGACGAGAAGATAACTAGTTACCGGTACATTATGAGAAAAGTATAAAACCACTATCTGACTGTCCCTTTGGAATGTTTGCACAATTCACTTCATTCCATGTCTAACCTTATTTCCCATTGCTTTATTATTGTTTATATAATACTTTTCTGCTGTATATAAACAGTATGATTGGAGTAGTTCCAGAAAACAGTGTGTCTTAATTCGTTCAAACAGTTAAACTATAGTAAATTAACAAACGGATGTAACACTTAGGTGAGGTTAATTTGGCAGGGAATCGTTCTGTGAAAACATTTTTGCTGTTTCTCAAGATCAAATACAATATGAAACATGTAATTACCTGCAATTGCCAACTGTAGCTGTATCTTGGTGCAGACATATGAATGCTAACATGGGGACTAAGGGTGTGGTAATTTTTAATAACAGGGGTTGGGGGCCGGGTGAACTTTCACGGAAGCGGTTAGGAATTTTTTTGGTCCCCCCTGTGAGAAGGGTCAACAGTTTTCGGTCCCCGCGTCAGGTGGGTTGAAATTGAGCGTGACCAACCCATTTGACCATAGCAACGCTAGATTTTTTGGCTAAAAAGGAGCCCGATTTTTTTTGGTCCCCTCCTAAATCTACCATCCCCTGTTGTCACATAATGACCACTTCCTAACTAAGGAGGTAAGAAATGTTTAGAAGTAGCCCCTTAGGCCTGTCTGTGCGCCATGTTTATAGTACACTTATGTAAGTGTCTGGCAGAGGGGCAATATCCCTGGCCTCGCTTTCATGTGTTTACTACGGGAACTGCTTTTATCTCTACTAAAACATAGCGGATCACCCTTAAAACTGACCTATGCCATATTTTTAAGATAACGATCGATGTTTAAATGAACAACTAATTTTGAAATTAGGGAAGCATCCGGTACGCTATAATGTTCAAGATTGAAGACCTTCCTGAGAACTATGATTCGTGTACACTGATATTCCTAGGCTCCCTATACGCCCAACCTCTCAGTCACTAGTGCCTTACCTAGTTAGTCATTTTTTGGCTCCCCATAGGACCAACCTAGATTAGTTATTATTGTCAGGTTGGTCACTACTGACCAACCCACCTTAGTCTTTTTAGTTCCAGGGGCAGCCACTGAGTAGTCAACAGAAGTGGCCCCAACTAGTGGTGTACAAATACAACACACCAATGATGGACCTAGGTTAGACACTACTGACTGACCCCTGGGTCATTTTTGAATATAACTTTGCCATTGTGACTAACACTCATATGACCAACCTAGGTTAGTCTGTACTGACTAACCCTTTCAACCTATGGCTTTCAGTGTAGAGGGATTCTGGTGTGTGATGGAGAGCAGCAACGTGGTGCTGATTTCATCCCTTCTGTAGTCTGGGCCTTGGATCAGGGTCTGTGCTGTGAGAGTGGGCGAGGGGCTCCACCCATGGTTCTATTGTAGTGGTACTTAACTCTAATTGCTGAAACACTATGGGCCCTAATATATTTCTGTTGAGTGTTCACAGAAGCTCCCCCCTTCCACCTCGCCCACTTACTTTCACAGGTCACATAACTTCCTCCTTAGTTTGTATCTAAACACCTCGTTCTGTCTCCACAGTTGTATTCTTACACAGACTTAGTGCGTCAGGAGCAGTGATAGTTACCGCAACTATAGCACTCGGAGTCTGCTATGGCAAGACCGCATTCACTCTAACACCACACGGACAAGTAGATGTGTATCTATGGGTCTGCGGACCAAGTCCAAGCAAAGAAACTAAAGCCATACCCATACAGGTAAGAAGATCTTCTATATGATAAAAGTGCATTAAATCAGTATTTTACTATTCATTTGCCAATTACAGTGTACAGCTTTTTCGCCAAATACTAAAATGTTTAAGACTGTATTATGGGCTGGCATATAACTATTAGGTACAACAGATAGATTTTTATTTGTTTTAGTGGGACCTGTGATCCCTTGGACCACCTCCCTTGCGAAGTCAATTCGAATATCACTTTGTGTCACCCCAAGAGTCTGTGGTTGCTACCTATGTAACTCTTATCAATATTTCGCTTTTTTCCCCCGAATTTTCTCACCAAAGACAGGTGAAAAAAACAGTTGAAAAAACAAGGGATTCCAATTGAGATATAATACGCCATGATTTGATGCTATGTTTAAATCACAGACCTATTTTTTTCATAATTATTTCGTCATTCTACCTATTTCTTATCTTTATAAGTTTGTTAAGCTCCATTTAATCATATTGATGAAACTTTAGTAATAGCACATGGTCCTCATACCTAGGGAAAAGTGCAAATTTGTAGGGCACGATTTCAGTTAGGATTCACGATTCAAGCTAGGATTTACAAATTGTTACATTCATATGTAAGAAATGTCCTGCTATTCTCCATATCAGTATACCATTTTTGGCTCGACCATTGGGAAAATAGTTTAGCTTAGAATATTTTATTATTTTCTTTACCGATGGCCCATTCTGCGAGGTTGGGTATGTATATCACAACCCTATCGCAATATTTTCCACAGTCTTGTGTATTACCTGTGTAATGTTTGAAGGACTAATTTGAGTTCACTGCAGCTACATCAAATTGCTTTAATGATAACTGTTCTCGATTCTGTTGTAGAGTATCCCTGTGGAGGAGGAACACCAGCAACAATGGTGGTCCCGTACTCTACTCCTACCAGTGAAGGATCATTGAGTGCAGAATCAACGAATGATTCAGTTCATGTTGATACTAGCATGTGCCATTCATTATCAGAGAGGCCCTGTGCCATGCTAGACTTCATCATATTCACAGTTGTGGCAGGAATCATATGTGTGGTTGGATTCATTGCAAACATCATCTGTTACAAAGTCATCCAAAGAGGAAAGAAGCAGTGTGCAGCAACCTTCCTTCTGCAGATATTAGCCGTGGCCGACAACTTTGTCCTCACAGTCTTCCTCACATTTGGGATGATATATGGCCTACTACCAATGTTGGGAATGAGGGAGAAATCATTGTCTGGAGTTGGTTACGCACACTTCTTCAAGTATGTTGTTCCATTTCTAAACATGGCTCGCACTTCAATGGTGTGGACGATTGTGCTTATAGCCATTAACCGGTACATAGCAGTGTGCTGGCCTCTTGATGCCCACAGACTGGTTAGCCTCACCAGGACTAAGATACAAGTCGCAGTGGTGTTCACCATGGCTTTCATCTTTAACTTACCACTCTTCTTCCAATACACAATTGTGTACCCTAAGGATAATGGAACCCCAACAACAGCCTCACTTTGTGAAACCAGCATTGGACCAAGGACTGTATTTGGTAAAGCATATAGCATCGCCATTGCAATCGTTCTTGTAGTATGTCCCCTTATCCTCCTAATTGTCATCAACAGCAGGATCATTTGGGAGCTGAGGAAGGCATACAACTGGAAAGCTGCTGTCCTAGTCCAATGTAATGTAGCCAGATCGGAGAGGAATATAACGCGAGTGATGGTGTCGATTATCATTGTGTTTATAATGTGTAGTACTCCACTACAAATAAACATGGTCGCTGAGTACACTATCAGCCAAGGGAGATCTTGTCATGGCTGGTATGCCTTCAAATGTGTGTCTCAGGTTTTTGTTGTCGCGAACTCATCGACAAACTTTGTGGTGTATTATGTGTTAAGGAAAAGCTTCAGGCGTGACTTCTACAAAGCACTCTGTTGCATCTGTGAGTCTTAAGTATCGGTAGTGTGGATAAACATGAACCCTCTGCTGCTGCCAGCCTCAACCCTTAGAGGTCTCTCGTCCCTTTCTTTTTTATACAATGTCTTGGAAGACCATTTTACGTAATCCTGAATACTCTTTATAATTTAAATGTTAGGCCAGAGAGTTTTGAGAGAGATTCTCCGAGAGTGTGTCTTATAGCCCTGTGATCTTGAAAGTACCTTGATAAATACATATCAAGCAAGAGAGTCTAAACATTTCAAAACATTAGGGTAAACCTATCAATGTCAGCTGAGTTTATCCAGAGATTCCGTTCTTCTTATTCAACCAGACTGTGAGGCTAACGTTAAGGTTAGGAGTTCTAACTATTTACCGAAGACATGTGGGTGGTGATGGATAGTACAACTTTGGATGATTGTATACAAACACCGGACAATTCTAGCTATCACAGAGGAACAAATTGAAACAAGGAGAATGCGTCAGTTTCGATGATAGTGAATTTCGTCCTTTTGACAATAGAAGATTGAATCTGACTTTTTCAATGAATATGTGTATATTCCAGCATGAGGACTCTTGGCGGGTAACCTAGTATGAAGTTTGTAAATAATAATTCATCTTAATTTGCTAACTTGTCATAATATTATAAGCATCCATCAATATATATCGTCAGTGCATGCAGGATGCCTGCCTGTGTATTCTCGTCATTCCATTTGCAATAATAAAGTTAATTTATTAATCATCATTACTCAGTTTTATTTGGTCTCACCCAAACGGTGGATTTTAAGATTGTTGTATCAAAAGGACAATTTATTGTCTTATTGCAATGGATAGGGAAAATTTCATTTGGTTCTCTCCCGATGGAATGGATAGCACTTATATCCATGTAAACAGTAGGAAATGTATGTGGCTGATTTTCACGAAACTGCTTTTTTTCATGTGCTATGGGGTCCAAAATTAATATTGGAGTATAGTTAAAACCTTTTGTGTCCATGTACCTTAGGGGGTGGGTCATACATCAGAAATATTGGGGCAGGTTAAATATACATAGCAAATGTCCAGTGGAGGGGCAAAGTTGTATCTTATATAGCATGGCTTCACGCCTAACGCCCTTTCCACTCAAGAAGGAGACCCCCTTTTCATGTATAAGGTAATTTTTTTCATTAATATTATGTTTTAATATTCAAGAAAACATCCTAACCCACAGCCTGGTATATCATTATTTGGGGCAAGGGTGATTATATTATGTTTTAAAGCTTTCTGAAAAGGGAGTTAGGCGTGAAGCCAGGCATGCAACCAGAAAATCTCATTAAAACATGATCAAAACGTATTATTTTTTAATATTTGACCTTGGATTTGCCATAAGAAGAAGCATGATACATGGTAGTGTCCTCACAAATTGATTTAGGGTGGTTGGATAGCCTTGTGTACTGTACAGAGAGCTATTGGTGAGGGCGTTAGGCGTGAAGCCACGATGCTCACTGACAGGGTTAAGAGAGGATATATGCTCCCCCTGCCTTTATTCTATACAATCTCCCAGGTTCTTAACTGCTAGATATATGTTCCTGCACATCCCCTCTGCCTTATTATAGTCCTTAAAGCATATATAGGGCTCAAACATTTCTGTATTTTGGGATATTGGAAGAAATTGTTGACATTTTGGCCCGAAAATGATATTAAAACATGAATAAAACCTATAATTTAGTATAATTAACCTTAGATATTGTATGGGAAGTAGGGTGGTACACGGTAACACCATCACACATTGATTTAGGGTGGTTGGATAGCCTTTTGTACTGTACAGAGAGCTATTGGTGAGGGCGTTAGGCGTGAAGCCAAGACGCTGACCAACATGGTTAAGAGAGACTATGCTCCCACTGCCTCTATTCTATCCAATCTCACAGGTTCTTAATTGCTAGATATATGTTCCTCCACATCCCCTCTGCCTTATTCTAGTCCTTAAAGCATATATAGGGCCCAAAACATTTCTGTATTTTGGGTTCTTGGAAGAAATTGTTAACTTTTTGGCCGGAAAATGATATCAAAACATGAATAAAACCTGTTATTTACTGTAATCAATCATATAAATCGTATGGGAAGAAGGGTGGTACATGGTAGCATCATCACACATCCATTCAGGTTGGTTGGATACCTCTTTTTGTACAGCACTGAGAGCTATTCATGAGGGCGTTAGGTGTGAAGCCAGGGCTTTAGGTGTGAAGCCAGAGCATATATATATGATCACACAGCTATTGCTACGCATATGGTAGAATAATGCAATTAAAGCATAAAGAAACCTACATATGTAAGTATATTTATGGCATAGTGAATGTGGTTAAACATAATATCTTTGAATGCTACCACAGCATTAGATTGTATGTAGGGCATTAGGCGTGAAGCTCCGTAGAAGTTCCCCAACCTGCTCAATGTCCTCTCTAGGCTATTGTAAATAACACTCTTAATTTTTCTTTTATTATGTAGGTACATGTTAGGCCTTAACATACCACAATCAGATATTCTGTCTGCTGTTTTAATCTCAGAGGTGGAGGACATTGTTTAGGGTGTTAGGCATGAAGCCAATAAAGTTCCCTAATACATATATGCCTACAGGACCTATACAATGCAGCCTATATGTCCATATTCGGTACTAAAAAAATCCTTACCTTATTTGGGAAGTGGAATGATAAAGAAATAAGCACATAGCTATTTATTTTATTAATTATCTAGTTTGCAATATGGGTCATCATGATTTTCGGGTGGAAATGGGCTGTTTTTGAGTACTTTTTTACCTCTAGCTCTCTTATTTTCACTCATAGATAGGCAATACCAGGGTACCCTGTAAAGTCCTTGTCTATCCTGACCAGAATACATCAAAAGGATCGATGTATCTATCATATTTGAAAAAATATAGGCAGGAGAAAAAAAACAGTGAAAAAAAGCAGTTTCATGAAAATCAGCCATGTATGTTCAACGACTGAGGGAAAGCCTCATCTTTCAATTGATTCATCTTCAACTATAGCAGACAAGTACAGTATAGATATATAATAATTCATTACCTAACGTTTTCATGTCTACTAATAAAGACATCATTTCCTACTTGCTCTGTGGTAGTGACTTTTTTAGATCCCAGAACATACTGATGAAATATTTAGGCTGAGCAATGGGTATTTCTGTGCAAAAGTAGCCCAAACCATAACTATAGTCTGAATTCTTACTACCCCACTAAATATTCAGGCTGCCTCGCAGGGGGATTGTGCGCTGTATATGAATAGCCACATGACCCACTGCTAAACTCCATAGTATGACCCGATATAGTTGGCACACTTGCCAGAAGACTAATGTATGGCGTTGGATAGACGATAAATGGCTCCACCCGTCGTAGTTGGTTATGTCTCTGTGAACCTGAAGCCTGCATTATCCGCCGGTGGGTACACTTTTTAATGTATGCTAATATAATTTGTATGAATACTATAATAGTAAGGAGATATGGATGTAAAGGAATATGTCACTTTAATTCTATTATGCATCTAGACCCTAGATTTAACCATACAATTACCAGATCTATACCTAGCCAGGCTGCCCAGCTTGGACCCACCGGGGCCGGAACTGGGCTTGGGCCCTAAGTGGGGTTTTAGGCAGGCCCCAGTTTGGTACGGAATCCATTGATTTAAAATACAATTAAATCACACCCAAATGTCTTCCCATCCACCATCGCAGAAAGCTTTTTTCACCGAACATCACCTCCCTATAGCTATTAAATAACTGGCTGTGTCTCATGAGATCGGGCCATTGTGAACGTCTTTGACCAGGTGCCAGCTTTGACCAGGTGCCAGCTTTGACCGAGTGCCAGCTTTGACCGGGCATCAATGAAACTTGATACAATCACAACAAATTGCACTTTTTAAGAAGAAACTTCATTGCCTTATTGCATGCTTTTATTAATGAATCACTTTACACCCATATTTACATAGGGTCCCCCCCCCCTATTTTTAACATTTCCTTTCTATCCGGTCAAAGCTGGCACCCGGTCAAAGCTGGCACCCAGTCAAAGCTGGCACCCGGTCAAAGACAACAACATTGGCCCGATCTCATGAGACTACTACTACCTGTAAGTACCTTGCTGTGTATGGACCAGCAACCTATGACTTGTCCCTTACAGGAGACATCTCCCTCCATACTCATACTGATGACATCCAAATTGCAGCGCGATAAGTACCTTAGGACTTTAGGATTTATTTCATTGACAAATTCCGAGTAGAAGGCAGTGATCATTTTTTGGGTGGTTTGCCAGCCCCACCAGCATTTATCTGCTCATGAGGCATCCGTAATGTCACAGGAGAGAATGTGGTAATAAAAGTAATACAATGAGTGCTACAATGACTTACCAGCAAAAGCAAAAGAATGATATAAATTTGCCGTTTAACGTGACAGAGACCGTGGAGTCACCCTGTAGGGTATTTACCTGTGCCGCTGAGAGCCGCGAAAAAGGCCGTTTCTCTGCCACTCTTTAGTATTTTTTACATTTTCACTAGGAACAGAATGGAATTTCAAAGACATTATGACACCCCTGGAAAGCCAACACATTGGGCTCTCTAATGGTGTAGGGACATTCTGATCCATTTTTTTAACTATATAATTTGTGTATCTCCACACAGATACTCTCATTACAGCAGCTACTGCCCTGAGTGGGACTTTGACCACTCACAATTAAACTCATAGTAGACTAGAACAGTACTAGAATTGTGGGTGGCATACGCTCGGTGATTATGCCACTTCAAGTTTCAGAGGGAATGAGGTTTGAGTAAGTTTGCATTGATGAAGAGGTTTACCGAGCCCGTGATGAAAAATCACTCACGTTGCTACCCCCATATTCACAATAGTAAGGTAACTCTAGTCAAACACCAGGTGAGGTCGCACTCCATGTTCTTCAGAGCAACCTACGACGAGGTTGTCCAATGTCTATCAATGTTCCTCACCGTACCTTGACCGTTATGGTTGTGTTTGAAGCTCATAACAACCCACAGCTCTAGTTTAGATACTCCACACCAGATGGCCACACTGAGCTGATACAATCCATTTAGCTTTATAGCAGTATGAGTAGGGACCGTGTATTGCACTAGGTGGCGCCCTGATGTGAGCTTCACCAGAGCCTGTGCAGAGGGAGACCCACAGGTACTCTGGAGACCCCTTCACTCTGGGATTCATTATGAAGTAAATATTGGGAGTTGAATCATTTTATATAGCTCATTTGAAAGGGAAAGTAATGGCCAATAAGAGGACACCACCTTTGGCAGCAACAAAGGTAGTGATCTGGCTAATGTGATTTAATTACATGATTATACCACTTAAATAGGGCAAATTGATATCAAATAATGAATATCCAAAATTATCCGCGACACAGGGGTGATTAGTAGTATAGTATGTATCGGAACGGGACTATAGTTAAGTACTGTTTATTACTCAATCGACCTGCAGCCAATCAGAGGCCTCCATTTGGTCACGTGACCGGAAGTGACCTACTTAGGGGATTAGTGGTGAGGTCACGTGACCTAGTTAGCCAATCAGAGGCCGCCATTTGGTCACGTGACCGGAAGTGAGGTCATATGACCTACTTATGGACCGGAAGTGACGTCATATGACCTACTTAGGGGACCGGAAGTGACCTACTTTAGGATCACGTGACCGGAAGTGACCTGATGAGTCACGTGACCGGAAGTGACGTCACATGACCTAATGGCCAACCGGAAGTGAGTGACCTGATTGAGGATCACGTGACCGGAAGTGACCTGATTGATCACGTGACCGGAAGAAGAAGAAGAAGTGACGTCACGCGACTTAATGAAGAGATGAGCGTCTTTAAGGGGTCACGGGCTTTAAAATGTGATATCTTTTTTTTTTGGAGGAGGAGGAGGAGGAGGAGGAGAAGGAGAGGAGGAGGAGGCGAGTCTCTTATTTTTTTCGGTAAACTAATAAAAAACACTACGATATAAGTTTTTTGTTTTTTTTTCATTTTTTATTGTTTTACGAGCGACTGGAAGTGACTTATTGAACTAGGTAGAAGCGTTCTTTAGAGTGTATAAGGGGGGGGGGAGGGGAGGGGAGGGGAGGGGAGGGGGGGAGGGGGGCCCCTTTAAGATGCATGGGGAGGGGGGCGCTTTTAGGATGCATGGGGCGGGTGGTGGGGGGGAGGGGGGGAGGGGGGAGGGGGGCACTCTAGGGGGGTGGGGGGGCACTCTAAGGGGCGTTTGTCTCTTTTAAGAAAAAAAGAAAAGAAAAAGATTTCAATCGAGAGACACGCTTCTTCCTCTCGAGAGGAAGAAGCGTGTCTCTTCGTTTTTTTTTTGTTTATCACGTGCTTCGATGAGGCGATCAGCTGCGACTGGAGGAAGTGACACTTTAAGAGGGCGCGCTTCTTAATTGTTATGATATTATTTTTTTTTTACTTACTAATAATGAAGACGTATGAAAATAAAACACAACAATTCACATGTCCGTCGTTCTCGTTGTTTCTTGCTTGATAAAGTCAAGTAATATCGTGATGCCGAGGTCAAACTTTCCCATGTCCTCAGTCAACACTCGAAGGAGTTCAAAAGGTGTACCGCCGGCACCGTCAGCTTCATCTTGCCACATTTTCAACACTCGGAAGGCCCACTCAGCGGGACTTCCTCCGTATTCGCATTCTTCAGCGATCTTATCTAACCTCTCAGGCGACAATTTTAAATGGTCCCCCACCTCTTTCCACCTGCTACCTAGACGTCTGCCGAGGGTGCCCAAGTGCTTATGCATCGCGCGCGAGTCGGGGTTTTCGAAATCCAACCCCTGTCTGTGGAGAAGGGACATCCACTGAGCCAACAGTTCCACGCGTCTAATGCGGGTGAAGACGCGACCGAGCTCTCCCCATCTATGACGATGCGGGGTTTCACCCCACCAGACTCGGAACATCGCCGTACACAGCTCCTCCGGTGTCTTGACACTGCGCTCTACTAGAGCATCCATACGGGCGGCGGTAACTTTTAAGCTACTGCCCAACTCTCTCCAACAGCCGCTCAACTCTTTACCTAGTTGACGAAGCAAGGCGTCGCTATAGGCTAACCGCCGCTGTCCTACCTCTCTGTTCTCCCCATCGGTCTGCCTTGCGCGTCTCACGTCGTCAAGCCGCATTAACTTTTTTTCAGGTGGACAAGGCGGTGAAGGCGAGCTTGAAAGTGGAATAGCTTGAGCCATCTCGTCTCGTCTTGGCGGTGGCGGCGGCGGCGGCGGCGGCGGCGGCGGCGGCGGTGGCGGCGGCGGCGGCGGCAGTGGTGGCGGCGGTGGTGGTAGTAGACGTTACTGTGGTCAGAGGCGATATGGTTTTTTTCCAACAGAAATCAGAGCTTTTTATACAGAGGGAGTTTAATCCCATTTCCAACAGCACTCCAGCTGTGTAGCGACCTGTCCGCATGACGCTTTTTCAACCGCTCCGCTCTTTAAGAGCTTAGATGACGAGGGGTGTGTCATCGCTATCCGTGGAGACCAGCTGAAAACGGTGTTTCTTCCTCATCCATTAGCCTTACCTCCTACCCCCTACCTGAGGACGTCTCCCTCCCTCTGACATTCATTGTAACAAACGTCAGAGGTCAGGTGAAAATCGGATTTTTTTCATGCACAGCCTTAGTCTATTGAACTAGCCGGCCGCCGCCTGGCCGGCCCGGTCTACTCACCACGGCAGGAGGTGGTGATTTTTTTTTTTTGTCTTACACTTAAGTCGCTCACCACATGCACACGCCTCTACTCACAGACAGACACGTTCGTCTTAGGGGGGTCCTGCTTCACGCCACACGCCTCCTGTAGTTTTTTTTGTACACACACTCTAAGCTCGTCACCGTTAATCCTTTATACAGCTAACGCGCGCTGAATGGCTGAACAGGGTGGTAAGTGGCTTAGCTCATGACAGTGGATCCCTCAAAAAAAAAAAGAGGGGAAAGGGATCCAGCTGAAAACGTCATACCTTATGTCTTTGTGAATGGCCGCCGGTCAGTCGACGGCAGCAACCGCTTAATCCTTTATACAGCTAATGCGCGTTGAATTGCTGAACAGGGTGTTAAGCGGCTTAGCTCATGACAGTCGATCTCTCAAAAGGGGGGAAAGGGATCCAGCTGAAAACGTCATGCCTTATGTCTTTTGTTTCTCTTTGTGAATGGCCGCCGGCCAGCCGGCGGCAGCTGAACAGGGTCAGTAAGTAGCTTAGCTCTAGAAGCGAGAAGGCGTATATAAGGGGTCTGGAAACCTCCATTCACTCACTCATTCTTTTGCTGCTCTCTACAGTCACCACCATGAGCAAAAGACAACACCTAGCGCCGTCCAAGAACAAGAAGACTACGCGGAACAGCGCTCGTTTAGCGTCAGTGCCTCCTCTTGCTACTGAACATGAGACTACCGCCGCAGCCGCTTGGTCTTATCACCCTCCCGCTGTAGCGAGCGCTCGCGGCAGTAGTAGTAGTAGTAGCAGTAGTAGTAGCAGTAGTAGTACTAGTAGTAGTAGTAGTAGTAGTAGTACTACTGGTAGTAGTCGTCGTGCTAGCGACGTTGTTACACTCGCGACGGTACACGTTGCTGCTAAGCGCGCTGCCGCTGCTACTGCCGCCCCGCCTGCTGCGGCTGCTGCTGCTGCTGCTGCACCTGCTACCGCTGCGCCTGCTACTGCTGCGCCTGCTGAGGCTGCTGCGCCTGCTACTGTTGTGTCTGCTGCTGCGCCTGCTGCTGCTGCTGCTGCTTCTGCTGCACCTGCTGCTACCGCTACTACTACTATCGACAACGCTCCTGGCACAGCGCAGTACTGGCAACCGGGTTTTTACCTCCCCACTACTGTTGATGACTTTGATGACCTGCCGCACGTTGCACAGCCCCTCTCCTCCACCACTACATCGACCGACGCCCTCGACGCCGCTCGCGCTGAGAGTGACAGCTATTCAGACACTCAGCCCCTAAACCGAGAAGAAGAGGAGGAGGAGGAGGAGCAGCAGCAACAGGGTGAGACAGAGAACGACGCTGACGACGAGGCGTACGAACAACCCGAAGGGAAAGGGGTGGGCGGTACGTTTTTCGGCTTCCCTCTTCGACCTTTTGACCTCACTTCCTCCACTAGTAGCGTCCCGTCCGGTCCGTGGCGACTGCCCTCACCGCCACCTTACGAGGGCGGCGGCGCTTCATCTTCTACCGCTACACTCAGCACCGACGGCGTGTGGCTGCGCTGTTCCAACAACGAGGCCTCGGATACCACCAGCGCTGACGCTGCTCCTGCTATCGGTTCTGCTGCTGATTCAGCTCACGCTGATGGTGTTACTCATCCTGCGGGTGTGAAACGTTCTAAGGTGAGTTCCAGAACAACAAGGCCTAGTAAGAAGAGAAAAATACAAGAAAAAGAACGAGATGGACGAGAAGAAGCAGAGAAAACCTTCTCCCGTCCTCTCGGGTTAGAGTTCTGCTTAGACGGAGCTTTGACGCTGGAGATCTGGGAGGACGTGGCTAGACTGTCTAGGAGGCCGCGCTACACAAAAGACGGCCAGGTGAAAGAGGCGTCTCTGACCAGAAGCAAGCGAGTGCACTTCACGGCCGACGCGCTGCGCGAGCTCATAGCACGCATCGCCGATATCCGCGCAGTGGTGCGCATACGCGACACAGCGGCTGCGCAAGGAAAACCTAATCACACCCCCTGGTTCGCAGTGCTGGATGAGGAGGGCGAAGTGTACGCAGCTGTGAGCTACTACAGCGGTAAGAACCTCGTCCACGTGCGCAAGTACGAAGGTCCTGACAAAAAACCCACACAGCAGGGAGTGACGCTGTCCGCCAGAGCGCTCAAAGAGTTGGATGACAAAACAGAGATCATTCTGAAATATCTCGGCATAGATTCGGAATGAGAGACGCTCAACGCTCACGCGCGCGCACACACACACACACACACACACACACACACACACACACACAGCGTTTTGACGTACGCTGTATGAGACAGACAGACGGATACACAGACAGCAGACAGAAAGATAAATAGATAGATAGATAGACAGATAGATTGATAGATAGATAGATAGTTAGACGGCTAAGTAGTTGGTAACTGAGTGGAAAAAAAAACATGACACAGTACGTATGCGAAAAGTGTTTCAAAATGTTTAAAAGACCGTACAACCACGAGAGACACGTAGAAAATTGTAGAGTAGTACCTAAGTTTTGCCCTCTATGCGGCGAAGGCGATTGCCGAAAGATCGCCTGTCGACGCGAATCTCTGGACGGGGTGACCGTCCCTCCGCGCATATGTGCTGTACCGAACGGGGAGGAAACGTTCACGGCGAATTGGCCTGCGATACAAACGGGCGTCAGGATGCACGGGACTCGCGTGAGTGTAACAAACTTCAGGCTACCAACCGGCGAGTTGAGTGACGCTGTAGATACTATGCGTCGCATTCACTTGACACAAAGATTCAGATACAAAGTGGGTTTCTCGGTAGGCTTACTCTTACAACACAGAGAAGACAAGAGCAAACTGCGCTACTTTCACGCCTCCCAGAACAACGCAACTCTCATACAACCGCTCCCTACTATAACTAATTCAGAAACTTTGGAAGAGCTCCTCTCAAAGATGGAAAACACCGTCGCTTGCGAGGAAGTACGGAAACTTTGCGACGCTGACACCAAGTGGCACGTTCTTTTTCCTACCAATTTGAACATTTGCGTTTACATGGGACCGGGGGAATTCCCCATAGGCGGTAGGATCACTCAGGCCGGTCGAGTTGGAAAGAGAAGCGGCGTGTTAGATTTTCCCAACAAGGACAACCTCTGCATCTTCCGCTGCATTTCCTTTCACTTATACAAGACCAGCAAGCGCGCTTCAGATTTGTTACGTCAGTTCTGTCCCGCTGCCACACCTGAATCCTTTCCGGGTCTGAACATCCGCGACTTACCCGCGTTAGAGAACTTGTTTGACGTACAGATAGCGGTTTACACCGCGTCGCGTCAAGTGCCGGGGGGGAAGTTGAGAAGACGCGTTACTCTGATCAGACCGCCTTCCAGAACTCTGGCCGCCCGAGGTAAAGTCAACCTACACCTGACGGCGAAAGGCGGTTTGCACGTCTCTCTCGTCACGGACTTCAACGCGTACGCGGGCATATACGAATGTTGCAAGTGTAAGGCGGCGTTCACCACCGAGTTCTTGCTGAAGAGACACAGGAACCAGCTTTCCTCTTGCCGACAAGTCAAGTTGCGCTACGTAGGCGGCATCTACCAAAATTCGAGAACGATTTTCGAAGCGCTAGCAGACTTCTCCATTCTTCCCCCCGACGGACATTCCGGAATCTACCCTTACAAGATCGCCTTCGATTTCGAGGCTTTCTTCAGACCGTGCAAAGAACCGTCGACGGAACACGTGTCCCTGCTGTGGGATCACGTCCCTTTGTCGGCTAGCGTCGCATCCGACTTTCCGGGGTGGGAGGGGCCCGTCTGCTTCGTCAGAGAATCCGACGCAGATTCCGACCCTTTGTTGGACCGAGTTTTAAATCACATAAACGAGAACGCCAAAGTCATCGGGGAAGCTGTGCTAGAACTTTACCGACCGACCTTAGCGAAGTTAGATGCGGCGATAGGTGAAGCTCTCCTACTGGAGGAGGCGACGTTCACCCCTTCTCCAGGCGGCTTCGCTGCGGCTCAGACCAGACACCCGTTAGTTCAACTGAAGAAGCGGCTTCTGAGATACATCCGTCAAGCTCCAGTCGTGGGCTTCAACTCGGGGCGTTACGACTTGAACCTGATCAAAATGCGCCTTCACTCGTTCTTCGCCTCCGGAGACCGAAGAAACCAAGAATTCAGCGTCATAAAGAGAAGCAATCAATACTTGGCGGTTTACACACAGCACACGGTTTTCTTGGACGTAGTCAACTATTTGGCACCCGGTTACAACTACGCGACCTATTTGCGAGCTTTCACCAGGAACGAAGAGAAAGGTCACTTTCCTTACGAATGGATGACGTCTACCAGGAAACTGGCAAACAGAACGCTGCCACCGAGATCGGCTTTCGACAGCGAGCTGACGGGCGTCAAAATGTCCGAATCCGACTACGCCGCATGTCAGAAAGTTTGGTCCGACGAGAAGATGCAAACTATGGAAGACTACTTGATCCACTACAACAACAAAGACGTCAAACCTTTCATACAAGCTCTGAAAAATCACGCTAAATTTTTCCAAGATCGCGGCATTGACATGTTGAAAGACGGAGTTTCTCTCGCCGGTTTGACTTTACGGTTCCTCTTCCAAAACCTAGAAGACGCGTTCACAACGTTCCCCCAGTCCGACGCCGTCCTCCACGCTCTGATCAAAGAAAATCTAGTCGGCGGTCCTTCCATCATCTTCCATAGATTTCACGAGAAGGGCACCACGCGGATAAGGGAGCACAAGTACTGCGAAGAAGCGAGACCGTGCCAACACATCCTAGGACTAGACGCTAACTCTCTGTACTTGCGCTGCATGAGCGAAGCGCACTGCACGGGCTATTACGCGGTGAGACGGCCCGAGACCGAGTTCAAGCCCGAAATTAGGCAAAGAAACTCTCACAGCGCTTTGGAGTGGTTACGCTTCGTAGAGCACGACCGCGACGTGAAACTGCGCCACGCTCTGAACGGCGGCGAGATGGTTGTAGGCTGTCGGAGAATTCGCGTGGACGGGTTTCACGCGGCCTCTAATACGGTTTTCCAGTTTCACGGGTGTTGGTTCCACGCTCACGAGTGCATACCGTCGCACCGATATCAGTGCGCTTCACTGAGAGAGGAGAGACGCGACAGAACGACCAGAGTAAGCGCTTACTTGAAAGCGATAGGTCACAAGCTGGTCGTCGTGTGGGAGTGCGAATGGCGAGAGATGAAGCGTCGAGATGAGCGGGTCAAGGCCTCCCAACAACGCTGGAAGGTTGACGCTTTGAAAGTGTCTCGAAACGCGATGAGCGAGAGCGACATCCTTTCCGCTGTGAAAGAGGAGAAAATGTTCGGTTTAGTTCAAGTGGACATCACTACGCCGCCTCACCTACGAGACTACTTCGAAGAAATGACCCCCGTTTTCAAGAACGCGACCGTTTCAAAATCGGACATAGGACCTCACATGTCAGACTTTGCGCAGGAAGAAAAGCTGTTGAACACGCCTCAGAGATGTCTGATAGGGAGTTACCACGGAAAAAATATTCTCTTGGGAACGCCGCTT
The DNA here is from genome assembly GCA_947462335.1 of Harmothoe impar. Taxonomy (NCBI): domain Eukaryota; kingdom Metazoa; phylum Annelida; class Polychaeta; order Phyllodocida; family Polynoidae; genus Harmothoe; species Harmothoe impar. The sequence goes on from OX381711.1 coordinate 21,907,675, forward strand.
CTCAAGTGGTATTTAGAGCACGGTTTGATAGTCACCAAAGTGCAGCTGGTGGTAGAATACCTACCTAAACGCTCCTTTGCCGGTTTCGCGGACGAAGTAACGGCGGCGCGAAGACGTGGCGACGTGAACGAGAACGAGAAAATTCTGTCAGACTGTTACAAGTTAATGGGAAACGCTACGTACGGTAAAACAATCTGCAACAAAGAAAAACACACGGCGGTGAGATACACTGACAGTCGGAAGTTCGAACTATTGGCCAATTCGTGGCGCTTCAAAAAGGCGTCCGAGTTGAGTTCCGATCTGTTTGAAGTCGAACTACAACCGAAAACAGTCAACAACAACCTCCCTATTCAAATAGGGTTCATGGTATACCAGTACGCGAAGTTGAAAATGTTAGAGTTCACATACGACTTCTTGGATAGATTCGTCGATCGGCGCGATTATGCCCTTTGTCAAATGGACACCGACAGTCTTTACATGGCTCTCAGCGGTGACACGTTGGATGACCTAGTCAAACCTCGCCTGAGAGAGACGTACTTCAGAGAGAAACGAAAGTGGCTTCCGACAGCGGTGTGCGACGATCACTTAGAGCTTTTTTGTGAAGACAAAAACGGAAAGAGTGCGAGAATGGTGTCCGCCGCCCGGCGGATGTTGTGAGAGACGGTACCTTCACGATCTGAGAACTTCGGGGCTTATGAAAGCGGAGTGGGAAGGTGACGGGATCCTAAGTCTCAACCCTAAGACTTACATTTGCTACGATCGAGTCAGCGACACCGGTGAAAGAAAATCCAAAAAATGGAGTGCAAAAGGCGTACAGAAGAAACAAAACCCTCAGGAACCAGACGACTTCTTGGATGTTCTTCGCCAACGAAAAACTCTCATTGCTGTAAATAGAAACTTCAAAGTGGTGCGAAACAAAATGGTCACCTACACCATAGAGAAAGACGGCGTGCGCTACTTGTATTATAAGCGTCGCGTGCATTCTGACGGTGTGACAACGAGTCCTTTAGAGATATGAAAAAAAAAAAAATAAGCGTGTGCATCTTTTCAAAAATAGAGTGTTTATCAAGATTGAAAAAAAAAGAAATAAAAAAAAATAAAATAAAATATTGTTGTGTTTTTATTTTCATACGTCTTCTTTTACTAGTAAGTCGCGCAGTCTCTTAAAGCGGCACTCATGTGACGACGTCGCTTCCAGTCACGTGATCCTAAAGACCCTCACTTCCTAAACAAAAAACTTCTTCTTCCGCTCACGTGATCAATCAAGTCACTTCCGGTCACGTGATCCTCAATGAGGTCACTCACTTCCGGTCGGCCATTAGGTCATGTGACGTCACTTCCGCTCACGTGACTCATCAGGTCACTTCCGGTCACGTGATCCTAAATTAGGTCATATGACGTCACTTCCGGTCCCCTAAGTAGGTCAGTAGGTTACCCAGAATGCACCACTAATCCCCTAAGTAGGTCACTTCCGGTCACGTGACCAAATGGTGGCCTCTGATTGGCTGCAGGGTTACCCAGAATGCACCACTAATCCCCTAAGTAGGTCACTTCCGGTCACGTGACCAAATGGAGGCCTCTGATTGGCTGCATGTCGATTGAGTAATAAACAGTACTTAACTATAGTCCCGTTCCGATACATACTATACTACTGTGATTCTACATCAATTGTGATTGCATATTTCTCATTTTTACGTTTTTTGGTGGAGGCCCCTGAAGGCCCCGTGACATATAAATGTTGGTGTCTGGTTAGCTATCTATAGCTATATATGGAGGGTCAGAGGACATATATATATATGAAGACTGGGGAGAAAATGGAGGAGGGGTAGGGGACCCTGAAGGAGGGGTGCAGGGGGGTACTTGAGGAGACCTCTGGGACCCTGGAGGAGAGATGGGGTACCAGAGGAGGGATGTGGGACAGGGTGTCTGTACTAGGCTCTATGGTGACTTATGTTACCCAATTGTTCCTCAAGGGTGTCAGATCCTTTCCCTATTGTGCTCATCCCATCTCCAGGGTCTCCCACCATACCTCTTTGTTTAAGTATTCTTCCTTCTGGGTGTCCCATCATAGCCATATGATACCCAATCCCCCCACTACGATGTAAAACCATGCATTTAAGCTGCACAATCCCTTTTCCAGGATGCCTCATTATGGTACACAATCCCTCCTCCAGGGTGCCTCAGATAACCTCTATTTAGGCTAATCATCACCCCTAGGTCTCCTGTCTAACTTATTGGCTAGTTCATCCTTACAGCAGTGTCCCTATATCTCTTCCAAATGTTCCCAATAAGCATTTCCCTTACCCAATGTGAAGCTGTAATGTCTCCTCCAGTGTGTTATTCTTTCAGGTATCCCATTTCACCCACATGGTCCATATACCTTCTTGCACTGTGTACTCTATCTATCTATTCAAATGTACTTTACCACCTTTGGCATCACTAAATGTGATAAGACACCCTAAAGTATGGAAATCCACCTGTAAGCAGAGAGCAAGTCCCAAATCACAGTTTCAGATAGGAGATCTACCTTAACCTATAGTGTTCAGAACTGCCCATATCCAACATTTCAAATCCATTTTTCTCAGCTTCTAATCAACTTAGAAACAAAAATAAAAATGATCCGGAAAGCTTATAACATAGAGCAACATATATCAGGAGAATAATGTTTTTTGCATGGCTTAATCTTTTTTTGTGCTGTCCCTAGTATGAGCGTGTAAGCCAATCTGGCTGAGAGTGACCATGACTGCTATATTGAGGGTTTGGTCGCCACCATGATTTTTAGATAGATATATGTATAGGGTATGAGAAAATATGAGGTGGCCTTGCCTTAGGAGTAGCTTAAGGTCAGGGTAGGGCTTCAAGGTCAGAGCAGCCTAGAAAAATATGAAAATTATTGATTCACATATGTAAGTGAAAAGTCACTTTAAATTTGAGTTTGCCATCAAATAAAGTAGCTATGATGTACTACTCATTCAGGGCAACCAGGAAAATCTTGCTCAAGGTCAACATCACTCAATTCAGGGTCAATCTTAGAAAAGTGACTTTTCTATTTATGGCTGTGTCTCACGACCTTGGGACAATGTTTTTGTCTCTGATCGGGTGCCGTCTCTGACTGGGTGCCGTCTCTGACCGGCTGCTGTCTCTGACCAGGTGTCAGAAAAAGGTGTTTTAAAAAGAATTATACTCATATGTGCACAGGCAAGGGAAAGGGGATATCAGACGAAAATGTCAACTTTAAAATTGATATCATAAGCTTTCCAATGATATATTACAAAAGAGGATATCATTTCTAGTATGTGAGAAATGGCTATATGAATCTGGGTGGGCATTGCCCTGTCCAAACCCCTCATTAGCTGTAAGTCTCATAGTTTCCAAGATATCTCTATCTAATTAGCATAATTAGAATAATTAGAAAATGATCATACATTTTCTTCCTAATGGCCATAGATTATGATCTAGAAATGATAGTTTTATTCTGTTTTGATCAAAGTAATCCTCATGAATCATTCTATCAATGGGCTTCTTTATTTTCTTTATTTGGAATGAAAATCATGTTTCCATGGCAACACATATCAACAAAGATACCCATTTAGGCTCTAAAACGTTCTTTTTACATTCCAAATAAGGGAGCTTTTCACGAAAAAAGGAATGTTTTGTATAAAAATACTGAACGTCACTGCGGGCTGCTACTCGGTCAAACATGGACACCTAGATATTTGTTAGGTGCTGTCTCTGACCGGGTGCCGTCTCTGACCGGCTTGGCTTGATAAGGTCAAAATACCAACAGCAGGAGGCTAATTATAATTATAACTATGATTATATAACAACCATCGTAACGTTTTTCCAAATCCTTATATATATGTGAGCAGGCAAGCAGAAAGGGGTATCCCTGCGGGATTAGTACCAATTTTAGCCACCAGTGGGCTCCACCATGGCCTAAATTTGAAGAAACAGGCTAATATTTGCTTTTTGGTACTTTTTTCTGGAGAATTCAGTATTTTTATACAAAACATTCCTTTTTTCGTGAAAAGCTCCCTTATTTGGAATGCTTGAAAGATCTGAAATGTGGTGGTAATAACTATCTTACAGTGGTGGTTGACCGTGCTAACAAGCAGAATAATTCCCATGAGCAAGAGTGAACTGTGTTACCAGGAGAGATCTCTGGTCTGTTTCAGTGGTGAGTCAGGCACTGATCCGTCTCTTTACATGCCACAAAAAGGTGTTTCATTAAAGTAGAATAAAAAACAGAAATATCCTGCCTAAATCTGGCATGTATAATGGGGTACAGTCAAAATCATTAACTTGCAGATCAATTGTCAAAAAGTCTAACTGACTCGGAAGTAAACATGTTTACCAGTGTACCTCCACACCAGCGTCTCTCTGCTATTTTAGCATGAAGCCAGTTCAATCATAAGGGTTATTGTTAATTTCCTCGCATCACCAGCTTATAATGATGGTGGTCTATTGTTTTTTCTCCAATCTAAATATGTAAGGAATGAAAATTCTTATGTGGTAAATAAGGTTGCTCTCTAGAAGTTAAATTGATAACTGTGACAATGTCTCAACTACAGATGAATCTATTTTCCGCTACTATCATCTTCTCCCCGTCCACCTCAAGGCATGTTTCTTGGATGTCTATGACCTGAGCTTCCTCTCACCCAGCCGTCATGTCTGTCCTCGCCCCTGGCTGTGCACAGTGCTAATGTAGTCCTGGAATTACATGTATCACGTGTCTGTCTATTAGGACCTCCACATCCTCACTCCACCATTTATGTGTTGTCACTGTGTAGTCTATTCATATCTAACCTCGCTGCACCCGATGGATAGTTTAACCCCATTGTCTATCATTAGCTTTTGTGAAAAGAGATGTAATATATCTGTCCCTTTTTACTGAGATTGTTAATAGCCAGGTGATTCCATATTGAAAACAGTGCTTTGACTATTTACACTGTGTCATGGCTCAATTGCAAATTCATCTCTAGACTAGAGTGATCAGGGCCATCTTTTATGAGAACTAAGTGCACTGGTGCCCTCTGGTGTTAGGTGGAAGAACTAGTGTAACACTAATCAGGTTCTAATCTGAGACTGTTATAACCTGTGAACTGCCCACAGCTCAAGCAGGTCCACATGTGTCCTTGATACAACACCTCATGTCTTGTCTCGGGGGAGGTGTAGAGTTTTGTTGCTACATACTGCATGAGTATGAAGAGGAGTAGCTAGTATTTGCTGCTCTAAGGGTATGATTGGATTAAATGTTATGCCATGAATGCAAACGGCACCTGGTGACAAAAAATGGAACTACCTAAAACCATGATTAAAGCATATTTCACTGTTGTATATGTCTTAACCCACCAAAATCAACCCTTTACACTATGTCATTCTACACATTTCGTCACTGTGCTATGCTACTGTCAAAAGCATTCCGCTTCTCTATTTTGACCCATCGCAGCGGACTAGAAAATATTTGAATAAGTCCCCAACTGAATTAACTAATCAATGAATCACTATCATATTGAATCTGACTGAAGTATATTTTGCTGAAGACCCTTATGGTACATATAGCTAATTGGTTTCACCTATGAATTCTTATGGGTTGTTTATGACCCAGATAATTATTCTCCTCTACATATCTGAGAAGTTTGGTTCGGATATTTTGGTAATTTTTTTAATACAGTTTTAAAATGTTGAAGAAATAAGGTTTGCACCTTACTCGACCATAGTTGAGGGTTTTCTGTAAAGCATTGCATTATGATTAACACCATTTCTGCAAAGGAACCACAAGTCACATCCGGTCACAAGGTCAGAAGGCAGGCATTGGTGTATAAAACACCTCAACAAGTAGCCAGTAACATGATAATTATACACCTTCCTCCATAGCTCCGACTACATTTCAGATGGATAAAATTGAGACATTATATCTTTGGATTCCACTCAATATACAGATCTATATGAATGCTCCGGAACTGAAGTATGTCAAAAGTGTTAAAATACCATAATAGTGGAGCTTCGGTCACTGCAAAAGTATTTATGATATTCAGAGGTAGCCTATACTCTTCAGAGAAAAGTGAAAATCGGCCATTTCACAGGTATTTATTCCATACTGTAGCATGCAAAGAATTTCTCAGATTTCTGTGATTTCTGCGAACATATGTACACTGCGAGACAATGTATCACCATAGTCTGTCTGTACTCATTAATTTCAAGTACGTATTACTCCCTGTGCTTATACAGGACCTGTGACTTCTACAGAAAAAGGTCTTTTATGGTGGCCATACCCTGCTCTTCAAAGAGAAATGCTCTTCTTCTGGTTTCTAACTCTTAAAAAGGTGATAATATCGACACTAAACTAGCTAATTAACAGCTACTTTATGTATGATGATATACAACATAGTGTAGTGGTGGCGGATTCTGGTGCGGATCTGGTGCGGATTCTGGTGCGGATTCTGGTGCTGATCTGCCCACTAGGTGGCACCACCAGAGGACTGTCTATAAAAGGGCCTGCAGGAGCAAGATCCGCCAGTCTATGACTCACAATGATGATGGACAGATGTGCATTGATGATAGATGATAGATGATTGATGATTGATGATGAATGTACAAACCTGATTCTGTCAATAGAGAACAACCTTTGTTTACAACAGTACTGCGTTCTGTCTTCTCTTCCTAGCATCCATTTCCCCATTACAGTGGTGACAGCTTGGTTTCAAAAGACGAACACACGCCGGAGGGAAGGAGGAAAGGAGAGAAGGAAGGATGATTCTGTGACTGTTGGAAGGACGATTCTGTGACTGTTGGAAGGACGATTCTGTGACTGTTGGAAGGACGATTCTGTGACTGTTGGAAGGACGATTCTGTGGGAAGAAATCATGGACGAAATCGTGACTCTGCCAAAAGGAAGAGTAAACAAGTGGAAGCTGGTTGCTTAGCAACTTAGATCCGCTGATCCGCCAAATCCGCCAGATCCGCCGATCCGCCAACAGGAAGTGAGTCTGCCGGATCTGCCAGATCCGCCAGATCCGCCAGATCCGCCAGATCCGCCGATCCGCCAACAGGAAGTGAATCCGCCAGTAGGACGGTGAATCCACAGAGGTTGTGAAGACATTTCTGTGGCAGATGAGAAGACGATTCTTTTGCTGTTGTGAAAACGTTTCTGTGGACATTGTGAAGACAATTCTGTGACAGATGAGAAGACAATTCTGTGACAGATGAGAAGACGATTCTGTTGCTGTTGTAAAGACGTTCCTGTGGCAGATGAGAAGACGATTCAATTGCTGTTGTGTAGACGTTTCCCTGGTCGATGTGATGACGTTTCCCTGGTCGATGTGAAGACGTTTCCCTGGTCGATGTGAAGACGTTTCCCTGGTCGATATGAAGACGGTTCCCTGGTCGATGTGATGACGTTTCCCCGGTCGATGTAAAGACGTTTCCCTGGTCGATGTGATGACGTTTCTGAGGCCGTGGAGAAGACAATTCTATGGATGTTATGATGCTGGTTGCTTAGCAACTCTGATCCGCCGAATCCGCCGAATCCGCCGTTTCTGTGTTTGTGGTGAAGACGTTTCTGTGGTCGTGGTGAAGACGTTTCTGTGGTCGTGGTGAAGACGTTTCTGTGGTCGTGGTGAAGACGTTTCTGTGGTCGTGGTGAAGTCGTTTCTGTGGTCGTGGTGAAGACGTGTCTGTGGTCGTGGTGAAGTCTTTTCTGTGGTCGTGGTGAAGACGTTTCTGTGGTCGTGGTGAAGACGTTTCTGTGGTCGTGGTGAAGACGTTTCTGTGGTCGTGGTGAAGACGTTTCTGTGGTCGTGGTGAATCCGCCAGTAGGAATCGAATCCGCCAGCAGGATGTGAAGACGATTCTATGGTTGTTGTGAAGATGACTCTGCGGCCATTGTAAAGACGATTGTGTGACTGTTATGATGACGATCGTGTGGCTGTTTTGAAGATGACTGTGGTTGTTGTGATGACGATTCTGTGGCTGTTTTGAAGATGACTCTGTGGTCATTGTGAAGACGTATCTGTGCCCACTAAGAAGACGTTTCTGTGCTCGCTGTGAAAATGTTTATGTAGCAGGACGCTGGATCCGCCAGAGGGAACGGGATACTGCATGCTGAGCGACATAGGGGTGCTGCATACCGGTCCAAGTAGAGATGCCGCACGCTGACCGAGATGGGGGTGCCGCACGCTAACCTAGACTGGGTTGCCGCACGCTGACCTAGACGGGGTTGCCGCACCCTGCCCGAGACTGGGGTGCCGCACGCTGACCGAGACCGGGTTGCCGCACGCTGACCGTGAGGGGGGTGCCGCACGCTGACCGAGACGGGGTTGCCCCACGCTGACCGAGACCGGGTTGCCGCACGCTGACCGAGATGGGGGTGCCGCACGCTGACCGAGAAGGGGTTGCCGCACGCTGACCAAGACGAGGGTGCCGCACGCTGACCGAGACGAGGGTGCCGTACACTGACACCGCATGCTGACCGAGACGGGGGTGCCGCACGCTGACCGAGACGTGGTGCCGCATGCTGAGCGAGACGGGGTTGCCGCACGCTGACCGAGACGGGGGTGCCGCATGCTGACAGAGACGGGTTGCCGCACGCTGCCCGAGACTGGGTTGCCGCACGCTGACCGAGATGGGGTTGCCGCACGCTGACCGAGACGGGGTTGCCGCTTGCTGACCGAGACTGGGGTGCCGCAAGCTGACCGAGACGGGGTTGCCGCACGCTGACCGAGACGGGGGTGCCGCACGCTGCCCGAGACGGGGGTGCCGCACGCTGACCGAGACGGGGTTGCCGCACGCTGACCGATACTGGGGTGCCGGGAGCTGTCCGAGACGGGGCCGTACACTGACGCCGCAAGCTGCACGAGACGGGGCTGCCGCACGCTGACCGAGACGGGGCTGCCGCACGCTGCCTGAGACGGGGGTTGCCGCAAGCTAGATGGGACGGGGTTGCCGCAAGCTGACCAAGACGGGGATGCCGCACGCTTACCGAGACGGGGGATGCCGCACGCTGACTGACAGGGGGTTGCCGCACGCTGACCGAGAAGGGTGTTGCCGCACGCTGACCGAGAAGGGGTTGCCCCAAGCTAGCTGAGACCGGGGTGCCGCAAGCTGACCGAGACGGGGTTGCCGCACGCTGACAGAGACGGGGTTGCCGCACACTGACCGAGTCGGGGTTGCCACAATCTGACAGTGACTGGGTTGCCGCAAGCTGACCGAGACAGGGTTGCTGTACGCTGATGCCGCACGCTGACGGACAGGGGGGTGCCATACGCTGACGCCGCACGCTGACCCAGAGGGGGGTACCGCACGCTGACCGAGACGGGGTTGCCGCACACTGACCGAGTCGGGGTTGCTGCAATCTTACAGTGACGGGGTTGCAGCAAGCATACCGAGACAGGGTTGCTGTACGCTGATGCCGCACGCTGACGGAGAGGGGGGTGCCATACGCTGATGCCGGACGCTGCCCGTGACGGGGCTGCCGCAGGCTGACCGAGACGGGGGTGCCGCACGCTGATCGAGACTGGGAATGCCACACGCTGACCGAGACGGGTGTGCCGCACACTGACGCCGCACGCTGCCCGAGAGGGGAATGCAGCACGCTAACCGAGACGGGGCTGCTGCACGCTAGCTGGGACGGGGGTGCCGCAAGCTGACCGAGACGGGGGTGCCGCACCCTGACCAAGAAGGGCGTTGCCGCACGCTGACCGAGAAGGGTGTTGCCGCAAGCTAGCTGAGACGGGGGTGCCGCAAGCTGACCGTGACAGGGTTGCCGCACGCTGACCGAGACGGGGTTGCCGCACGCTGACCGAGACGGGGTTGCAGCACACAGACCGAGTCGAGGTTGCCGCAATCTGACCGTGACAGGGTTTCCGCAAGCTGACCGAGACAGGGTTGCTGTACGCTGATGCCGCGCCCTGACAGAGAGGGGGGTGCCATACGCTGACGCCGCACGCTGCCCGTGACGGGGCTGCCGCACGCTGACCGAGACGGGGGTGCCGCACCCTGATCGAGACTGGGATAGCCACACGCTGACCGAGACTGGGGTGCCGCACGCTGACGCCGCACGCTACCCGAGTGGGGGTTGCCGCATGCTAACTGAGACGGGGTTGCCGCATGCTGACGGAGACGGGGGTGCCGCACGCTGACCGAGAAGGGCGTTGCCGCACGCTGACCGACAGGGGGTTGCCGCAAGCTGACCGAGACGGGGGTGCCGTACGCTGACGCCGCACGCTGCCTGAGACGGGGCTGCCGCACGCTGATCGAGAAGGGGATTGCCGCACGCTGCCCGAGACGGGGATTGCCGCACGCTGCCCGAGAAGGGGATTGCCGCACGCTGACCGAGACGGGGGTGCCGCACGCTAACTGAGACGAGGTCGCCGCACGCTGATCGAGACGGGCGTTACCGCACGCTGATCGAGACGGGCGTTGCCGCACGCTGCCCGAGAGGGGGTTGCCCCAAGCACGCTAGCTGGGACGGGGGTGCCGCAAGCTGACCGAGACGGGGGTGCCGCACCCTGACCGAGAAGGGCGTTGCCGCACGCTGACCGAGAAGGGTGTTGCCGCAAGCTAGCTGAGACGGGGGTGCCGCAAGCTGACCGTGACAGGGTTGCCGCACGCTGACCGAGACGGGGTTGCCGCACGCTGACCGAGACGGGGTTGCAGCACACAGACCGAGTCGAGGTTGCCGCAATCTGACTGTGACAGGGTTTCCGCAAGCTGACCGAGACAGGGTTGCTGTACGCTGATGCCGCGCCCTGACAGAGAGGGGGGTGCCATACGCTGACGCCGCACGCTGCCCGTGACGGGGCTGCCGCACGCTGACCGAGACGGGGGTGCCGCACCCTGATCGAGACTGGGATAGCCACACGCTGACCGAGACTGGGGTGCCGCACGCTGACGCCGCACGCTACCCGAGTGGGGGTTGCCGCATGCTAACTGAGACGGGGTTGCCGCATGCTGACGGAGACGGGGGTGCCGCACGCTGACCGAGAAGGGCGTTGCCGCACGCTGACCGACAGGGGGTTGCCGCAAGCTGACCGAGACGGGGGTGCCGTACGCTGACGCCGCACGCTGCCTGAGACGGGGCTGCCGCACGCTGATCGAGAAGGGGATTGCCGCACGCTGCCCGAGACGGGGATTGCCGCACGCTGCCCGAGAAGGGGATTGCCGCACGCTGACCGAGACGGGGGTGCCGCACGCTAACTGAGACGAGGTCGCCGCACGCTGATCGAGACGGGCGTTACCGCACGCTGATCGAGACGGGCGTTGCCGCACGCTGCCCGAGAGGGGGTTGCCCCAAGCTAGCCGAGACGGGGTTGCCGCACGCTGACCGAGACGGGGGTGCCGCACGCTGACCGAGACGGGGTTGCCGCACGCTGACCGAGGCGTGGGTGCCGCACGCTGACCGAGACGGGGTGCCGCACGCTGACCGAGACGGGGTGCCGCACGCTGACCGAGACGGGGGTGCCGCACGCTGACCGAGACGGGGTTGCCGCACGCTGACCGAGGCGGGGGTGCCGCACGCTGACCGAGACGGGGGTGCCGCACGCTGACCAAGACGGGGGTGCCGCACGCTGACCGAGAAGAGGGTGCCGCACGCTGACCGAGACGGGGTTGCAGCAATCTGACCGAGACGGGGTTGCAGCAATCTGACAGTGACAGGGTTGCCGCAAGCTGACCGAGACGGGGTTGCCGCAAGCTGACGCCGCACGCTGACGGAGAGGGGGGTGCCGTACACTGACGCCGCACGCTGCCTGAGACGGGGCTGCCGCACGCTGACCGAGACGGGGGTGCCGCACGCTGATCGAGAAGGGGATTGCCGCACGCTGCCCGAGACGGGGATTGCCGCACGCTGCCCGAGACGGGGATTGCCACACGCTAACTGAGACGAGGTCGCCGCACGCTGACCGAGAGGGGGGTGCTGCACGCTGATCGAGACGGGCGTTGCCGCACGCTGACCGAGGCGTGGGTGCCGCACGCTGACCGAGACGGGGTGCCGCACGCTGACCGAGACGGGGGTGCCGTACGCTGACCGAGACGGGGGTGCCGCACGCTGACCGAGAAGAGGGTGCCGCCGCACGCTGACCGAGACGGGGTTGCAGCAATCTGACCGTGACAGGGTTGCCGCAAGCTGACCGAGACGGGGGTGCCGTACGATGACGCCGCACGCTGACAGAGAGGGGGGTGCCGTACACTGACGCCGCACGCTGCCTGAGACGGGGCTGCCGCACGCTGACCGAGACAGGGGTGCCGCACGCTGATCGAGAAGGGGATTGCCGCACGCTGATCGAGAAGGGGATTGCCGCACGCTGCCCGAGACGGGGATTGCCGCACGCTGCCCGAGACGGGGATTGCCGCACGCTGACCGAGACAGGGGTGCCGCACGCTAACTGAGACGAGGTCGCCGCACGCTGACAGAGAGGGGGGTGCTGCACGCTGATCGAGACAGGCGTTGCCGCACGCTGCCCGAGATGGGGTTGCCGCAAGCTAGCTGAGACGGGGTTGCCGCACGCTGACCGAGACGGGGGTGCCGCACGCTGACCGAGACGGGGTTGCCGCACGCTGACCGAGACGGGGGTGCCGCACGCTGACCGAGACGGGGGTGCCGCACGCTGACCGAGAAGAGGGTGCCGCACGCTGACCGAGAAGAGGGTGCCGTACGCTGACGCCGCCAACTGACCGAGAGGGGGGTGCCGCACGCTGACTGGAGGGGGGTTCCGCACGCTGACCGAGAAGGGGGTGCCGCACGCTGACCGAGAAGGGGGTGCCTTACGCTGACGCCGCCTACTGACCGAGAGGACGGTGCCGCACGCTGACTGGAGGGGGGTGCCGCACGCTGACCGACAAGGAGATCCACATTGGGATGCTGCATGCTGATCAACACGGGGGTTCAGCACGCTGAGATATGATTACTGAGGCATTCCCGGAGGCGGGGAGATGCAGTCCCGAGGCATTCCTAGGGGAGATGCGGGAATGGCAATCTGTGGACAAATTACCTAAGCCCATAGTTATGCCAGACAAGTTTGATGGAAGCGAGCATCTAAATGTGTACCTCCTACACTTCGACCTTTGCTGCCGTGCTAATGGGTGGAACCATGAAGTAGCAGGGGTGTTCCTAGGGCTAAGTCTCACTGGTATAGCTAGGCGTCTGCTTGTGGGTTTTGACCACAGCAACCCCAGAGGTTACCTCCAGCTCAGGGACGCCTTAATTCAGAGGTTTCAACCTCCAAATCAGTCAGCCAGATTTAAGGCACTGCTTCGTGAGAAGAAGAGAGAAGTGGGTGAGTGTCTTCAGAGCTACTCGGAGGATATCGAGAGGCTGACTCGGTTAGCCTATCCTAGCGCTGACCTCTCTACAATAGATGTAATTGCTATGGACTGCTTTATTGAGAGCCTACAGGATACCCAGATGCAATTGTGGATCAAACAGAGCCATCCAAAAACATTGGCAGAAGCGGTGAGAGTCGCCCTGCATGCAGAGGTTTGCATACAGCCATTTGACAAAGCAGCAAGTATGGCTGACCAGAGAGAGGCAAAGGAGCTGACACACCTGAAACAGGAAGTAGAGATGTACCACAAGGAATTGGTGGAATTCTGCCAGCGGGATTGGTCGCATCCAAAGAAGTCATGCTCGAGAAAGAAACGGAAGGGGTGTTTCCACTGTGGGGAAGATGGTCACTTCAAGAGGGATTGTCCCCTGAGGTCCACTGATGGTAAAACATTGCCTCAAGCAGGAGGAAATCAATCAGGACCTCGGGTTAGTCACCCAAATTCCTGGGTCAGGATGTACTCGACTGGCAAACCATTGGAGCCAGTGGGAGGATGGGTAACCAAGGGACAGAAGATTCACTGGTGCAAGGCCCAGTGGAGAAGATCCAGGGCAACATCAAATGAGGAACTAGAAACTCTCACCGAGATCCAGTACCCTTCGGGAGAAAGATCGAAGATCCAGTACCCTTTGGGGAAAGATCCGGTGGGGAGATACAGAAAATTCACTGGCGCAAAGCCCAGTGGAGAAGATCTGGGGCAACAACATCAAATGAGGAGCCGGAAACTGTCACCAAGATCCAGTACCCTTCAGGAGAAAGATCGAAGATCCAGTACCCCTTGGGGAAAGATCCGGTGGGGATTCACTGGAGCGAAGAAAAAGGGACCAGGATCCACTGGATCGACACCAAAAGAAGACCCCTGAGTTTGGTTTGAGCAGGGGAGAGTGTAGTGGTGGCGGATTCTGGTGCGGATCTGGTGCGGATTCTGGTGCGGATTCTGGTGCTGATCTGCCCACTAGGTGGCACCACCAGAGGACTGTCTATAAAAGGGCCTGCAGGAGCAAGATCCGCCAGTCTATGACTCACAATGATGATGGACAGATGTGCATTGATGATAGATGATAGATGATTGATGATTGATGATGAATGTACAAACCTGATTCTGTCAATAGAGAACAACCTTTGTTTACAACAGTACTGCGTTCTGTCTTCTCTTCCTAGCATCCATTTCCCCATTACAATAGCTTACGAGTATGTTATGAAGATTATACAATGAGTAGGACACCACCTATAGTGAAATAAAGTGAGGGAACTTATCCCGTAATGAACTCGTGGCAGCTGTCACTAGCAGCTCTCATGAGATGTTGGTTTTGATCTTGGACCGTAGCGCGTGGATGTGTGGTACCAAGCTATATCTTGCAAGATATTCTGTGGACGAAAGCAACATGGCCGCACACATGGATACACCAGATTTTATCGCTATACAACTTGTTCTGCTACTGTTGGACAAGTCTCTTGGATGTCTCCCAATGCTCTCCTCACTTTGCAGGACTGTAGAAGCCGGAGAAATGTGTGCCTAAACACAGACCCAGTGAGGCAGTACAGCAGGAAGTTTACACTGTGATTTACAAGGCTCAGTCTGTATGTAATCCTCACTAGAGTGTTTTCCATTTTGATCAAATTTCTTCCGACTAACTCTGATATTGTGTAAATAGTAATAAAGACACTTGAAGGTAAAGTAGTCACCAAGAAGACAACACAAACAGAAAACATTGTCATGGTCAAACTGCTGTTCATACTGGAAGATCTACCAGGTTTTGAAGTTTGATATCTGAGTCTGATCCTTCTTTTAGATTGAATTTGATGAAGTGTAAGTCCATTAAGAACAGAGATAACACAAAAGGGTAGGATGCAGTAAACACAAACATTGATGACTGAATGAATGGTTTCACTCAAAGATCCTGACCCAAATGGATGACAGGTGTACTTTTCACTAATCATGCTAACATGGCTATCAAACACAAGTGGTAACTGCAAAATGCACATGATTACAAATATTGTAAATATCGTAAAAATCAGTTTCCGTTTGGTACAGAAGTTGCGTGCTTTTAAAGGCCAGAATACAGCTATTGTGCGTTCCGCTGAAATCAGTACAATTAACCAGGAGGAAACATAAGAAGCTGTGGAAATGCTAAACTGAAGTATAGTGCAGAACCAAGGTGATGAGGAGAGAGGAAGAAAGCTATATATTTCACTTTGCAAGAGAACAAAGGACCATAAGGTGAGGTTATCAAAGACAGCAAGGACCAGCAGCAGCATCATGAAGACAGAGGGCCTTAATGAGAGAGCCATACACTATCACAGTAATAACAAGACTATTCAGTACTGTCCCTAGCGCACATATAGTCAGTGTTGGGATTAAGTAACGCATAGAATGGTAATGTTCTGGCTGTTGTGAAGCTGCTGTGTAATTGTCAGTGCAGTCCATGTATTGTACATTATGTAAGATTGATAAATTACTTATGTTATCCATTTTGTAAACTCCAGTGCCTCTATATATCAGAAACTGAAGGTGATTGTCTGTATTTCATAAGATCACCAATGTGTAAGAGTTAACAATGATCGTCTGAAGGTTACAGGAGGTTATGTGAGACAGGTCTTTGGAGGAGACACAGGTAAAAATATTGATATGGAATATCAAATGTATCACTTGTTCCCAGGTTGTATTGACACATTGAGAGGCACAAGGTTCAAATTTCATGAGATTCATGGTTTCCATTCCTTGTGTGTTTGATGTGTGGTTTTATCTGGTCAATGTTCCCCATTTGTTCAGGAGGTCTGCTATTTGCACGACATGAGGACATGCACCATGTTACATGGTCACATAATCTAGGCTAGGGAGATCACAATGTGTTTCTTTTTCACTCTCTATTAACAGCAATTACTATCAGTCCCTCACATCTCTTTATACTGCTTAAAAACATTAGAATAATGTTTATAATTAATCGGTTAATTAATCCAGTACAGGCCTTTTTTATCTAAACATTTTCATCTGACTTAACTCAGCCTTTGTCTAACAGATGGACATGATGGAAATTGTGTCTGAAATTGTCACAGACAGTGTGTGATGTGCATACACAGATCTCATGTCCAGCCATTTAGTAAGGCGGCAGGCGTTGTATCATGGCATTATTGGCTGGAGTATTCCTTTAAAGATGTTAACATTAAAGGGACTTGAATTCTCATTCATGTCCATCCTGTAACTAACCTATACATGTCCATTGCATTTACCCATAGAATCTCTCATTGGTCTAAAAGTAGTAGAATGAGTTATATATAATAATTATATATATATATATATATATATATATATATATATATAATATATCTATATCTATATATCTATCTATATATATCTATATATATATATATATATATATATATATATATATATATATATATATATATATATATGTACATATGCTAACGTCCTGTAGTGGTTCAGAGGCTCTGCTACACTATGTGACATTGTGATACAGAGCAAGGTGCCTATTCCCTCTGGCTTGTGGCAGTATATTATATGACTGTACTAAACAAACAAATCGGTGCAGGACATGGATAGTGGTTGAGTAATTGAGTGATTGTGCTGCCCCCTGCTCACTGCTGGTGGAGGTATTTCCAGGAGAGCAAAGAGCGTTCTACTTTCTAACGCAGCTCACAAAGCTAAGTAGGGGGACGCTGGCACGGGGGGGGGGGGGGGGTAGCGTGATAGAGGAAGACAAGGAGTGAAAGAAGAAGTTAGGTACAAATCTGTTTGGAGTGGGTGTGTCCATGTGTGTGGGATAGTGTATGACAGAGGTAATCATAATGTATTGGTGTATGGTGTGTGGAATAGTATGTTTTATCATTGGTTGGTAGAAATATACAATATCAGGATACACCCTGCCCACGCAAAGTCCAGTTTTTTTCTCATAAATACCCTAAACTAGTACTAGATTAGCTTGGATATTACAATTAACACAATATTGCATTGCAATAGTTACAACCTCATCCATGTATGTGATGATTTGAACATCTAGACAATAGAATAATTGCATTAGAAATAAAGGATTTGGCAAATCCCCAGAAACATACTTTAGGTGCGTGTACAGTACATTGTTAGATAGTGTGTCAGGGAGCTACTACACCATGGGAGACTATGAGTCAGACATGGTAGGGAGTCTGCTAAATTACTATGTAGGCAGGTAATGGATGATCTGAGCGGCAGAAGTCAGGAATTAAAGGAGTTGTATGTGGAGTAAAAGGCAAAGGCTATCAAGTTAATTGCACCGTAACATGCATGTATAAAGAGGCTTGGAATTGCATCAGAACATGCATCATCTGCTGGTTAGACTACAGGCCAGAGTATAGGCTATGGGTTGGTTCTACAAGGGAGTGCACTTGGTTATATACACTACATACACAGTGGGTAATAACACACCATCATAAAGGTAGAGTTTAATCATGGTAAGCCCAATTGAATTCTACGAGAACCTCATAAACCCCTTGAAAACCTCCTCTTTCTTTCTTAGGTTAAGGGAAACCTCCCCTTTCTTTATTTGCCAAGTCACAGGTTATAAACATATGTTGTAGATTATGACAATTAAAATGAAGGTTCCTTACATTTTTTAACAACTCTGGTTAAGTTATAAGCATATAATGATGAGATAAAGACGAGTATAGATAGAATGAGATAAATATGAAATGCAGGGTTATTTACACAAAACATACATGTAGGCTTAAGTGTGTATTCCACTGAAGTAAATGGGACAAGATTCTATCATCGGACGAGATTCCTCCATAAGCTTAACATTATAGACTTTCATCAGATGACGGAATCAGGGCCGAACAATGTCAGTGGAATACTCCCTTATAGGGTAGATTCACCCAAAGACGGACACACACCTCATGTCGGACACCTTGAGCATTAAAAAGCATAATCTTAGTTAGTCTACTGGTTACATTTGTATAAGATCTCTAATGCTCTTCTGTCCTGTATGTTACACTGTACCTGATACTATATTGATAAACATGTAATTCCCAAATGATATAGTCCCATTCACTCTCAAGATAGATGTGCATAGAGATAAAGCAATGAAACTGTGAACAGTTAATGCCTTCTTTTGAGGAGGGCACTTGTCAGGTCCTGACACCCTCTAGTGTCTGGTGACAGAGCTAGTGTAAGACTAATCAGGCTCTTGTCTCAGCCTGTTATAACCTGTAAGCTGCACTCCCCCACACTCCCACTGCTTATCTTTCCCGCTGTGTCTAATGTCACCCCAGGGGAGGCTCTATGTGTTCGCCCTGCCTTATGAAAGAGTAAGCCTCTAAAGAAGGTATAGATGATATTACATGGTTGGTTTATGCTAATAAAACTGTAACTGATAATCTATCCTAAATTATTTGACATTTGTATTGGCATCAGAATAAAATCTAGGTGTTTTTCTTACCAACAAAGGAAATGGCATGTCTTTAAACCAATCATATATGTATGCAATCAAGTCCTCAAGTGGGCCTATTTTAGGGTGAGGAGCTAATGTCTGATTTGTAAAATTAAGTAGTACCTTAAGTCGGACAGGAGTGTTCTCAAACTAAATCTGGCTGTTTAATATATACAGAATCAATATATTATGAGCTATATAGAAGGTTATATATATTCTGACATCCATACCAGCAGAAACATATTACTTATGAAATAGAAACAATCATTTAGAGACCTTCAAAAGATATGATGTGATTACACCCTGAGCCGGACACAGCTGTACCTTGCTGTTTTCTTTTCCTCTAAAATATAGAAGATGTAAAACTATTGGTATCCCAGTAAATATGATCAAATCTATGTCACTCAAAATATATTCTCAGATTGATGGGGCAGCTTAATACTAATTTGTATCGGAATGAGTGAAGTATATGTAGAATTTCTACATTTGGTATGTTCAATAGTACTAAAAATATATTCTAAAGGCGAATGTGTTGAATATCTTTAATATTACATAAAGGCTCGATGAACTACAGTATGTCTGCTATATTAGTAAGACAGATCATTCACTATTACTCTAAGAAAATGATAGAAACCCTAAGTGTCCAACTTCAGGTGAAATTGGGACTTAAAATTCCCTAACTTTGATGAGAAATAGCTCATTTCAGTTTACATATTATGCAATAATTTGTTATTGGCCATGATGTCCCAATACTCTTCTTTCCATAAGTATCATGATCATCGCTCAAAGTAAAATATTTACAGATAGACCTTGAGCCCAACGCACATATATGGCATAACAGTCTCATATTGGGGGAACAAACCAGACAATACATTTTGGATTGGTACATATCTGGGGACCCCAAATCACTTTGCTAGACATCTGGGTTGTCCAGCTTAGCTTCAGAATCTTGGAAGATGTTTGGATACATGGAATATATTTAAAATGTACTTAATATGTTAGTTCATAACACTGCCACAACTGGCAGCCCTGTAGTCCTATGCCTTAGCTTAGCTGGTTTGCATTGTTAATCCAGTAGGTGGAAGCACCTCTCAGGGATAGATCCATTTCTTGGAGTTGGAGAACTGGTGATATATGTCATGTTAGCTAGTATTGCCGACGCGGGAACGCAGTCAGAGACGCTGCGCAGAGTGACGTCATAATCATGAGTGTTGAATAAAGGACTTCCGACCTAGCAAGCTCGTCGTTAACATTACATGGTGGCACAGCGGTGGGATAAATGTCTTTTTCAGCTACCCAAGTGTGTCCATGGACACATGAGGGGAGTGAGAGGACAATGAGATCCCAAGGAACAAATGTAGATACCGATCCTCAGCCTAAAAGATGAGAAAAGGGAGGATTGAAGGATGTAAAACGAGTGAGCGATATTGAAGGTAAATAACGGCACGTGAAAGATCCACGTGGTTCCCAGGGAAGTCGAGTTATTAAACATCCAAAGGCTATAAAGGGCAAAGTGAAATCGGGAAAAGTCCCAAGAAATTGATGAAGTGGTGGGATTTGTGCCAGTACATCGAGGCAGTGTGTATTCTAAGGCTGCAAGCAAGTGTACATTGATATTGTGAAATCGGGAAAAGGTACAGTGCCCAACAAATCGACAAAGAGACAGACACATTCTAAGTGTCCAACAGGAAGTGACAGCTTAGTTCTACGTGCTCAGAAAGAGACAGGTACCAGAGGAAAATCGGGACCACAAGGTGCCCTCACATCTGATCGTACAGGTGTGTAAAACAAGAGGAAAATCGGGACCACAACGGTGCCCTCACATCTGATCGTACAGGTGTGTAAAACAAGAGGAAAATCGGGACCACAAAGGTGCCCTCACATCTGATCGTACAAGTGTGTAAAACAAGAGGACAATCGGGACCACAACGGTGCCCTCACATCTGATCGTACAGGTGTGTAAAACAAGAGGAAAATCGGGACCACAAAGGTGCCCTCACATCTGATCGTACAAGTGTGTAAAACAAGAGGACAATCGGGACCACAACGGTGCCCTCACATCTGATCGTACAGGTGTGTAAAACAAGAGGAAAATCGGGACCACAACGGTGCCCTCACATCTGATCGTACAGGTGTGTAAAACAAGAGGAGAATCGGGACCGCAAAGGTGCCCTCACATCTGATCGTACAGGTGTGTAAAACAGAGGACAACTCGGGACCACAACGGTGCCCTCACATCTGATCGTACAGGTGTGTAAAACAGAGGACAACTCGGGACCACAACGGTGCCCTCACATCTGATCGTACAGGTGTATAATAGAACAGGACAGAGGTGTGTCACATCAATAACAACAGCTGAGTGTGCCCCCGACAACTGGGTGTGCTCGTCATCAGTGACAGTGTATGCATCATAGTTGACAATGACATTGGTATATATTTTTTTTTCTTTTAATATAAAAAGGGAGAGGATACCCTTAGTGCATATTGTACCAAGTATGAGTTTAACCTAGTATATATATAGGTTGAGTAACACAAAAGACTGTGCATTTCCCAAGGACCATCAAGGAGAGAAGGGTGTAACATATTGTGTTTACCATGTGTTTAATACTAAAGTAGCAACCGAGAACCAAATGTGTTCTAATCAAGAGACTGTATAGGCAGTCACCAAAGACTTACAGGAGAGACTGAAATATTATATTATGTTTAACATGTTTATCATTCTACATGTATGCTAAAGACTTACACGCTACCAAAGAGGATTGGAAAAGAGACTCAATTATCATATTGTATTTTACATACATATACTTGGGCAGGCAATGAATGTGAACACACCAGGAATTTTTACGAATGATAATGGATTGACAATTGTTTCCAAATGAAACTCAGTAAGATCACTAGGTGATATCTGGTGCGAGTTATGCCTCATTTCCTCATCTCTGAGTATCTTAAAGAGACACATGGTGACTAACACGGGAGAGAAAGCTCACACATATTCTCAATGTTGGAAACAATTTACAATGGCAGGTAGGTTAACCCTTTAAGGACAGCATGTTGCTCAAAGATGACATTTGTTGTCATGATGTATGAATGCAGCCCTGGCTAGTTATTTGTTGGTGCATCATGCCAATCCTTTGGAACTGTCTCAACCGCGTGTGGTCGGCATGATGCTTGACTGCACCACTGGCAATTCACTTGCCATGGCCGAATTTAGGCACCGTGAAGAGCGGGAGTATGATGCATTAAGCTATCATACCATACTTAAAGGTTTAAAGGAACACAAAATGACAGAAGAAGACAATTTAAAGTCACAGATGGTGACCCATAGGTGTAGGCTATTCTGGGCCTCTACATAGGGCAGTGGTAGGGCATAGCCCAGGTAGGGATGAGTAATAAGAGGGCAACGGGAGGTGTCTCCCAATAAAGAAAACATGCTATACAATGGTTCTCTATGGCTCCTTATGTTGGCAAAACGTTATATAATGTTAAAGACTTTATTTAGCTGCCAAAGACTAGCCCAGACTTGGTCCAAGACTGAGCCACAATCAGATGTCACGGGCCGCCTTATATAGCCGGGTAGGTGATCGGAGCTGATACCTAGGAACGAGATCCAGTACCAAGGGTAAAGGTTGCCTGATGCCCCATACAGAATGGAGGGTACAGGTAACGGCTTATATGCGAGTTAGCCTTATACGTGAGGTTTTACGGTATATATGACATGTACCAGGAGAAGGTACCTTAGTATACCCGGCATTTAGGTCCCTTTTCACAGATGGTGTCACATATAGTTTCCCATAATACCATAAAACCTCGCATATAAGCCGAAGTCAAGTATTAGCCGCACCTAGACTTTGGGCTGATCCTATAAGCTGCACCAGCGATCTGATTCGCGTACTAGCCGCGAAGTTTTACGGTAGTCAACCCCTACACAATGACAAAAGGCGCAATTTTATTTATATAGAATGCTAGCTACCTATTTGGGTGTAATAATGAATAGGCTATACAAAACTAAACATGCATTATTTAATTCTAAATCAATTATCTGATTATTTTACTTTAATAACCATAATTATTTCAATTAATTCTGACTAAATCTAAATTAGATAAACATAATCTAAGGCATTCTAAAAATGACCTATTTAAGAGCATCACTTTGGTACTGGATTTAGCCTTCTAACCCACTTATTAAGGAATCTAGACCTGAAAATGTGAAAACATGACAAAAAATTGATTAAGACACATTTCAGAGGATTACAAAGCTAAGCTGGGTGATCCAGATGTCTAGCAAAGTGATTTGGGCTCCCAACACATATACCAATCCAATGAATATTGTCTGGATTATTCCCCCCCTATGAGACTCAGAAATTGCTCAGCTCATGGACTAAGAACTCTAGTCCAGAGAAAATGAGTCACATTGCCACTGCCAACGAGCGTCCGAAAGTGGTGAATCTACCTACCTAGAGGATGAACATTTAAGACGATTTTTGGACTGGGGTACTAGAATTTACATAAACACTTGATCCCTCTTATAAAATAGTCAGAGTAGTGCAACAAAAGCACCAGCTCATCTCTCCTATACTTCGTCATCAAACACATACATTACTATTGTTCTAGTGGCTCATCAGTTAATGCCTGGGCCCAGCACTTATAATGAGCTTAGAGAAGCCCATAGAGCAGGGCTCTGGTCACTAAGTATCATCATAACCATGGGTTATGTTACATTGAGATGATGAAGCAGCTTATAGTATCTCTTACTGACGATTACTAAAGTTCAAGGGCTACTGTTCATAGATAGGGTGGAGCAATTAAGTATAGAATATGGTTGTACTTGGTTGGAAAAGGGAGTTATGTAGATTGCAGTCAGGTGATTATGAATATAGGCTAGGCGGAGGAAGGGAGTGAGGGGAATTCTGTGTGTGGAGATGGTTCTTATGGGTATGTTGAATCAGGCACCGGGGGTTGCAATAATTCAGGGCTCAATACACCTAGACTTGGATGAGCTTCAGGTATGGAGTGAATGATGATACAATGGTGGTACATGCATATGATGTATAATGATGTCAGTGCCCTGCTGGTATGTGTCCCTGTCACTTTCCACAGTAAAATGAGAGGGGCAGAAGCAGCAATTGTGAACTGTAGATGCAGTTCACGATTGCTGCTTCTGCCCCTCTCTGTCTCCTCCCTATATGCATGTCTCACTCATTAGATGGCAACCAATGCCTCTCTTTTTCAACTAATAACCACACTTATGTCTAACAAGAAGGACTATGTCTGTCCTTTATATGTCCTACATATACTGGTGGCTGTCAGGGTACTGCTGGTATACGTCAGACTAATGAGTCTGGAGAGGAAGTGTCTTTAGCCACTATTAGCACTCTCAACTTGTTACAAAGTCTACTATCTGAGAGTTGTTGTAGTAATTATATTTTGTTTTATATTGCTGTTTCCAAGGATTGACAAACATGAAGTCAAAGAAAAATATCTGTGCACTTTATCAAAATTCTGGGGAAAAGTGGCATTGGTCCATCAGGTTACCAATCTGATTTAGCTTCTACTCGGTAGTTAAAGGAGATTTTGCACAGAAACAGCAAACACTCTGTTGGATCATTTCTGGCCCTGCAATTTATTTAAATAGCTATCTTTATTGTGCTCATTGTAACTATAGGTTGCATGGTTGGAAAATGCATTACATTACATGCCAGTACAGTAGACACTCATCCTTAGACCCAGAGGCTCTGGCCCTGTAATCAGGGTGTGACACTACATACATCATATTAGAACTGTCTCTTTCTGACCAAGCTGACCAAACGTTTTGGCCCCTGTGTATTTACACTAAGCCCACAGAGCAGAATATTCTATGCATCTGCAATCAGGTCCTGCACACTCAATGGAAAACAGTGTGGGTGTATGACAGAAGAGAACATAGATGGGACAGGTGACATCCTATGACTTTTGTCATCCCCCTTGCACTCGGCTAACTAACAATGCTGTTTCTGATCTTGACTTACTGCTTTTAATGCAGATACCAGTATATTAGTTGTAAGATACATACAATTGAACACTGCAGCTAAAGAATTTGCGAACGAATCTTAGTTCATGCTTAGTGTATAAGTTGTATATGCAATCTGTATATTTGGCTTCCTACACCAGTACTCATATACCTTATACACTCTAAATATTGTATTTTGCGGGTCCATGCATAAGGAGTAACACACATGAATTTGGAACACACTTGTAAATTCAACACACTTTTAGCAAAAAGTCTGCAGTGTGTTTTCTTGGCTGAAGCAGGCAGGTACTGGAACATAATATGTTACATGGAACCATATATGCCACAAATTATGTTATTTCTTTCACTGTGTACCTCCTTAAAATAAAATTAATTCATTATTGTCAATTCCTAGAATCAATAGCTTAGCATACATATAGATGATAGTATCTTTATTCATTTTCAAAAATAAATGTATAAAGAGAATATGTGGCACATATGGTTCTAAAAGTTCTAAAAGTGATGGTACTGTTTCCATAATTACTAAAACATTCATCTACTTTCTTTGCCAACAACATGTTCTTCCAGTCTATGTGTGGGGGTATGTGTGGGATGCGTCTGGCATGTCTCATCTATAATCTGAGCTTCCTTTCTGGTGGGGTACCTTAGCAAAACCATCGTTCATTTTGTGATAGGAGCATATAAATTGGGTCAGATATGCCTTATAGGATACTTTATCAGATTAAGATGGGAGGCACCTGGAATTTTTTATTCAAATGTCATTTTTGGTGGCGCAAAGTAGGTCAAATAAAATAGACCAACATTTTGCAAAATTCTTTAAACGAGCCTAATCATTGCCAAATTAAATCATTGTATACAGTAGCATGTAGCCCTAAACATGCCTGACATTATCCAATTACCAGTTTAACATATTCTGACCAATATGAAACTCATTTGCATAATTTCGATATTTGTGCTCCTAATCTAGGTCACATGTTAAAATTCAATTTAAAGTCACACAATTTGGTTAACATATACTTTGAGATGTAGCATTTTTGGGAAAAATAGGAACCTGGTGAAATTAAGATTTTTCATGTGAGTTTTAATGACGCTAATTAGATATAATCTAAAATCTGAAAACATTCACATGTATATTTGAAATAGGTTCTTCTCCTTTTCCTCACATTCACTTAGGCTTTATATATATTTTCTCATTTGTACCTGTATTTGGTATGATTGCACCAGAATATGTGACATGTACTAAGAGAAGGGACCTCAGTGCCCCCTGCACTCATTTATTTTCAGAGGTAATAAGTCTATCTTCTCAAAGTTTACTAGTTTCTTGCTGATTGATGCATAACCACATTTTTTTCCTTTGGCATTTGCAGGACAGACAGGTTTCTCAGCAGGTTGATCTTTTTGACATAGGAAACATAAGTCCCAATTGGTTTGAAAGGCAGAGGGTTCAATTGGATTTAGTTTCCCAGGTGATATTAAACTTGCATTTCTTAGAAGGCATTTTTGTTGATGTTTCTACTGCTATATGTTCCAACTGCTACATCTACAATACATTGATGTCTTCATTTCAGCTGCCATGGATGGACCTGGGAATAAATCAAACATATATATATACACCGTATAAACCTATGCTAGTATAATTCCAGAGAAGTGGGCGTGGCAGGCCGCGGCGGTAGGTTCCTGCCCAGGCCGAGAAGGTGGCGCCCCAGTCGCGCTTGCTGGTTCCTGCTCTCCCCGAGAGGTGGCGCGCCGGCGGCGCTGACGTCACGTCTCTTAGCAACCACTCCAAGTGTTGTCATGTCACTATTAAAGGGCACTCCGGGCGGCGATTCAAACAGTTGTTGATTCCCATCCGTCAGAGCAGGAACCTGCGACTCTGTTCTCAAGATTTATAGCGGATTACTGGTTGATGCTCAGCTCGTCTCCTCAGTGGATAATCTCGAGGGGAGGGTCGTCTCGATCGAGGGGACTCTGACGAGGATATCTTCGTTGCTGTCCAGTGTCCAGTCGTCACTGGAGGGTCGTCAGTCAGCTGTATCGTCACAAGAGGGTCGTCAGTCATCCCGAGGGCGCCCTCAGGCCGAGGGGGGAGCTGTGGAGGACCTGGGACGTGTCTCGAGGAGCCGCCGCTGCCAGAGCCCACCCTGAGGATCCACTGGTCATCTGATCGTCGCTCGAGGTCAGGGCTAGTAGATCATAGTGATAATTTTGATCTTAAACAAACCCTTAATGGTATTGAGAGATCTGGCGATCTGAGAGATAAATTGGGAAGATATCCCCTATCTCCCGAGGAAATGCTTGATATTAATTACCTCTTTGACTTGAATAACCATGATGATTTTCTTTTCTGGTTGACAGCCTTGCTGTGTTACAGGGCCTTGCTGAGAGTGTCCCATACCATTCATTCGCGGCACAATATTACCGTACGAGATGTGACCATTGGTCAAGGGTACTCGGAGATAAGAATCAGGTCCTCTAAGACAGACCAATTTGGTAGGCACCAATTTTCAGTTTTCCTCCAGGATATACCAGGTTCCCCCTGGTGTGTGGCCCCTTTGATTGCCAAGCTGCTCGAGGGCCCCAGGGGTGATGACCCACTCTTATCTCATAAACTAGGTGGTTTGGTTTTCCCTCAAGAGTATGAGATAGTGAATTGTAAACTTAAATATTGCGCTAAGATTTTGGGCCTCCCTGTGTCCAGGCATGGGGGCACCTCCATGTTGCAGGACCTAGGCCTCCCGGTGGCCTCCATTATGCAGAAGGGCAACTGGAGGTCCTCAGTGGTTAAGAGATACCTGCACCAGTCCTCCAAGGAAATGTCCTTGCTGGAACAGGCTCCTTGCGCTTATCTAAGTAGATTAAAGTAGTGTGTTAATGTAGCAAGTTCCATTGTGTGTGGCGGGTGTGTGGCAGATATTTGTGTACTATAGATTTCCACCACACCCACTGGCTTGTCTTCTCACTTTGTCACACATGTATGTATATAGCTACCGGTTATATTAATTATATTATATTAACAGTAGATCTACTCAGTAATTGCCATGGTAACTTAATTATATATATTAATTGTAAGGCCGGATGCAAAGTACTTAATACATGGGCCTCTAAGCTTTATCTCGTTGCCATGGTAACCGTTTCCTATTAGTAGTTTACTGGGCCAACCCCACTATCAATTATAAGTGTATGTAAAGGCTTATACACTCTTTGATTATCATTACGCACAATACTCTCACCTATGTCTTTTAATGCAAAGCCACCAAGTTCATGGTATCATTTTTGATATTTCTATTATGACCACAAAGGCTTGCCATAGGTTGGTACAAAACTGTGTGACCCCTCCCCCTCCTACCCAGGCAAGCAGTACAATGAAGTGTGACCATCTACAATTAGCAGTATAAATAGGCCCTGCCTTTCACTACTACAGTGATTATATTTTTCAGTAGAATCAGCAATACAGGTCATTCAGGCCACATGGAGAAAGAGTTTATCCCTCTACATAAACAGAACATGTTGTCCATCATTCTATCAGGGCAGGTTTTGTATTATGAGGGAAATACTTACATATTTCACTAGAATCACAAGATGTGTGTAAGGTGTTGCTGTGTGATTTCTCCCTCTCTGTCATGTGGGATGGTCAGTTATGGCAAGCCAAACCTCTATCAACACATACAGGATATCAGTACATGTTTTCCATTATATCACATTTCCTATTGGTGAATTATGCTTAGTAGCCATTACCATACCGAAGTCATCTTACAGAGGACGACACTGCTGGAGATAGTAGGCTGGGCATTTTCATGTCACCGGAGTTCACTAAACTAACAGTTACTCCATTTTTTAATGTTTTACTACTATTATCATATTGTTCAGAAGCAAAGGTTGAGGATTACATTCTCCATGTACTCATGAGGACTAACATCAGATTTCCTGGTCATAAAAGGTTATATTCTGAAGAGATTTTTGCAATAGCAAACATTTTCGGAAAGTGTGACCTTGAAAATTGAACTTGACCTTCAGTAATGTACATAAGCATGGATCAGTGCATTCCTCTTTATGTTATCAAAATGTATGTGAACTTATAGACACACATACTGGCTATCTATAGTAATAGCACTTGTCATAACAGGTTCTGCCTTATTCATGAGAAATTTGAGTTTGTAATGGGCCATTTGGCCCCCTGGTCATAGTTGGTGTGACAACCCCCTCCAATTATTTAAGTTATGTATGTTTCTATCTATAAACAAAGTTAAGACTAATTTACACGAATTTTACCATGTAATCTAGACTTGGAGGACAAATATGCAAATTATGTAAATGAGGTTGAAATAGGTCACTATATCAAGATTTGCTAATATGGGTAGCGAGAGTATGGATGGGGATATATTTTAGATAGGAGATGACTATCATACAACAAAGGATAATATGGTTTAAACATTGGTTTAGAATTAGAGATGTTGAAATTGACCTATCTATATGGGTCAAAATTGACCTTGATATTCAGAATTCCAGGTGCCTCCCATCCTGAAATGAAAAAGTACACTCCAAAGTATATTGGGACCAAATTATATGCTTCTATCACAAAATGAATGATCATCTTCCTATTGGAAGCTGAGGTACCCCACCATTCAGCCATGCATGTCCTTGTCCCTGGCTATGTACAGTGCTAATGGAATCCTGGAATTACATGTATTGTGTGTCTGTATCAGTGTGTCAGAGCAGCTCCACATCTTTTCTCCACCCTCCATATTGTGTTGCTGTATGACCTACTGTTATAGATCTGCCCTGGCTGTAGGCAGATTAATTGTAGGTTAGTCTACTGGTTACATTTGTATAAGATCTCTAATGCTCTTCTGTCCTGTATGTTACACTGTACCTGATACTATATTGATAAACATGTAATTCCCAAACAATATAGTCCCATTCACTCTCGGCTCAGGCTCATGAGAATACCACAGAATAGCTATACCCAGATGTCACAAAGTGGATATTTTTTTCTATCTCAAATATTTTATTAGAAGTATTTCAGTTATCATACAAATTTATTTCTTAGAACAAAGTTTGTAATCTTCCCTTTTCAGTGATGTAATTTTAGAACTTTTATGGTATTATTTCAGCTTTTCATCGTTTTACAGAAAAATCCATCATAATTTAAAGGAATTAAAAAGCGGTTATTTTATTTTTTGTATAAATATTTAAAAATATACAACATAATAATGCACCATTGGAAATGGTCCAGAACGATTGGAAATTTTTTTCTGATATTAATAGACACCATTTGCATATAGATATTCGAATTCTTTCACCTATTTTCAATAGTTTAAAGTCAATGTCACAAAACAACCATGTTAAGGTGTCCGTTACGTGTCCGTTACGCGTCCGTTACGCCATATAGCGCCATATGGCGCCATATTTAGCACAGAAGATTTTAACATATGGCAGCTCATAATGTCGTTAATATTTGTCCTATAATAATTTTAAGAGTACCTACCCCCCCTAAATCGATGTCAAGGATTCCAATGAAGCTATCCATTTTTCTCTATCTCGAATGGTTGCTTAGCAACCGGCCCTTTTATATGAAAAATATCCGATTTTGTGGAAGCCTTGAAAAATCATGATTTTACATGGTATTTTCATGGCTACAATACAGTGAGAAATAATCATAGCTATATCACAAAATTTTATGTGTATGTTCCCAAAGACCTATATTTTCTATTGCATTTGAGAAATAATGAGAATAAAAATATTTTTTATTTGCAATTTTTTCACTTTTGATTGTTGCAAAGTCGTGAGTTTGACCCTCTCACTTATCAGGCTCTTGTCTCAGCCTGTTATAACCTGTAAGCTGCACTCCCCCACACTCCCATTGCTTATCTTTCCCGCTGTGTCTAATGTAACCCCAGGGGAGGCTCTATGTGTTCGCCCTGCCTTATGAAAGAGTAAGCCTCTAAAGAAGGTATAGATGATATTACATGGTTGGTTTATGCTAATAAAACTGTAACTAATTCTCAAACATCTGCATGTTTCCCAGACTGCATACTATAAAACTGTTGCAGGTTTCTGGACATTTTCAATTAGAGAATCACATGATTGTGGCAGCTCTGTTAAAGGTACTCAACACAATCTACGCATACGGCACCTGGTGGCAAAAACTGGAACTACCTAAAACCATGATATTTGCAGATTTCTCCAACTTATATGTCATGATCTTCCTTTATCTGCCATCCAAGTGTCACACTTTGATATTCTATGCATCCTGATCACTATATTTCCTATCTGCCATGCCCATAGGCATATACAGTGAATAGATAAAAAATTAATTTGAATTATTCAGCATAATTTCATTTTGCCCGTGACCCCCTATTTTTTTCTTTTCAACATGTTCCGAATGATTATCTTAATGCATACCTGCATTTTTATTGAGATATTGTTGGGAGATTTTTTTCTGTGTCAAATAACGTAGAAAAATATGATTTTCTCATGAGGGCCTATATGATTCACCCAAATTAGTATACCCTCCAAAAGGCAAACAAATCCCGTGACATAGCATTTTTTTCTTTTCTTTGTTTTCCATATGCATCAGGCTAACATCCATCAGACTCATTAAGAAAAATTATTGGTGGATCTATAATCAGCTAGATTGTGTTGAATACCTTTAATCTCGTTGATACTTGGCCATTTAAAACTACATGATGAGAGATACGTGGTGACCTTGTCACTATATTATCCCGCTACAGTTAGTGTATATGCCTGTACAAAACTCATCTGAAATGCTGCCTACTACAGCCATACCTTAAGTGAGGTGACTTTTCATCGGTTGGGAAGCGTGGGTAACTGCCCATCACGTGACTATATCCTGCAGACAGATCAGTACAGGACATGCACAGTAGCTGAGTAATTGAGTGATTGTGCTGCCCCCTGCTGATTGGTGATGGAGTTATTCACGTGAGAGTGAAGAGCGTTCCACATTTCTAAAACAGCTCACTCAGCTAAAGTAGAGGGATGCACAGGGGAATTGGGTGGTTGAGGAAGGGCTCGGAGAAAAAAACACAGGTAGATACAAATGTGTCAGGGTCTCTGTGTGTTTGTTTGTGTGTGTGAAAGAAAGGGTTGATCATGAGTAGAAATAATTATGATTATAATTTTATTGGTACATGGTGTGTGGGATGGAGTTAGTAGAAATATACAATGTCACAATATACCATAGCAAGGTAAAGCCCGGTTTATGCAAAAATACTCTGAGCTAGGACTGGCTTAGCTGGAGTATCATGATAAATACAAAAGTGCCTCTCATTAGTTACTAACTACTTCAAAATATTTGAGCCTGTAACAGAATACATTGTTCTAAAACAAGGCTCTTAAACACTGCTTTAGAACTCTTGAAAATATTGGATTTGCCCAACCTTCAGGAACCTACTTTAGGTGCGTGTAGAATGCATTGTTAGATGGTGTGTCAGCTAATGCAGCATAGAACACTAGGCGTGGTAGAGAGGCTAGTAAATTACTATGTAGGCATGTAATAGATGATCTGAGCAGCGAAGGTAAGGGATTAAAGGGGTGGTCTGTGGCATGTGCGGCAAAGAGTGAACAATGAATGGTACTGTAACATGTATGGAGCAAAAGGCTTGGTATTGTTTTTACAGATTGGATCAGAACATGCATCATCTGAGCGTGAGAGTGCAAGGTATATACTACAGATGGTTGAGATCTACGGAAAGATGCACTGCACACACTTGGTAAGATAAAAAAAACTGTATGAAGGCACAGTTTAATCATAGTAAATTCTTTAACCCCATGAGAACTTTATAAATTATTATGCAATCCCATGGGATTTATTGCATGTAAATATCAATTCAATACGATTTTTCTCACCTTTTGCCCAGGCACATTTTGCCCAGCTCAGAGGACATCAATAGTTAATGAGGCCACCACATACCACAAAGCACCAGCTCATCTCTCCTGTACTTTATCAGCTCACTCAGACATTACCAATGTGGGAGTGGCACATCACTTACTGCCTAGCACCACTGCATATGACTACCTCAGGGAGCAGCTCCCAGAGAGGCCCACAGAGCAGCTCATAGCACCTGTCACTAAGTATCAGCCTATGACTACCTTAGGGAGCAGCTCCCAGATCACTAAGTATCAGCCCACCCAAGGGGCTACTATGCAGGGAGGTACAGGGAGCAGCTCAGAGCATCTCTTACTGAGTACTACCCCTGCCAAAGGGCTACTGTACAGAGACAGGGTGGAGGACTTAATTATAGGATGTGGTTAAACATAATTATTTAGGTATATCAACTATAAGCTACATTGATAAAGTAAATTAGGCTCCCTTATGATTATACAGAGCAGAGTTGAATTTTTATAAAATATCTTATGCCTATTATAAGTTTAAGTGAAAAAAGCGATAGAAATTAAGGATTAAAGTGCATTGTTTTCATGGAATAGTCTATGTCAATTAAATGGATGTTATGTCATACTTTGCCCCACTATTTTTTACCCGATACCTCAGGTGCAAAATTCTCAAAACCTTTCAGTTGTCGCGGCAGTTGTGAAATCTTCACAAAATCCTTTCAGGTGTATTAGAGACATATACCATTATTCAATCTCAATTGAAACTGATTTAAAATATTAAAATTGAGATTGAATTATGGAGTGTAGTTGCCAATCCCTCTCTGCACCCCTTTCGCATCCTATTTTCAACCAGCCTCCTACAACCTCTACAATATCAGTCCATTTTGAACAGTTTTTGACTGCCCGTGTACTGCTGGTGTATGTTCCTGTTGCCTTGCCCATTGCATTTCCAATTTACACTCCCTCCTGCTGTCTGCCCTCATTTCACCCCTTCCAGACAGACTGCTCGATACAATGCAATCAATTCATGGCTTCTCAACTAATAATCATCCGTCTAACATGAAGGACTGTACCTGCCTGTGTCCTTCATATGTCCTACATTATACTGGTGACTGTCAGGTTACTGCTGGTATATGTCAGACTAATGAGTCTGGAGGGGAAGTTTCTGTAGCTCCTGTCAGTTCTCTCAGAGTCTACAAAGTCTAAAAGGCATTGGCATGACATCTATTGTCGTCATTGTATACGGCTGTCCTGCATAAGAATATGACTTTAACTTTATCTTGAGGAAGAGTAACAAAGATACATCAAGTTCACCACAGGCATTTAGCCTCTACCTAACAGTTAAACAACATTTGACCGGACATTTGAACAGACACCGCACTCATCTCAGGCGCTGCAGCTCTTTAAAATGACACAGCATTACTTCATCTCACTTATTTGAAACATTGGCTACAATGGCTCAAACATATTGAATTACACATCCCCAGATTATATCTCCATCTCCAACCCAAGATAATATGGCCCCATTAAACCAATGTATAATAATACATCAGTTAAATAAAAATCAACATTCCTTTGCATGTGTAAGCGACATCTGCAGAATGGATTAGGGGACGTTTGGGTGTAAAACAGGGAACTGGAATATGTGAGATGCGTGGTTCCTATCTAGCTGTGTTTTCTAGTCATCTGATCAGTTTTCTGCCTCTTTTAACACTTTCCTGTTTTTCCTGTCAACCTGTCCAGGGTGCCCCGGCATATCACTTTTATAACCTGAGCTACCTCGTACCCAGCCGTCATGTCTGTCCTCACCCCTGGCTGTGCACAGTGCTAATGTAATCATAGGATTACCTGTATCGTGTGTCTGTCATTTAGCACTGCCACATTCTCCACCCTCTATGTTATCTTCCTGTGTCATCTATTCATATTTGCACTAGCAGCCAATTTACTGTTAGGATTTGTCTGAGATTTGTTCTAATGTCCTGAATGTTACAAATCTGGGCCCAAACCATGGAAGTGCTAAGAGATTGAACAGTGGTTCTATGAATAGACAAGTCCCTACTTTTAAGATGCCATTTGTTAGGTCCCGATGCCCCCTGCTGTCTGGTGGCAGAACTAGTGTAAGGCTGTTATAACCTGTAAGCTGGAGTCTCCCACTGAACATTCCTGTACTGTCTGATATAACCCAGCACGATGATATGTGTCTTGCATCTGCTTAATCAAGGATTAATCCTGCAGAGGGGTTTTGGTGGTAGAAGGTAGTTTGTGTATCAATACATTTCATATTCAGAATAACAATATTTCTCATGTCATTCACCTGTGTGAATGACTTTTTGGATCAGCTGTTTTGAAAACAATTTAGATTTAGAGCCAAAAAAATGTGATGAATATCTAATGCCCTTAAATATAGTTAAATCTAATCGGAAATAATGCTTATGAAATGAAAGTTGATACTCATGAAATGAAAGTAAACAACGTATTGAAAACCTGTAGGCATGGTATCTATTTGATTCCTTCTCGAACATGTTGCAAAATTGATATAGTTTTTAATGAATGTAGACATGTAAAATCTAGAGATGCTAACATGGTGGCTTTTGTACATAAGATGCATCATGTTTACACTAAGCATGCCCTGGAACGTACAGACACAGTTGTGAGTATAAAATGGAGATATGCTACCATTTTTTGACTTCCACATACAAAGATTACAGATAGGCTACCTTATTATACTCATACACTCAGACTGCATGATATAAGACTACTAAACCTGTTTTGTACACTACTGGTGTTTTCAGCCAGTTTTAATGGTTTTAGCAGCTGATAATTTGAGATGATATTGAGAAATGTATTGTAACAAGATCACTTTTTTCTCTGCCATATTATAGTCTATGCCTGTAGAGAAGCCATCTGAGATGCTGTCTACAGCCAGTACCAGAACTGCTACACAAGCTGACTATTCACAAGTCAGGAGAGGCGGGTAACTGTACATCACATGACTGTATCCTGCAGACAGATCGGTGCAGGACATAGTAGCTGAGTAATTGAGTGATTGTGGTGCCCCCTGCTGACTGCTGGTGGAGTTATTTACGGGAGAGCATAGATTGTCCCACGTTTTAACGCAGCTCACAAAGCCAAGTAGGTAAAGGCAGGAACCAGGGGTTGGGACATGAAGGAAGGTGAGAATGGAAACCAGTAGGTAAAAGCTGTTGGCAGTGTGTGCGTGTGTGTGTCCCAAGAAGGGGTTCGTTAGAGGTAACAATAATATATTGCTGTGTTGGTTTTGGAATGGAGCATGTCTCAAGAAATTTCTTTTAGAACTTGAGGAAACACAGCATTTGGTAAATCTCTGGGAACATACTTCAGTTGTGTGTAGAATGGGATTACAGGGATTGTATGCAGAGTAAAAAAGACACATGCTAAAAAGTGGATTGCACTGTTATATGGTTATAGCAGAAAGGCATAGAATTGTTCTAGAGATTGGACCAGAACATGCATCATCTGAAGCTGGGAGTGCAGGGTATAGGCTATGAAGGACTTGGTTCTACAGTGGAGTGCACATGGTTATACATACTGTACACACTATAGGGGATAACAAAGTTTCATAAAGGTACAGTTTAATGATGGGAAACTCCATCAAATTCTATTGAAACCTCATTAACTTCTCAAGCATCTAACTGCTCACAGTATCACTTATGTAACGCTCTTTCATCTTAGTAGGATAAGATAATATACCTTGTGTTATAGTAATGCACAGTTCCTTTTGTGTAGGTCATTCTCATGAATGTATGTGTAATAAATCAAGCCGCAGAGACGGCAATATTTCAGGTTTTAATGCATTTACACTTTAATAAGGCTCAGGGTACCATCAGCAGTGAATGATGGGACACAAAATTGCTGTTTCGTGAGTAGGAGTATAAGCACCCAGACCTTGGTATAGCAGTTCATAACTGGTAGTACAAGAGGTAACAAAAAACATATTTCCCACATTTCTAAGTTGACAAATGAGACAAGTCATTCTGACACCAAAGCCGAAATATCAATATACAGTGCAGAGCTATGGGAGCATAATATCTAGGCTTCATGGGTAAACTGATGCAAATACACTTTCAAATACAGCGGATCTAAATGACTATACAATCAGTGGTGTTGATGTTATCAAATTTCTATAATATAACTATAATTCAAAAATGTTGAAAACAAAGCAATGTATCTAACATTTAACCGGTCAGTCTCTAACATATATAAATACAGTCATGCACTTTTAAGGCTAATGACGAATCTTTTTCCAGTGACAGGCTGAAGGGGATCATATGTCCCCTATAATCAATCCTATTCTATCAGGTTTGACCCTGAGACAAGTAGAGACCACAGACTTGACCTCAAGGGCAACCATCAATATTTAGTTCAGCTATATGACTTATGATTCTACTGTTGGACTTGGCTCCTGAATATGTCTTGATGCTTTCCTCAGTCTGCTACACTTGAGAAGTCGGACCAATGATTTTCTAAACACAGAGCCGGTGAGGCAGTACAGTAGGAAGTTAATACTATGATTGATGAGGCTAACGCCATATATCAGTAGCAGAAGTGTAGTCTGCGTTCCGAACAGATCTTTTCCAAGTAGCTTTGATGTTATTTGGAGAATGAGAAGAACCCTTCCAGGCAAAGTAGTCACCACGAAGACAATACACACAGCAAACATTGTCATGGTTAGATCGCTAGTCGTATTTGCAGATTTTCCATGTTTAGATCTTTGGTGTTTGATTCTAAATTTCCTCTTAGAATATATCTTTTTCAGTGTTAGCACATTCAAGACAGAGATTATACAAAATGGTATGATGCAGTAAATAAATCCATTTAGAACTGACTGAGCAATTTCAATGAATCCTGCAAAGCGACAGATGTCTATCCCATTTGCTGTACTAATATGGCTGGGGAACAAAAATGAAATGTCAATGATACACATGATTATTAATAGCATTGCAATTGTGAACATTGACTTTCTCTTTGTACAGTAGATGTGAGCTTTCAGTGGCCAGAATACAGCGATGGTACGTTCAGCTGAAATCAGTACAATTAACCAGGAGGAAACATTGGATGCTGTGTAATACAAAAACAGAGATATACGACAGAACCATAATGATGCAGAGAGAGAAAGTGGACCAAATAATACACCTTCTAAGACAGCAAAACACCACAAGGTTAGATTATCAAAAACAGCAAGGACCAGCAAAATGACCATGAAGACAGAGGTCCTCATGAGAGAGCCATACAGAATCACAATAATAATAAGAGTGTTGAGTGCTGTCCCAATTAGACATAAGGTTAATGTTGTAATGAAGTGATAATATGCTGTCTGGTCTGAAACTGTCTCATTCCCAGTCCAATTAGAGGATTGTCCAACACTTGAGACCAATGGGTAGGTCATATTTTCCATGATATGAAATCATATATGGCTCAGGATGGACCATACACTGAATCAGATTGTGTATATATATATATATATTCCCTCAGATTACTGAAGTCCAAGAGTTGAGAGCTGTATAATAACAGCTACTGGTGGGTATGAGGGACAAATCGTCTAAGACACAGGTAGAAATATTCACAGGTAAAACAGGGACTATTGAATTAAGGTTGATTCAATATTCCTGTGTGCACTGGGGTTTTCCTGAGAAATATAAGAGGTGTATTGATGTGCAGGTCTATGCTAATGAGCACAGGTTCTGGACATCATTGACATAATATAGAGAATATGATATCATGATTGCATATGGATGCATCAGGTGGACAGGGGGTGGTTGCCAGCTGGTGGAAAATCCTACCCCTCTCTCAGCCCACCTGTACTTCACCTACATAATGACTTACTTAAACTAGCCAAACCTATCCACCAATAAACATCACAGGCCAGACATAATCCATTCAGACCTCTGCCACCACATTGTTTTCTATATTTCTTCACCCACCCACCCAGAGACAAATTCTCATTATCAATTGCCATTTTCAAATTTATGTCATTACTTATTTCATGATTATTTAAATACCACATTCTATTACTGAGCAGAATATGTATTGTACAAACTATCAAAATGTTGAAGTATGTTATCATTTATCAACCAAATTTATGAATGGCAATCTCATTTGTGTTCTAACACAACACTAACAAACAAGATGTAATAAAAGCTTCTCAAGTTTACTTAAGGTCACTTTTTCATCTGGTACCATCATTAGGTTGGGCTCTTGTACCTCCCTGATTTGTAGGTTTAACCTAGGCATAGAAATGCAGTCTAAAGTGTAGTCTCACTTTCTCACCAAGTCCCTAATCTATCCCATATCCACCCAGTCCCTAACAGTCGTTACCTGGTCTTACACAGCTTACTACACCTGTCTCATGTCTCACCCTGTAGTCTCCTATAATCCCCCCTCAATCCCCTCAGACACCCTCTATACTCCCAGCCCGCCCTGCTCTGTGCCAGCCAGGATAACAAGCAGCCAGTCTAAAGCTGCCCCAAGCTGTTAGCAATAAATCTGATTCAGTATAAATTTCAATCAATATATCAGACATGGCCTCTCAAGGAGCAACTACAAAGGTTGATCACATAGTAATTTCCAATCATTACTTTGATCTGAGATCTGAGAAAGAGATGCAGTAAAGATTATGAAATTTTATCTCCCCGTGTATATTACCTACCTGAGTGGTAATGATGGTATCTCATCCCCTGTTTTTTTCTTATCATTGTCTTGCACTGTAATTGTACATTTCCATTTCACCTCTTACTATTCTCTGTCTGCTATAATCCTTGCTCTCCTCTCTGCATTTGCTTTTGACATTTTTATTACCATGGTTGTCAATCCAAAGTATTGTTGATTTGGATAGCAAAGCTCATGTGATAGCTATGGCAAGGATGGCCATACCAATGCCTTAAAGAATACACATACCACCAGGTGTGAAAAGACAAAGGACAGAACATTATCCTTCTATATGACACCCGTGTCATTGTATCCATCTGATAGCCAATCCAGGTGCTTGATACAGAGATGTCAGGGTTTTCCTTAAATTGCTTCATAAATACAGTGTTGTAGTGCAGCTTTCTGTACTGAAGATGTACCTTATTTCTATCTGCTCCACATGATGGATCAGACTCCTGGGACTGCAGTTATTCAGGTTTTACACTTTAATAAGTTATGGACTGCTACAAGAAGCCGGCAGAAATTAAAACTAAGCAGGTTTACTGATGGTATTGACTGACAGAACACTGTCAGAATACTGTTGAGGCATCCTTAGACAAACACAGCCCTTATTCAGCTAAATGACTCTCCCCATGCCCATGAAGTAGTTTGCACTGAGACACAGGTTTTTTTCCTGAAAGATCGCAAGTGAATTGTACTTGTGAATTGTTCTAATACCGGATTCATTGCACCTTTCATTTACAAGTGCATCTCCTTACTCCAATCCCTCCACTTTGTGAAGCAATCCAACCTGGCTCTTTGCCATTGAGAAATACTTTTTATTGTTGCCATGCACAGATAATCTTTGAAGCCCAGATCTTAGTAAATAGCGATGGACTTTGTAAGTTTTACAACTAACCACGGTTAAATAATGCTATCAGGTATAGTCAGTAGTGACCGCCCTACCATAGTCATTCAATTCCTATGAGTAGTAGGCCTTAGTCATATTTTGTTTTGCCCTAGTCATTTTTGAAAATGAGTTCGTCATTATGACCAATATCCTTATGACCTGGGATAGTTACCACAGATTAAGGAACACAGCATTAAGATTACCAGTGTGTTTAAACAGAACCATGGGTGGGTAGTAGTGGCTGAGAAGTGCAGACTGTAGTGGTCTATCTGGGAGCACCACCCTTTGTGCTGATGAGTAGTTTTCTCTTTTGTGGCGCAATCTAGGATATGGTCTTTATACTAATTGTCTCTTTTCTGTTCCAGGATCTCTCAATGGCATTGATTCTCTGTATCAGCCAATAAGACACAGGTTCCAACCGAGCAGCATGCTTGGCTGGTTGGTGTAGTTCTTTATGTACACCATCGCAACAGAAGAAGACATTGTTTAACAATATGCTGTCCCATGCACACATATTTGCATCCTCTAGTTCGCAATGTACAACATGTCCATTATTATCAGTTTCTTTCAGCAGTATAAATGGCACCACAAGTACATACGGCCAAACACAATGGACAAGTCAATTCTTTTTTATTGTCCTAATTTGCTATTTCTACAGTCTGTGGATAACATTATCATATAATACACAACTTAAAAGTTTACACAAAATAAATTTACCCATTCTCTAATGGATAATGTATCCCCCTCAAATAATCATGAATAGAATATTAATCACTACCCTCTCACTACCAAATATACATGAACATTTTTCAAGCAATTACTCACCAGTGTAAAGCATCACAAAAAGAGGGAGGCCTGGTGATGCCCCTGTGATGATGTGTGTATGAAGAACTAGTTAAAGTTATGGTAAGAAGGGGAGGGGGCATAGGGAGAGGAGGGTTGACTGACCTATGCTATAGACAACACTGAATAGACTCCCTTTATTACTCTACATCAATATTTCAAGCTTTCCTATTACATGAAAGGCTGCATACCAATTTATTTCCAATTTAAGCCTGAAGCATCATTCTTCATCTCCCCCTCTGGTGTTATTTAAAAAGGCCGTCTTCGGTACCAGATCCCAGGGGTTTAGTTTTTATGTGGAATTAATCAGCAGCAGGAGGATAATAATCCCCTGACACCTTCGTATCTGCTTTTATAAATGTGCCAGGGTATACACTATAGATGAATGTGACAGGTGTAATACTTTCCTCGTTTACATGCCTTTCTATAGTTATTAATAGCCCCTTATTTATGGCTGAGCAAGAATGGGGCGAATGCAGATTCTAAAAAAAAGTAAGAAGGCTAGTACAAAGAGTACCTGACAGTAAGAAGCTAATGAGTTATGTAGGGCAATAGGGAGACATGCATGCCCAATGGCCTATGTATTCAGTCACAGTCTAAATCATGAGCCACTCAGTGATTGGTCATGAGCATATCATTATATTGGCTTTGATTGGTTTATGGTCTTTCATGGGCTGGCTGACTGGTATGGGCTGTAAAGATTATGTTAGGGCAGCCTTGTCGGCAGATTGTACATGACCATTCTTATCAGGTTCAAGTAATACCTCATGAGGTAAATACATAACTATCCTACTAAATATTGACATGATTTACATTATAAGCTTTAATGTCAGATAAAAGGGGAAAATTGATAGGAAGAATTATCAGATTGCTTGCCCCAGTCTGCAATTTTCTTTAGTCAGGGAGTAAAGCAGAAATATCAAACTATAGTATGAGATATCAGTATGACTAATTCAGTAGATAGTAGATACCTCAACCCGTGACATTAATTGTTTTTTTTGAGATCCTGAAGCCAGCATAGCTTATAAGAAGTTAACTGATCCATATACAAATGCATTAGCCGTATATGATTAACCCCTCTCTCCATACTTGTAACCTCCTCTTTGTCAGGGATCAGACAAAGTGGTCAAAGTGGTAGCTCTAAGAACACTAACCTTTTGGCAA
This sequence comes from Harmothoe impar, assembly GCA_947462335.1. Taxonomy (NCBI): domain Eukaryota; kingdom Metazoa; phylum Annelida; class Polychaeta; order Phyllodocida; family Polynoidae; genus Harmothoe; species Harmothoe impar. Next base: position 21,949,855 of record OX381711.1, read on the forward strand.
TCTTGGGTTTGTGTAAGCTAATGAGTTGCAGTGATTGAGGTACAATATCAGTTTGGTCCCAAATCACAACCTCCTCTACGAGCTCAAGACCTCCCAGAGAGTAAAAGTGGTGCTCAATCAGCGGTCGCAAGAACATGAAGCCACTGGTCTCTGCTGCATCTGACTCATTGTATGTCTAAGTGTATCTAAAGAGATAGATGCAAGGGGGATGCAGTAGCTACTGAAGGATGATTACAGAGTAATTGTCCAATTTCAGCTCAGATCTAGGGTCTCAGTTAGGGCGGGATGAGCACTCGGAGCCTCAGTGCTGTAAATCTACCTCAGGGTAGGGATGATCTCCTGCTGTCCTTTTTATTATACTGGTGTTCCTTGTTCTGTCCTTCATCATCCAATTTATGTGATTTACAGTTCTATTACTGCGGCTCCCTTGCTCCTTTTACTGGCCTACACTCTCCAAGCCTGTCCTATCATTATGTACCTTCCTCTCTACTCATAGTACATCCACTATATTCACCTTTATAAATATAGTTCTTGACCTGTTTCCTGAGGTTAAACATGCTGCTTGAAGTATGTAAATGCAATTAACCCGGGAGCTCCTATGAATATTCACAAAGCAGACTCTATCTACCCCAGCTACTGTCATCCTGCTCGGCTAGCAATAGAAATAGGTTCAGCAACACATTACGATATTGCTGAATTGGTGAGAACAACCTCAAGTGAACCCTAGTGTAGCACTGATGTAGCAACATTACTAAAATGGCGATCTATGAAACACCAAAAAGTATCAATTCTTGAGTATGAAACAGGCCCCTGATGCCTGACAGAGCAACAGAACAACATACAAATGAGTTGAACTTGAATTTGGAAATTGAAAGTAAATGACTTAAATACAGAAAGATATCATATTATCTGACTTCAAATAAGTTCAATTGTAAAGCTGGGTGACCAGACCTCATTATATATAACAGCTGTTTACAACAATATTTTAGGGGTGACTCTAATTGCATAATTCCAATTCATCAACTATATTGTTTATCAAGATTTTTAGGTGACATTCTCAGAACTAATGCATAAACAGTTTAGCATGCTAGAAATGATAGGTAACAGAGTGAAGTATGTGGAGATGCCCCAGGTAGGCCAGGTGAGTAAGGGGGTGCTGTCCACTGGAACCCAATACATGAACCAGGTTAAATAATGCCAAACTCCCACCATTTGGGGTTTGGAAGCAGATTGCCGTTAGGTAGTGTCTGAATGTGAGTGTAATGAATACAGGCTACAGATGGTTTTCTATGGAGGTACTGTAACCTACGAAACTGGTTTATAAACCTATCATGGTTAGTATCCATCTCAATGGAATAAAACTAAATCATATTTAGATTAATTTTGGAATTGCAGAATAAATTGAAATTGATTGTTATGTTGGGAAAAAGGTGACATAGCGATGCAGCAGGAATAAAGTATTTCCAGAGTCAATGGACACAAGAATACTTCTCAGACAGTTAAAAGTTGTTATTCTCTAAGAGTTGATGAGTAGCTGGGTTTTAATAGATGTGTATATAGAAGGCTATTGTAAACAAATATATAGAAACATAATGTAGGTTGAAAATCAACACTTGAGATGTGTAATTCATAACAGGTAAATGATATATAAATAGTTGGTGTCACATGATGGTGGTGTTTTGTGTGCCTCCTCCTCTCTTATTATATTCCCTTCTCTTTACCTGGTAAAACTCTGCCTCCCTCAAAGTATCATTGTCCCTGTTTTGTGTTCCGACCCAGTATATAAACAAATAAATGTAAGAAAATCATCTGCAATTGATAATATTTCCAATATGGTGATAAAAGATGCGTTTTTACAGGTGGCTGATAAGGTCACTGACATGTTTAATTGCTTCTTTGAAACAAATATTGTACCTGATAAATGGAAAGTTGCTACAATTGTGCCTATCTACAAGTCTGGTAACCCCAAACATGTTGGAAATTATAGACCCATAGCATTGACACCAACTCCATGTAAACTAATTGAAAAACTGGTACACAAACATATCATGAATTTCCTGTCAAGGTTTAATATATTATCCCCACACCAGGGAGGTTTTCGTGCAGGGAAGTCCACAATTGCAACTCTGGCAGATTTTACTGACAGTATATCCCGTGACTTGAATGTAGCTAAACCAACTGTGGCCGTATTTATAGACATAAGCAAGGCCTTTGACACCGTGGACCACTCTATCCTATCAGACAAACTAGAAAATTACGGTATAAGAAATAATAACTTAAAATAGCTATTTAGGACAAAGGGTACAGAAAACTAGGGTTAATCATACATTGTCTGATCCGCTTAGTGTGGTCTGCGGTGTCCCCAAGGGATCCATACTGGGTCTGCTATTGTTTTTGTTACATGTGAATGACCTTCCTAAATGTGTGAAAGGCTCCAGTATTAAACTATATGCGGATGATACTGTTATATTTGACTCTGATGTTAATCTTGAGAATATTCATACTAGGTTACAATCTAGTCTAGATATATTTGGTTTATGGTGTCTACAGAACAAACTAACTGTCAACACGGGTAAAACAAAGGTGATGGCCTTTACTGCCTCCCAAAGGAAACTGAATGCCATGGACCTTAACTTATTCTTAAATGACACTAAACTCATGGTTGTTCAATCATACAAGTATCTAGGTGTACTGTTGGATTCACATTTAAAATATGACCTAAGTCCAAAGTCCAAAATTCTGCCGTACTTTGATTATGGAGACCAATTATTTTGTTCTGCTGCACAATATATTTTAGAGGATTTACAATTTGCACAAAACAGATGTCTTAAGATATGCCTGAAGGTTGACCACGTCACTGATACTGATGTGGTTCATGCTAGGTCCAAGTTCCCCATGCTGACCCACAGAAGACAGGCTCACTTAGAAAACTTTATGTACAAGAGAGCGCAAAGTCCTGAGTATACTGTGAATAGAAACATTCCTACAAGGGCCCATGTAGGTCCTATCCTATTTAGACGCACTCCCCATACTGATGTATATTTCAGATCCATAGAACATTATGGCACTATGCTCTGGAATGCACTGCCCGCCACTGTACGCCTCCTACCCACCCTATCTAGCTTTAAGATTGACAGAAAATTATGGTTGGAAGGAAAGGTACCCTTAGTTCTACATTAAGATGGCTTTGTAATCAAACGTATGTTTATATGTGATATAATTCATTTACCACCCACTGACAAATCTTAAGATTCAAGAATGGCTTGGTTCCCATCGGACCAGGTATCTATTAGTTAAGATGTTTTGTCTACCTTCTTGTGAAGGAAAGGGTTCCCCGAGAAGATCCTCCACACACCTGAATTGCATGGGAGGAGGGGAACCTTTCTAATTCTGAGTTTATTTGGAATATAAATATTAAATTTTCCCACTGGGATCGTCTGAAATCATACGGGAGTGCGCCCTCAGCACAATTGTGATCAATACTTCGATGTAATTACACTGGATATAAAAAAAAATAACTCAGAAATAAAGATAAATGTTTGTAAAAAAAAAAATTTGACATACCTTGCATATCCTGGCGACCCCCCCCCCCCGTCTGTTAGGGCTATAGATATCTCCCAGGAGGCAGTGTTAAAACAATAACGGAAGTACCTACACTCTACCTCACTACAGGTGTCCAAATCTAAAGGGCAAAAGCATCAATCACATACAGATGGAAGAGATCTAGTTGGTGGAAAGAAATTGGCACAGTTTAGAACTAAATTATAAGGCAGAAAGCTGAAGAGAAGGCATCACTGCATACTTCAAATGACAGTATCAGGCAGTAAGAACCTAACAATTACTGCTGGAGGGTATAATGACCTACTCAGTAGATGTAGCAAAGGCAGATCTAGACATCTATAAAGACCTGCTCACTCTGCCCTGTCCAAGTCATCAGCTGCTATGATTGCCTGCAGTCATGTCACATGGTGGGTGTCCAAGGCTGTGATTGCCTGAAGGTGTGTGTTGTGATTTGAGTCTGGTCTGTCAGCCACTCAGTATGGACTAAGTCATCATAGATAATGTTGGGTTGTCTGCATTGGAAGTGGATACCCTGATTTACAGGTAAGCCGTCTCTCTGATCACCCAGTCTTAGTGCCTGACTCCCATACTGAATATTGGCATGCATGTATAGCCACATTTCTGTTTGAAATAGGAGTTAACCCCTTCCACGCGGTAAGCCAATATATTGCACAAAATTGCATTGAGATACAAGAAATCCAGTGGTGAAGGGGTTAAAAATTGAAATGGTGGATTGCCTGGCTGCCTGCTACAGAAATTAACTGGCTGCATTTGACATGCAAGTTCCGGAAGCTACATTGTCTAAATATATATGTTTTGAAAAGGCCACACTTTTGAAAAATTGTTCCTAGAAAATGACCATTTGTAACCATTTTTTGTTTACCTTGAGCATGACCTTAGTCTACAGCTGTCTATAATATGCTCATAACTATTCTAATTCACTTCTGGTCACTCAGATTAATCTGTTCCCTGCATTAGGGCTGGCTTTAACTACATCTGTGGCAGCCCGTACCTCCCCCTTCTTCCTCCTGAGGCCATCCGATAGCCGCTCAGTCCCTAACAGTCATTACTAGTCTCAGAAGTCTCCCAAATATGTTTCACATCTTCCTCTGTATTCCATCTTCATATCCTCCTGGACCACTCAAAGGCAACTCACACCCCAGACCTGCCCATACCATGCAGTCCCCAGCCAGAAAAGCAATCTGTTGGTTTGGAGCTGTCCTAACTCCCTAGTAGTCAATGAGGTTCATCTAGAAATTTACACTTGAAGCTGGTAAAACTATCCCTTTTTAATTTTTCCCACCATTCATAGAAAGGAGGCCTACTTCACTTGGTGATTAGCAGCAAAGATTCTCAGCCCATTCTTTGTAGCTACAAGAGATCATTGAGAGAGTGATGTGTTCCTGTCATATGGCCTGCCTAGTTACTTGCTCCAGGAAGCTGAAGGCTGAAATCCCTAATGTGGCTCATAATGAATTCCACATACAGCTCTTTCCTCTGCAAAGGTGGGAAGCAGAGAAAGAAAGCTCCATCTTACACTTATCATCTTCATATTATCAATGGCTCAGGAGGGCTGATACATTTTCCCACCAGAGACAGGATCTATTATTTTCTTCTTTTGCATAGTAGAGCTACTCAGTGTAGGCTTTCTGATCAAGGTGAAGGCAACTGTTAACCTTCCACCTCTAGTTGTCTTCATCAAATGATGACAACCTGAAGCGTTGCCAACTTGTTCCCCTTTCAGAAACCAGACCACCTGATGTTAAGTGCAAATTTGTGTTGCAACACCTAATTCTAAGATGGTGTCCCCAAGGAGGTCTCAGCAGTCTGTATTGTACCCTACCTGATAAGGCTGTCTCACCAGATCGATACAAGTTGAAACTCTGTGACCGGTGGTTGTCTATGACCGGTGGTTGTCTATGATCAGTGGATGTCTATGACCAAGTGACATCCATGACCTTGTGACATCTGTTACTGACTCCTGTTACCCAGGTGGGTACCAACATTTTTAAAAAGCTTTGCACATTAAGGTTTATTACTTGCCAAACCTGGTAAAATAAATGTATTACATTAAATTTTCTATGTTCTGCCAGTAGTAGGCCGCCACTAGTCATAAATGGTGTTGATATGTAGTATTCAGATGGTTCTTTACTTAGGATGAGCAATTTCATTTGGACCAGCAATAGCCTACATCCTTGGCTTACAAAAACGTTCCTCAATGCAGCTTTCAATTCCCAATAAAATTCCCTTTCTTGTCAACAGCCGCCTCAGGTTATGAGATGACAACAAACTGATGACATTGTGTGTAGAGGGTGAAAACATAGTGACCATTGTGACAGTTATTGTCTGTAGTAATGGAGGCATCATGTTTGTTTCAGTTCAAGTAAAATGGTTACAGAAGACCTGGGGCATATTTCATTTTATTGAAAAGGTAACATTGAGTAAAGTGAGGAAAATGTCATTCGCAGAGACTACAGTTCTTTTTGATGAATGGTATTAGACACGGGTGCAGTATTCTGACAAGGAATTTCTATATTTATAACCATTCCTTTGAAGTAGTTCACACCCAGACATCATTTATCTGTAAGAACACCTGAGTGAGTGGTATAAAGCATTGTTCTCATACTGGTTTCATACCTATTACCGTTCCATTGTCCTTAATCCTGTCCCTTAACTCTGTAAAGTAGTCACATCTGGCATTCTGCCAGTAGCACTGAGTATCACATCCTTTTATTGTTTACATTCCTAACCAGAGAATCAACAAACGCAATATGGCAGACTTGGTGAGAGGGGGGAGTAGTGGATAATAATAGGGCAGCCTATGCCTATGCATGGTAGCACTGCCTTTGTTGCTGGTCAGTAGGACTCCTCCTAATATAATGACGCCTTTTTGGATATTGTCTTTATATTAAATCTATATTCAATTTTACGTTTCAGCATTCCCCAATTGTTTAATTTCTATATGAACTACATTTTGTTGCAATATGCTATCTCCACTACATTTCAACCAAATGTATTTTAATTTTTGTATCCCCATATTGCATTAAATGATGAGCCTTCTGTTTGGAGCAGTGGTGAATTTAAAGTAAAAACCCGTAAAAAGATCAAAATGGTAGCAGCTGCACTGATGCTAGGGTTTACAGTCATACTTTCCGACGTTGATGTTGTTTTCCTTCAAAACCCGACCTCAAGGTTTAAAATACAGGAAGACATTAGTTTCATGAGGAATAGACGAGATGAAGTGAACTCAGGCATGTATATAGCTCGACCAACCCCAGCCTCGATCCAGCTCCTAATGGCAGTACTTAAAGTGGTAATGACACAAATAATAGACGATCAGGATGCTATGAATTTGGTGCTTCCCAATATGACAGCTTCAAAGAGGATCAACATGATATTTCTGTCTGAGAATGAGTTTGCCTCTGGACACATCTGGAATAGTGGAAAACCCATGTTTCTGATGAGCCACATTTAAATGGATCCTCTGGCTTAATCTTAATCCACAGTAATGTAATTTGTACCGAGGCTGGAAAAATATATCGCTTCAAAGAAAATGGCATGTGGTGGGTTGATAAAAATGGCTATTATTCTAACAACAATCGCAAATATTTAAGGTTTTCTAATCCAATTGACTTTGGTAACCAAACTTTTAAAAGGGAGAAACCAGCACTAGTTGCTGCACTGATGGTGGCTAAACTACTGAACAGAACACTGATATTGCCTAAGTTTCACTGCAATGGATGTGGTAAAAGACATCCATGCACTCTAAATTGTGCATTCCATGTACATTTCCATGTTGAAACCTTTGACCAATATTTTGAGAATCAAAACCGTGAGCATGTGTTCTTGGAACACCCTCTCGTTCCTCGTGACATCAGAACATCTGTCTCCAATCTGACTCTTAAGGTGAGGCTCCACTAGCCGATTTTATTCATAAATCGGGGCTTCTCTCACGAATCTGACTCAGTGGTATACCATAGCAATTACAGGCATTAAACAGGGGGGTACTATACACCCTGCCACACGTCTATGTTTGTAAATAATATTTATGTTCATAAACAAGTGGAAAATAGAATTGCCAAGGCTATGTAAGACGATTTAGGTCCCGATTTAGGTCCAGATTTTACAACCAAGGCCGATTTTGGCTCCCCATCCCATATCTAACAGGTTTGATTTTCATTGGTCTGATCTGCAGGCCGATCTATATACAATTTATACAGAAAATGAATGGATTAATCGGCCAGATATATTTCTGAAGGCTTTGTTTATACCTGAACAAACTGTATAGACATGTATGATCGGATCGTGAGAATTGCCCAAAATATCGGGTAGTGGAGTCCCAGCTATATTCTCACCAAAGAATTGAGTAATCAGATAAAATTACCTATTGATATGATAATCTTTAATGCAACTGTTGTTGTTGTTATTTCATTTATTTTTATCCTGAGGAAGTACATAACCTTATAGATTGTATTCTTGTATTCCACAGCATTTGCAATTATATCAATGTTCCGTTAAGCGGTAGTTAAGCCACATACCTACTTTCTAGGTGTGGTAATGGGATGTAGGGCTGTCCTTGATGTTGTAGGACAGTCCTACTACCCGCGTGTTAATTTTAATGAACAGTTATATAAGTTTCTGAATATCCAATGTTATTGATGAGCTCTGGGCCCATCATAGGCAAGGTATTAAAGTCTGTGTCATTGGTACTCAGGGTACTGACAGCCTCATGGAAGTTAGAGTAGTGTAAAAATAGGAAAGTAGAATAAAGGAGTATAGTGTAGGAAAAAGAAAAAAGAAGGGTTTAGAAGAAAGTGAGGATAAAAAAATAAAAAATATATATATTCGATGAGTGGGGGCCACTGACTATGATAAAGAACAAGTGTCTGGGGCAGATATCATTAGGTGGTTTGGAACTGGTTATTTTAGTCACTTTTCCGTTCTTCAGTTTCACTCCCTATATGTTAATGTGACTGCTGAAGACATTGCATGGACAGCCTTACCAGATACATTTTTAAGGGGATCAAACACTAAGCAATTGCATCATTACCCCTTTTAAAGGTATTTATCATGGTCTATGTATACAGGACCTGATGGTCAAAAATGAAACCACCTAAAACCATGATAAAAGCATAACTCCGCAGATGGCACCTAGCTCACGCGAGTAAACGGACACACATTTTGAGTGAGCCTTAATGATATCTTTTGCATATGACCAAACCCACCTTTGCTAACCCTTTAAATGCCTCTCAATGGCATCCTGCATATCCTGTCACTGTTTTCCACTAATTCAAAAAGCTTTGCCCTAAGCTATCATAAGCGTCTAGGCTGACTAAAAAATATTTAGATAAATCCCAAACTTATTTTCTGTTATGTAAAATGTATCTTTTGATCCTAGGTAGAGATAGCTAAGGTAGTGATTACAAAATTGTTGTAGTAATTATATTTTGCATGGCTATTTCTGAAGCTTGACAAACATGAAGTCAAAGAAAAAAGAACATAGATGGAAAAGGTTTATGGCTGTCTCGAACTATCGAGAAAGTGACATTGTCTTATATACTTCTCTGCTTTACTTCTTACACATTCTTTGACTTTTGTCATCCCCGTTGCACTCAGCTATTATGCAATCTGTATATTTGACTTCCTCATAGGTTACAACCAGACTACACCAGTACTCATATACCTTATACACTCTGAGGAATGTATGTTGCGGGAACATGCATAAGGAGTTACACACATGAATTTGGAGCACACATGTTTTCAACAAACTTTTGGCAAAGAGTGTGCCGTGTGTTTTCTTGGCCGAAACATAATAGGGTAGATTCACCCGAAGACGGACACATACCTTAAGTCGGACACTTTTGACCACACAATTCATATAGAAACGTGTGAAATCAGGCAGAAAACTCAACTTAAAATGAAACTATATATGTTTTTCTTGATAATTATGAAGGAAATATATATTTAGGAGTATTTGACAGAGGTTTGTCACTGTCATAAAGTTTTCATGCTAAAATTAACAAACCTAATGTGAAAGTTGTTTTACTGTTTTCCTTATTGTGAGCATATGATTACAGATAAATCATATATGGAGATATTGGATGAAAGCCCTACATTTTCTGAAGCGAATGGCCAGGACAAGTATTGCTATGTGTTAGCTGATTTCTATTTATTGCCAATTTAAATTGACCTTGTAATTTCACCTAAAGTCGGACACTAATTTCACCTTAAGTTGGACACTAATTTCGAACTGTTTCCCTGTGTATTAATGAATTCTAATGGGCATCCTATTATGAAATTAAGAAAAAGATGATATAGAATGCAAAGGAGCATCCTATGATGCAGGAGAATGTAAATATATTGCATTTACTTGTATGATGGGTTTATCATAGACATCCGCAGTGAACTGTATTAAACACTGTAATAAGCAATGCCTACATATATTATTACAGACACAATGATACTAACTATGATGGAATATGGACTATATAATGTTAATGTTATTTGCAATACTCTTTTTTGTACCTGCAGCCACAGAATTATTGTATTTATCACCTTTAAAAATGCTCATTTAGGACCTATACATTGCAATCCACAATGGGCAAATCCCAACACCCATGTAAAGGTATTTTACATATACAACTCAGATATTATGTAATAAACCCTATTCCCACATCATCATGAACATTCCTACCATTTGGAAAAAATAATTTCCTCCATATTTCTTCTTCAAAGCAGCTAAAAAGTAAAGTGTCAGACTTTAGGTGAATATCTAAATCATGTGTCCGACTTCAGGTGAAATTCATCCTTTTGAGATTCCAATATTCAATGACATATTTCCTATGAATATTTTTTAATATCAATGATAAATATCAGCAATCCATGAAAAGGGCAGTCTCCCCTTTCCATATATACCATTATATAAGCATAGGTCGATCTAGAGATGTATTTATCTCAAAAAGAAAAAGGGTCACATTCTTACTGGAAACGAACGTCCGAAAGTGGTGAATCTACCCTATGCCACTTGGGCCCATCCATGCCACAAATCATTTTATTTCTTTCACTGTGTAACTCCTTTAAATAAACTCATTGTTTTCAATACCTAGAATCAATAGCTTAGTTTAATTAAGTAATAAATATCTGTCTTGTCCTGTCTTGTCGTGTATTGTCCATCTTGCCCTTATAGATTAAGTGTATAATCTAGACTATAAAACAGATGGTTAGCACCCAAAATCAGCTATGCTGAGTGCTACCCTTATTTTTTTGACAGTTTACATACATTTACATGATAGTTCTGACATATAAACCCATATACATGTATAGAAAATTGTGTGATTCACATGTGAAATTGTACATATGGATACGCTGGATGAACGCAAGGATCAATTTGTATATATTTTGTGGTCAATAAAATGATTAAAACACTTAAAAAAATATATATAAAGGGAATAAAAATATGTGGCACACACATGGTTCCTCTCCCAAAGTTCTAAAAGTGATGGTAATGTTTCCATAATTACTTAAAGGTTTATCTGCTTTCTTTGCCAAATACATATTCTTCCAGGCTATCTGTGGGATGCATCTGGCAATCTATAATCTAAGCTTCCCCTCACCATGTAGTCATGTATGTCCTTGCCCCTGGCTATGTACAGTGCTAATGGAATCCTGGAATAACATGTATCGTGTGTCTGTATCAGTATGTCAGAGCAGCTCCATATCTTTTCTCCACCCTCCATATTCTGTTGCTGTAAGACCTACTATTATAGATCTACCCTGGCTGTAGGCAGGTTAAGTGTGTGTTAGTCTACTGGCCACATTTGTATAAGATCTGTCCTGTATGTTACACTGTACCTGATGTTATAAACATGTAATTCCCAACCAATATAATCCCATTTGCTCTCAAGATGAATGTGCATAGAGATCAAGCAATGACAGTGTGAACAGCTAATGCCTTCCTTTCAGGAGGGCACTTGTCAGGTCCTGACACCCTATAGTGTCTGGTTATAGAGCTAGTGTAAGACTAATCTGGTTCTTGTCTCAGCCTATTATAACCTGTAAGCTGAAGTCCCCCATACTCCCACTGCTTATTTTTTCCTGCGGTGTCTAATGTTACCCCAAGGGAGCCTCTATGTGTTTGACCTGCATAATGAAGGAGTAAGCCTGTAAAAAAGGTATCCGTGATATTATAAGGTCGTTTTGTGCTAATAAAACTGTAACTAATTCTCAAACATCTGCATGTTTCCCAGAATGCAAACTATAAAACAGTTGCAGGTTTCTGGACATTTTCTGTTACAGAATCATAAAATTGTGGCAGCTCTGTTAATCTCATTGATACTTGACCATTTAAAACTACATGATGAGAGACACATGGTGACCTTGTCACTATATCATCCTGGTACAGTTAGTGTATATGCCTGTAGAGAACTCATCTGAAATGCTGACTATTACAGTCATACCTTTCTCCAGAACTGCTAAGTGAGGTGACTTTTCAGTGGTAGGGAGGCATAGGTAACTACCCATCTCATGCCTCTATACTACAGGCAGATCGGTGCAGGACATGCACAGAAACTGAGTAATTGAGTGATTGTGCTGCCCCCTGCTGACTGCTGATGGAGTTATTTATGTGAGAGTGCAAAGTGTTACACATTTTAATGCAGCTCACAAAGCTAAGTAGGGGGATGCACAGGGGAATCAGGTGGTTGAGGAAGGGATGAGAGAAAAAGCACTAGGTAGATACAAATTAAATTTTGTTGCTGGTCTCTGTGTTTGTTTGTGTGTGTGAAGGAAAAGGTTGAGTGGAAATAATTATGATTATAATGTTATTGGGGCATGGTGTGTGGGATAGAGTTGGAACAAATGTACAATGTCATAACATACCATAGCAAGGTAAAGACCAGTTTATGGAAGCATACTCTGAGCTAGAACTGGCTTAGCTGGGGTGTCTCCCATTAGTTACTAACTAGTTCAAAATATTTGAGCCTGTAACAGAATACATTGCTCTAAAACAAGGCTCTTAAACACTGCTCTAGAACTCTTGAAAGGATTGGATTTGGCAAACCTTCAGGAACCTACTTTAGTTGCGTGTAGAATGCATTGTTAGATGGTGTGTCAGCTAATGCAGCATAGAACACTAGTCGTGGTAGAGAGACTAGTAAATTACTATGTAGGCATGTAATAGATGATCTGAGCAGCGAAGGTAAGGGATTAAAGGGGTGGTCTGTGGCATGTGAGACAAAGACTGAACAGTGAATGGCACTGTAACATGTATGGAGCAAAAGGCTTGGTATTGTTTTTATAGATTGGATCAGAACATGCATCATCTGAGCGTGAGAGTGCAATGTAATACAGAGGGTTTAGATCTACAGGAAGATGCACTGCACACACTTAGTAAGATAAAAAAAAACTGTATAAAGGCACAGTTTAATCATAGTAAATTCTTTAACCCCATGAGAACTTTATTAATTATTATGCAATCCCATGGGATTATTGCATGTAAATATCAAATCAATTTTTCCTCCCAATATTCCAGAACATATCCCTCCCTCAACCTCAACAGCACTTTAACCATTAGCGGCAGAGATCCGCTCAGTACAGTCATGCTCACATTTTGCCCAGGCATCTAACTGCTCAACGCAGCTCAGAGGACATCAATAGTTAATGAGGCCACCACTTACAACAAAGCACCAGCTCATCTCTCCTGCACTTTGTCAGTTCACTCAGACATTACCAATGTGGGAGTGGCACATCACTTACTGCCTAGCACCACATTATATGACTACAGTAGGGAGCAGCTCCCAGATAGGCTCACAGAGCAACTCATAGCACCTGTCGCTAAGTATCAGCACACCCAAGGAGCTACTATGCAGGGAGCTACAGGGAGCAGCTCAGAGCATCTCTTACTGAGTACTACCCCAACCAAAGGGCTACTGTACAGAGACAGGGTGGAGGACTTTATTATAGGATGTGGATAAACATACTTATTGAGGTATATCAACTATAAGCTACATTGATGAAGTAAATTAGCTCCCTTATAATTATACAGAGCAGAGTTGAGCTTTTTCAAAATATCTTATGCCTATAATTAAGTGAAAAAGTGATAGAAATTAAGGATCAAAGCTCATCATTTTCATGGAATAGCCAATGTCAATCAGATGAATGTTATGTTATACTTTTCCTCACTCTTTTTTACCCGATACCTCAGGTGCAAGATTCTCAAAAACCTTTCAGTTGTCGAGGCAGGAGCACAATTGGGTGAAATCTTCACAAAATCCCTCCAGGTGTATTACTGATGTATACCATAATTCAATCTCAATTCACATCCTATTTTCAACCAGCCTCCTACAACCTCTACAATATCAGTCCATTTTGAACAGTTTTTGACTGGTGTATGTTCCTGTTGTATTGCCCATTACATTTCCATGTTACACTCCCTCCTGCTTGCCCTCATTTCCCCCCTTCTAGACAGACTTCTCATTACAATGCAATCAATCCATAGCATTCTCAACTAATAATCATCTTCCTATATGTCTAACAAGAAGGACTATATCTATCCTTTATATGTCCTATATGTGCTGGTGGCTGTCAGGGTACTCCTGGTGTATGTCAGACTAATGAGTCTGGAGGGGAAGTTTCTGCTGCTCTTGTCAGTTCTCTCAGAGTCTACAAACTCTACTAGGCATTGGCTTGACATTTATTGTAGTCATTGTATATGGCTGGCCTGCATTAGAATATGACTTTAACTATATGTTGAGGAAGAGTAACAATGATACATCAAGTTCACCACATGCATTTAGCTTCTACTTAGCAGTTAAACAACACTTTAGACCCCAGGCAATTACATAATATATCTTGTATCTATTCTATGGCCACCTTTCAAAAAAATTATTGAAATGTTAAATTTTGAATTCATGACAGGTCTTAGAAGATGTGTGGTCCTTGCCATTTTCATAGAGGCCTTAACGGCTCACTCGGGCTGAAATTTGTTGTTTCTGCCTAAAATACTATTTATCTTTTAAAAGTCAAATCACATGAGAAATATAACAGTTTTGATAAAGAATTTGAATCAAATCATCCTTTTCTGAAGCTTGATGGTCTACCCATCAATATGATATATAACTTGTATCATTGATGGTACAATGTCCAAGTAAACAATCAATAACATAATTTAGGCTTTTAGCCTATCTTGGAGATTTTCCAGTGAAACACTCAATTGTGTGACCCCAAGAAATGAACTCTCTAGAGGTACAATATTTGTATTCCCCTTACCTTTAAACGTTTTCTGAATGTCATTTATGGCCTAAATTAGGGTTAATGTTAAGTAATTTACAATGAGTAATCAATGCTGAACAGCAACAAAAAGTTTTGGAAATGTTGTCCTCAATGATATATACTTGAATCAGGACCTAAAAATGGCAGTTTTGCGGCCGGCTGCGGCTGTTTTGGGGAAGTGAGACACAGCCGTTTCCGGCCGTTTTGGGGTCTAAAGGGTTAAACAACATTTGACCAGACATTTGCACAGACACATCACTCATCTCAGGCTCTGCAGCTCTTCAGCCTCAGGACTCAGCCTTACTTGTTGCTACTTATTTGAAACATTGGCTGCAATGGCTCAACATTTTAGATTACACCCCCACATATTACATACCCATCCCCAGCCCGAGAGAATATGGCCCCTTCAAACCAATGTATGATAATACATCAGTTGAATAAGAAGTTACCTCAACCTGACTAATAGTCTGTCACATCATGTCTCAGCAGGGTACCATCAGCGGTGAAAGGTGGGACACATAGGTCCTGTTTTGTGACTAGGACTAGTTATAACCACTCATACCTTGGTATAGCAGTTCACAAGTGGTAGTACAAGGTGTAACAAAAATTTCACACGTTTCTAAGTTGACAAAAGGAACAAGTCATTCTGACACCAAAGCAGGTATATCAATACATCTTGCCCCTAGTGTATTTACAATAAGGGAACAGAACATTAACATTCCTTTGCATGTGTGAGCAACGTCTGCAGAATGGAATAGGGGACGTTTGGGTGTATATTATCTTCCTATGCGATCTATTCATATTTGCCCTTGCAGGCAGATTAGTCCTATGCTAATTTACTGTGAGGATTTATCTAAGATGTTCGATGCTCTAATATTCTAAATATTACAAAATCTAACCCCCAAAAAAATAAGAAAGGGCAAAAGATTGAACAGTGGCAAGTCCTTTCTTTTAAGATGGAATTTGTTAGGTCCTGATGCCCCTTGCTATCTGGTGGCAGAACAAGTGTAGGACTAATCAGGATCTTATCTCAGCCTGTTATAATCTGTAAGATACAGCCCCGCCCCCCACACAGTCCAGAAATGGATGTGTTTGGAGGTGTTACAATTACAGTGTGAATAGGCAATGCCCTGTTTTCAAGATGGCACCTGTCAGGTCCCGAGCTACTCTGGTGTCTGGTGACAAAGCTAGTGTAGCACAATTCAGGCTCTTATATCAGCCTGTTATAACCTGCAAGCTGCAGTCCCCAGTACCCCCACTGGTTGTTCCTGTGCCGTCTAATATAACCCAACACGAGGCTATGTGTCTTGTATCTGCTTAATCAAGGATCAACCCTGCAGAGGGGTCTTGGTGGTAGAAGGTAGTTTGAGTGTCAATATATATTTCATACTCAGAATATTTCTCATGTCATTCACTTGTTTAACTGTCCTTTTCAGCTGTTTTGAAAACAATATAGATTTAGTTTCAAATAGTTAGTTACTGCTTTTGCTAAATTCTGTATTTTTCTGATCTGATGAATATCTAATGCCCTTAAATATTGAAAAATGTAATTGGAAATAATGCTTATGAAATAAAAGTTAATGCATATGAAATGAAAGTCAACAACCTATTGAATGCCTTTAGGAATGGTTTTTATGTGATTCCTTCTCGAACATGTTGCAAAATTGATATAGTTTTTAAAGAATGTAGACATGTAAAATCTAGAGATGCTAACATGGTGGCTTTTGTACATAAGATGCATCATGTTTACACTAAGCATGCCCTGGAACGTACAGACACAGTTGTGAGTATAAAATGGAGATATGCTACCATTTTTTTACTTCCACATACAAAGATTACAGATAGGCTACCTTATTATACTCATACACTCAGACTGCATGATATAAGACTACTAAACTTGTTTTGTACACTACTGGTGTTTTCAGCCAGTTTTAATGGTTTTAGCAGCTGATAATTTGAGATGATATTGAGAAATGTATTTTAACAAGATCACTTTTTTCTCTGCCATATTATAGTCTATGCCTGTAGAGAAGCCATCTGAGATGCTGTCTACAGCCAGTACCAGAACTGCTACACACGCTGACTATTCACAAGTCAGGAGAGGCGGGTAACTGTACATCACATGACTGTATCCTGCAGACAGATCGGTGCAGGACATGCACAGTAGCTGAGTAATTGAGTGATTGTGGTGCCCCCTGCTGACTGCTGGTAGAGTTATTTACGGGAGAGCATAGATTGTCCCACGTTTTAATGCAGCTCACAAAGCCAAGTAGGTAGAGGCAGGAACCAGGGGTTGAGACATGGAGGAAGGTGAGAATGGAAACCAGTAGGTAAAAAGCTGTTGGCAGTGTGTGCGTGTGTGTGTCCCAAGAAGGGGTTCGTTAGAGGTAACAATAATATATTGCTGTGTTGGTTTTGGAATGGAGCATGTCTCAAGAAATTTCTTTTAGAACTTGAGGAAACACAGCATTTGGTAAATCTCCAGGAACATACTTCAGTTGTGTGTAGAATGGGATTACAGGGATTGTATGCAGAGTAAAAAAGACAAATGCTAAAAAGTGGATTGCACTGTTATATGGTTATAGCAGAAAGGCATGGAATTGTTCTAGAGATTGGACCAGAACATGCATCATCTGAAGCTGGGAGTGCAGGGTATAGTCTATGAAGGACTTGGTTATACAGTGGAGTGCACATGGTTATACATACTGTACACACTATAGGGGATAAAAAAGTTTCATAAAGGTACAGTTTAATGATGGGAAACTCTATCAAATTCTATTGAAACCTCATTAACTTCTCAAGCATCTAACTGCTCACAGTATCACTTATGTAACGCTCTTTCATCTTAGTAGGATAAGATAATATACCTTGTGTTACAGTAATGCACAGTTCTTTTTGTGTAGGTCGTTCTCATGAATGTATGTGTAATAAATCAAGCCGCAGAGACGGCAATATTTAAGGTTTTAATGCATTTACACTTTAATAAGGCTCAGGGTACCATCAGCAGTGAATGATGGGACACAAAATTGCTGTTTCATGAGTAGGAGTATAAGCACCCAGACCTTGGTATAGCAGGTCTAGTAACAAAAAACATATTTCCCACATTTCTAAGTTGACAAAAGAGACAAGTCATTCTGACACTAAAGCCGAAATATCAATATACAGTGCAGAGCTATGGGAGCATAATATCTAGGCTTCATGGGTAAACTAATGCAAATACACTTTCAAATACAGCGGATCTAAATGACTATACAATCAGTGGTGTTGATGTTATCAAATTTCTATAATTTAACTATAATTCAAAAATGTTGAAAACAAAGCAATGTATCTAACATTTAACCAGTCAGTCTCTAACATATATAAATACAGTTATGCACTTTTAAGGCTTATGACGAATCCTTTTCAAGTGACAGGCTGAAGGGGATCATATGTCCCCTATAATCAATCCTATTTTATCAGGTTTGACCCTGAGACAAGTAGAGACCACAGACTTGACCTCAAGGGCAACCATCAATGTTTAGTTCAGCTATATGACTTATGATTCTACTGTTGGACTTGGCTCCTGAATATGTCTTGATGCTTTCCTCAGTCTGCAGCACTTGAGAAGACGGACCAATGATTTTCTAAACACAGAGCCGGTGAGGCAGTACAGTAGGAAGTTAATACTATGATTGATGAGGCTAACGCCATATATCAGTAACAGAAGTGTAGTCTGTGTTCCGAACAGATCTTTTCCAAGTAGCTTTGATGTTATTTGGAGAATGAGAAGAACCCTTCTAGGCAAAGTAGTCACCACGAAGACAATACACACAGCAAACATTGTCATGGTTAGATCTCTAGTCGTATTTGCAGATTTTCCATGTTTAGATCTTTGGTGTTTGATTCTAAATTTCCTCTTAGAATATATCTTTTTCAGTGTTAGCACATTCAAGACAGAGATTATACAAAATGGTATGATGCAGTAAATAAATCCATTTAGAACTGACTGAGCAATTTCAATGAATCCTGCAAAGCGACAGATGTCTATCCCATTTGCTGTACTAATATGACTGGGGAACAAAAATGAAATGTCAATGATACACATGATTACTAATAGCATTGTAATCGTGAACATTGACTTTCTCTTTGTACAGTAGATGTGAGCTTTCAGTGGCCAGAATACAGCGATGGTACGTTCAGCTGAAATCAGTACAATTAACCAGGAGGAAACATTGGATGCTGTGTAATACAAAAACAGAGATATACGACAGAACCATAATGATGCAGAGAGAGAAAGTGGACCAAATAATACACCTTCTAAGACAGCAAAACACCACAAGGTTAGATTATCAAAAACAGCAAGGACCAGCAAAATGACCATGAAGACAGAGGTCCTCATGAGAGAGCCATACAGAATCACAATAATAATAAGAGTGTTGAGTGCTGTCCCAATTAGACATAAGGTTAATGTTGTAACGAAGTGATAATATGCTGTCTGGTCTGAAACTGTCTCATTCCCAGTCCAATTAGAGGATTGTCCAACACTTGAGACCAATGGGTAGGTCATATTTTCCATGATATGAAATTATATATGGCTCAGGATGGACCATACACGGAATCAGATTGTGTATATATATATATATATATATATTCCCTCAGATTACTGAAGTCCAAGAGTTGAGAGCTGTATACTAACAGCTACTGGTGGGTATGAGGGACAAATCGTCTAAGACACAGGTAGAAATATTCACAGGTAAAACAGGGACTATTAAATTAAGGTTGATTCAATATTCCTGTGTGCACTGGGGTTTTCCTGAGAAATATAAGAGGTGTATTGATGTGCAGGTCTATGCTAATGAGCACAGGTACTGGACATCATTAACATAATATAGAGAATATGATATCATGATTGCACATGGATGCATCAGGTGGACAGCGGGTGGCTGCCAGCTGGTGGAAAATCCTACCCCTCTCTCAGCCCACCTGTACTTCACCTACATAATGACTTACTTAAAGTACCCAAACCTATCCACCAATAAACATCACAGGCCAGACATAATCCATTCAGACCTCTGGCACCACATTGTTTTCTTTATTTCTTCACCAACCCACCCGGAGATAAATTCTCATTATCAATTGCCATTTTCAAATTTATGTCATTACTTATTTCATGATTATTTAAATACCACATTCTATTACTGAGCAGAATATTTATTGTACAAACTATCAAAATGTTATCATTTATCAACCAAATTTATGAATGGCAATCTCATTTGTGTTCTAACACAACACTAACAAACAAGATGTAATAAAAGCTTCTCAAGTTTACTTAAGGTCACTTTTTCATCTGGTACCATCATTTAGTCGGGCTCTTGTACCTCTCTGATTTGTAGGTTTAACCTAGGCATAGAAATGCAGTCTAAAGTGTAGTCTCACTTTCTCACCAAGTCCCTAATCTATCCCATATCCACCCAGTCCCTAACAGTCGTTACCTGGTCTTACACAGCTTACTACACCTGTCTCATGTCTCACCCTGTAGTCTCCTATGATCTCCCCTCAATCCCCTCAGACACCCTCTATACTCCCAGCCCGCCCTGCTCTGTGCCAGCCAGGATAACAAGCAGCCAGTCTAAAGCTGCCCCAAGCTGTTAGCAGTAAATCTGATTCAGTATAAATTTCAATCAAAATATCAGACATGGCCTCTCAAGGAGCAACTACAAAGGGTGATCACATGGTAATTTCCAATCATTACTTTGATCTGAGATCTGAGCAAGAGATGCAGTAAAGATTATGAAATTTTATCTCCCCGTGTATATTACCTACCTGAGTGGTAATGATGGTATCTTATCCCCTGTTTTTTTCTTATCATTGTCTTGCACTGTAATTGTACATTTCCATTTCACCTCTTACTATTCTCTGTCTGCCATAATCCTTGCTCTCCTCTCTGCATTTGCTTTTGACATTTTTATTATCATGGTTGTCAATCCAAAGTATTGTTGATTTGGATAGCAAAGCTCATGTGATAGCTATGGCAAGGATGGCCATACCAATGCCTTAAAGAATACACATACCACCAGGTGTGAAAAGACAAAGGATAGAACATTATCCTTCTTTATGACGCCAGTGTCATTGTATCCATCTGAAAACCCATCCAGGTGCTTGATACAGAGATGTCAGGGTTTTCCTTAAATTGCTTCACAAAAACAGTGTTGTAGTGCAGCTTTCTGTACTGAAGATGTACCTTATTTCTATCTGCTCCACATGATGGATCAGACTCCTGGGACTGCAGTAATTCAGGTTTTACACTTTAATAAGTTATGGACTGCTACAAGAAGCCGGCAGAAATTAAAACTAATAAAGCAGGTTTACTGATGGTACTGACTGACAGAACACTGTCAGAATACTGTTGAGGCATCCTTAGACAAACACAGCCCTCATTCACCTAAATGACTCTCACCATGCCCATGAAGTAGTTTGCACTGAGACACAGTTTTTTTCCCTGAAAGATCGCCTAAGTGAATTGTACTTGTGAATTGGTCTAATACCGGTTTCATTGCACCTTTCATTTACAAGTGCATCTCCTTCCTCCAATCCCTCCACTCTGTGAAGCATTCCAACCTGGCTCTTTGCCATTGAGAAACACTTTTTATTGTTGCCATGCACAGATAATCTTCTAACTCCAGATCTTAGTCAATAGCGACAAACTCAGTAAGTTATTGTTTGGCTCCCTATACGACTAACCACAGTTAAATAATGCTTTCAGGTATAGTCAGTAGTGACCGCCCCACCTTAGTCATTCCATTCCTATGAGTAGTAGGCCTTAGTCATATTTTATTTTGCCCTAGTCATTTTTGAAAATGAGTTAGTCATTATGACCAATATCCTTATGACCTGGGATAATACTACGGATTAAGGAACGCAGCATTTAGATAACCAGTGCGTGTAAACAGAACCATGGGTTGGTAGTAGTGGCTGAGAAGTGCAGACTGTAGTGGTCTATCTGGGAGCACCACCCTTTGTGCTGATGAGTAGTTTTCTCTATTGTGGCACCACCTAGGATATGGTCTTTATGCTATTTGTCTCTTTTCTGTTCCAGGATCTCTCGATGACATTGATTCTCTGTATCAGCCAATAAGACACAGGTTCCAACCGAGCAGCATGCTTGGCTGGTTGGTGTAGTTGTTTATGTACACCATCGCAACAGTGGAAGACATTGTTTAACAATATGCTGTCCCACACATATTTGCATTCTCTAGTTTGCAATTTACAACATGTCCATTATTATCAGTTTCTTTCAGCATTATAAATGGCACCACAAGTACATACGGCCAAACACAATGGACAAGTCGATTCTTTTTTATTGTCCTAATTTGCTATTTCTACAGTCCGTGGATCAAATTATCATATAATACACAACTTAAAAGTTTACACAAAATAAATTTACCCATTCTCTAATGGATAATGTATTCCCCTAAAATAATCATGAATAGAATATTAATCACTACAGTCTCACTACCAAATATACATGAACATTTTTCAAGCAATTACTCACCAGTGTAAAGCATCACAAAAAGATGGAGGCCAGGTGACACCCCTGTGATGATGTCTGTGTATGAAGAACTAGTTAGAGTCATGGTAAGAAGGGGAGGGGGCATAGGGAGAGGAGGGTTGACTGACCTATGCTATAGACAACACTGAATAGACTCCCTTTATTACTCTACATCAATATCTCAAGCTTTCCTATTACATGACAGGCGGCCATTTATTTCCAATTTAAGCCTGAAGCATCATTCTTCATCTCCCCCGCTGGTGTTATTTAAAAAGGCCATCTTTGGTGCCAGATCCCAGGGGTTTAGTTTTTATGTGGAATTAATCAGCAGCAGGAGGATGATAATCCCCTGACACCTCCTTATCTGCTTTTATAAATGTGCCAGGGTATACACTATAGCTGAATGGGACTGGTGTAATACTTTCCTCATTTACATGCCTTTCTATAGTTGTTAATAGCCCCTTATTTATGGCTGAGCAAGAACCGGGCGAATGCAGATTCTAAAAAAAGGTAAGAAGGTTAGTACAAAGAGTACCTGACAGTAAGAAGCTAATCAGTAATGTAGGGCAATAGGGAGACATGCATGCCCAATGGCCTACATATTCAGTCACAGTCTAAATCATGAGCCACTCAGTGATTGGCCATGAGCATGTCATTATATTGGCTTTGATTGGTTTATGGTCTTTCATGGGCTGGCTTACTGGTATGGGCTGTAAAGATTATGTTAGGGCAGCCTTGTCAGCAGATTGTACATGACCATTCCTATCAGGTTCAAGTAACACCTCATGAGGTTAATACATAACTATCCTACTAAATATTGACATGATTTACATTATAAGCTTTAATGTCAGATAAAAGGGGAAAATTGATAGGAAGAATTATCAGATTGCTTGCCCCAGTCTGCAATTATCTTTAGTCAGGGAGTAAAGCAGAAATATCAAACTATAGTATGAGATATCAATATGACTAGTTCAGTAGATAGTAGATAGCTCAACCCATGACATTAATTGTTTTTTTTTAGATCCTGAAGCCAGCATAGCTTATAAGAAGTTAACTGATCCATATACAAACGCAGTAGCCGTATATGATTAACCCCTCTCTTTATACTTGTAACCTCCTCTTAGTCAGGGATCAGACAAAGTGGTCAAAGCGGTAGCTCTAAGAACACTGGCCTTTTGGTAATCTCCAGTTTGTGTAAGTTAATGAGGTGCAGTGATTGAGGTACAATATCAGTTTGGCCCCAAATCACAACCTCCTCAACGAGCTCAAGACCTCCCAGAGAGTAAAAGTGGTGCTAAATCAGCGGTCGCAAGAACATGAAGCCACTGGTCTCTGCTGCATCTGACTCATTGTATGTCTAAGTGTATCTAAAGAGATAGATGCAAGGGGGATGAAGTAGCTACTGAAGGATGATTACAGAGTAATTGTCCAATTTCAGCTCAGATCTAGGGTCTCAGTTAGGGCGGGATGAGCACTCGGAGCCTCAGTGCTGTAAATCTACCTCAGGGTAGGGATGAGGCTACATCTCCTGCTGTCCTTTTTATCATACTGGTGTTCCTTGTTCTGTCCTTCATCATCCAATTTATGTGATTTACAGTTTACTGCGGCTCCCTTACTCCTTTTACTGGCCTACACTCTCCAAGCCTGTCCTATCATTATGTACCTCCCTCTGTACTCTAGTACATCCACTATATTCACCTTTATAAATACAGTTCTTGACCTGTTTCCTGAGGTTAAACATGCTGCTTGAAGTATGTAAATGCAATTAACCCGGGAGCACTTATGAATATTCACAAAGCAGACTCTATCTACCCCAGCTACTGTCATCCTGCTCGGCTAACAATAGAAATAGGTTCAGCAACACATTACGATATTGCTGAATTGGTGAGAACAACCTCAAGTGAACCCTAGTGTAGCACTGATGTAGCAACATTACTAAAATGGCGATCTATGAAACACCATAAAAAAATCAATTCTTGATTATGAAACAGGCCCCTGATGCCTGACAGAGCAACAGAACAACATACAAATGAGTTGAACTTGAATTTGGAAATTGAAAGTAAATGACTTAAATACAAATAGATATCATATTATTTGACTTCAAATAAGTTAAATTGTAAAGCTGGGTGACCAGACCTCATTATATATAACAGCTGTTTTAGGGGTGACTCTAATTGCATAATTCCAATTCATCAACTATATTGTTCATCAAGATTTTTAGGTGACATTCTGAGAACCAATCCATAAACAGTTTAGCATGCAACAGAGTGAAGTATGTGGAGATGCGCCAGGTAGGCCAGGTGAGCAAGGAGGTGCTGTCCACTGGAACCCAATACATGAACCAGGTTAAATAATGCCCAATTCCCACCATTTGGGGTTTCGGAAGCAGATTGCCGTTAGGTAGTGTCTGAATATGAGTGTAATGAATACAGGCTACAGATGGTTTTCTATGGAGGTACTGTAACCTACGAAACTGGTTTATAAACCTATCATGGTTAGTATCCATCTCAATGGAATAGATTGAAATCATATTAAGATTATTTTTGGAATTGCAGAATAAATTGAAATTGATTGTTATGTTGGGTTAAAAGGAGTTGATGAGTAGCTGGGTTATTATAGATGTGTATATAGAAGGCTACTGTATACAAATATATAGAAACATAATGGAGGTTGAAAATCAACACTTGAGATGTGTAATTTATAACAGGTAAATGATTATAAATAGTTGGTGTCACATGATGGTGGTGTTTTGTGCGCCTCCTCCTCTCTTATTATATTCCCCTCTCTTTACCTGGTGAAACTCTGCCTCCCTCAAAGTATCATTGTCCCTGTTTTGTGTTCCGACCCAGTATATTTGACATACCTTGCATATCCTGGCTACCCCCCCCCGACTGTTAGGGCATTAGATATCTCACAGGAGGCAGTGTTAAAACAATGACGGAAGTACCTACACTCTTCCTCACTACAGGTGTCCAAATCTGAAGGGCAAAAGCATCAAGCACATACAGATGGGAGAGATCTAGTCGGTGGAGAGAAATTGGCACAGATAGGAGAGATCTAGTTGGTTGAGAGAAATTGGCACAGTTTAGAACTAAATTCTAAGGCAGAAAGCTGAAGAGAAGGCATCACTGCATACTTCAAATGACAGTATCAGGCAGTTAGAATCTAACAATTACTGCTGGAGGGTATAATGACCTACTCAGTAGATGTAGCAAAGGCAGATCTAGACATCTATAAAGACCTGCTCACTCTGCCCTGTCCAAGTCATCAGCTGCTATGATTGCCTGCAGTCATGTCACATGGTGGGTGGACAAGGCTGTGATTGCCTGAAGGTGTGTGTTGTGATGTGAGTCTGGTCTGTCAGCCACTCAGTATGGACTAAGTCATCATAGATAATGTTGGGTTGTCTGCATTGGAAGTGGATACCCTTATTTACAGGTAAGCCGTCTCTCTGATCACCCAGTCTTAGTGCCTGACTCCCATACTGAATATTGACATGCATGTATAGCCACATTTCTGTTTGAAATAGGAGTTAAAAATTGAAAAGGGGGATTGCCCAGCTGTCTGCTACAGAAATTAACTGGCTGCATTTGACATGCAAGTTCCGGAAGCTACATTGTCTAAATATATATGTTTTCAAAAGGCCACACTTTTGAAAAATAGTTCCTAGAAAATGACCATTTGTAACCATTTTTTGTTTACCTTGAGACAAAGCAGTTGAAATGTGTATGACCTTAGTCTACAGCTGTCGATAATATGCTCATAACTATTCTAATTCACTTCTGGTCACTCAGATGAATCTGTTCCCTTCATTAGGGCTGGCTTTAACTACATCTGTGGCAGCCTGTACCTCCCCCTTCTTCCTCCTGAGGCCATCCGATACCACCTCAGTCCCTAACAGTCATTACTATTCTCACAAGTCTCCCAAATAATATGTTTCACATCTTCCTCTGTATTCCATCTTCATCTCCTCCTGGACCACTCAAAGGCACATTACCCCCCCAAAACCTGCCCATACCATGCAGTCCCCAGCCAGAAAAGCAATCTGTTGGTTTGGAGCTGTCCTAACTCCCTAGTAGTCAATGAGGTTCATCTAAAAATTTACACTTGAAGCTGGTAAAACTATCCCTTTTTAATTTTTCCCACCATTCATAGAAAGAAGGCCTACTTCAATTGGTGATTAGCAGCAAAGATTCTCAGCCCGTTCTTTGTAGCTACAAGAGATCATTGAGAGAGTGTTGTGTTCCTGTAATATGGCCTGCCTAGTTACTTACTCCAGGAAGCTGAAGGCTGAAATCCCTAATGTGGCTCATAATAAATTCCACATACAGCTCTTTCCTCTGCAAAGGTGGGAAGCAGAGAAAGAAAGCTCCATCTTACACTTCTCATCTTCATATTATCAATGGCTCAGGAGGGCTGATACATTTTCCCACCAGAGATAGGATCTATTATTTTCTTCTTTTGCATAGTAGAGCTACTCAGTGTAGGCTTTCTGATCAAGGTGAAGGCAACTGTTAACCTTCCACCTCCAGTTGTCTTCAACTAATGATGACAACCTGAAGCGTTGCCAACTTGTTCCCCTTTCAGAAACCAGACCACTTGATGTTAAGTGCAAATTTGTGTTGCAACACCTAATTCTAAGATGGTGTCCTCAAGGAGGTCTCAGCAGTCTGTATTGTACCCGACCTGATAAGGCTGTGTCTCACCAGATCCATACAAGTTGAAACTATGTGACCAGTGGTTGTCTATGACCGGTGGTTGTCTATGATCAGTGGATGTCTATGACCAAGTGACATCCATGACCTTGTAACATCTGTTACTGACTCCTGGTACCCGGGTGGGTACAAACATCTAAAAAAAAAGCTTTGCACGTTAAGGTTTATTACTTTCCAAGCCTGGTAAAATAAATGTATTACATTAAATTTTCTATGTTCTGCCAGTAGTAGGCCGCCACTAGTTATAAATGGTGTTGATATGTAGTATTCAGATGGTTCTTTACTTAGGATGAGCAATTTCATTTGGACCAGCAATAGCCTACATCCTTGACTTTATCCTCTTGAGTAAGCTAACAGTAATGTTTGTCCAATACTAAATCTTCTTAGGATTGAACAGTTGTTGATTGGAAATGGTAGTAAAAAAGATTCTCTATAATGTCATCTACTGAGGGTCTCCTTTGGTTATTCACATTTAACTATTTTAGTTGGCTTACAAAAATATTCCTCAATACAGCTTTCAATTCCCGATAAAATTCCCTTTCTTGTCAACAGCCGCCTCAGGTTATGAGATGACAACAAACTGATGACATTGTGTGTAGAGGGTGAAAACATAGTGACCATTGTGACAGTTATTGTCTGTAGTAATGGAGGCATCATGTTTGTTTCAGCTCAACTAAAATGGTTACAGAAGACCTGGGGCATATTTTATTGAAAAGGTAACATTGAGTAAAGTGAGGAGAATGTCATTCGCAGAGACTACAGTACTTTTTGATGAATGGTATTAGCAGGTGGAGGACTACCCTGTGTTCAAGTACAGACTGCTCAAACACCCCGTCCTGTTTAAACACCACACTTTTAAGCTGTGATCTCTACCCATCCTGTTATATATGCCATGGGTTTACTTTATATTTTATATTAACTCATTTGCGATTTCCCCCTCAAATTTGCTAAAAGTAAATGTACATTGAGCATATAGCTCAACATCTCCTCTGTCTGAATGTAGTTGCATCACAAAGGTACCCCATTGCATTTATGAGCTATTTAAAGTTAAGGTTGTATTTAGGTCGCACTCTCTACCATATTCTTAAGCTTAGCACTGTAATAATGATGGGAGAGTGTTTTATTGGCTTGTTTAACCCCTTCACCACTGGGTTTATTGTAACTCAATGCAATTTTGTGCAATATATTGGCTTACCGCGTGGAAGGGGTTAAACAAACAGTGGCGGGGTGTTATAACAGGACGGCCTGTTAAACAACAATGTATAAACAAAGAAAGCTGTCATAAGAGGCCGTCCTGTTTAAACACCACGGGGTTCGTATACAGCCTGTACTGGTAATAGCAGCTCAGACTCCACCTGATTAGACACAGGTGCAGTATTCTGACAAGGAATCTCTATATTTATAACCATTCCCCTGAGGTAGTTCACACCCGGACATCATTTATTTGTAAGAACACCTGAGTGAGTGGTATAAAGCATTGTTCTCATACTGGTTTCATACCTATTACCTTTCATCTACAAGTGTACCACAAATAGTTCCATTGTCCTTAATCCTGTCCCTTAACTCTGTAAAGTAGTCACATCTGGCATTCTGCCGGTAGCACTGAGTATCACATCCTTTTATTGTTTACATTCCTAACCAGAGAATCAACAAACACAATATGGCAGACTTGGTGAGAGGGGGGAGTAGTTGATAATAATAGGGCAGCCTATGCCTATGCATGGTAGCACTGCCTTTGTTACTGGTCAGTAGGACTCCTCCTAATATAATGATGCCTTCTTGGATATTGTCTTTATATCAATTCTGTATTCAATTTTATGTTTCAGCATTCCCCAATTGTTTAATTTCTATGTGAACTACATTTTGTTGCTGCAATATGTTATCTCCACTACATCTCAACCAAATGTTTTTTTGATTTTTTGGAAGCATGCCTGGACATGAAAGAGTAGCTTACTGTTATGACATCAAGGCTGAAGTGAAAATACCCAAATGGGCCAAAAGCATTGTTATATATCTTTTTAAAGTGAACTTCTGTGGTAGATGTCACATAGACAACTTATGGTACATCATACAGTAGTTATTCTTTTTTTTTCATTGAGTCTGTCACTCTCCACTCACTGATCTTATACTATAATCTTACATCACTTGATGCTGATTTTAGAGTGATAAAGTGAGATGTCACACTCACAGCCATTATCACATCCCTGCATTATTAATACTGCAAATGTTTCTCATGCCTAAAAGAGAGAGCACTATTTCAGTCTAAGCTTGTAGCCATCATTCTACATCTCCCCTTCAGATGTAATTAAAAAAAGCAGCATCTCTGGTGTCCCAGGGGTTTAAGTTTTATGTGGGATTAATCTGCAGCAGGAGAATATAATCCCCTGGTACCCACACACCATGCTATACAAATGGGGGAGCCAAATGTGAACTGTATTTCACTTGCCTATCTTTTGTTTGGATGCCTTTCTATCTCGCAGCTGCGACCTTTTAATAGCCACCCAACTAAGAGGCAGAGGCAAAGCCTGAAAGTATGATTAAGCAGCAAGATGGTGTTAGGTAGTGAGAATGTATTGAGTACTGTAGAGCTGTATGGATACAGTCATGTTCAATGGCAACTGCCTTAGTCATTAGCCATTTTGATTGGCCATGAACATGCCATACGTTGGCAGTTGGAGGCTCAGATTGAGTAAAGGTGTACGACAAGGCAGCGGGCTGGTATGGACTGATTAATTTTGGTGATGTTAGATTGCCTCTCTTGTCAGTAGATACGCCCTAGCATGATCCATTGCTACATGTTCCTGCATTATCATACTGCATATATATAAACATACAATATGATATTGCAGGGATTCTAAAGTAGAATTTAAAGGGGAAATTGATCACCAGATTTCCTGCCACAGCCTGCAACTGCCTACATGCAGGGAGCTAATGTTGGTAAGGGTGAGGTGCCACCTAATGAGTTCAGAAATACTTCATGACAGTGTAATTCTTTATGAAAACACCAGTTGTTGTAAATGTTGTCTCTTCCAGCTCAGCTTCCTCAAAGATCAGCTTCCTCAGATATGAAACTATCTGATATCAAGGGAAAACTGTTGATGAAATGCATATCCTTTCATATCAAAATATGCCTGACTTGTAAAATAATGAACAATGGAATACACAGGTCTTTTAATGTTAAAACATTACGTCACCACCAGAGGTTAGAGGCTTATCTTTTGGAATGACTCATGAATTGAGGCCAACACTATATACATGGCATACATGGCATACTTTTACGCTGGTCATCTACTGGCTGATCAAAAGGGTTTTCTAATTTCTAAAACTTGTTTCATTGAGGCAAAAGGTGTAATCATTAAAAACAAGAAAGCACATATGAAACTGAGCTTGCTAATTGGTACTAAGTTATATTGGGTACCCTACAATGATCCTGCAATGACACCATTACAGTGAATAGGCTTCCCTTTTTACGGTAGCTAAATAGAGACTATTTATTGCTGCCACTTTATGTGTGTTCAGAACCTTTCCCTCGGTATGTGCAGCTGGTGTGTGCGACTGGTATGTGCGGCTGGTACATGGGCCTGATACATGGGGCTGGTACGTGCGGCTGGTACGTACGGCTGGTACGTGCGGCTGGTACGTACGGCTGGTACGTGCGGCTGGTACGTACGGCTGGTACGTGCGGCTGGTATGTGCGGCTGGTACGTGCGGCTGGTATGTGCGGCTGGTACGTGCGGCTGGTACGTGCGGCTGGTACGTATTAATACTTGTTTTAACACATTTTGAATCTAAAATGAGAAAATAAAGATTTACACAAGGGTATCAGCACAATTTATTTGAAAAGCCATAAGTAGAACACATGTTTTAATGCTTCATGTGCAGAATCACATGATTGTGGCAGCTCTGTTAATCTCATTGATACTTGACCATTTAAAACTACATGATGAGAGACACATGGTGACCTTGTCACTATAGTATCCTGCTACATTTAGTGTACATGCCTGTAGAGAACTCATCTGAAATGCTGACTACTACAGTCATACCTTTCTCCAGAACTGCTAAGTGAGGTGACTTTTCAGTGGTAGGGAGGCATAGGTAACTACCCATCTCATGCCTCTATACTACAGGCAGATCGGTGCAGGACATGCACAGAAACTGAGTAATTGAGTGATTGTGCTGCCCCCTGCTGACTGCTGATGGAGTTATTTATGTGAGAGTGCAAAGTGTTACACATTTTAATGCAGCTCACAAAGCTAAGTAGGGGGATGTACAGGGGAATCAGGTGGTTGAGGAAGGGGTGAGAGAAAAAGCACTAGGTAGATACAAATTAAATTTTGTTGCTGGTCTCTGTGTTTGTTTGTGTGTGTGAAGGAAAAGGTTGAGTGGAAATAATTATGATTATAATGTTATTGGGGCATGGTGTGTGGGATAGAGTAGGAACAAATGTACAATGTCATAACATACCATAGCAAGGTAAAGACCAGTTTATGGAAGAATACTCTGAGCTAGAACTGGCTTAGCTGGGGTGTCTCCCATTAGTTACTAACTAGTTCAAAATATTTGAGCCTGTAACAGAATACATTGCTCTAAAACAAGGCTCTTAAACACTGCTCTAGAACTCTTGAAAGGATTGGATTTGGCAAACCTTCAGGAACCTACTTTAGTTGCGTGTAGAATGCATTGTTAGATGGTGTGTCAGCTAATGCAGCATAGAACACTAGTCGTGGTAGAGAGACTAGTAAATTACTATGTAGGCATGTAATAGATGATCTGAGCAGCGAAGGTAAGGGATTAAAGGGGTGGTCTGTGGCATGTGAGACAAAGACTGAACAGTGAATGGCACTGTAACATGTATGGAGCAAAAGGCTTGGTATTGTTTTTAAAGATTGGATCAGAACATGCATCATCTGAGCGTGAGAGTGCAATGTAATACAGAGGGTTTAGATCTACAGGAAGATGCACTGCACATACTTAGTAAGATAAAAAAAACTGTATAAAGGCACAGTTTAATCATAGTAAATTCTTTAACCCCATGAGAACTTTATTAATTATTATGCAATCCCATGGGATTATTGGATGTAAATATCAAATCAATTTTTCCTCGCAATATTCCAGAACATATCCCTCCCTCAACCTCAACAGCAGTTTAACCATTAGCGGCAGAGATCCGCTCAGTACAGTCATGCTCACGTTTTGCCCAGGCATCTAACTGCTCAACGCAGCTCAGAGGACATCAATAGTTAATGAGGCCACCACTTACAACAAAGCACCAGCTCATCTCTCCTCCACTTTGTCAGTTCACTCAGACATTACCAATGTGGGAGTGGCACATCACTTACTGCCCAGCACCACAGCATATGACTACCGTAGGGAGCAGCTCCCAGATAGGCTCACAGAGCAACTCATAGCACCTGTCACTAAGTATCAGCACACCCAAGGAGCTACTATGCAGGGAGCTACAGGGAGCAGCTCAGAGCATCTCTTACCGAGTACTACCCCAACCAAAGGGCTACTGTACAGAGACAGGGTGGAGGACTTTATTATAGGATGTGGATAAACATACTTATTGAGGTATATCAACTATAAGCTACATTGATGAAGTAAACTAGGCTCCCTTATAATTATACAGAGCAGAGTTGAGCTTTTTCAAAATATCTTATGCCTATAATTAAGTGAAAAAGTGATAGAAATTAAGGATCAAAGCTCATCATTTTCATGGAATAGCCAATGTCAATTAGACTTTTCCTCACTCTGTTTTACCCGATACCTCAGGTGCAAGATTCTCAACAACCTATCAGTTGTCGAGGCAGGAGCACAATTGGGTGAAATCTTCACAAAATCCCTTCAGGTGTATTACTGACGTATACCATAATTCAATCTCAATTCACATCCTATTTTCAACCAGCCTCCTACAACCTCTACGATATCAGTCCATTTTGAACAGTTTTTGACTGGTGTATGTTCCTGTTGTATTGCCCATTACATTTCCATGTTACACTCCCTCCTGCTTGCCCTTATTTCCCCCCTTCTAGACAGACTTCTCATTACAATGCAATCAATCCATAGCATTCTCAACTAATAATCATCTTCCTATATGTCTAACAAGAAGGACTATATCTATCCTTTATATGTCCTATATATGCTGGTGGCTGTCAGGGTACTCCTGGTGTATGTCAGACTAATGAGTCTGGAGGGGAAGTTTCTGCTGCTCTCGTCAGTTCTCTCAGAGTCTACAAAGTCTACTAGGCATTGGCTTGACATCTATTGTAGTCATTGTATATGGCTGGCCTGCATTAGAATATGACTTCAACTATATATCAAGTTCACCACATGCATTTAGCTTCTACTTAGCAGTTAAACAACACTTTAGACCCCAGGCAATTACATAATATATCTTGTATCTATTCTATGGCCACCTTTCAAAAAAATTATCGAAATGTTAAATTTTGAATTCATGACAGGTCTTAGAAGATGTGTGGTCCTTGCCATTTTCATAGAGGCCTTAACGGCTCACTCGGGCTGAAATTTGTTGTTTCTGCCTAAAATACTATTTATCTTTTAAAAGTCAAATCACATGAGAAATATAACAGTTTTGATAAAGAATTTGAATCAAATCATCCTTTTCTGAAGCTTGATGGTCTACCCATCAATATGATATATAACTTGTATTATTGATGGTACAATGTCCAAGTAAACAATCAATGATATATGTTAGGCTTTTAGCCTATCTTGGAGATTTTCCAGTGAAACACTCAATTGTGTGACCCCAAGAAATGAACTCTCTAGAGGTACAATATTTGTATTCCCCTTACCTTTAAACGTTTTCTGAATGTCATTTATGGCCTAAATTAGGGTTAATGTTAAGTAATTTACAATGAGTAATCAATGCTGAACAGCAACAAAAAGTTTTGGAAATGTTGTCCTCAATGATATATACTTGAATCAGGGCCTAAAAATGGCAGTTTTGCTGCCGGCTGCGGCGGTTTTGGGGAAGTGAGACACAGCCATTTCCGGCCGTTTTGGGGTCTAAAGGGTTAAACAACATTTGACCAGACATTTGCACAGACACATCACTCATCTCAGGCTCTGCAGCTCTTCAGCCTCAGGACTCAGCCTTACTTGTTGCTACTTATTTGAAACATTGGCTGCAATGGCTCAACATTTTAGATTACACCCCCACATATCACATACCCATCCCCAGCCCGAGAGAATATGGCCCCTTCAAACCAATGTATGATAATACATCAGTTGAATAAGAAATTACCTCAACCTGACTAATAGTCTGTCACATCTTGCCCCTAGTGTATTTACAATAAGGGAACAGAACATTAACATTCCTTTGCATGTGTAAGCAACGTCTGCAGAATGGATTAGGGGACGTTTGGGTGTATATTATCTTCCTATGCGATCTATTCATATTTGCCCTTGCAGGCAGATTAGTCCTATGCTAATTTACTGTGAGGATTTATCTAAGATGTTCGATGCTCTAATGTTCTGAATATTACAAAATCTAACCCCCAAAAAACACGAAAGGGCAAATAGATTGAACAGTGATTGAACAGTGGCAAGTCCTTACTTTTAAGATGGAATTTGTTAGGTCCTGATGCCCCTTGCTATCTGGTGGCAGAACAAGTGTCCGACTAATCAGGCTCTTATCTCAGCCTGTTATAATCTGTAAGGTACAGCCCCGCCCTCCACACAGTCCAGAAATGGATGTGCTTGGAGGTGTTACAATTACAGTGTGAATAGGCAATGCCCTGTTTTCAAGATGGCACCTGTCAGGTCCTGACACCCTCTGGTGTCTGGTGACAAAGCAAGTGTAGCACTAATCAGGCTCTTATCTCAGCCTGTTATAACCTGCAAGCTGCAGTCCCCAGAACCCCTACTGTATGTTCCTGTGCCGTCTAATATAACCCAACACGAGGCTATGTGTCTTGTATCTGCTTAAGCAAGGATTAACCCTGCAGAGGGGTCTTGGTGGTAGAAGATAGTTTGAGTGTCAATATATATATATTTCATACTCAGAATATTTCTCAAGTCATTCACTTGTGTAAATGCCTTTTTCAGCTGTTTTGAAAACAATATAGATTTAGTTTCAAATAGTTAGTTACTGCTTTCGCTAAATTCTGTATTTTTTCTGATCTGATGAATATCTAATGCCCTTAAATATTGTAAAATGTAATTGGAAATAATGCTTATGAAATAAAAGTTAATGCATATGAAATGAAAGTCAACAACCTATTGAATGCCTTTGGGAATGGTTTTTATTTGATTCCTTCTCGAACATGTTGCAAAATTAACATAGCTGTAAATCATGTTTATACTAAGCATGCTCTGGAACAGAATCATGAATATAGTATGCCAGACTGCATGAAATAAATCTATTAAAACTGTTTTGTATGTTTTCATATTTTTGACAGTTGTTAATCTGATTGATATTTTACCATTTAGAACTGTATGATGAGAAACGTATGCTAACAATATCACTTTACTCTGCCGTAGATAGTTTATGTCTGTAGAAAAGCCATCTGAGATGCTGTCTACAGCCAGTCCCTTATACAGAACTGCTATACAAGCTGACTATTCATAAGTCAGGAGGGCCGGTAACTGTCCATCACATGACTGTATCCTGCAGACAGATCTGTGCAGGACATGCACGGTAGCTGAGTAATTGAGTGATTGTGCTGCCCCCTGCTGACTGTTGGTGGAGTTATTTACGTAAGAGCTGAGAGTGTCCCACCTTTTAATGCGGCTCACAAAGCTACATAGGAAGAGGCAGGCACAGGGGGTTGGGGCATGGACGAACGTGAGGAGGGAAACCATTAGGCAGGTACAAAGCTTTTGGCACTGTTTGGGTGTTCGGCAGAGGTAACTATAATATATTGCTGTGTGGTGAGTGGAATAGAGCACGTCTCTCCGTGGTGGGTAGAGATATACAATATCTTAATACATTCTGCCTGGGTATAAAGACCAGTTTATCCATGAGAACATTGAACTAGGACTAGCTTACCTTGGCTATTACAATTAATGCAATATTGCATCGTATTAGTTACAAACTCCTTTAGCCTGGCAAAGCTTTGAGCCTCTAGACATTAAAACTAAAAGAATTGCACTAGAACATGGCTCTAGAGGAAACACAGCATTTGGTAAATCTCCAGAAACATACTTTAGGTGTGTGTAGAATGCATTGTTAGATGGTCTGTCATAGAGCTACTGTAGCATTAGTTAGACAAGGCAGGGAGTCTGCTAAATTACTATGTAGGCATTTTGCTGATCTTAGAAGCAGAAGTAAGGGATTAAAGGGGTTGTATGCAGAGTAAAAAAGACAAATGCTAAAAAGTGGATTGCACTGTTACATGGTTATAACAGAAAGGCATGGAATTGTTGTAGAGATTGGACCAGAACATGCATTGTCTGAAGTTTGGAGTGCAGGGTATAGGCTATGAAAGGCTTGGTTCTACAGAGGAGTGCACATGGGTTATATATGAGATAATAAAGCTTCATAAAGGTACAGTTTAACGATGGGAAACTCTATTAAATTCTTTTAAAACGGCATTAACTTCTCAGGCATCTAGCTGCTCACAGTATCACTCATGTATCACTCTTCTATCTTAGTAGGATAAAGAACCTTGTTTTATAGTAATGCACAGTTCAGGTTTTAATGCACTTACACTCTAATAAGGTGCAGGGTACCATCAGCGGTGAAAGGTGGGACACATAGGTCCTGTTTTGTGACTAGGACTAGTTATAACCACTCATACCTTGGTATAGCAGTTCACAAGTGGTAGTACAAGGTGTAACAAAAATTTCACACGTTTCTAAGTTGACAAAAGGAACAAGTCATTATGACACCAAAGCAGATATATCAATAGACAGTAAAGGATTATCGGAGCATATTTTAAGCTTTATGGGGAAACTAAAGCAAATCCACATTAAAATGCATCTCTAGGTCAAGAGCACATAATATAGATCTATATGACTCCGTATACAATCCATATCGTTGATGTTATCAAATTTTTTTTAATATACAATTCAAAAATGTTGAAACCAAAACAATGCATCTTAACAGTCATACCGGTCAGTCTCTAACATACGCTGCAAAAAAGGTGTTTAGATCTTAAGCACAATCCTAAACACAATCCCGCCCCGTATTTGTCCACACAATATGTTCCTAAACATGTTTAGATCAATAATATGTCAATGTGTTTAGGACAATGTAGTGTTTAGATTTCAAGAATTTAGCATTATTATTGTGTTTATCTGTCAAGTGTTTAAGGATAAAAGTGTTGTGTCTAGAGACAAGTAGATTATTATTATGTTTAGATACTGATATTTAGATAAATTCCTAATTTCTAAATATATATAGTGTCTTGAAGAGACTTCTAGCAGTCCCCCCCCATGAGCCAATGTATTCGCATCACTATTTCTCATAGGCCTCTACTTTAATATAGACACAACTTTGAGTCAATATAACAGATCCTCAGGGAAATAATGCTTTATCCATTCTTGTAATTCTTAAAAGAGGTGTCTTTGTAGCAGATGTATCTTTATTCCATTGTGATAAGTAGCATTCAACCTTTGTGTCCTACAATGTATTATTATCCCTTTGTATCCCATGAAATGTAAATTAATTTACTCAAATTTAAGCACGTTTAGAAGAACAATTACGTTTGAGTGGTTGTAGATACTACCATCAACCACAGAGCTGCCATCTGGTATATGTTTTATACTTAACCAATAATGTATGGCTAACGGGCACACAAGGGGCTGTATCGCTGGATATTGGCACTATTCAATAAGAATCAATGATATATGCGTAATCTCTGCCACTTTTACTCATTTTATTCACTTATGATGACAACAATAGTTTATTTACATGTAAAGTGATATATAAGATTAAAAGTATACATATTGAAGATAATACACAGCAAATGTTAGGATAAACAAGACACTTTTGAGCAAGCTAGAGTTTACTAAAATGTTCTTTTTGAAACCATAGTGCCCCAGCTTAGAGAATTTTTGGGAATTCTGACTCATATAAGTACAATCATGTACTTTTAAGGCTGGTGATGGATCCTTTTCCAGTGCCAGGCTGAAGGGGATCATATGAACCCCTATAATCAATCATATTCTCATCAAGAGAGACCACATACTTGACCTCAAGGGCAACCATAAATGTTTAGTTCAGCTATATGACTTGCAATGCTACTGTTGGACTTGGCTCCTGGATATGACTTGATGCTTTTCTCAATCTGCAGCACATGAGAAGACGAAGCAATTGTTTTCTAAACACAGAGCCGGTAAGGCAGTACAGTAGGAAGTTTATACTATGATTGATGAGACTGAGGCCATATATCATTACCAAGAGTGCATTCTGTTTTCCATACAGATCTTTTCCAAGTAGCTTTGATATTATTTGGAGAAGGTGAACAACTCTTCCAGGCAAAGTAGTCACCACGAAGACACCACATACAGCAAACATTGTCATGGTCAAACCGTTATTAGTATCTGCAGATTTTTCAAGTTTAGATCTTTGGTGTTTGATTCTAAATTTCCTCTTAGTATATATCCTTCTCAGTGTTAGCACATTCAGGACAGAGATGATACAAAATGGTATGATGCAGTAAATAAACCCATTTAGAACTGACTGAACAATTTCGATGAATCCTCCGTAGCGACAGATGTCTACCCCATTCATTGTACCAACATGACTGGGGAATAAAAATGAAATATCAATGATACACATGATTACTGATAGCATTGCAATCATGAGCATTGACTTTCTCTTTGTACAGTAGATGTGTGCTTTCAGTGGCCAAAATACAGCTATGGCACGTTCTGCTGAGATCAGTACAATTAACCAGGAAGAAACATTAGAAGCTGTGTAATACAAAAACATAAATATACGACAGAACCATAATGATGCAGAGATAGGAAGTTGACCAAATAATACACCTTCTAAGACAGCAAAACACCACAAGGTTAGATTGTCAAAAACAGCGAGGACCAGCAAAATGCCCATGAAGACAGAAGTCCTCATGAGAGAACCATACACAGTCACAACAATTATAAGAGTATTGAGTACTGTCCCAATTAGACATAAGGTTAATGTCATAATGAAGTGATAATTTGCTGTCTGGTGTGAAACTGTCTCATTTCCAGTCCAATTAGAAGATTGTCCAGCACTTGAGACCAATGGGTAGGTCATGTTATCCATGATATGAAATTATATATGGCTCAGAATGGACCATAAACTTAATCAGATTGTATATGTATTTCCTCAGATAACTGAAGTCCCAGAGTTGAGAGCTGTATGGTGTAAGCTACTGGAGGGTATGAGTAACAAATAATCTAAGACACAGGTAAAAATATTCACAGGTGAAACAGGGATTATTGAATTAAGGCTGGTTCAATATTTCTGTGTGCACTAGGGGTTCTCCTGAGAAATATAAGAGGTGTATTGATGTGCAGCTCTATGCTAATGAGCACAGATTCTGGACATCATTAACATAATATAGAGAACATGATATCATGATTGCACATAGATGCATCAGGTGGACAGGGGGTGGTTGCCAGCAGATGGAAAATCCTACCCCTCTCTCAGCTCACCTTAACTTCACCTACTTAACGACTTATTTCATCTACCAAAAATAATCCATCAGACCTTTGCCTCAACACCGCCTTCTTGTTTTTCCCAACGACCCACCCA
Source organism: Harmothoe impar (assembly GCA_947462335.1). Lineage (NCBI taxonomy): Eukaryota > Metazoa > Annelida > Polychaeta > Phyllodocida > Polynoidae > Harmothoe > Harmothoe impar. Next base: position 21,989,636 of record OX381711.1, read on the forward strand.
GAGCTAATTTCCCATCATCAATTGCTATTTTCAAATGTATGTCACCACTTATTTCATAATTATTTAAATACCACATTAAGTAATAAAAGCATCTCAAGTTTACTTAAGGTCACTTTTTCATCTGGTACTATCTTTAGGTCGGACTCTTATACCTCCCTGATGTGTAGGCTTTACCTTGGCATAGAAATAGAGTTTAAAGGCGTAGTCCCCTCCTTCTCAAGGTGTCCTTAACCCATCCAACATCCACTCAGTCTCTAATAGTCGTTACCTGGTCTTACACAGCTTAATACACCTGTCTCATGTCTCACCCTGTAGTCTCATATAATCCCCATTCTATCCCCTCAGACACCCTCCATACCACCAGCCTGCCCTACTCTGTACCAGCCAGGATAACAAGCTGCCAGTTTAAAGCTGCCCCCAGTCGTTAGCAGTAGATGTGAATAATGTCGAATCATTACTTTGAACTGAGATCTGAGCAAGAGATACAGTGAAAATTATAGAATTTTATCTCTCCATGTATATGGTACATGAGTGGTAGTGATGGTATCACATCCCCTGTATTTCTTATCATTGTCCCGCACTGTAAATGTCTATTACCCTTCGACATCTTACTTCCAGATCCTATCTCCCCCTGCTTTATTATCAGCAATGCTCATTTAAACTCTTCTCTACCTGTCATATATTTCTCTGCATTTCCTTTTGAAGTGTTTATTACTGGTCATCGATTTTCAATCCAAAGTATTTTTGATTTGGATATTAAAGCCCATGTGATGGCTATGGCAAGTACAGCAGGCCAATGCCTCAAAGAGTAGACCTACCACCAGGTGTTAAAAGAATGAAAGCAAAGGATGGAATATTATCATTCTTTATGACACCAGTGTCATAGTATCCATGTGATACCCCATCCAGGTACTTGATACAGAAATCTGAAGGTTAAAAGCCTTAAATTGCCTTCACAAATACAATGTTGTAGTGCAGCTTTCTGTGAGTACCTTATTTCTATCTGATACAGATGATGAATCAGACTCCTGGGACTGCAGTAATTCAGATTTTACAGTTTAATACGTTATGTAAAGCTACAAGAAGCCACCAGAAATTAAAACTAATAAAAGAAGTTTACTGATTGTACTGACTGTCTGAACAGTCTCAGAATACTGTTGAGGCATCCTTAGACCAACACAGGTATCATTCCGTTAGACGTCTCCCACCATGCCCATGACGCAGTTTGCACTGAGACACTGTCTTTTTCTGAAAGTTCGTCTAAGTGAATTGTACTTGTTAATTGTTTTAATACCGGTTTCGTCGCACCTTTCATTTACAAGTGCACCTCCTTCCTCCGATCCCTTCACTCTGTGAAGCAATCCAACCTGGCTCTTTGCCATTGAGAAAAACTTTTTATCGTTGTCATGCACAGATAATCTTTGAACCCCAGCTCTTAGTCAATAGTGACAAACCCAGATAGTCATTGTTCGGCTTCCTTTATGACTAACCATGGTTAGATAGGGCTATCAGGTATAGTCAGTAGTGACCGCCCCACCTCAAAATCAGTTTGTCATTAGGGGTAAGCCACTGCAGATAAAGGAACACAGAAGTAGAAGCATGGATGAGTAGTAGTGGCTGAGAAGTGCAGACTGTAGTGGTCTATCTGGGAGCAATACCCTTTGTGTTGATGAGTAGGACTCTCTATTGTGGCGCCACCTAGGATATGGTCTTTATACTAATTGTCTCTTTTCTGTTCCAGGATTTCTCAATGGCATTGATTCTCTGCATCAGCCAATAAGACACAGTTTCAATCCGAGCAGCATGCTTGGCTAGTTGTTTATGTACACCATGGCAACAGTGGAAGACATCTTTTAACAATATGCTGTCCCACACATAGATATTTGCACCCTCTCTCTCGTGCAATGTACATGCAATATGTCCATTATTATCAGATTCTTTCGGCATCATAAATGGCGTCACTAGTACATATAGACGAACAAAATGGGCAAGTTGATTCTTTTTTATTGTCCTAATTTGTTATTTCTACAGTCCGTGGATCAAATTATCACATAATACACAATTTACAAGTTTACACAAAATAAATTTACACATTATATAATGGATAATGTATCCCCTAAAATAATCATAAATAGAATATCAATCACTACTGTCTCACTACCAAATATACATGAACATTTTATAAGCAATTACTCACCAGTGTAAAGCATCACAAAAAGGGAGGTCAGGTGATGCCCCTGTGATCATGTCTGTGTATGAAGAACTAGTTAAAGTCATGGTAAGGGGAGGGGACATAGGGAGAGGAGGGTTGATTTACCTATGCTATAGACAACACTGAATAGACTCCCTTTATTACTTTACATCAATATTGCAAGCTTTCCTATTACATGAAAGGATGCATACCCATTCATTTCCAATTTAAGCCTTAAGCATCTCCCCCTCTGGTGTTATCTCAAAAGGCTGTCTTTGGAGCCAGAGCCCAGGGGTTTAGGTTTTGTGTGGAATTAATCAGTAGCAGGAAGATATAATCCCCTGAAACCTCCATGTCCGCTTTCATAAATGTGCTAGGGTATACACTATTGCTGAATGCGACTGGTGTAATACTTTCCTCGTTTACATGCCTTTCTCTAGTTTCTAATAGTCCCTTATTTATGGCTGAGCAAGAATGGGGTGTTTACAGATTCTACAACAAGAAATGAGAATGTAAGAAGGTATTGATTCCAAGAAGTAAAGATCAAGCTGCAATAGGGTACCTGCCAGTAAGAAGCTAATGAGTAATGTAGAGCAGTAGGGAGAAATGCATGCCCAATGGCCTACGTATTCAGTCACAGTCCAAATCATGAGCCACTCAGTGATTGGCCATGAGCATGCCATCATGGTGGCTCTGATTGGTTTAAGGTCTTTCATGCGGTGGCTGGCTAGTAGGGGCTGTAAAGATTACATTAGGGCAGCCTTGTCAGCAGATTATAAATGATCCATCCATTTCAGGTTCAAATAACAACTAAATGTCTGTCCTACTGAATATTGACATGATTTACATTATAAGCTGTAATGTCAGATAAATGAGGTAAATTGACAGGAAGAATTATCTCATCGCCTGCCCCAGCCTGCAATTATTTGTAGTCAGGGAGTAAAGCAGAAATAAGAAATTATGGGGTAAGATATCAATATGAGTTGTTCAATAGATGATAGATGGCTCAGGCTGTGACAGTAATTGTTCTCTCTGAGATCCTGACGTCATCTTAGCTTATAAAAAGTTAACCGATCAATATACTAGTGCATTAGCAGTATATGATTAACCCCTCTCCCCATACAACCTCCTCTTTGCCAGAGATCAGACAAAGTGGTCGAAGTGGTAGCTCTAAGGGCACTGACGTTCGGACAATCTTCAGTTTGTATGAGGTGCAGTAGTTGAGGTACTATATCAGTTTGGCCCCAATTCACAATCTCCTCCGCCAACTCAAGACCTCCCAGAGAGTAAACACCACTGGTCTCTGCTGCATCTAACTCATTGTATGTCTAAGTGTATCTAAAGAGATAGATATAAGGAGGGTTGAGTAGCTACTGAAGGATGATTACAGAGTAATTGTCCAATTTCAGCTCTGATGTAGGGTCTCAGTTAGGGCGGGATGAGCACTCAGCGCCTCACTGCTGTAAATCTACCTCGGTAGGGATGAGGCTACATCCGCTCTCTGCTCTCCTTTCATCATACTGATGTTCCTTGTTTTGTCCTTCATCATCTAATCTATGTGATTTACCTTTCTATTACTGCAGCTCCCTTGTTCCTTTGACTGGCCTACACTCTCCAAGCCAGTCCTATCATTATGTACCTCCCCTGTCTGTCTTTTCTGGAAGTCCCTGCTTTGTTACTTATTCCCTCTACCTTTACCACTATCTGACTTGTACATTATTCTTCTAGAAACTAGTCTCCAGCTTAGGTGATGTACATCCTCTTAACTCTATCCCTGATTTGGTCCCTTGCAATACTTCATTTGCCTTCCCCATACTTGATCATACACCACCATCACTGTATTTATGTGTCACTAGCCATGACATTGGCGACTTAGTCTGACATGAAGCACCCTCCTCAAGCAGCCTTCCAAGGCTTCATTTCCCTATCATTAAGACTCCTTCTTCTTACCTCCTATATCTTGTATCCTTCACCTACCAGCACCCTATCTGACATATACAACATTATCAGTATGATAACTGCTCTAGATATCAGACTGACAACCCCGCTTCATACACAGCTTAAGTATACCTTTAACGCCTGGGCTGGGCTGGTGGTATATGAACTGATTTCTATCAATGTTTTGTGGGTGAATGTTCGACTAGTTGTCATCTCACTCAACCTGTCATGAAGCTATGTAGCATGGTTTCCTTGTGTGTTGGGCGCTTCATCTAAATCCTAAAAGAGAGATAACAGTGCTATTAAATCAAATTATGCAGCTTCTTTTATCTTTTTGGAAAATACCACTTCCCTGTTTCTGTCAAGACTAAAACACTTACAACATTAAATTAATGAAAGTGTAAGCTGCAATGCCTTCAGTGTATCATCATCAAAAAATAATACATTGTCATCCCCCGACACAGAAGCTCTAGTCTCTGTACCAGGTTGTGACCCTCCATAAGTTGGAGCAGGAACTGCTGCAGCTTAATAAAGGGTATGTCACATCTGGTTCCGGCATATTTACACTAAGGGGACAGAGCCGTGTTTTCTATGCATCTCTGAGCAGAGCTTGCAGAAGGGCTTGGGGGATGGTAAGAAGTGTATGAAAGGAGAGAAAGATGGAAAAATGCAACGAGGGACAAACAGCATCAGATGGTAGGCTCTGGAGAGGAAAAGGCAGGGAGAGCAGTCTTCCAAATCATCACAGCTTGTCTTATTGTTAAAGCTTTTAAGGGTTTAATTGTGTCACTCCCTACCTCTCTACTCGTAGTACATCCGCTAAATTCACGTTTATACAGTACTTGACCTGTTTCCTGAGGTCAAACATGCTGCTTAAAGTAACTAAAATGTAATTAACCGGGGGGCACCTATGAATATTCACACAATGAAAATAGGTTCAGCGACACTTTACATATTGTTGAATTAGTGAGAACAACCTTGATTAGTGGAGTGAACCCTAGTGTAGCACTGATCTATGAAACACCAAAAAATATCAATTCTTGATTTTGAAACAGGCTCCTGATGCCTGACAGAGCAACAGAACAACATACAAAGTGAGTTGAATTTGAATTTGGAAATTGAAAGTGAATGACTTAAATACAGAAAGATATTATATTATTTGACTTTAATTGTAAAGCTGGATGACCAGACCTCATATAAGAGCTGTTTACAATAACCTGTTAGGGTTGACTCTAATTGCATAATTTCAATTCATCAACTATATTGTTTATCAACATTGTTAGGTGCCATTCTGAGAACCAATGCATTAGCAGTTTAGCAGGCTAGACATGATAGGCAACAGAGTAAAGTACAAGGAGATGGGCCAGGTAGGCCAGGTGAGTAAGGGGGTGCTGTCCACTGGAACCCAATACATGAACCAGGTTAAATAATGCACAATTCCCACTATTTGGTGGAGGCCAAGGGGTTTGGATGCAGATTGCCGTTAGGTAGCGTCGGAATGTGAGTGTAAAGAATGCAAGCTACAGATGGTTTTCTATGGAGGTGCTGTAAGCTACGAAACTGGTTTATTTATCATGGTAAGTATCCATCTTTCTTGCAATCCAATGGAATGAAACAAAATCATATTGAGATTATTTATGGAATTGCAGAATAAACACTTATTCAATTGAAAATGATTGTTATGTTGGGAAAAAATGTGACATAGCAATGCATCAGGAATAAAGTAATTCCAGAGTCAAAGAACTTCTCAGACAGTTAAAAGTTGTTATTCTTTAAGAGTTGATGATGTAGATGGGTATGTGGAAGGCTATTGTGTACAAATATATAGAAACATAATGGAGGTTGAAAGAAGAGACAGGATCAATCAACAGATTGTTAGGCATTAGATATCTCACAGGAGGCGGTGTTAAAACAATGACGGAAATACCTAAACTCTACCTCAATACAGGTAAGAGATCTAGTTGATGGAGAGAAATTGGCACAGTTTGAAACTAAATTTTAAGGAAGAAAGCTGATGAGAAGTCATCACTACATACTTCAAATGACAGTATCAGACAGTGAGAACCTAATGATTACTGCTGGAGGGTATAATGACCTCCTCAGTAGTAGATGTAGCAAAAGCAGATCTAGACATCTATAAAGACCTGCTCACTCTGCCCTGTCCAAGTCATCAGCTGCTATGATTGCCTGCAGTCATGTCACACGGTGGGTGGGCAAGGCTGTGATTGCCTGAAGGTGTGTGTTCTGATGTGAGCCTGGTATGTCAGCCACTCAGTATGGACTAAGTCATCATATATAATGTTGGGTTGTCTGCATTGGAAGTGGATACCCTGATTTACAGGTTAACCATCTCTCTGATCACCCAGTCTTAGTGCCTGACTCCCATACTGAATACCGGTATGCATGTCTAGCCACATTTCTATGTGAAATCGGAGTTGAAAATTGAAAAGGAGGATTGCCTGATTGCATGCTACAGAAGTCAACTGGCTGCATTTGGCAGGCAAGGTCCAGAAGCCATATTGTCTGAATATGGATGTTTTGAAAAGACCATACTTTTGTAAAATAGTTCCTAGAAAATAACTGGTTGTCGCCATGTTTTTGTTGACCTTGAGACAAAACAATTAGTATAAGCATGTATGACCTTAGTTTACTGTTGTCAATAATTATGCTCATAACTATTCTAATTCACTTTTGGCCACTCAGATCAATCTGTTCCCATTGGTGCTGGCTTTAACTACATCTGTGCCTGCCTGTACCTCCTCCCTCTTCCTCCTTAGGCCATCCGATACCACCTCAGTCCTCATTACTAGTCTCACAAGTCTCCCAAATCTGTTTCACATATTCCTCTGTATTCCATCCTCATCTCCTCCTGGACAACTCAGAGGCACCTCACACCCCGTACTGTCCATCTACCATGCAGTCCTTGGCCAGAAAAGCAATCTGTTGGTTTCTAGCTGTCCTACCTAACTCCCTAGTAGTCAATGAGGTTCATTTGCTATTTTACACCTGAAGAAGGTAAAACTATCCCTTTTCACTTCTCCCATCATTCATGGGAAGGAATCGAATTTCACTTGGTGATTAGCAGCAAAGATTCTCAGGTCATTCTTTGTAGCTATGAGAGAGTGATGTGTTCCTGTGATATGGCCTGCCTAGTTACTTGATCCAGGAAGCTGAAAGCTGAAATTGCTAACGTGGCTCATAATAAAATCCACATACAGCTCTATTCTCTTCAAAGGTGGGAAGCAGAGAAAGAAAGTCCCATCTTACATTTTTCATCTTCATATCAATGGCTCAGGAGGACCGATTCATTTTCCCACCAGAGATAGGATCTATTTGTTGTTTTCCATTGTAGAGCTACCCTGTGTGGGCTTTTTGATTTAGGTGAAGGCAACTGTCAACCACCTCCACCTCCAGTTATCTCCATTTTATGATGGCAACCTGAAGCGTTGCCAACTTGTTACCCTTTCAGAAACTAGACCACCTGAGGTTAACTTCAAGTTTGTGTTGTAACACCTAATTCTAAGATGATGTCCCCAAGAAGGTCACAACAGTTCTTTTTGTACCCGACCTTGGTACATATATGGCTGTGTCTCACGACCTTGAGCCAATGTTTTTGTCTCTGATCGGGTGCCGTCTCTGACCGGGTGCCGTCTCTGACTGGGTGCCGTCTCTGAGCTGGTGACAGAAGGAAGTGTTTTTTAATTTTTTACATATACTCATATATATTATGATTTGTAAAAACGTTATGGCAGTTGTTAAGTAACTATAATTAGCCTCCTGCTGTTGGTAGAAGATAAACTAAACTCCCAAGTGACATCCGGTCAGAGACGGCACCCGGTCAGAGACGGCACCCAGTCAGAGACGGCACCCGGTCAGAGACAAAAACATTGGACCAAGGTCGTGAGACACAGCCATATGGTTGTATATGACCAGTGGTTGTGTATGACCGGGTGATGTCTATGACTGCGTGACATGTATGACTGTTCTCAGTTCCCTGACTTCTATGACCGGTGGTTGGCTATGACCAGGTGACGTCCATGACCTTGTGACATATATTATTGGCTCCTGGGTACCAACAAAATCAAAGTGCTTTGCACGTTAAGGTTTATTAGTTTCCAAAACCTGGTGAAATAAATCTATTACATTTCTATGTTCTGCCAGTTATAGACAACCACCAGTCATAGAGAACCCCCAGTATAAATGATGTTGATCTGTAGTATTCACATAGTTCTTGACTTAGGATGAGCTCTTTCATCTGGAACAGCAACAGCAGTGACTTTGTCCTCTTGAGTAAGCTTAGAGTAATGTTTATCCAATGCTAAATCCTTCTTAAGATTAAACAGTTGTTGATTGCAAACGGTAGTAAAAGAAGATACTCCATACTGTTATCTACTAAGGATCTCCTTTGGTTATTAACATTCAACTATTTTACTTGGCCTACAAAAACATTCCATAATACAGCTTTCGATTCCCAATAAAATGCCCTTTATTGCCGACAGCCGCCTCACGTTACGAGATGACAACAAAATGATGACATTGTGTGTAGAGGGTGGAAACATAGTTACTATTGGGACAGTTATTTTCTGTACTAATAGGGACATCATGTTTGTTTCAGTTGAAGTAAAATGGTAACAGAAGACCTGGGACACATTTTATTTGATTGAAAATGCTATTCGCAGAAATTGCAGTACGTTTTGATGAATGGTATTACATATAGGTGCAATTTTCTGACAAGGAATTTCTATATTTATAACCATTCCCTTGAAGTAGTTCACACCCAGACATCATTTATCTGGAAGAACACCTGAGTGAGTGGTACCTATAAAGCACTGTTCTCATACTGGCTTCATACCTGCTACCTTTCATCTACAAGTGTGCCACAAGTGGTTCCATCATCCTTACTCCTGTCCCTTAACTCTGTGAAGAAGTCACACTTGGCATTCTGCCAGTAGCACTGAGTATCACATCCTTTTATTGTTTGCATTCCTAATCAGAGCAAATGCAATATAGCAGACTCGGGAGAGTAGTGAATAATAATAGGGCAGTCTATGCCTATGCATGGTAGCACCACCTTTGGCGCTGGTCAGTAGGACTCTCTTAGTATGATTATGCCTTCTTGGATGTTGTCTTCAGAAATACTTCATGAAAGTGTAATTCATTATGAAAACACCAAATTATGGAAAATGTGTCATCTTCCAGCTCAGCTTCCTCAAAGATCAGCTTCCTCAAGAGATGGAACTACCTTAAATCCTTGCGATCACCCTGCAGTGGAACCATTCCCAGTGGGCATGGGACTTTGAATAAACGTTGATAACTGGTTGTCAATGTTGATGCAATGTTGATTCAACGTTGATTGAATTTTGTGCCCAGTGGGTTGTACTGAATGGGCCTGTAATGAACTAACTCCACTATGCTATAAATACATGTACATATTATATATCAATTACTTTGCAAGTTAAGATCCTTGTTATGACATTATTTTCATAGGCCACCGGTTAACGAGGTGTAGTCTACACCACTTTGGCATCTACTCATCAATTCATTACCTCCCGTTCCAGAGAGTGTAGAAAGTGGTGCTTGATCAAGGGTTGCAAAGCCATGCAGCAATAGCTCGTGCTGCATCTAACTCATTATAGGTCCAAGTGCAGCTGAATAGATAGATGTAAAGGCAATGGAGTAGCCACTGTAGGATGATCATCGAGTAATTGTCTAAGCTTAGCTCCTATCTAAGCTCTCAGCCCAGGGTGGAAGAGCATTGCCGTCCTAAATCTTCCTGTCCAGGATGAGTGCTGGTATAAATTATGTCAAACAAGTGAAAGTGAAGTGGATTTGACTGTGTCAGCTCCCTCTTCCCATTATGAAAATCAATAAAAAAAATTTTTTTAATCTAAACATGATAAATTATATCCTAAACTATCTGATTTTTGTTGTTGTAGTTACACTTTACGCCAGCCATTTGACTTTTGGAAATTTTTCCTTAAAGACAAAGTTCATACTTTTATTTGGATGATCATTAAAACATAAGATATAGGGCCTCAAAATGCAGCCTCATTAATATACAATGTGCAGAGTTTTACATAGTTATATAATTATAATCACAGTTGAAATGATTTCGGTGCACTCATGGTCTGTAGATGATCTCACATTGTACCCTGTGTGTCAGACATCTTTAGAACTACTCAGAGCAACTCAAGAGACATCAATAAGTAATGAGGCCACCACTTAGAACAAAGTCCCAGCTCAACTCTCCTGTACTGTGTCAGCTTAACCATACTATATCATTGTGGGAGTAACTCATACCTGGCACCTGCACATGGCTGATTAGAAGCTCTTGTGGAATAGTCTAAATCCACTTAAGCTATACTGAATGTTTATGTGAGCATCAGTTTAGTTCATCTGACAAAGGATCTGCTACCTGTTTCCTTGGAGTGATTTCCACCAACGCACTCTTATCTGAAAGAACACCTGCGGTACACAATTCTTTTAAAACTGGTCTTTTAATGTTGGCTTAGACCTGCCTCCTTTCATCTCTAAGTGTACTATGAGTAGTACCACCTTCCCTAAGTGACTCTAAGTGAGGACTTGAAAAGAAGCAATTTTACAACAGGGACAGCAGGATAATGGGCAGCGTTTGATGTTAATGTATAAACAGGCCAAAGCTGTTATGGACAGTTAGCATGGGAAATAGATTGATAGTGTTTTGACATTCATTACCTAGAAATGCAGCTGTTACTGGCAGCCATATTTAGCTAAGGACAATGAGGACCCGTGTATGGGAAACAGCATAAAGCAAAGAGAGAAAGGCAGGTATTTAACAGAAAGCCAGGTCTAGGTAAAGGACTAGCTGTCTGGATAAATCTAGGACAGAAAGCTAGTGATAAGCTATCTGTGCTGATGTTGAGTCACTTAGCAGCAATAGAGTGAGAAAGTAATGCATACTGTAGACGACCATAATGAGATGCTCAGTCACAGATGTAGCAGAGGTAGAACTACACGTCAATTATGGCCTGCCCACTCAGCCCAGTCCAAGTCACATAGTTGGTGTCCAAGGCTGTGATTAACTGAAGGTGTGTTGTGATGTGAGTCTGGTCTGTCAGCCACTCAGTATGGACTAAGTCATCATAGATAATGTTGGGTTGTCTGCATTGGAAGTGGATACCCTGATTTATATCAGTGCCTGACTTCCATACTGAATATTGATATGCAGATATCATTGTAGGAAAATTGTCATGTGAAATAGAAGTGAAAAATTTAAAAGGCAAATTGCCAAATGGTTGTCACCATGTTTTTGTTTACCATAAGGGACAACATTTGATCTAAGCATGTATGAACTTAGGTTACAGCTGTAAATAATTATATTTATGACTATTCCAATAAACTTCTGGTCAATTGTACACCTGCTCCTTTTGTTAGAGTTGGCATTAACTACATCTGCGACAGCCTGTATCTCCTCCCTCTCCCCTCTTAGGCTTTCCAGTACTGTCTTAGTCCCTAACAATCATTACTAGTCTCACAAGTCCCCAAATCTGTTTCATATCCTCCTCTGTATGCCATCTTCATCTCCTCCTGGACCACTAAGAGGCACCTCACATCCCTGGCCTGCCCATCTACTGTGCAGAGCTGTCCTAAGTCTCTACTAATCAATGAGATTGAGTCCTGAATCTACAGTCCAAGCTGATAAAACTATCCCTTTCATATATTTCAACCATTCACAGGAGGAAAGCCTACTGCTGCTTCTCTTGGTAATTAGCAACAAAAATGGAAGATCTTACCTGGTTCTCAGCTCCTTCAAAAAAGAGAACCTTAATAGAGTGACGTTTCCCACTGATATGGCCTCTCTAGTTACTTGATCCACAGAGCTGAAGGATAAAATCATTATTAAATTCACATACAACTCTCTTCTCTTTAAATGTGGCGATTAGGGAAAGAATGTTCTATCTTGCATTTTCGCTCAACGGTCTAGAAAGGCTGATACAGTTTCCCACAGGAGGTTTCTAACTAGGGTGCAGCCAACTCTCAACCTTCAACCTTCTTCCTCGAGTGTATTCTGTGTTGCACCAGCTAATTCTAAGATGGTGTCCCCAGGGGGGTCTCAGCAGTCCTGGCTGGCTGCACGTAACAATACCCGACCTCATCAATGATATAAAAAAAAATCATCCTTAATAATCATTAATAATAATCATGAATCATCCATGATATCAATAAATCATCATCCTTACTCCTTTCCCTTCACTCTGTGAAGTAGTCAAACCTGGCATTTTTCCAAGTAGCACCTATTTGGCTGTTTGCATTGCTAAACAGCTCAAGCAGACGCAATATGGTGGGAAAGCAAGTGGATAATAAAAGCGCAGATTGTATTGGTCTATGCCTATGCTTAGTGGCACCACGTGGGTACCCTTGGTGCTGGTATGCAGACCTCTCTAAATTTGATGGTGCCAAATAGGATATTGTCTTTGTATCGATTCTGTATTTATTTTCTGCCAGATGATGACCCTATGAGTATCCAAAACTCCGCTACACCGCAGGACTGAAATTGCAGAGGTGTCTGTGTACAAAAAATAGTAAAAAATCACGGTAATATGGGGTTGGGTGTGTTGTGGTTGTGAAAGCAGGGTAGACCTACCTGTGTTATAAGGGTTCACACAAAGTAGAAGTTGCAAGATTAAAAAGGTGCCTTGGCATAAAGGAGTACCTCTTATGACAGCAAAAATGAAGTGAAAATACTTGTATGGGCTATTCAACAAACGCAGGATTATATAGTTTTTTTCAAGTCCACTACTGTAAGAACAGGAGCTCTATAGGAGACCGTTGAACAAAACTATGGTAGATGTTACATAGAGAAACTATAGTACATACATAAGATATATCTAATGTTGGTGATTGAAGCTATGCTCGGGTCTGTAGTTCCTCACTTAATGATCTTATAACTAACATTCTTGTGTTGATTTTTGAGTGTTAAAATAATAATTATGTCCGACTCACAGCCATTTTTGAATCCCTGCAGCAATACTGCAAATGTTTCTAATGCATAATAGGAAGAACACTCTTTTATTTAGTCTAAGCCTGAAGCCATCATTCGTTGGCTCCCCTTCAGATGTAAATAAAAAAGGCAGCGTCTTCAGTGTCTGGTCCCAGTGGTGTAAGTTTTATGTTGGATTAATCTGCAGCAGGAGGATATAATCCCTGATACTCAAACACCTTTTTTGAACCTTTTGAGAAAGATGGTTCACAATTTTCACTTTGAGCGTCTCATCAATATACAATACACAGTTAGCACCAGACACAGAGGCTCTAGTCCTATAACCAGCTTGTGACAGTCCATACGTTGGAGCAGGAACTGCTTTAGATTAATAAAGGGGTTGTCACGTCTTGCTCCCGGTGTATTTACACAAAGCTGGCAGAGCAGTGTTTTCTATGCATCTGTAAGCAGGGCCTGCAGAAGGGCTTGAGGGATGGTATGGGTGATTGAAAGAGAGTATAGGAGAAGGAGGGGGCAGTGCAACGACAGACAAATAATATAGAAGCTATAGACAGCTGATAGAAGGAATTGAAGCTCAGAGCAATGGATTGCAGCATAGACTTTCACGGAGTTGCAAATATTCACAGCTTGCTATTCACCAGTATGTCTTATTAATCTGCTAACCTGTAAGAATCTATGTCATGCTCATAATTATTTACCCAATGTTCGAATGATCTTGGTGCACTCAGTATGTTTTGTTTTATGTCAAAATATTGTATCCATATCACACAAAACATTGTATCCATATTTCTAGCTACCTGATACACCCAGCTGAAGGCTGCAATCCATTACACATATTTTATAGCTTCCCTAATACAGCTTTTAAATCCCCATAAAAGTTCCCCATTTGAAAACAGCAGACTCAGGTTATGAGATGAGAGGAGGACAAAGTACAGAGAGTGAAAAGTTGTGTAAAAGGTATAAATATAGTTATCATGGTGACAGTTATCGTCAGTGGTAATGGATGGGTCGTGTATGTTTTAGTTAATGCAAAATGTTGATAGAAGACACATTTTATTTCATGGAAAGCTAACACTGGTAGATGATGTTTTACTAAAGTTCATCTACATCTTCTTACGTATATTAAAGTAAACAAAGCTGATGTTAAAAACGTAACTTTGCGGCTGATTGAACCAGAAAAAAAAACTTTCAGTGAAATTTTGAAACATGAGCATGATGATGATTCGAAACTATAATCTGATTTGATGAATTGAGCAAAGACCACCAGCATTCAAATAGTTTTAGAACTGATCAGAGCAGCTCAAGGCACATCAATAGGTAATCACGAAGGCCACCACTTACAGCAAAGCACCAGTTCATCTCTCCTGGACAACATATCATGCCATTGTGGGAGTGGTTCATCTTGTAATGTCTGGCACCAGCACACAACTGGTTTTAAGCTATTGTGAAATAGTCAAACCCACTTAAGCTAGATACTCAATGAACATCTTTGATCTAATTCTAGTGTTCATCCGACAAAGAACCTGCTACCTGTTTCCTTGGAGTGATTCGCACTAGTGCACTCTTATCTGAAAGAACACCTGTGGTGCACAACAATTGTAAACCAGTGTTTTAAGGCTGGCTTTAGATCTGGCTTCTTTCATCTATAAATGTGTTGTAAGTAGCACCACCTTCCTTAAGTGACTCTGCGAGTAGCCTTGAAAAGAAGCAATATTACAACAGGAACAGCAGTATAGTGGGTGGTATTGGAGATGTATGTGTAGTTAAACAGGCCAGAGCTGTTATTGACAATTTGCATTGGGGAAATAAATTAATAATCTTAAACATGAGGGTCATAAAGGCAGCTGTAGATTGCAACCATATAGGCAAGAACATCGGGTCTGCATGGAAAACAGCTTAAAGCAAAGAGAGTGAGAAAGGCATGTACTAAACAGGGAAAGCCAGGTGTACGTAAAAGGCAGGGTGTGAAAGTTAAATCGAGGACAGAACACTGGTAAGAAGGTATATGTGCTGATGGTGAGTGATTGAGCAGTGGGAATGTATTAGGCAGTGAGAAGACAATGATTACTGTATCAGGCTATAATGACATCTTCAGGTACAGATGTAGCAGAGGTATAACTACAGGTCTACAATGACCTGCTCATTCTCTTGTCCAAGTCATCAGCTGCTATGATTGGCTGCAGTCATGTCACATGGTGGGTGGGCAAGGCTGTGATTGCCTGAAGGTATGTGAGTCTGATCTGTCAGCTTGTCATCATAGCTTATGTTAGGTTGTCTGCATTGGAATCTGGTACCCTAACTCACATGCTATAGCCATCTCTCTTATCACCTAAGCTTAGCATCTCACTCTCATATTATATAGTGATGTACACATATAGCCACATTGCTTTGTGGAACAATGGGAAGGGGGGGGATTTAAAAGGCGGATTGTCAGGTCGCCTGCTACAGAAATCAACTGCCTGCATTTGGGAGGCTAGGTCAAAAGGCATTTATTCTACTTAGATGAGGTACTTTGAAACTGCCACATGATGATGCATAAGAAATACTAACAGCATTTCATGATCAGTCAGTACTTTACAGTATGACCAGTGTGACTAACATAATTATATATGGAATGAGTACTTAGGAGCAGTTGTGCTTATGAAAACTTGGATACGTTGAATGAACTCACATGAAAATACATAATTTATTGGTGGTTTCCTGCAATAGACCTTTAGTTGAAATATCAATGTTATAAGGGTGCCCAAGATGGGCATTGGCAGCTCTCTCTACATTTTGCGCAGCTGATTCCAACATGACCACCCCCCTTGGGAGCTACAGCTGATGGTCCTTACATAACCTAAATGCTTTTTTAAACTTTAAAACTAAATCTTAGCCTATCCAGTGTTCCTCTGAACCTAATCTCTCTACTCTGACTCTGAATTAGCCAAGCCTACAGAACCGTAAGATGTGACAATCGTTTTTAAAACATGTTGCAGTATTTGTTTAGGATCATAAAGTAAACAATATACTTGGAAGAAGCCACAGTCACACAGACAGAACCTACTGTGTTACAGCGGCCAGTTCAGTTTAGGTTTCAACCTGTGTACATAGCTTTGTCGTAATACAGACTGAAACAAAAGGAAGCCCACCTTACAAATGGCGGCCGGATTATGGCTGTCAGCTTCACAGCTGAAAATACAGGTTACAGAGGCACACATTGCCTCCCTTCAGCAGACACAAGTTAGAATGCTGAACATGGAGATTCTTTCCCTGTCACCCTGTGCGTTAAGGACATAATGCCAGTCATAAGAAACCTTTGCTCCTCAGTCCTAAAACCAGTTGAATATGTTTTTTGTCGCTGCCTCCTGTTGTTGATGGATAGATTAGAAACACATTAAAATATGATTCCATTAGTGTTGAATACAACCCTTTCTCCCTCCCTATATTCCTCTTTATTCCCTTGACATCAGAACTTTCCCGAGTAGTCGATGGAGTTCAGTCTCTAATCTACAACCCAAACTGGTAAAACCCTCTCTTTTCACATTGTCCCACCAATCCTGGGAAGGAGGCCTACTGCGGCGTCGCTTAGTGATTAGCAGCACAGATGGAGATGCTCTCATAGTTCTTACCTCGTTTTGTTTGGCTTCAAGAGAATACTAAGACAGTAATGTGTTCATGTGCTATAGTCTGACTAGTTACTTGATGCCCTAAGATGAAGGCTAAAATGCCTAATGTGGCTCTTTATCACATCCAAAAAATAAAAGTCTATCCTTTACAAATATTGAGGAAGAAAGTTCAATCGGATATTTCTTAATCTATGTATCAGGCCAATATCATACAATACCCATCATTTTGGCAAGGTCTAGTTTTCACCAAGATATAGCAGCCCCCCATAGACTACAGGATTTATTGGTTGTTTCCGCCAGTTGAGATGTACGGAAGTACAGCATTTAAAAGGTGGTGGTGGCCACTGAACAGGTTATGGGACCTGTCAGCAGGACAGATGCTTTTCCTGTTGGAAGTCGCCTCCAGTTGTTTTCTCCACTTCATGATCCATCACCTTACTCTATCATGGCACCCCCAGAGAAGCTGTAGCAATGTCACCTTGTGGCACTTACAGAAACTAAACCATCAGTAGTTTTGCATTTTGGGTTCTGCTGGTGGCATATATATATGAACGCACAAGCCCATCTTACAACCATGCTTCATCAACTAGTCTTCAGGTGGTTCAGGCTCGAGATAAGCATTTTCAAGTGGACTAACAATATATGCATGGACCTATCCCATATCATTTGAATGTTGAATTGCATTTAGTTTAGTCGCCTAATTGCAGCAATCATATGAAAGCAATTTGACATGTATAAAATCCCTGAGGGTTGCTCAGCCCAATATTAATATGGCAACATACTAGTATACGGGGTCAGGTTGTATTCATGGATGCAGTCATTGACATGGCTTTGATAACTAAATCCTACCTTGCTGGATGATGCCAATGACATGCACATCCAGAATCTAAACTCCAATCCAGCCTCAACTACCATCTGAGATAGTACAAGCACTATCCATGATTGCAATCCATGGTGACTAGATACCAGCTCAAAATTATTATCTTCTACCTGAGATTGGTGTTTAGTAGAAGGTGGCATGGCCAAAGAGCTTCTACTCATTGGTGGATCTGAGTCTTGCTGCAAGCATAGGAAGAGTTGGCTGTGGGGGCATTATTGAGTAGGTAACTGCTGCAGGATGATCAGAAGGGAATTGTCCAACGGTATCTCTGATCTAAGGCCTCAGCCGGGGAGGATGAGCACTCAGAGCCACACTCAGGGTAAGGGTGGCTCCTGATCTCATATTCCTAGCTTATCCTCCTCTCCTCTCTTAGTCAACTCTGCAGTTCTCTACCCTGCGCATATTGCTTTATCCTTTCTACCAAGATCATTATAAATTTTGTTCAGGACAGCTGTAACTGCATATCATACATCACATCGGCCAAAGGGCATCTCCGGGGATTTAGGATGAAGCAAAGAAAGAAAGGCAAGGGCCATAGAGTATTAAACAGCAGGCCAGTGGTAAGGAAGCTGATGAGAAGGTATTGACCAGTGCTGATGGTAGATGATTGAGTAGTAAGAGAGTGCTAGACAAGGTAATGATTACTGTAGGAGGGCATTCTGAGTAGCAGATGAAGCAGAGGGGTGCTGCAAGTCTATGACGACCTGCCCACTCAACCTTGCCATGTCATCATCCACTCTAATTGGCTGAGGCCATGTCACATTATTGGTGGGCAAGACTGTGATTGGCTGTAGGTGTGTGCTATGATGTGAGTGTGAACTAGTTGCCCGGTATAGAATAAGTTGTCATAGATAATGGTAGGTTGTCTGTGATGTCATTGGATACCCTGATTATATATGGTAGCAATCTCTCAGGTCACTTGCTCTTGGTGTGTGACTGCCATGCTGAAACGTGACATGTAGCTCTGTGCAATAGAACATGGGAAATTGAAAACATTGCCGGTCAGTTTCCCTGCTGTAAACTGCCTGCATTGGAGAGGCTAGGGTCGTCTAATGTCAGAGGGGCTTACAATGTTCTACCATTAGAGAAAACAACTGAATACTTTATGAAAGAACCCATAATATTGGAAGGGAAAATGATGGTTGAATACAAGTCCTTTCAAACGGCCCACTATGTATCTCGGTGTACCTCCAGCAGTAAATCCTACTTCATTCAGAAATTGTGAAACAGAAACAGGCACAAACTACTGTGTTACAGAGGCCATGTCACCTTAGTGCTCACCCTGCTCACATCCCTTTGTCTTAATACAGACTGAAACAAAAGAAAGGCAACCTTACAAATGGCTGCCGGATTATGGCTGTCAGCTTCCCGGCTAAAAATGCAGATTAAAGAGGCACACATTGCCTCCCCTCACCAGACACAACATAAAAAAGCTGAACATGGATATTCTTTTCCTGCCACTCCGGTAGTTACGGACTCTGCCATAAGACACCTCCCCGAATCAGTCTTAATACAGTCCTAAAGGTAGCCTCAGCTAGTGACACTCACTTCTTTTGTTAGACTCCTGTTGAATGATCAAAAACGCATAAAATATGTTGAGAGTGTCCATCTTTGGTGTTAAATAAAATGTAGTCATATTCTGTTGGGAAAATACCTGCAATACCAAAACAGACTTGAACACCCAACCAAGCTGTTAACCAAGGTTTCAAAAAAAGGTTACTTTGATAATTATAAACAGAAATGAACAAACAAATATGGTGTTCAACTCATTGTGTGTTGCTTCATGAGTACATTGAGACAGCAATGTGTTCATGTGATACGACCTGTGCAGCTCTGAATCATATCCACAGGGGATACTTCTTTACAAATATGACCCTTGGGATGGTTCAAGATCCTTCTAATATTTCTTCATTTACATGATAATTAACAGCTGAAGAAGGTTTTGTTGCGATCGGATAATACAGGGACAGAATTTAAGGCAAGAGTTTCGGTTGGCAGAGCATGACATGTTTTGAATACTTTCATTGTAAGAGCACCCTTTAGGGTGGTACAATCAGATCTTAATGAGAAGTAGACTACAGCTCATGTAGGCAAAGCATGCCTTTCTATACCTGCCGCAGGGAGATGCCTAAATGGAAACTGATATGTTTGTTTAATTAATAGCTTATCACTGATGGTGCAGATTCATATAGTAACGATGTAGGAAGTATTCGATATAGCAGATCGAGCAAGGGACGTAGTTACAGTCACAGTTTATACCCTACGAGGTATTGGGGTTGAAGTTAGGTTCTACTTTATCATGCCAATTGAAAATATTGGCTGCAATGACCAAGGTAAATCAAGCAAAACATGTTCACTGTAACAAGGTTGTGAGAGTCCATAAGCAGGAGCAGGGGCTACCCCTGCTTCATAAAGGGTGGGTCACGTCTTGCTCCTGGTGTATTTACACTAAACGGGCGGAGCAGTCTTTTCTATGCATATATGTAAGGAGGGCCTGCAGGCTGCATGAGTGATGGTGAGGGTGTGTAAAGGAGGAGTAGGATAAGATACGGTTGTAGCCTATGGAGGGTAGATGAGGGCATTGGGAGGCAGGGTAAGTTCAACAGAAAGAGTGTTCCTGCATTAATGGCTTCCGGGTTATCCAGCTTATAAATGATAATTAATTTGATAAGTGCATGAATTCCAATGTATTATTATTACACACCTCCTACCCATGTACTATGCATGGTCCGCCACCACACCTCATACTGATGACACTGAAAAGGCAACCCAAGGGAGAAAGTTTCTGAGCTTGTGTCCATCGCTGTGAGGATATACTCTTTTACTCATCCTCTCCGCCTCCTATTACTACATATTTCCCAACTGCTCTTCCCATGCCCACCATGCTGTGTTTAAACCAGCTCTGCCTCTCGCAGACTATTGTCAGGTCATGGACCTGCATCAAGAGGGTGACCGTGCTACTTTGAGTAACCTAATGTTACTAACCTGAGGGCACTCCAGTGCCACGTATGAATATTCCGACAAGAGCATCTACTTTCCCCGACTCCGCAACCGATCAAGTGCTACCCCTGTTCCATGTGCTGATGTTTGAAAAGCTAAGAGATGAGCTCGGGAAAATTGCATTCTATTGAACTATTGCACCCTACTAAACTCTGAGAACATGAGATGATGAATACAGCATCAGTGAGCTGATGACAAAAGGGGATGCATGGGCTAAGAGGAAGGCAAGCAAACATGCCCTGAGGCCCCATAGTATCTGGTGACAGAACTATAGTGTAAGACTAATCAGGCTCTTATCTCGGCCTGTTATAACCTGTAAGCTGCAATGCCCTGCACCCCAACTGCTCATCTCTTTCGCTGTGTTTAATCTAACCTGGGGTAGGCTTTGTGTCTCAAGTGTTTCTGCCTAATGAAGGAGTAACCCTAGTCAGACACACTCCGAGCCTACACAGCTCCCCATGAGGGGTCCTTAAGGTAGTGACAGTATAATATGGTAGAATCTATTTGACACTGTTAATATGCAGTCCTGGAAATAGTAGGTCTAGTGTTTTCTTGGTCCTGCTGAACAGGAAAATGTAGGTTCTTCATCATTTCAACATAATGTTGAGGGTCTTGGTGGATGGGTGTCAATACAAACGTTTATTGAGACCTACCATGGTTCATGTTGTCCCATTCACAGATTGCGGAAAGTCCTGATTGCTGTAACCATTCCTTTCAGGATTAGTTGAAATGGGTTGCAGATCTGCTTCAGGTGGCCTCTTAACATGGCATTGTACTAGCTTGTCCGTACACCACAATCGTATTCGACGTAATAAGCGCACAGTGCGATTAAAAAATGATTATGGATAACTTTTAGTAGTCAAGAGTTTAACTGGGGTCAAAAATCGAGCTATTTTTGGTTATTTATAGTATAAAAATCGGCCAAAAACGGGTGTGTGTGTGTTAGGCGAGATAGTCTTCGAGTTGCAAGATCGTCTCAAAATACTATGGTTTTGTGACAACCTTGCAACACTCAGGCTAGATAGTCTAGAAATTGCAAGACAGTCTCGAAATCTCGCAGTTTTGAGACTATCTGTCAAGGTTTTGAGTCTATCTCGCAATTTTGAGACTATCTAGCCTGAGGGTTGCGAGATACTAACAAAACTATAGTGTTTTGAGACTATCTTGCAATTTTGAGACTATCTAGCCTAACAGGACAGTGGTGTGCGCTTATTAGGGGTTGTGCGCTTATTACTTCTAATACGGTATTTGTTAGTTCCTACCATGGTTATATGACAGTGTCATGTACAATAATTGACACTTCTAGACATCAGTGCTATATTCCTGACACATTCTGCTGATAAGAAGGCAATCAGCCAGCACTTCATGAAACAAGTAAAGGAAACATTATTACAATAAAATACGTGAGCCAAGTTTCATTAGATATTACTTGATCCGGCAGGAAAAAGTAAACTTACAGAAGCTTACATTAGCAGGCTTTGGAACAATCAGGTCTTTATTGAAAAGAAAGATTATCACAGTTACCTCTGTCAATTACTCGTTCTAGTTCCTGTTCTGTTTTCCTGCCACCCCCCCTCCTGTCACCCCTGTTGCCACACCCCTGATAAGTTAAAAACATCAATCATGGGAAAAGAGGGGGTTAAAGCAACATTAGGGAGAATTAGGTAAGAGAGTGATTGAATGTCAATTTTTCTTCACTTCATTAACCCATTGCATCTATCCTATTCCATTCTGCTTTCGTCCATTCCCTCTCATCCCATTCTTGCTTGATTACCCAACCCTGGGTTACATTAAACTCACAATGTTGCCATCTGAGACCCCAATGTTATGACAAATCTTTATTAGAATTTATATTACTTATTTGTTCCCACAGCAGTTTTCTCACATTACAGAGCCAGTCCTGACTATAAGGACTTCTGTATCTTTATAATCCATGGACTGATAATAAAACTTATAGTCAGTACTGACTATACCATCATATTTTGACCCCCATAGTCAGGGGACTATACAACTTAGTCACATATTAGTCATAAAGATAGTCAGGAGTGACTATATGTGGATCACGCAAATTTATGATGTCACAGGAATGTGTGCACAGGAAACGGTTAGGATTCAAAATTGAATGTTCAACTGACTTCAGGTAGGCACATATTATTCTATCTAAATCACTCCTTTTCACATTTCCTTGTGCATCAGATCTTGTGTTAATGTTGAGAATGCTTACTTAAGACATCTTAGAACACATGCATGTGTTTTTGTTCAAATTCATAATCATGTAACTGTGGATCTCTAGGCTTCCAGACTAGGATATATAGAAGTTGACTGGATGAAGGGTTATGGTGTGCTAGACATATGACCTATCCTCATCTACCTCTTCCAATGGTGCTAGGACAGATACCCAAGGACATCTACCCCCAGACATCTACCCCCTGGACATCTACCCCTGGACATCTACCCCCTGGGGAATCCACCCCCTAGGACTTTTATCCCCTTCGACATATTTTCACTTGACTTTTACCCCTTTAGGACTCTACCCCCTAGAACATCCACCCCCTTGGACATCTACCCTCTAGGACATCTATCCTTATATAATCTACCCCTGAGGACTTTTATCCTCTTGGACATCTACCCCTTGGGACTTTTATCCCCTTGGACATCTATTCCCTTGACTTTTACCCCTTAAGAACTCTACCACCTAGGAAATCCACCCACTTGGTCACCTTTCCTGGACATCTACCCTCTGGGCATCTACCCCCCCCCCCCCGGGGAATCTAATCTCTAGGATGTCCATCCTCTTGGACATCTACCCCCTTTACGCTCTAGGACTTCTACCCTTGGGGATATCAACCCCCTTCACATGCCTATATGGTTGAGTCATATCATGTAGAGGGGGAAGATTTCTCCAGGGACATCAGTCATCTACCCCTGGACATCTACCCCCTGGGGATTTTAGCCCTTCAGCATCTATTCCTTGGAGTTTTACTCCCTTAGGGCTCTACCCCCTAGGACATCCACCCTCTTTGGCATGTGCCTCTCACATTTACCCCCTCGGACAACTACCCCTTAGGACTTTATCCCCACGGACCATATGCCCATATGGTCGAGCAATATCATGTTGAGGGAGAAGATTTCTCAAGGAACATTGGACATCTACCCCTGGCCATCTACCCCCTGGAAATCTACCACCTATGACTTTTACCCCCTTAGACACTGATTCCCTGGACTCTACCCCGTAGGACTTCCACCCCCTTTGACAACCACCCCAGGACATCTACCCCTAGGCCATCTACCCCCTTCTACCCCTGGAGAAATCTACCCCTTCCACATATGAGTCAACCATATTATGTCAAGGAGGTTGATGTCGTAAGGGGTAGAAGTCCTGGGGGGTAAAGTTCCAAGGGGTAGATGCCCATAGGGGTAAAAGTCCTAGGGGGTAGATTATAGGGGTAGGGGTAGTTGGCCTAGGGTAGATGTCCTAGGGGGTAGATAGTGGCCCTGGGATAGATGTCATGGGGGTAGATGCCAGGGGGGTAGGCTACTTGT
Organism: Harmothoe impar; assembly: GCA_947462335.1. Taxonomy (NCBI): domain Eukaryota; kingdom Metazoa; phylum Annelida; class Polychaeta; order Phyllodocida; family Polynoidae; genus Harmothoe; species Harmothoe impar. Next base: position 22,013,776 of record OX381711.1, read on the forward strand.
TCTGACTTACTGTCCTGCCAGCTCATGATGGACTATATCTATTAGTTAGAGTGACTACTTTAGAGCATTAAAGCATTAAATTCATAGTCACTTGACTATATATCCCAAATCAGCTCTTTTAATGCAAGACTATAGGTTGACTAGGGGTAAAGGTGGGTAATATCGCGCACATAGTGACGATATTACCCAAATGTTCCAAATTTAGGTAACTTGCTGTCATTAAAAAACTTTTTTTATGTGTTTAAAAAAACAAAAATTTAAAATATTAAAAAATCGAGAAAAAAATGTACTCCAAAAGCAACCCCCTGTAGGTTAAGCAGGGGCCTAAAAGTGACAAAATATTTAAGTTATATCGTTATAGTTGTTGTTATATCGCTCACACCATTGTGTTATATCGCTCACCCATTGAAAAACAATGCATTTGACCATATGGGTAATTCCGCTCACCTGTTTTCACACCCAAAAGTGTGAAAACAGGGTGCCTCACCCCAAATGCTCTCACACCTGTATGGTCAGTAGCAATATATCCAAATTTACACCAGTATTAGACAACATACAAATCTACCCTGTGAAACTAGTCCACTTATTTCATTATTATTTGATATATTATTTTCTATTGTATAAACATGTGAGCGATATAACAACATGCCTGAGCGATATAAGCTCTATGGGATTTAGTATAGAAACTGCTGATTTAGCAAGTATTGAAAAAAACAAATATTAGGTTATTTTGTTCATCTCTGGCTCCTCAAATACATGTATTGCACAGGTAAATGAAATACATTGAAAGGATACTTAATATAAAGTCGCTAACTAAAAATTATTATTATTTTTTTTTTTTTTTGAAAAATGTGCCTTTTAGGGGGGGTGCGCGATATTACCACATGCTCGATATTACCCACATTTACCCGTATATGACTAACTTACTATAGACATAGGTGACTAACTTGGTATAGTCGTTTTTGCTTCATTCATGTGACTATAGAAATGTAGTCCGTAGTGACTAACATTTCCAGGGCCATTATTATCAGTGTACTTAAATACGGTTTACTTTATACATTATAATTTTCTTTACTAGCCTTAAGGTAATGTATGTGCTTATTACTACTATCCACTAGATGAGCTAGGAATCAACATTGTTTATACAAAATAGGTATTTTGTATCTACTAGAATTGGATTGTTTACATTTGCGGAGCAGATACCACACTAGCGATAATCGACCGAAGTGACATTGGATTGACCTATAGCCGTCCAGTGTTGCTCATAGCTCGATGCCTCTTCATCATTATAACCATATTCTAAGATAGTCTATCCTTCTTAACATAAATACTTAACCCATTCCCTTCCGGGTCCTCAACTTACAGTCTACACACTGTGGGAACCCTAGGCTGTACGGACTAATCCGGTATTATTAAAACATAACAAGAGACATTCAAACAGAGTCTTTGTTCCTTTCTCCCCATTTATCAAGTCTCAGCAGGAACTGCAGCCAAAACGCAGGGCAGAAGGATGTAAGAATGACTAGGAATATCAGGTGACAATATGGGGTGTTCACATTTTTAGGTAAGATACCCTGTATTATTGAATTATTGTGCTACAAAACAGAAAATAATCTAATAATCTGTTGCACTTGCGCAAAAAGAAAAGCCAATTACATTAAAGATATAGTGAGTTTTGTTCCAAACATGCTAATGTCAGCTTCCCTAAAACTTAGGTTAATTCCCATTATCTGGCCCATGAAGTGATATCTAATGGGATATCAGTTATTTTAATCTAACATTGTCTTTCATCTATTTAGCCAACCCTTGTTTCATGAAGAGCTGGCTGATTGCCTATAGACACTCGGGAGTGTTGTGGGATTGTCATGCATGGTGGAAGTTTCTTATCAGCAAGACATGGCAGGAATACAGCACTGATGTGTCGATGAATAGTGTCACTACTTGTGCATAACACTGCCATTTAAAGACAATGCTGTAAGGACGGACTAGTGCACTGCCATATTGGGGAATCATGTAGCAGATACACCAGTAGGCAATATTTTCATACAATCATACAGTGTATTAAGATGAGAATGCGGGCCAATATTTTCCCAAATGAAAACATGATATGATCTATGTTACCACCAATCCCATAAAAAGGTACCACTTGAAAGACTGTCTAGGATAAAATGATAGATACAGGCTACTATGTACATCACACTGCTACCTTCAGGACCCTTTATGTGAGAGCTGTGTAGGATCTGAGGTTGTCTGACTAGGGTTACTCCTTCATTAGGCAGGAACAAGATACCAAGCCTCCCCCGGGGTTACATTAGACGCAGCGGGAGAGATGAGCGGTGGGCTGCTGGGGCCTGCAGCTTACAGGTTATAACAGGCTGAGATAAGAGCCTGATTAGTGTTGTGCTAATCCCGTTGTCAGATGCCAGGGGGCCTCAGAACACGTCCCCTAATGCCCACGGTAAAGCATAGGTGTTACAATAGAACAGAAAGACTTACCATACAAATATATGTCTGTTGCTGTAGTCTGCTCCTATTTGCCCTTTATTTGAGTAACCAACCACATTGATAGGTAAGTCGTTGACTATCAATATGGCATCAAAACAAATATATTTGCCTTGAACTATTTGCATGTAAAGGCTGACACCATATGCCATAATGACACTCCAGCCAATCAAGAAACCGGAGACACAACAAGGAAGCAGGGAGTGTGGAGAGTTTGTCAACTGGGAGAACACACTACTTGGTGATCAAGCATCACATCAGGACTGTCCATAGCCAGTGGCAACAGCCTAGATAACTATCAAGGGTTCTGAAGGAAAATACAACATAACAGGCATCCTCCAGGTACCAAGACGTACTGATGTAACAAGGAAGACAATAACAACAGAAACCCTATCCTGAGGGTATAAGTTTTAACCAGTAGCACCATCGAAGAGCTCACACTAGAGAGGAAGAGTTCCAAGGCATGAGCATGTTCTAAAAATGTAGCTTCCTGTATTTGTGCTTCTGATGTGGCAGATGACGAATGCATGAATCCTGGGGCTGCAATAATTCAGGGGCTTACGGTTTGCAAGGTCAGCAGGAATTTGATTCGATAACACAAGATTCCATTATGTCACCAGTGCTATGATGTAGTACTAATACTAACATAAAAATGAATGAGTAAAGATACAACTGGATGTAGGATGATGACTGCGCAGGAGTGCGCACCGTGCGATACAGGCACACAAACAAGTCGTCGTACATCCAGTTGTATCTTTGCAAGTTCTTTTTTATTTATTTATTATACTTAGCATATGACATTGGGAAGATTACGATAGATAGTGATAGGTATAACGATAGATAAAACAATAGATATAACAATAGATATAGTGATAGATATCCTGGAATTAACATTTGTGAGTTGCCCTGTTTTATGCACCACCCCATCTGTTTGCGCACCACTTTTCCGTATCGCACATGTTGCAATACAAAGGTATGTAAATATTACACACGTAGCCATGTTGTAGGAATAGTGATGTGACATATGCTAGGTATAATAAACACCGAATATGTGTCTGCTCAAACTGTCTACTGATGTATTAACATGCTGAGAGAATGAATGTTTCCTGATATATTTTCTTCTCCCTCACATGAAAGATTCATGCACACCTCTCCACTCGTTTGCAGACCAGTACTTACAGTATACAGACCGTGATGAAAGGGAACTGGTTATACTTAGGTAGAACAAGGGTTATTTAAATACATAGGTGAAAGGTCCAGGTGAATCGTCCAAGGGAATCGTCATGGTTACAGGCTGCTATAAATAACTTGCCCTATACACCTGGATCTAAACATAGCATCTCCTATTGGGTAGCTAGTTGGTGAATATAAATAATCTTCTGGACAAATACCCAGGGATGTCTCCCTTGGTTTTGGTCACCATGGGTTCGTCTGAAGAGTAAAAGGGAGTAGTCCCCCTCCCCCGCCCCCCGCCAGGGTCTACCTTTACGGGGACTGGCTATATTCCCTGAAACGGGTAGCTAGCTGGTGAATATAAATAATCTACTGGACAAATACCCAGGGTAACTCCCTCGGTTTTGGACACATAGACGACCTCTCTACAACTCCTATATTGCTGAATGCTGCAACAGGTCACCTGTGTGTCTTGTTGGTGAGAGAAAATAGTAAGTATCCTTTGGATTGTTGTTATTAAACCTCATTATATATTGATTACCGGTAAGCAAACAATATAAAATATGGTTATATTGAACGGATTCCTCTGAGTCTGAGACTTTAGGAAGTTAGTGTAGCTGCACAGTGAGATATACTGTAGATTAACAGTACAAAAGGATGTATTTTCCATTGGTTTCCAGCATTACATACTCTTTAGTTTGGAGGATATTGCTACGTAAATATAAGTAGATTTACGTTTCAAATAAGTAAGAAAGAGAAAGGAAAATATGGACAAATAATTGTTGCCCAGAATATAAGCCTGGTCATTAGAGACGACCTCAATACATTTTCTTCATAGGGGCATAACTCCACTTCTGATTATGCCTTTAGGTAAATGAAGTCACTGTACTACCCCTTAAGCTGGGAACACTCTAGAGAGAGAAAACGTTCAAACTTGTGATGATATCAAAAAAATCCAGAAAAATGTGTAAAACTAATAAATATATTCGAGAATTTTGGACAAACTCCTAGAGTGGCGCTCTTTGAATTAAAGAAATATAGGAGATGAGAAATATAAGCCTGCCTCGAATACAAGCCTGCCTCATTTATTAGCCGTTGAAGTCTTAACACCATTGCCAAAGAGCTCCAAAAATCGGGTTAATTTCCCATTTCAAATCAGTATAAGCCCAGGCTTATAAACGGGAATATACAGTACTTGTAGCTGAACTCATAATACTGTCGCCCTAGAAGGTCTGAACTAACCCAGATACCTGTTCTATATATAGATACAGCTATAATAGGTGTTAGTTGTTACTGGGGTAAATATAGCCCCGTGTAATTACCCACTTACTAAACCACACCCACATTCTGCAGCCGAGACAGGTACCATGTACATAGAGGATATTGTTAACCACATAACTTATACTTGTAATTCACCCTTTACTTCTAGCCCTTGCCCTACCAGTAGCCGTACACATTGGACAATGTTAAGGTGGGTCGATCCCTTTTTGTGATTCACTAACACACCACCAGAGTAGAGGGCACCTGTGTAAGACTGTCACATGGTAGTTGGTAAAATTCTGGGAAATTGTATGACCCGAGACTACACCCCTCCATCTTGGCGGTGTGAGACAGGCAACAAACCACTGAGCCAATCTGTCTGTGGGGGTAGCTGTATTTGAAGCCCATATATGTGGCCAGTCAAGGGCCAGGGGGAAATGGCTTTTCAAAGTTTAAGTTACAGGCTTTAGAATGAGATATCTTGAGCTAAAATATCGCAGGTAGTTTTGCTGTAATTGCTTGTCAAACCTAGGTCGGTGTGTACAACTGGAAATGGCAAAGAAGCTCTAAATTCTCTATAATTATTCTATCACAAATATCGTAAAACCCTTCCTTTAAGACGACCTCACCTTTAAGACGACCCCCTGTATGTGAAAAAACTTTACAATGGTTTCCTCTTTAATCCTATATAAGAAAACCCCACCTTTAAGACGACCCCCTAGTTGGGAAGAATAAATCCCAAAATCAGGCCGTCTTAAAGGCGGGGTTTTACGGTACCAATAATGCGAAAAATACAGTTTTGTTGAAAAACAACCAAAGAAATCTGATGTTTTTATCATAATATTGGTTCAAAAGGGAATTTCTAAGGTCTGTTTTTGATTATGAGTTCCTTGTGAGATTTTCAAAAACATTTGTGGCAAAAGATTCCCATTTTGAATAATGGAGGGTTTCCATGGCAACCAGAAGTGTTAATTTTCAATGTTTCCATGGGAACAAATGTTCCTTGTGCTTTCCCTATATGGAACGTTTGCAGTGGGGATGGAATAACTCTAATCATATCACTGGCATATTTTCCGCCGATGGATATGTTTTGCACCATAATTATGTTACAAATATATTTTCCAAAAAGAGAACATTGAGGCCTATTTTGTGATAGAAGTATATTGGAATTAAGCTACTTTGTAATACTATTTTATGCCGATACTTGGCGAAACACTATGCAATCCTAAACTGTCTCATAAACTTCATATTAAGGCTGAATATCTTAGAAAATAACTCGGGACCCCGTTATTTTCTCAGCATCTTTCGAAAGTATATCCCATTATGGTCTGATGAAAATCTAGCCACATATACTCTTAGACCAAGAAAATAAGCCACTTTAAACTCTCTAGTATAGACCAGCATTGGTTTGTGCATCAAGCGCAACCGTAAATTCCACCAGCTTTCAATCATAACATTTGGTTCCTTTGACTATGTATTCATAGAAGGTTTATCAATATTTCAGGTAGATGACTCTCTCCACTGTCTACACATTCAATATGCTGCGGCTGTAACTCTACCATGGCAGGCAAGCTGTTATATATTGTTACATTTTAAAGCCTGCTTGTGGGTTCAGACAGGCATAGCATTTAGAGCCTATGCCAAAATAAAAATAACTTAATGAGGGATTCTCCAGGAGCCAACAGAGGAGACATGGGGGACAAGAAGAGGAGAGGATGATGAGGAAACGCCAGGTTATCATCTATTGACAATACAGAACTTGAATAAAGGACAACACTTATAGGTATAGGAATCCCTTCCCCTTTATAATATGAAGGCTCCATTCCCCCTAGGAGATGAGGCAATGATAGTTGGAACACTTAACAAAGACTCACAACATGACAGTACAATGCTACATAAAACACATAACCCACCAGTTGTTGCCAAGGAGGAGGCAGACCACCCTCCTCCAGTTAAACCACCCTCCTGGGAAAATAAGAAGTGGCCATGGTCCTCCTTCCTCTTCACCAGCGTTGTACTCGGCAGTACCTTCATGCTGATCTGCTCACTGAGGACCATTAGCCAGGTCACGGGTTCCAACCTGGGCTTCAGCATTGGTTTCTTGACACTGGGAATTGTGCTTCTCCTCCCCAGCCTTGTAGCTATAGTGATCCTCTTCTGGATCGCACTAGCCAAGGCAACTGACAGCACGCTACCCTGGAGGATTCAGCAGCTGATCCACAGAGTCAACGGCCATCCTTGTCTCTCCAAGAAGGACCTGCTTCAACATCTGGAGCAGAAGAAGGCAGCAGAAACAGCAACAGCAGCGGCAATGGCCGCCATGACAGCTGCAGTGAAAGTAGAAGTGACTACAGGTGGTGGGACCAGATTTAAGAGCGATTCGGGTGAAGAGGAGCAGATAGATTTTGCCCAGGTGGCGACAATGGTTACTAATGCACAGGTGAAACCTAGTCACCACAACAAAATAGGGAGGAAACGTTAGTTTTTAATCTATTGCCATAACCAACTATGCTCTGAGCCCTCATGGTAAGATAATATTGTCTATAGTACAGACAGTAATTTGTTAGGTGATGCCACACGAGGTCTGTATCAGTTTATGGATTGGCAAACATCTTTGCAGGAGTTAACCTACCTAGAAGTGACATTGCACATACTCTGGCCGTCTGTGCTAGCCACTTCCAAGACATGCAATGACCTTGCAGAGGCTTCCCGACCTATATGCCCAGGCCGTAGATTTGTTTCTCCAAGGGTTATAGACAACCAAATTCCTGGGTTGATTGTCACTCCTAAGACTCCTCATACACAGTGGTGCACCCTAGTGTTATCTTATCTTATTAACTATATATTTTAACACAAGGACAGGGCCTCTAGTGCTCTCTAGAGGATATATATCATTTTCCATGATCCATTATGTTTATTAGTTATAACAGGGTCAATAGAACTCAACACAGCAATGTGTATAAACTGCCCAAAATTAGATAATTACTGATCTCAGAACAAACATAATGTCAACTGAACCAGTTGAAATCTCCTATATCATGCTTAAATATTCTTCTAGAATGTATCAGACACACAGGGGAGAGTGTATTTAATGTTGTTGTAACATTGCATAGTCCTATTCCCTTCTTGCTTCTTCTCTCTGACTCTCCCCCTGTAATTTGTATTATTTTCCTTTCTTGCCTTTCCTCCGTCAGTGCTCCATGCCAGACTCCCTTTTCTTCCAGGTCCAGCAACTCCCTCAGCCCACTTTCTTGAGCATTGCTTCTGTTTAAGTTAACCATTGTCGTTAACCCGAAGCCAGGCAATGTTACACATTATGACTCGGTTGCTTTAAGTTACCCATGGAATTAACCTTAGGGCGGCTTGTACACACTATGAATATTCTGACAAGAGACTCAAGTTCCCCCATCCTACACATCTTCCCGCCACTGATGTTTGCCACACAGATAACACAGTTGGGATGAACTGTTATTGTATTAATCACATGTAGTTACAATTTTTGATATAACAATGATTTTACTATCGCTTATATCACCTCACACCTTTCATGAGAGGCTCCCTACAGTTACCACAAAGAGGATGTTGCTCACTGTTCCAATATATATAGCAGATACATTGAGTTGTTTTGTCCATAACTTCAATCTAGCTGCTGTAGATGCAAGAAAAAACACAATTATTGTAATTGAAGTAACTGCCATGGTCACTGCGAGGTTATTCTGTGTTGTTTACTCCCACTCTTTAGATGTTCCTGTCTTTCTGTCGCTCTGATGTCTCTGTGATATTGAGGGCCCTAGCAGCCTTGTATGTCCTTACCGATGGCCGTACAAAGTCATAATTACCATGTATTGTGTTCTTACACATGACAAACTCTCCAACCTCCTTGTTGGCTTCATGTGCTTCCTGGCCTTGCTTGGCCGGGTGTCATATTGTGTTAGCCTTCACGCAACAACACTTGATAGGACCAGTGTGTTATATTGTGCCATATTGGTACATGATGGGTTAACTATGATAGGAACATGACACATTTACGGGACTTGGGGTTGACACAAGTGATTGTCTGCCCTCTTCATCAAATAAACAAAGACATAAATAATTAGTCTTTTACTTTACTTCACTTCACTTCACAAGCGAGTATGACATGCTGTCTTGTCCATGCCCTACAGAGCACTGACCAATTCAAACATGGCGGTATCTCAGGCAGCGAGCAGAGCCCGCTGGTGTCAATATTGGTAATAATTCCTTGAGTGTCTTTGTTACTGTACATTGATAACCAAGGAATTCCCTTACCGACACAGGAAGCCCCTGTCTTTTCAAATAGCGGAGCAATCAAAGTACATGTATACATATATAAGTATATATGTATATATGTATGTGTATATATATATTTATCCCACTCGAGGCGGACTTTGAAACAAATATCAAGGGATCAAATATCAGATTGATATTTGATGTCGTCAAGTGATATTTGATGTCGTCAAGTATTTTTACTATATCGTTATGTATATATATATATATTATACCAGCAGTTACGGTTACAACCTGCCACTGCCTGTTTCTTTGATGTTATCATTGAACCCCAAATGTACTACCAACTTTTACTCTTGAACTCTCTCATGGATCAGTCAAGACGAACTGTACTCCATGAAGATCATCAGAAGCAGCCTGGTATCTGACAGCAGAACTAGTGTAACGCTAATCAGGCTCTTATCTCAGCCTGTTATAACTTGTAGACTACAGCCCCCAACCCCCCCCCCCCCATCCGGCCTAGAGATGGGTATGCCTGGAGGTTGTACAATGACAGTAAGTATAGGCAATGCCCTGTTTTCAAGATGGCACCTGTCAGGTCCTGACACCCTCTGGTGGGTGGTGACAAAGCTAGTGTTGCACTAATCAGGCTCTTATCTCGGCCTGTTATAACCTGTAAGCTGCAGTCCCCAGCAGCCCACCGCTCATCTCTCCCGCTGTGTCTAATGTAACCCCGGGGGAGGCTTGGTGTCTTGTTCCTGGCTAATGAAGGAGTAACCCTAGTCAGACACCCACAGTCACATACTACAGCCCTCAAGGAGAGAGTCCTGATGGTGATGGAAATTCTTAGTGTTCTTCTGACCCAAATAACCCAAAAGTGTAATCAGTCAGCACTGCATGAGACAACCGGATGATTAACCAAATGAATGTGAGGGACACTGTTGGATTTTTCTAATTTGTATTTTGTCAGCCTTGTTTTCATGTGAGGAGAAGGGGGAATGTAAAGTAATGGAATTCACAATAATTTTTCTGTCAAAGACATGTAAGTTATCATTATTTGCAATGATGAAAGCAAACAAAGGAACAAAGACTACGATACTTGAATGCTTCTAGATTATGTTTGATGACACCAGTTGCTAACATGTAGTGAGTACACTGAATGCTAGTGATCACGCATGGATTATGTACTATGTTCTTAAAATAAGGAATACTATTGGATGCGGGAAGGGAGTTGCGAGGGAAAGGAAAATACAAAACTATGGGTAATACCAGGCAGCAAAGAAAGTACCATAGTCTTCTTTAATGCACACAGTTTTATGGCCAATGTCAGCTCATCTCATCTATTTTATATTTTCTTTCCTTGTAAAAACCCAGCCCATGAAGATGGTGCTCTATCAAGTAAACCTCTTCCTTCCTGCCTCGCAGTCACAATAGATCTTTTATTCATATTTTAATCCTCAGTATTTGCTGATATTGATATTCCACCTATCTCTAACTACTCTGCCCCTGTCATTCCTAATCCTCCATCTTTACCTGCATGTACATCCTCCACCTTCTTCTAAGCTCAGTTAACTCAGCACGTTTGTTGTTGTAGTGGCAGTAGGCGGCAGCTGGTGCATTAGCTAGATCCGCAGCTAGGCATGGCCCCAGGCCGTAATCCCATTCCATGCCATTACAAGATTATTTGCCGCTGTGTGTGTTCTTGTCTGAGTGTTTTATATGACATGTAATGCTATTGCTACTGGGCACTCTACCCTTAGGGGGCTGATTCAGCATGGGAATCACAGAGTTGGGACCATAGAGGCCTCCTTCAACCGCAAGGATCTGTAGGCTGCATCTAAGGACTGGGTTGATGCAATCGTTTTGTTAGAGGTTTGCTATGGGATGGTCAGTCTACTAATACCCATGACAGACATTAGGCTTGGGAGTTTGAGAAATTTTCACTAAAAAGTGTACCAATACTTATATCAATATGACTACACTATATTCCCTGTCTGTCAAATATTATGTGGAATAAGTACCACAAACACAAATTACTGTGGTACAATCAGGACATTTAGTTGCCTGTGGCCGAACTATTATACCATGAGGACCCTTACCTGGTTGTGACAGGGATGTGCAGAGAACCTTTGCCTAGTCGTGATCAGAAAGCAGAGGCTACAAGGCAGAAATCTAACAGGACTTCTTAACCTTATGTCTTTTGTATATTTAAAGATAGTGTCCTGCATTGGACCTGTCTCTGTCCCTACATCTAATGTTGTATTTTTCATGTTCTGAGAATTTATACTTTTAGGAATAAATGTTTTGAAGCCAATACCACGTGACAAAGTTGGCCTCAAATTTGTCAACTCCCCAGAAGGTGAAGCATAGAAATTGGCACCAATTGCAAAATAATAGGGAAATAGGTTGATGGGACAAAAGTACAATTCAAAACTGTTTTAGTTTTATTATGCACTTTCATTAGATACTCTGTCTCACACAATATATATGACAACATTTATTTGTTGAATTTAATGGTGACGCATTCAGACATCTAGCTGTGGTACTACTGGTATACACCTAGCCATCCTCAGACAACTACCAAGTTAAACCAGTCACAATAATCTCTTTTCCCATTCCATAAGCCCTACATATTGCCAGCTACTATACCAAAATAAACAGACTAAACGGTAATTACCTACTAGAAGAAGTGAATATGGTCATTTAAACTAGCCAGCAGTGATAACTATAGACACTTTCTAGAGATGTAACTTCAAACTAGTACTCATAGGTCTGCACGTCACTACACCAACATCTACCACGCTAATTGCACTTACCTGACACTATATCTAAAATCAGTATTTATTAACAATGTTAACAGTCTTCTTATCTTTGTGAAATCCGCCAAAAGTTAAAGGTTGGTACTTTTTATGGTAAGACTACTCGTCACTTCTGTTCTATTCACCATTACATTTTTGGTCCGCCATGATACAAGCTACAGATACACAACTTTACAACTTCATCAATTCTAGTATAATCACTTCTGTTAGTTCCCTTTACACATTCACCATCCACCATCTTGTATCTGATGATGCAATTACCCTTCTAGGTGTCATCACAGTGCATATGTAGAAAAAAAAGGTTCCCTGGCAGTGGCTAAGAAATGAACTATACTCATTTTGCCTGGAACAAGATGGCTGCCGGGAAGCACTAAATACTTTTACCTCATCATGGCTTTGTTTGGTGGTATAAATATTTTATCCTCATGTGGAAAGAGGAAAATCCCCAAACACTTAGTGAGCGTTGTTAGAGACTGTAGGGGAGTAAATATAAAATGAGGAGATCCCGGAGAGGATTCGGAGGGGATTAATGCAGAGTGGAGTAAAGCTTACAGTCTATGGAGAGTGTAGAGATGGGAGGTAAGTAACAAGATCTGTCATCTATATGTCTGAGGGGGCCTGTGCAAAGCAGGCTCGCTGAGCTGCTGTCACGTGAACAGAGGCCCTTTAATAGGTAAGCAAAAGGCGCTGAACTGATCAAATGCTATATGAATCAGTGCCCTATGGTATATTATGTTCCTTACAAATACATATTTATATGTTACTTTTGTTGTAAGTAATCCCTTAACATTAACAACGTTCTTCCACAACGTCCGACCAAGAATATGAAACCAGTCTGCTGTATGCCACTGGTCCATTATCCTATTATGGCATACACTTGTTGTGACAAAGTAAGAACTACCGCAAGTTAATTTGTCCTCCTGAATAATGTTTGGATCTCATTCTTACGGCAAACACAAGCACAAACACGTGACGGCAGGAGATTGGGAAAAGGGGAGGGGGATGGAGGAAAGAAGGGTAACGGATGGAGGGAGGAAGGGAAGAGGATGATGAAAGGAAGGGTGCCAGAGGGGATGCGGATAGAGAGCCAGCGCTGGTGATAGAGAGGGAGGGAAAGAGGGACAGGGCGAGAGAAGAGACATCCTCACATTTTGAACACACGCTCTGCAGTTGATAAAAAAAGCCTTCTCATGACCCCTTACAGCAACATCGACACCTGACACTACACTCTGTGGGAAGCACCGACCTGCCACCTAGGGGTGTAACTTGGCACTACTCAGGGGGCAGAGACACTTTGCTACCTGACCAGACCCCCAGGGTGAAGCATCACAATAAGCTACACAGGTCCTGTTCCTTATGTAGAGCAGGAAGATGAGCTGAGTCTTCCCGCTGGGCATGCAGTGACCTGTGTCTACTGTGTACACCTGGCTGCATCATACTCATGAATGTAACAGGCTAGCCTATAAATGGAGGTGCTAGATATGTGACATGTACTGCGAAAAGGGACCTTTGTGCAGGGTGCACTAAGGTCCTTTCCACAGATCGTCTCACATATTATCTAACTACAACAGATGTGAAGCTATGTACATGAGCAATATGCCTACCTGCTGTATCCTTGTCCCAAATGGAAACCCACATGAAAATCCATAAATAAAACTAATATTCTAGTCTTTAATATCAATATCAAGCCCCTTCCCACAGTCTTGGGTCTCATAGTACAGGGAGACTGAATGCGATAAAGCTGGTCCCACTTCATGCACACCAGCAGTCCATTATCCCATTACGCCCATCACATGTCATGATTTTGTTAAAACCAACACATGTGTTTTGGCATGTAATAGCTAGCGACGTGGAACACCAAAACAGAAAAAAAGGGGACTGCACATTTGGCTGAAACTGTACCCTGATCATGACTAACAGGGGTGAAGACGGGGGATGGACTTTCATGGATCTTTTTTTTTTTTTAGCAAGAATGATTTTGATACACACATTTTTAATACAATGTTAAGTGTGGCCTAATTCTGTTAATTTCTTAGTAATGCACTCAGGTGTGTTTTACAATGATCCGTGTGTGCAACTAATGATCCGTGTCAGCCACAGTGGGCCATTGACACCTAAAATAACCAGGACTATACTGTGTTCCTAACAAGGCAACCATATTATGTAACCGGACGCACGTAATAATGTAAATGTACAGCAGAAGGGATTGATCTATCTACTTGTTGTATAGAACAGTCTTTTAAATTACCCTGGTACCTAATAATGGACTGAACAATTCATATATTTTATTAGATCCAGAGCCTAATGCCACAACATATATCGACTCTAAAATGTTCTGAAGGGGGAGTTGCAATAGCATAATTATAACATGGAAATAAATGTTATAATGAGGTCTCAGGTCATGGAGTTTAGTATAGCAACCCTTGCAGAAGCTGACACACAAACACTATCCCTGGGCCTCTTTCCCGACAACCTAGGTTATGATGTCTTTTTTTTGTGTCTGCTACAGATGATCAGGTTACCTGCTTTTTTGGTAATTTCCTCTTGTTATTTTGTTTCTTTTATATACCGGCACTGATTTTACTCATTCATTGTTTATCAAGTCAACAATGCTGCCTACAGAGTACAGTGGGCATAATGTTCACACAGGGTCTGTTTCAGCCTGAAACATGTTTACCATCCATTGATGTTGGCATCTGGCACTGTCCACTCTCTGTATTTAACCAAAAGCACTGCTGTACCTCTCGCAGCTGTGCTGACATGGATGCCTATTTCGCATCATGAAATTGATTATATCATTGTTTGAGAGTAGAACTAGCAGACATATAAGTGTATGATCTTGGATAGTATATACATACATGAAATTGTATACATGAATTCATGATCGGATCACTAACCAAAGAGAAACATTAAGTCTTCATGGATAATCGTTTTCCTTCCCAACACCATCTACAAACAACCTTGTGGCTGTGTCTCACGACCTTGGGCCAATGTTTTTGTCTCTGACTGGGTGCCAGCTCTGACCGGGTGCCAGCTCTGACCGGGTGCCAGCTCTGACCGGCCTGAATAAAAACGGGTTATTTAGGTCAGATGATGATAAAAATGGACAACTAATGACTAGTTTAGAGCGTTATAACATCCATTAACCTGTTCAGACAAATTCTATCTACATCTGCCCTAAATAACCCGATTTTATTCAGGCCGGTCAGAGCTGGCACCCGGTCAGAGCTGGCACCCGGTCAGAGACAAAAACATTGGCCCAAGGTCGTGAGACACAGCCTTGTACAATATGCAGATTTTGACCCTATGCTCATTCAGCCCTACATCCACTGCCTGCCCCTCTGTACACCCACGCTGTGTGTTAGTAATTGTGTCTAGCCTCACTCTGGTCACCAACAGGAAGTACAGCAGCTGCTGCCCCCTGGTGGCTTCCTGTGCTTCACTTGTTGCTGCTGGTTCTTCATGTCACATGTTGTGGGATGAAGCAGCTTAAGGGTACATTGTCCCATCCGACCATCTATCATAGAGGGTCTATAAATGTCTTAGGAAGTCTGCCTCCTACAAATAGACCAGGGTCCTGTCAGGATCGCAGCCATATATTGAAGTACAGGTATCCTTCCCCAGATCATCTCCGACATTGTGGTGTGGACTGTTTGGAATATTACAGTAAGAATTCCAACACATAGGAATGTATGGACTCATAAGACAGGTCATATTTGTCTGTCCTCCTCTATTCTCTGACAATCCATCATAGAGAGTCTGCAGGTGTTTTAGCAAGTCCCCTTCCTACAAATATGGCCAGGGTCTTTTCAGGATCCCAGTTTTGTATGGAAGTACAGGTATAAATCCTAGCTGTCTGGTTGGTTCCGTACTGTAATTCTGTATCCGTACCCATTGTTGTAGAGTGGACAGTTTGGCCTATAGCAGTCAGCATTCCAAACAAGATGAACATAATTTATTATACAATATAGGGGCTCAGAGACTATTAAGGTAAACTGCATGAGTAGTACTTCTTTATCTTTCCTCATCCCTGCTCCTCATTTGACGATACAGCATATGAAATATTATGATACATGCCTATGCATGGATTAGTACATAAGCCAAGAGGATTAAATCTGTCCTAGTCATAGCCCCGCATCCCTTCATTGAACAGCATATCCTGATATTGGTCAAATTTGTGATGCAACAGGGGAAAACTTACCATTACGGGGATTTAGTGTCATAAACAGCCACTAGGTGGCCACCACCCATGCAGCAATATGACATTCCCCTTCTGACTTATCATGGGACTTTTAGCCACTTCTCCTTTCCCGAATCTGACAATCCTACCCCCAAAATAATCATAAAGAGCCTTTCTTCACAACAAATATGAACCTGTCCCTGTGCTAAGTGCTGACAGGACTAGCGGTGCTGAGTGGGAACTCAGAATCTTCTCCATAATACTACATCAGAATCTTTAATAAAGCTGTTGATCCAGTCATAATGATCATTTTGAGATTATGATTGTCAAAATCAGACAGGGGGAAGTTACCATAAGGTCTTAGGATTACGGTCACTAGCGTAACAATATGTTGGTGCACTGGTGGCGACCAACTGGCTGTTTATGACACTAAATCCCCGTGGTGGTACTTTTCCCCTGATGTGTCACATGTTTTCATGCCATGTGTAATTTGTATCCAAGTTGGCAGAACAGGGAGAAGGGCGGGATCTAGCAAATTGAGAGGGTGACCTGAATTAAACCAGTAAGGTGCATGCAGACCATTGCTGGTAGTGGTATCAACAAGAGATGGTAAAATACTAATAAGTTTGGCCTTGTACAACGTAATGCACAATGCACTACATGATGTGTGTATGCACTCTGGGATGCGGTTGTCAGGCTTTAGTTTCCGTCCAACATAGCTGCATTATTTAGATATGCACATTGTGAAAAAGTTAAATGTTGTCGTCAAGCAGCTAATACTCACTTCTTATCCCTGATGGCCGGACAAAAAATACCAAGTCAAGCTGAAATAAAATTGGTAACTGGAAATTCCGACATCCATGCCCTTTTTATTGGCTGCCATGTGATCATTAACATATGGGAAAGTATTTAATGTTTGACAGAGCTTCTATTGAGAATGGTTGTAGGTTGTATTTGTATAGAGTACAGACTTCATCAATAATACCCCAATTTTAACAAGATATAGTATTATGAAATACGATATGATTTCAACCATTGTACTTGTAGTTAATGATGCTCATGTACTAACGTAGTCATCTGTGATATCTTTTTCAGAGAAATAACTTCCAAGATTGATCTATCAGTAGATCGACTATTCATGATGATGATTCATTTTTAAACATTTGGTAATGATCACCCCCATTCGTTGTTTGTCCTTATGTTCAGATCTGCTCTCTCTATTTCAACCGGTCTACAATATGGCCTGACCTGTTTAACACTGCTCTGTGTGCGCAGTGTAATGGAAATAAAACAATATCAATTATACTCAGTCAACTCCTTGACTCCGTGTCACGGGCACTCAGCAATTTGTAACCCATGCACCAGACTGCTCAAGGAAAATAGGGTTTACACTGAACTGGCACCATTTAACTTTGTTGGTATCACAGTTTTGTCAGTGATACAGTGGAACTCTAGGGAGTAACGCACCTATAGTCAGCTGCCATATTAATACAGGCTGTCAGTCTGTCTTTATCTATTAATTCAATTACTAACGGTGCTCTCGACTTCCACCCATGATCGTTAATCATCAGGTGTTATTTGATCAACCCTAGGTTGACCACTGCCTACAGAGTAATATAACTCTGTAAGCCATATTAATTATAACAAAGTCTTGACACATACATCAGGAACTACCCTCTTCCCCTATATCAGGCAGAAAACCAACTGCCCCTGCCAAAGACTGCCTCAGGATGATATCTGCTGGTACGCCACATTAAACTCTAATTTTACACTGTAATCCTTTTGATTAATTGTCAGAGGTGAAAAGGTAGCCCCTTTTTTAAGTGTCATCTTCCTGGAAGCAGTGCGGAAATAATTAATACCACTTTGCTCTTTTTTCTGTGTTCATACAAGGAGGCACCAGGGCTGATGCTACTGCATCCATCGGACATAAGGGGGACAGGTTTTACTGTGGAAGGTTCATCTACTACAAGAACACTGTCTCTGTGAAAATACACTCCCTGAGGTTATACAAGATTCATCCTCACCCTGAAGTAATTGATGACATCTACTTCCTGTGAGGGATGATTTCCCACAATTCCCTGATGTCACATCCGTCCCCCAGAGGGCAGGTAGTCACACCTGTGGGGCACTCCAATTGGTCCTTAGAGACCATGTGATGAATCTTCTTTGATGTTGAGAGGCAGCATTAAATCTGCCACCAATGGAGAAGCAGATCAGGCTCTGATTATGGGATTTTCCGTCTGCAATCTACTCTTTACTCCTTCCCTGATTCCTTCATCCTGTATTCACCCCAGTCTACTGCTGCTATATGTTGTCTGAGGCAACCAGTGTACATGTTTTTCTAGTGTCTAGGACAATTCACAATATGAAACATTAAGGAGATATGCCTCAAACATCAATGATTTACTCTGACTATATATTGGTATACCATATTAACATCATTCCCTTTCACTCTCCTTGCGCTTTCTCTTCCTGCCTTGAACCGTTCTCTTTCCTACCCTGCATCCACAGCTGTTGTCTCACTCCTTCCAGTAATTGCAATGTTTGTTTGTGATTTGATATCACAAGTAATGACTGAGCATCTTAAATAAATGCAATAACAATTAATCAAAGAACATTCAAATGTCACAAGCTCCTGGTTTCCTTCCACAATTGTTGCTTCCTAGATTTAGTGTTTATAGATCGGATTTGGTTTCTTTCAATGTTTTGCAACATCTAATTGCATATCAGTATTATCTTCAATAAACTTGGGGAGAAGTCCATTCAGAATTGGTCATATACCACTATGAGATCAGTCAAATCTTAGATTCACATGAGTGCCCTTTGTTAGGCTACAGATGATCAGGTTACCTGTACAACTGTAGGGATCACCTGGAAATAAAATCAGGGACAGGAAAGGTTGGCATACCTGCAACTCACTGACATACCCACGGTATTCTAGTGATTATACAGATAACCTTTGAATAATACAAATACAAATACAGAAGTGGTCATAGGTATTTTCAGTATACAACATAACTGTTGTAGCTTGCAGTGTGTATGCATGTATTGGGAGATTATGCCCGGTGTGACCTTGCGATCTTGTGTTGATAAGTGCTAGGTGTCTGGCTATTCCATTATGACCTGGTATCTGATATCATTTACAACTACACAGCCAGTGTCACCTACCTCTCCTTTTATCCTACCAACTTTAACATGTATATATATATATATATATATATATATATATATATATATGATCCTCTCTTCTACATCGGAAGTTCAGTCATGGCATAGAGTTCTGTAAAAAGATCAGACGATGCCTCACTCACCATCATGGTGGCTGTTCTTTTGCTCCATGGTGCTCTTACTTCCTGACCTCACTCACACAGCCATTACACCATCAGCAAGCATGACATGATTCATGGGGAACTGACATGGCATCTGACCATCAGGGGAATCGAGGGCTGATAATGCAGCAGCAGCGAGCAGGGAGCAACAGGCAAAGATGGCAATCTACATGGACATGCAGTCTAATCCATTCACAGTGTGGTTTTGTTGTTCTCTTGTCACTCATGATTGTTTTAGCATGATGCCCCAACCAAGGCAAAACACACCATGGAGGATCAATATCAAAGTGCTTCCCAGGATTGCATACAAATATTGACTAATTACTTTAAGAATACCCTTAAAGCTTTGAGGGCAGGATATAGTATTTGAACCAATAAGGTGTATTTAGACATTTAGGGAAATCTGAATAGGCCAAATTTTACATTAGGCCCTCATAGCAAACCTAACTTTAGGTATAGTCTTATGGGTCATAACCACATTGTGGCCCAGACAGTGAGGAATCATGGTTTGTCAGTACTAAGTGACATGTGTGACATAAGTAGGATATCAGACTGAAGGACAGAAAGGGCCCTTAGGACAGGATTCAATACTGGGTCCAAATAAAGCATCCATAACCCCCCCTCAAGACGGGACCTACCATACATTATGATAATGAGAAGTCTGGTGGCTGCTGCATCTTAATTTGTGAGTGTGTGAGTAGACACAGTTTCATAATACAGAGGAGGAACAGAAAAGGAGAGTGTCTAGGGTAAGGTTACATCTCCTCCCAGCTGTAATTATCTCCTGTGTGTGATGTGACTCACTGATGAGGACCTCCTCTAGCAGTGAAGATCTCCTTGCACAGAAGATAGCCAACACATGGTGGGGTAAATAAAGAAAGACTTATTACAATGTAACAGCATGAAGTCAGAATTATCAGCAGCATATTACCAATGTAAGTAGATGAAAGCGTCAGCAGGATCTGATATGAAGTTATTACTTCATTATGGCTATGTTCAGTGTTATCTATATTGCATGGTCGCACGGTGAGAAAAAGATGGCCAAACACTTAATGAGTGTTATTAGAGACAATAGGGAATAGAAAAAGAATTAGGGGATTCCAAAAAACGAGTCAAAGAGGATTAATGTAGATGTAATGTAATCACACACAATAACTTAAGATAGAAATCTGCCAAAGACTGTTAGGGTAGGTGAGTGGGACAGACATAGGAGTGAGGTATAGAGAATGGTAGAAAGGGAGCAGAAGGGGAGGGAGCCAGGGAAATGGAGAAAGAGGTCGGAGAATAGATTGAGTTATTTATTTCATCAATCAGCAGAAAGATAACAAAACAATCTTCCTCCCTCTAGCAGTTTTCAGAAACCTACAGTCTGTGAATCTCTGAGAACACACATCATTGTCACACCTGACAATACCAGAGGCATTGCACAGTATCCAACCCAATGCCCTAATGTAAGCCCTGACTTACTGCTCCTGGGACCTAACAGTATCACTGACACCCGACACCACACCCTGCAGAAGGCACCGACCTGCCACCTAGTGGTGTAACCCAGTACTACTCAGGGGGCAGAGACACTTTGATACCTGACTACACCCCCCTAGGCTGAACAGCACACTGTCCTATACATGCCCTAATCCTTTATCCGGTTATCTCTTCACAAGTAAAGGACTTTTGAGGATGTGGTGATAGTATGAGGGCACTGTGCTACATACATGCTGGTAGTTGAGCCAGACCCAACAGGCTATGTTAATTTGGCTATTTGCTAAGTGTGAGACCTTGAGACATTGTTTGTATTACTCTGCTGAACAGAGTTACAGTTAACAGATACAGCTTCCACCTGATGAACACACATTAATGCCAACAATAGAAACATGCCCAAAGACCAGCTGAGAGCCCAACAGAGTTTCTCACAAAGCATCGCTGGATATCATTGGTTTTGCCATCTGGCACTGTATGTCCTCTGTATTTAACCAAAAGTACTGCTGTACCTCTCACAGTTGTGCTGACATTGATGCCTATTGTGCATCATTGTACAGATTATAGTATTGTTTTAGGGCATAAATGCATATGATCTTAGGTGGTATTGATTTTATTCTTCATTTCATGGTGATCACTTTTACAAAACGGATTTAATTTCAAAGTTGGAAAATATTATTAGATGTATTATCTTGATGTCAATGCCTGTGAAATAACTGAGGGGGAAACATTAAGTCTTCATAGATTAATGTTGTCCTTCCCAGCACCCTCACCAAACAAACTAGTTCAATATGAAAATTTGACCTTGTTCTCATTTTGCCCTGCATCCACTGCCTGCCCCTCTGTACACCCACACTGTGTGTTAGTAATTGTGTCTAGCCTCACTCTGGTCACCGACAGGAAGTACAGCACCTGCTGCCCCCTGGTAGCTTCCTGTCCCTCACTTCCTGTTGCTGGTTTTTCTCCTCACATGTTGTGGGGTGAGCCAGCGCAAGGGTACATTGTCACATCCGACCATCTATCATAGAGGGTCTATAAATGTCTTAGGAAGTCTGCCTCCTACAAATAGGCTAGGGTCCTGTCAGGATCACAGCCATATATTGAAGTACAAGTATCCTGACCCAGATCATCTACAACAGTGTAGTTGACTGTTCGGAATATAGCAGGAAGAATTCCAACACATAGGAATTTATGGACTCATATGACAGGTCATATTTGTCTGTCCTCCTCTCTTCTCTTCAATCAACACTACCACTGATGGGACCTTATGGTACATGCATACAGAATAATCATATTATTGGATTTGAACTGGAAATTCAGACAACCATGACCTTCACTATGACTGCCATGAGAACCTAGCAATAAGCCTATGGTGCTCTAATACTCATTAAATTGTTTATCTTGTTGCAGTCTGACATGTTGTGTGTTCTACTAATGTAGTCTTCTTTTAGTTTTATTTAGAGAAGTAACTTCCAATTGAGTTGATATAGATCAGAAGATTAACTGCACTGGTATTTCTTTTTTTTAAATTTAGACAATGATCAGTCCCATTCATTGTTTCCCATCTAACACCTGCTCTCTTTATTTCAGTTTGTCTATAGACTATAATATGGATCCTGACCTGTTTAACACAGATCTGTGTGCTCAGTGTAATGGAAATTAAACAATATCCGTTCTACTCAGTCAACTTGACGACTCCATGGCATGGCACTCAGTGGTTTGTGACCCATGCACCAGGCTCTGCTGATAGAAAATAAGGTTTGTATTCAACTGACACCATTTTACTCTATCAGTTTTATAATGTGTTGAATCATATGAATCAATATTTGAACGGTATTCTGTAATGCCTCACACAATTAGATGTTGATAATGTGAAATTTCACTTTAACTTTTTCAAAGATACCCATCAGGTAGATATAGATATGCAAGTGTTGTTTGATATAGCCTAGGTTGACAACTGCCTATAATGTAGCATAGCCCTATGTGGTAATGAGATTTAACAATTGTAATATGACCTTGGCACCTACATCAGTACATAGCCACTCTCCCCTTACATCAGGCACAGAACCACCTGCCCCAACAGAAGACTACCCCAGTATGATATATGCTGTTATGCCACATTTAACTCCAATTTTACACTGTAATCTTTTTAACTTATTGTTCAAGGTGAAAACCCCAGGCCCTTTTCCAGTTATATCCCCCTGGAAGCACAGCGGAAATAATCAATACCACTTTGCTCTTTTTTCTATATTCATACCAAGAGGAACTAGGCCTGTTCACAGCTGCTGAAACATGTGCAGCGATACTGTTTACAAGATAATTGATAAAGACACATTCGCCCGGCTGAGACAGGGTACATTGTAACTGACTACCGCTAGATGCATAGTCTCAGACACAGATATCAAAGCTATAGTTCTGATCTACAACAACAGGTGGAAATATCAGGAGTCGTTATCTTCGTAAGCTACCCACTTTTTGGATTTGGGTCTAGGTCTGTTTCGTTATAGTGCTCTATGGCTCAGTACTTCAGCATATCCAAGGATTCTTATGTTTTGCTACATGTAGTTAACATAATTATATAACATGTGATGCTCAATGTAAACCCATGCATGATCGGAAATAGTGATTGAAACCAATCAGTACAAATGTTAACATACATTATTACACACATAACAATAAATACCAACAAGTAGCCACTGTGCCATGAATTCATGAAGCTCTACTGCTGGATCACTTTGGGTAAGTGCTACTACATCCATTGGATATAAGTTGGATAGGTATTACTGTGGAGTAACCATCCAATATAATCTTGAATACCATATCTGGTAAAGATGTGAAAATACACTGCTTGAGGTCATACAAGATTCATCCTGACCCTGAAGTAATTGATGACCTCTACTTCCTGTGAGGGATGATTTCCCACAATTCCCTGATGTCACTTCCATCCCCCAGAGGGCAGGTAGTCACACCCGTGGGGCACTCTGATTGGTCTTTGGAGACCATGTGATGAATCTTCTTTCATGTCGAGAAGCAGCATAAACTCTGCCGCCTTTAGAAGGAGCAGAGCAGGCTCTGATTATGGGATTTTCCTTCTGCCATCTCACTGACATACAAAGGGGCATTCTAGTGATTGTGCAGACAACAAATAGAAGTAGTTTATTTTATGTTACTTCATGGTGTGCATTAAACTATACAATTGACAGTCAGTCAGACATTACAAATGTATCAGAACATAAGAATTTACGACTATCAAAGCAGTAAATTGTTTTTGAAAAACACATATCTGGCTTGTTACATAACTTACTTAGTAATGACCTTAAATTTTGGTTTGAATCATTATAATTTGTCAAAGACAGGAAATCCGAAAACTGAATTGGTTGTAGGTATTGGCAGTATATTAAAGCTACAAGTGTGTAGCTATACTGCTTTGACCTTGTGTCAGGTATCCTAATATGTCTAGTCATTTTGCTGTGAACTTTTAATGAGACGGGCTAGGTGTCTGGCTATTGTAGGTGAGCATCAACTATGGTTGATGCCATGGCTGGGTGAGCTTAGACTATAGTCATCTTAACTCTATGGGATTCAGTAAACCCTCGCCCTTAGGAAAAAAAATCCTGCTAAATTTCTCATCCTCACAGCTACCCATAACAACTTTTTGGTCATCCTCAAAGGGTTAATACTCATGGTCCTCTCTTGTACATCTGAAGCTCAGTCATGGCACAGAGCTCTGTAAAAAGATCAGACGATGCCTCTCTACAATCATGGTAACTGTCCTTTAGCTGCATGGTGCTCTCACATCCTGACCTCACTCACACAGTCATTATACCACCTGTGAGCATGACATGATGGATGGAGAGCTGACATGGCATCTGACCATCAGGGGAACTGGGGGCAGATAATGCTGCAGCAGGGGGCAGGGTGCAACAAGCAAAGATGGCAAAACACATGGACATGCAGTCTGATGCATTGGAGTGGGCTATTACAGTTTTCTTATCACTCAGTTCTCATGATTGTCTTATCATGATCCCCATGCAAAGCATAGCTCAGTCTGGCTGTACATGTGTAGACTACTATTAGTCTGATGGGGAGCATTAGTCTTAGCCCTGTTACCTATGACAAAGCAGCCAGGAAATTTTATAAGGACAGCAACGTTATTTAACTGTCTGCAAACTCCGAAACCAAGTCCTTAAACCAGCTTGTATTTAATTGTCATTAATGAATAATTAACATCATCTTATCTGGTTTTCTGTGAGATATCATATTGACAAGAATTAAACTATGAATCTCAAATATAAAAACATTTAAAAAATGGACACTGTGCAGTTTGTCCATACATCTAAGCAGCAGGATGAATGAACTAATGACTGCAAAACTACTCGCTCTGTCAATTTGGTTGTCTCAAAGTTGATGTGTTCCAATAGTCCTCAGAGTGATATTAAATAGAGACAAAATGCTCGGGGAGATGAATGGGATGAAAGAGGATCTAATGAGATAATGCACCGGGAAACAAGCACACTATAGACACCCATCAGTACTCATGAATATTAAGCACCAGGGCCTGGTGGAAGATTAGTCTATTTTACCAGGCTCTAGGAATGAAAGACACCAGTTTAAGCGTCATAGACTGTTTTTCTCTTGCAGGGCCAGGGAATAGTATTCTACAGTAAACTGTTCAATGTTCTTACATACTGTGCTTTAAAGTCCTGTGCAAGGTTCTAAATCATTGCCCACAGTAAGATACATACATGTACTTGGATGCTAGATTATGTAGGGAAGCATGTACATGCACAGTAATTGGTACCAGTGAATGATCCTGGATGTTTTTGGCTTTACCTCATATCACACTTTTTGTATGTTCTTTACAACTTGGCAGTGATCCCTATGTTACACTATCATCAACATGAATATGAGAGGACCCCATGACAATGTGATGAAGAACCTAGAACAAGACATGCTTCATGAAAGACAGGTTCCTCCGTGTTCCTGGGAATACACATTAATAAAGGCTACTGATACAGACCACAAGTCATCAATGTATACAGGTGACTTGTAGATCTTATTGATCTAGTATAGCCACTCTAAGACTAGCTTTTGATAAAACTCTTGTTCCTCATGTATAGACATATACACAGGCAAAGATGAGTGTGTACACTCTGTCCACATCTTTTGAATATTGTTCTCCAATTCTGCCCAACGTCCTCAATTTCTGAAGTCAATAACCATGTCTAAGAGGTTTTTTTTCATTCATATTAGACACACAAAGAGCAATATGTATCCTTAGACTTATTGAATTATGATGCTCAGACAGGATATAGACTTCTGGGTCATATCCATATTGTGGCCCATACAGCAAAAGATGAGGGTGAGTACTAAGTGAAGTAAGAAACTGCTGATCTCAGGCTGAAGTACAGAAAGGGCCTGCAAACAGAATCCAGTGCTGGGTCCCAATGAGGCGTCAATAACCCTCTCCAAGACAGGACCTACGGTGCAATATGATAATGAGAAGTCGGGTGGCTGCTGCATCTTAATTTGTGAGTGTGTGCGTAGACACAGTTTCATATTACAGAGGAGGGAGGGTAAAGGAGGGTGTCTAGGGTAAGGTCACATCTCCCCCCAGGAGTAATTATCTCCTGTGTGTGATGTGACTCACTGATGAGGACCTCCTGCAGCTGTGTAGGTCTCCTTACAGAGAAAGAATGACAACTTGTGGTTCGGTTAGTATCGATATAAATGCTTATCTAAATGTAACAGCATAGAGGCATAACTAGCAGCAGCATGTTACCAATGTAAGTAGATGAAAGCAGAATTTCCATACCAATTATACTTTATAACTCCATAACTTTATAATCGTTTTTTTAAATATAAATACCAGTACATTGGGTTCAAATACTAACTAAGCATCTAGATGATAACTAACCAAAATCAATTGAAGCATATAAACTGAGAAATAGGTCCACTGGCTAGCTGGAGGTCTTCATTTGAATTAAACCCATGTAGAATTTACCTCTCCCATGCTATGGATCCCCTTTATGTAGGTCTGCCTAATCTCCTGGTGTCTTGCAGTCTTTTACTTCAGGCAAGCACTACATTTTAATCATACACTTGGCAGTCAAAGAGCAGGATCTGGTCTTGCTTAGTATACAGTGCAAATAGTGTTAGTATATACACTACTAGTACTTAACACTATTTCACATGATTTACAGTAACCAATTCCCTGTGCCTGACATCCTATCTCTTTGTGTGGGCCTTGTCTTTGGTACACCACAAATCTGTGGATTCCCATACAAAGATATACATGTTTATACAAGTTTCTCCCTTATGTTATTTACTAACCACTAATCTGAAGATACAAATCCCCATGGTCTATTCTTATCGATTAACCTCAATCTGAATCCCCCTATCCCCTATTGACAGCTTCTCCTTCACTGTGCTCATCTCGCACATTCTGCTCAGTATTTCTCTTTTTTCCTGTGGCAGTTAGCACCAGGCAGTATGTGGTGTATTAGTTAGATCTGCGGCTAGGCATGGCCCAAGGCCGTGATCCCATTTCATGCCATGACAGGATCATTTGCCACTATGTGGGTTCTTCTCTGAGTGTTTTTTACATCATGTAATGCTATTGCTATCTATAGGCTCCCTGCCATGAGGGGACTGCTTCCCCACAAGATTTACACAATAGGGGCACAGGGGCCTCCCTTAACTGTCAGCATTTGTAGACAACATTTCAGGACCGATTTGAAGCAACTATTTTGTTAATTATTCAGGATGGTATGTGTCTTAAAGTAGCCAATATGCTGGTTGTGGCATGAGTATCTACCACAAGGAACCTTATTAGGTTGTGGCAGAAGGATGCAGGGAGCCTTTGCCAAATCTTGATCACTAGGCAGGCACTACAGGACATACATCTACCGAGACCTCTTGACCTTAAGAATGTTCCTTATGATGGGATGATCCCCCTTTCTGTCTCTGCAGCTGAAATATTGTATTTTTCATGCTACTTAGATATTTTGCCGGCTGCCAATTATTATAGGGAATAAAACCGAGAGATTTTTTTTCTTTGTGGAATGATATTTGTAGTGCTCATGGTGTACACAGAGTCATGCAGTCTCAAACAGTAATAAATGGATCAACAAGGGAAAAGGGACCTCCGTGCGGGATTTTTAGTACCAACTTTGGCCACCAGGGGACCCTATATAGCCAAAAAAGACCAAAATATAGTAAAAACTTACCTATACTATTTTTTTATGTAGAATATGATTGGCCACAATATAAGATTCCATCTTTGGTGAAAACATTCCATATTTGGAAGGGAAAAGAACGTTTTTGGCCCTGAATTGTTTGTTTTGCACATGTTGGTTGCCATGGAAACATGGTTTTCATTCTAAATTGAAAAATTGAAAAATTTGATTGATAGGAGGCTCCACAACGATTTCTATGCTTTAAACAAAATGTAAATACCGTTTTTAGATCAAAAGCTGTAACCAAATGTTTGAAAAAGTTTGGATATTTGGTAATAAGCATAATTATGCTAATTAGATAGGAACATCTCAAGAGATTAAACAAAGTAAGATAGAGCTTATTAGCATTTAAGATTGGACAGTGGCCACACATATTCAGACAGCCAGTACTCAAAAACTAGAAATGGTACCTGATAATAAAAGATATCACTGGAAAGCTGATGACATCAATTTTATTATTGAGTTTTTATCTTGGAGGACCCTTTTCCCTCGACTGTTGCTCTACATAAATTAAAGCTTTCATAATCAATGCAGGCCTCCTCCCATCCAACAAGCCCATCCCGGGTATCACACTTAATTTCTGAGTAGTATATGAAATAATGTTTGAATAAACAGAAGAGGATAACAGGGCAGATGGCAGTATCACAGAAACTTGATAAGTTACCTATAGAACTGGCCAGTATTTAAGTTAATGCTCTTCCTTGCCTTAGGCAACTAGTATAGTATAGTCTCTGTAGGTAGGGTGGTAGGGAGATATGTACAAGATCTGTCATTCATATGTCCTACTTTGTGATTCATCAAAGGAGGCCTTCTTAGCTGCTGATGTTTGAGCAGGGGAATTTTAATCTAGAGTGCTCCACTATCTCATTAGTGCCTACTGAACAACAAACATTCTGTTTTCCTATTATGTTCATCACATGCCATGATTAAGTGGTGAGTGGGGGTGATGTAGGAAAGGGGTATGGAGATTGGTAGAAAGAGAGCAGAAAGGAAGGAAAAGAGGGAAAGAGAGAAAGAGGTTGGACAAAGGATTGAGTAGTTTATTATAATATCTGTCAGCAGAAGAATGACAAAACAATGAACCAATTTCCTTCTATCAGTTTTCAGACAGTCTGTGAATCTCTGAGAACACACATCCTTCTCACAGACCCTCTCCCCTGATAAATACCCAAGGCCTTGCACAGTATCCAGCCCAAAGCCCTGATGTAATCCCCGACTTGCTGCTCCTGGGTCCTAACAGTATCACTGACACCCGACACCACACCCTGCAGGAGGTACCGACCTGCCACCTAGTGGTGTAACCCAGTACTACTCAGGGGGCAGAGACACTTTGATACCTGACTACACCCCCTAGGCTGAGCAGCACAATAAGAGCTCCACAGTGACAGGGCCTGATCCTTATGTACACCAGGAAGACTTGCTGATGAGTCTACCTCATGGCCCTGCATGTGTACCATGTACCATGTCTAGCCTACACTGACACCTAGCAGGCTGATCTAGTACTAATCTGAGCATTGAGAAGCTCAATGGAACTTTACGGTCCAAAGTCAGTATCCACTGTCCCTTGTGCAACTTCTACATTGTTACTCAATTCCACTTCACATTGGCTCCATATTGTGTCAATCTGCAGGTATTTCGTTAGTTAACAATGATACATCACATTATAATTATACCGTGAAATCCCGTGTATAACCTGCAAACCAAACCAAAATCAAAATGAAGAACTAATATTCGCAAATGACTAATTCAATTATTTATACGTTTGCGGTTTTAATTCAAGCTTTGAATTAGAGTCAACAGAAATATGCCATATAGCTTAGTAATCGTCTGACAGATGTTGTTCTGTGATAAATAAAATAGGTGTACAAATGCAGCTCTGAAACCTTCTTAGAGTAACTTTACTCATGGGATAGACATATTTCAGCCATGTGACGCATTCGATGAGCTTCATAATAGGCAGTTGGGTGTGGGTGAATAGTTATTTTCATTGAGGATTATACAATTAATCCCTAATTTCCAAACAAAATATGGTTAGGTTTGTCATGTTGACTAAGTGGATTGATCATATTAACTAACTCTGACTAAAAGACTAAGGTCGGTTGCTCAGTATTGACCTGGGCTGGTCGTATAGGGAGCCAAGAAATAATTAAGTCAGTACTGACTAAAGGTTTTAGCATAAAGAATGTCAGTGCACATGCAAGCCACGAAAGTTATCAATAAGGCCAATACGAAATACTGCACCTAGCCTTTAACATTTAAGATAGTCTCTTTCAAATACCCCCTTCCCAGTGAAACTGTTATGAAGCCGGTCCCTGTACACGCCACTGGTCCATTATCCAATTACGCCCATCACGTGTCGTGATTTAGTTAGAACCGGTGCATGTTTATCTTCTTATTTTTGCTACTACAATGACATTGTGTTTATAGTGAGGAGCATGGGACACCAGACAAAACACACAGTGGCTGCAAATTGGCCTGCACCTCTGTCCTGATCAGGACTGGCAGTCTGAGTGAAGGGGGCTGACCCAGTGGGCACAAAACTCTGATCAACGGTGAATCAACGCTGAATTAACATTGAATCAACTTTGACAAAATGCTCATGGTTATATCAATCGCTCGTGATCTCCTTAAGGTGGGTCGCGGCCATTGCAGAATAGACTACTGCGCATCCTTCTGCGCATATGGCTTAAATATGGCAGAATAATGCCATTTTTGGTAGGCATATGGCCAGAGTCATATTCTATACTCAAATCTTTCTTTGGATGAATTTGAGCAAAATTGAGCATTTTAGAGCACTTTATATTTTGATATCACAATTTTAGGTATTTTGGGCATTTTCTATGATTTTTCAGGAGCTTTCATTTATGAAGTAATGAATGGTATTTGAAAGATCATAAAAGTGAATAAATTGCTTGACTATATCCAAACCTACATAACAAGATAGTTTTATATGCAGATTGTTGGGAATTTACCCATAATGCAATGCTTCAAAGATTTGATTAAGTCTGTTTTTCCATTACTTTTTTATTTCAAATGACCAAAACCCTCAAATTATGCACGGGAGCTCATATCAAAATTACTCTTATTCATCGGCACATAATCTAAGCAATCTAATATTAGGGAAGTTTAAGAAAAATCTGAACATTTTCAGTACTATTTTTCATTGATTATGTGAAGAAATAATGAAAATTTATTCTTTATCTTCTCCGAAAGATGTCATTTTGCCCCAGAATGCAAAGGGATAAAACTCCGAAATTATTTTTAGAATAAAGGTAGATATCCCGGTGCTCATTGTGTGACGTTTCAGAATTCTGCGGTTATTTGTTAATAGAAAAAAGAATCCTAGACATGTTTATATTATTTTCGTTTTTTTAGTGTAGAATTAAAATACTTGTATTTTTCAAAATTCCCTATTTTAAAATGTAGCTCGGAAACCCCTATTTTTCTTTTCATTTTCCGTTTTCAAATGATTTAGGGTACCCACAGAAAAAAAATTGTGAAATTCTGAACACTTTGATTCAATGGGATCGACCCACCTTAATCCCTCCCACTGCTCACATTCATGGTTGCATTTCACAGAGTGAGTAGGCCATTTAGCAACATACTCCCATCACTAGTAAGATACGGCTCTTGTATCGTGAAACAGCAACGTCCCAGATGGGCACCAGAACTTGTTGAACCTTACCTCCGGCCTCCCAAAGACAATCTACTACTTATCTGTATACACCTCTGTGTAATGCTATCTTACTATAAATGCCTATGCTGTTCCCATGTTACATAATATTTGTATTTTCCTAGTATGGTGCTTTGAACAAAGGAGACAAGAGTTACATTGAGGGCTTAGAAATTCAATATCTTCTATCTGTATCTATAGCCATATAATCTAAGTTATTTACTGAGAAAACTCAGTTCTGTACCAATCCACTGTTAACTACAGTGAAATGTGGGATTACTTTAGACAATAAATAACAAGCCCTTATCGTTAACAGATTCCGTTTCCACCTGATGCATTTGCATACATTAGCATACAAAAGAACCAATGCCCAAATACTTAAACTAGGCACAGCCTCTCACAAAGCTCTACCCAAGATAGCATCAGGCTGTCATTTTACTGCTGCACGCTGCCTGCCAACAAGGGCAACGTAGGGTATATTCACCTGTCGTCTGACACATACCTTGAGAAGGGTTAATTTTGTGGCTATTAAAGTATTTTTAGCTCTCATTTGTGAATAATGGTAGAGTCTAGGTGTCATTCTTTCGAGAAAAAAAAGAAAAAAAAAAGAAGTATTAAAGAAATGCGATACTGATTCTGCCATTACTTGCACATGCATCCCCCTTCCTAACACAAAGGGTGTCTAGCCTCTCTCTGGTCACCAACAGGAAGTACAGCAGCTGCTGCCCCCTGGTGGCTTCCTGTGCCTCACTTCCTGCTGCTGGTTCCTCAAGACACATGTTGAGGGGGGTACCAGAGGGTGAGTACCTGCTTCATCCTATAGAGCATCCATAACAGAGGGTACATATCTCGCCATAAATAGATCATGGTCCTCCAGTAATTTGCCTGAGTTTCTATATGAAACAAAAGACCTGAGCTGGTTATTTATTGTTATTTTAAGACCTGTACCCACCACCAAGTCCAAAATCATTGTTAGTGTTGCAGTCAACCGTTTTCCTCAAAACAGTGATGAGGCAAACATGATGTATATACATATGTATAATATAAGGATACCATTCAATGTAAAACCGAGTAGTCCTAGCAGCCTTTTTCTCTCGCACTCCCTAACCTCTATTTATCAATAAAGCATATCACATGTTATATGAAATACTATGATATATACTGCACACGGCAGAAGATAATTATTTTTATCTACCCAGTTCATAACGATGGAACAGTAGACCTATATCCTTATCCCAGAGTACCCCCTACCCCCAACCCACACAAACCCTTCTCCCATCCTCTCTCCCTTATTATACAGTACAGCCTGCTTGTGCTGGTCAAGTTAAAGCCGTGATAAATGTCTTTCCTGGTTTAATTGAGGTGGTGACCTTGCAGGCGGGAGAGGAGCTGGATGCAACTAATTAAGGAATTGACCTCTAATTAACCCGTTAAGGTACCTTAATTTCCACCGTCCTTGATGATGGTGATTTATCAAGACAAGACAGTATCTATACAGAGCTGAAGATGTTGACTCGAAATTACACGTTTTCAATAATAATAATTATTATTATCTTGAACTGACTGGAGGTTTCTTACACCCTTTAAAATCGGTGAAAATGGTATGCTACACAAATGAAATATGAATGATATAAAACTAGAAGTGAGCCGAATATGAATTATGGTAAATCAACAGGTGATCTGTATATTTTCCCTTCTGGTGTACATGGTGTACAGCCTGCAGTGCCATATGCCGGACGTGGTACGATACTTGTATGGAGTAGACATTTCGGTAACTCCCTGGTTATTATCATCATTATGAAATAATCCAAAAGTGTAGTTATTGCACTTTTAGTTACGTTACTACCACTTGCACCAACATTATATCTTGGTTCATAAATTGCCTATGCTGGCAATATATCATTTGATATCCCCCATTCAGCCTTTACCCAGGTGTCCACTTCCACGACCATTTTTTTATATTTTACTCTGTCTTTATGTACTTCAATATAGATACTGGTCGGTTTAATTACAGCCCTGTGTACCTAGTGTGAACAACCTGCTGAGTATGTGTGTGTGTCTTGAATTGGGTAGCTTAGTTGTATGAATCAAGAAGTCATATCAAGGATATACTAAAATGACAACAACAATGACAACTGTGTGGGCTTTTGTAAAATAGAGGTATATTTGCAAATGATCTACTGCTGATTTATAATAGCTACATGCAAATATAGCAGCCAAACGAAATAAGTACCACAACAACCAGCAGCTATGAGAAGATGCCATCTGGTCAGGATCTAAAAATACACTGCCTATGGTTATACAACGTTCATCCCGACCTTAAAGTGGTTGATTGTTTCTCTTCTCTCACCTCTACTTCCTGTGCGGAAAGATTTACCATGATTCTCTAGTCCAGCTTCCTGTCCCCAGAGGGCAGATGTTAACACCAGCATAGACAAGGAGGGTGCTCTGATTGGTCCTCAGGGATTACGTGATGATTCTGCTTTGATGTTGAGAAGCAGCTTACATTATGATGTCATCAGGATGAGTAGATCAGGCTTTGGCTAGAAGAATTGTCTCCTGCCATCTCCTCCTAGGCCATCTCTGATTCTTTCATCCCCCTCCATCTCAATCTACCGTTGCTATATGTGGCCTCAGGAGTCCATATAGTCCTTACAGTGGTAGACATATGTCTGCAATATGAAACAACATTGAGGAGGAAATATAATGCTAAGCATTAAGTCACTCCAAATAATTAACTTGTTTCTCACCACCACACGCATCTTAAAAACTGTCTTTTGGGGATTTAACACAAATTAAATCTTACAATTTTCAGTGCAAAATCTGATTAAACAATGGAGAAATATGGACATAATATTATTTGGTATCAAGTTAAAGCTTCCTCCTTTGCCTTCGAGCATGAGGAACGTTTGACACAAGCTATATATTAAATATGAGCTGCCTTCACCAGGCACCTTTCGAACCTGCTCCTCTAATTATGATGATATTCAACATTATCATGATAAATTATAATCTGAGGAATTTGAATACCTTTGGAGCAGTTTGTAATTTGGGTAGTTTCAGAATTTCATCATCCTGTTCATGTTGCCTTTTATAAGTTCACAGGGCTCGCTAAGCTTTAATGCAGAGCCTGTAAAACATAATGGTGATGTTATACCATTTGGCAACATTTGGGTTCCAACTTCGTCAGTATCGTTTTAATCCATAAGCTTTGTATACTAGATTAACTTCAGAGTTTCAGAGTTGATGGATTACTGATGTACTCAGAGTGATATTAACCTTTGATGCCAGTGTGTTACTTTAAAGTAAAGTTGTCATGAGGCACCAATGCACTGAGGACTTAATTTGCCGGCACTGCATTGTTGCATCACACTGACGTTTCAGGAACACAGGCTCAGCATGGTGCGTGAATACCACCCTGGCAAGTTACTCGCCAGGGCTGTATTCATATACCATGAGGATAAAATGCATAATGCTTAAAGCATTCTGTGGCCCTTGCAGTGTTGATGAACACAGACTATGGGGAGATTAACAAGATAAAGGAGGGTCTAATAAGATAATGCACCAGGGAACAAGGACACTTTAGACACCTATCAGTATTCATGGATATTAAGCACCAGGGTCTCGGGAAAGATTGGCCTCCATCCTCAGAGTTCTGGGCATTACGGGTAGCAGATTAAGTGACATATTATGATGGCTTCTCTCCTAGGGCCAGGGACCATCTTTACGATATGCAAGAAAAAAATGAAGAAAAACAACTGGTAATTTTCATCCCTGAATAATGAAATGTACCAGGACCCTAGATTATCTGAGTTGCCTGTGAAGTGTGTCTATACAATGTGATCGAAAGCAATGAAGCAGGTGATTTTGAATGAAGCCATAATATTATTTTAAACAAACATGATGGTTTTATGCATTTTCATTTTATCATTCAAAAGAACAGATTCTACTCTCAGTTTCAATACAGTTTATAGGTTTGCCTCTGGAGGGTGTTTTTCCCCATTGGTTTTTGTGTCCGTATGTGTCATACGGGGGTCCCGGCAACCCATACGGGCAAAAAGTGTTTTTCCTCATCGGATACAGACATTTTTTACCAAAAAGCAGAATCTCGTATCCTATACGGGATCCCGTATGTGCATACGGAAAAAAAGTGTTTTCCCTCATCGGATACGGGAATTATTTTCAGCATCGTGTCCATATAAGTCTCCTAAATTCCTGAGCTATTGGAGCAGCATAAATTCAAAAAAAGTGCCCCGTATGCAGCATACGGCATACATTTGGAGCAAAATTACATGGTAAGTATGTAAGTTGGCTGGTTAGGTCAATCAGGGCAAAAGATATTGACCCAACAGGCCATCGTAGAAGTGTTACTACCTTGCTAATTCCGGGCTGTGTTGATGCTGCCACTTAGAGGCTAAGTTATGCTGGCCTCAACTCCTCTCATAAATATATAAGGGAATGGAGATCGCAAGCCAATTGTGGGAGGTCATGTGGACCTAAACCATTATTCTGTAAGCTAGTACAGTCCCCCACCTCCCTTCTCCCTTTTTAAAGTGCACATATATACTTCTACCTTCATGATAAAAAAATAAATAAAAAATCATATGGATCTTCGTCTGCCTACAGACTCTGTGTGTTTAACCAGTGGTAGACTGTTAGCTATCAGAGTACAGAGCTGGCTGGGCGCCAGTGGTGAAGAAAACACTCCAAATCCAGTGCCTTTCCCAACCTTTCCTATCTCTTTCCCGACCTCTCCTGTCTCTTCCCCGACCTCTCCTGTTTCTTGCCCGACCTCTCCTGTCCCTCCCCTGTCCCTCCCCTGTCTCTTCCCCTACATACGGACCCTATTTATACCATCCCCAGCCTACCTCCGTATGTGTCTCTATATTATGACGTCACAGAGGGAATTCCCTAGGGGTTTCCTGGAATGTAGACTGGTTTTTGTACATTTTTACAATTAGGGCAGGTGAGTCCCGCATTGGTACCCCATATGCAGCAGAATTTATGCCAATCCCGTATGCACATAAGGACGTGATACGGAGGGGGGAAAAACACTGTTTTTGGGCTTCCCAATACGGGTCCCATATACAGTCCGTATTTTTACTCCATATTGGTCCCGTATTAGACCAATGGGGAAAAACACCCCCCTGGCACTTCCCTGAAAACATGGTAACTCTGCTACAGCCCTAACTTTTGTCATGTACAAAGAGATCTTTTTGCAATAAAGGTTAGGATAAGGAGGAGGCTGCATACCATGCGGGCTATATTCGGCAGGCTTTTTTCCCATCTTGCTGATGCTTGGCCCTGTCTTTGATATAGGTCTCAAACCTTGTGATACAGTTAGGAATCTTCTGCTATTGACTTAAATTTCAAAATATACATCTCTTTTTATTCTCCCTTCCCTTTCATGTTACCCTCCGTAGTTGTATGTTTCTTGTTAAAAAGAATTATTTCCTGCTCATGTCAGTATATTTCCATTTCTATAAAAAATATAGTGTCATCCATATTCAGAATATACATCAGGTTTCTCTGACTATATGTGTCTCTGTCTGATTATGCTCTTTTGTAAGTCTGGCTATGTCATTCTCTGCTCATCTCTGACCCACATGACACAAGGCCACCAACCAAGGCTGACCATTGTATGTCGCTGATTACCACACCAGTTCTTATTGATCTGATAACACGACCTCTATGTGGGTGTGGCTAACCGATCACTCTCGATGGGGAGGGGTAGACTATAAACCCAACATTGAATGAGTGATCAGGGCTTCGCTATAGTACTCCAAATGGTACAAAAAAAGAAATAACATTATACTAACCAAAATCTGTATCCAACTCAAACAAAAACAACCACCAATTAGTTTGCTGAAATCCCTTTCCATTGCAACAGGCCTGTAGCCATGGTCACCTACAGTGATCAGTCACATCACCTGACCAGTGCCCTCAAAAATCTGCCTGGCTCAGCCTTGTCCACCTATCTCTTCCTGCCTTGTCAATTTCTGCCCCAACATAAAACCCTCTATGACCTTAGCTTATATGGCTCAGTCTCATGAGTTTGTAACATTTCAAACGTCTTTGACCGGTGCCGTCTTTGACCGGTGGCGTCTTTGACCGGTGCCGTCTTTGACCGGGTATGTGATTAAAATGAAGAAAAAAGTACTTATATAGTAAAGAAATTTAAGCTTCAACTTCTTCATGTAATAAACAGTCTATGGTTGTTTTACCCAATTAAAAAATATGATTTTAATGCACATATTAAGGGTTCCTTTTGGGCTTTTTTTCCTCAGCAGGTCAAAGACGTCACCGGTCAAAGACGCCGCCGGTCAAAGACGTTTCAACTGTTACAAACTCATGAGACTGAGCCAGTAACCTAAATATATGAAATATATCAATTTTAAATAATGCCTCGAAATGATGTGTTATAACATATTATACAAAAAATTTACCCATTTCTTTACTATACACTACTTTTTTCTTCATTTTAATCACATACCCGGTCAAAGACGGCACCGGTCAAAGACGCCACTGGTCAAAGACGGCACCGGTCAAAGACGTTTGAAATGTTACAAACTCATGAGACTGAGCCATATGCCTTAGCCCCGCCGCTTTGTATGATGCAGAGATCACAGACGAAAGCACAGTATCCTATGATAAGGTCTCTGGTATGTTCCCTGTCTCATCATGAGCCTACATTTTCCCTCTGCACCACACCTCCCCCGAACCACATGCTAACATTGCCCCCTCCACCAACAGAGCTTTGTTCAGCAAAAAGATCACTCTCCCCTCTAACAGTTTGATATTTATAAGTATGAGTTGAAACAGGACATTAGATAACTGCAGCTGTGGAAGCTGAAAGCAATTTAGGATGTATCTTGTTTCAAAATTTACGGCTTCTCCTCCTTGCCTCTGTGCACTAGGAACTGGTAAATTCTAACACTTTTGATTAAATATGAGCTGCCTTCACCAGGCACCCTTTAAGCATGCTTGTCTAAATTATATGATGATATTGAATATGATCATGAGTTAAAATGCATCTAATGGATTGGATTACCATGGGAGCAGGCTGTAATTGAGGTAGTTTTAGAATTCCATCATCCTGTTCATTTTGCCTCTGATGGATTTGCAAGGTTTGCCAGGCCTTATTGTAGAGCCTCAAGGACAGCAAGAAAAGATGGTTTCATTTAGAAAATAGAACTTCAGTACATTTCATGTGTCAACTTTGAATCTGATATGATTATTACCAACTTGAGATAAAGCTAAAACAAATTAACCTTTCAACAATTATATGTAAACTCAAAATTTCCATGGTTGCTTCAAAGCAACATTTGCTTTTCTTCATAACACACTAATACACAGAGAAATCTGATTGCCAGACAAGAGAGTATCAATATTGTAGGTTCAGCATGATGCATGGATATTGCACTGCTGAATGTCTCACTAAGGCTGTATTTGTGCATCATGAGGATAACGGAAAAAATGCTTCAAATCACTCTGTGGCCCTTAAAGTGTTAAAGGACACATTCAGAAAAATGAATAAGATAAAAGAGGATCTAATGGGATAATGCACCGGGGAACAAGCACACTATCGACACCTCTCAGTATTCATGGATATCAAGCACCAAGGTCTACTGGAAGATTGACTTGCTTTTCCAGAGCTCTAGGAATTAGGGAGACCAGATAGAGTGCCAGATGATGGGTTCTCTGCCAGCGACAGGGACCATCCTTGCAATGTGGAAGAAAATAAATACAATACTCATTATGTCCATCTAACCTACCAATAAGCTTACTTCAACATCTGAGCCTGCAATAATCGGGCCGGGCCTGCAAAGAAAAAAATCTGCAGGACCGAATGTCCTGCATGATGAAAAAGTTTTCGTATAGACTGCTCAGGCGGCCTGTGTATAAAACTGTCATACGTAACTGTTTTGGTTTGCTATTGGGATGCTAAATATGCCCTGTGCCTCTACTGTAGTCCATTTGTCATGTGCAAAGGGATCATCCATCATGTGATTTTTTAAACTTACAGTACAGGTATTCAAGTATGAGAATGATTCATGACAGATATTTTATCATGTGATGTCTGATCTTATTGACTGTTCTCATCGTATAGCACTACAGGATAGCGTTGCTGACAACCAATCATACAGGAATTGGCACCCCAATATCCAGTAGTATAGCCTTTCACCAGGGGTAGTACAAATTATTTTCTTCCATTTGGTAACATAAGG
This sequence comes from Harmothoe impar, assembly GCA_947462335.1. NCBI lineage: Eukaryota > Metazoa > Annelida > Polychaeta > Phyllodocida > Polynoidae > Harmothoe > Harmothoe impar. The sequence continues at coordinate 22,053,902 of OX381711.1, forward strand.
ATTTTCATATTACAACAGTGCAATGATACAAATTCAAGTGTGCAAGATATCATAGTGTGTAGTAAAAGGAGAGCAGAGAATAAAGTACGGCTTTGAGCAAATTATTTCATTTGCACCAAAGCTTCAAAAGTTTGCTCATCTTCACAATGACCTTTTCGCAGAAGATCGCCCTGCTAGTGGTGGTTCTACATAACACATCCATCTAGTTCCAAAGCTCTTGATTAAGGTTGGGAATACCAAGCTCCCTGGATTCTATAACTGATTTCACTTTCAAAATATTCATCTCTCTAGTTGTTTTGCCTCCTTTCTTTGTTTCTGTGTGTTTATATCCCCCTCTCCAAAACCTTCTGAAATGTCTTTTCTATACCTATATATATATTATATACATCTTATTAACCTTACCTCCCAGGGATTCATGCCATATGCACCTTTGTACTGCACTGCCATATTCAGGGTTTCCTTTCTGGTCTAATCCATTGCCCAGCTCAACTTCATTTTGCAACAAAGGAACTGCCTGGGTAGTCCCTGTTCACCCATCTAAAGTTCTTCTGCCTTGTTATTTACTGCCCCGAGATAACAATCATGCTCTGCCATAGCTGCATAAAAGTAGATCACAAAGACCATAGACAAAGCACAGCACCCCATTATGGTATCTTGTATGTTCCCTGCCCTATGCTGCCCCAACCTCTCCTCCCACATCACACCTCTCCCAAACAACATGGGCACGCTGTTCCCTTTACCCACATGGCTTTGATGAACACAGAGATCACAGTAGGCTGCCCCTGGTGTCTGGGAGAACAACAGGCTTCACTTACACCTACCAAGGGGCTCGCTCCTCCTTCCTCAGGACAAGGCACCATCTATATCTACACCAACCACCGATACTGTATGTCTCTATACTCACCATCTGCCCTCATATAAGTTGACATAGATTCATGTCAGTTGTGTCAATTGGAAAGTGTTTCACAGTGTTTGCTTAATAGTGTTGGCATTTAAGTTATGTAATCATCAAGTAGGATTTTGATACCCTTAAATAGAAGAAAACTGTGTAGGACTTACAATGGCATCACATCTTTTATATTAGAGAAATTACCATAAACAGCAACCAGTAAAGTCAAAGTCATCAAGTTAAAAGGTCAGTGTACAAAATGTGGAAAATGTAATGAAAGATATAGGTCAATCTTAGGGAGGGTAGAATACGTATATAAAAAAAAACTATTGAGATGGCATAGTTCTTGATTCTCCCTCTACGTAAGAATAATTCAGACAAACTGGTGGCGGGACCCTGTGGAGATTTTCAGAAACTTCAGAAACTCACTAACCCCGCCTGGTGGACGTTCTCTGAACCTTAAGAAATTCACATACTGGTGTGTGTTCTTTCAGGGCTAATTTTTGAAATAATTTTTGCTAATAGTGTGAAAATATTTTAGTAAGTTTCCCCAGGGGAGCCTTGAATTCTCGACCCTCTGATTTACAGGCAGACACTCTACTGACTTAGCTAACCAGGCAAGTGTCAGCATGGTCTGCTGGTCAGATAGTCAATGGCTCATGCCTATAGTTTAGAATGTTCCATTTGAATGATATGTTGGCTATTCATTTCCGAAGTTATCATAGAAATTATAGTGATAACCCACTCTGATATTTTGATAGGTTACAGTATGGATATGTCCCCAACCTATGACTAAGTCTGGTGAAGAGTCCATACACCATTCTTAATAAAGGTCATGTCATTAGGACAGAACACTGTCATTTTCAACGTAGAGATACCCATTCTGTGGAAGGCTGCAGTAACAATATGGCGTGGTCAATCACTTCCATATTTGGGTGAAGCATTGATTATAATATTATGTTGTAAATGACAAAGTCTTGGGGGTTTACATGCTATTTAGAGATAGTCCGAATGGTCCTTTACTCCGACTTGCTCCACATGCTGCTCAGCACACACTCAGTCGACTTCTAATATTTGTCAGTAAGTAATTTGAGGCAAAAGAGGTCATGTGTGAAACATATTGTCATATCTTAATAGCAGACCGGATAGCGAGGGATCAGGGCAAGTCTGTGCTAAGTGATATTATTGTGAGGTAGGAACCAGCTGATCTCTGACTGAGGTACATACATAAGGCATTGCATGAAGGAAGGAGCTAGGTCCCACGGGGGGTGAATATATGGTGTAAAGGGACTGTGGACAGAGTGCAGGGGAGGCTGAGTGTGCTGGGTGATAGGATTGTGGCTGTTGCGGCAGGGGAGGTAACACAGATCCCGCTATAAGTCGATTCAATATAGGGAATCAGGCCTATAGCTCATGTAACGGGTTTGGAGTATGTCCTCAGAATAAGGGACCATACAAGAGGCATGCTGTGTAGAATCTGATATCCAGTCTCATTGAGGGCTAATAGAGCTTCACTATTGGCTTATTGGTCTGGGTAAGGGGAGCAGGGGAAGATGTGGCTTGATGTCAACATAGAGCAGAGAGCAGCCAAAGTTGGGTGAGCAGCTGAGGGTGCATGGCAAGACAGTCCTAGAATAAGCCAATGCTGGCGGCGATATTTGGGAAATAAGGGTAACTAGAAAGTATCATAAGGCTTATAAGCCAAGTGAAAAGAATTATCTATGCGCCTAGGAGAAATGCATGTTATTCGATTCCTGAGGTTAAAAGGGAATGGTCTGGAGACAATTTTACATCACTATAAGTTAATAAGTGTCACAATAAATAATGATGTATTTATATTGAAAGCCCAAGTCTGAGAAAATAATTATGTTAAATGTTACGCAGAGGAAGCCAAGAGATTAAGAGTTAGAGAAGATGGTCGTGGCAGCAGCGAGAGAATGTGTGTGTAAATAGACACAGTTTGATATTACAGTGGAGGGCGGGAACAGGGGTAGGACTGAGACAATGTTACATCTCCTCCCAGCAGTAATTATCTCCTCTGTGTGATGTGAATGCTCATGGAGACCTCCTGCAGCAGTGCAGGTATCCTTGCACAGAATGATCAGTTGGTCCACCTTCATTCCAGAAATCATTCTTAAAGCACTCTCGACAGCACTGTAGTCACGAGCTGATATGAGTGATCTGCATTAAAAAAACGTGTTATGCATCAATTCATGTGATGCAAAAAGCACGTAGATGCACCGTCTCGACTATATTTGTGCAAATAGACATTATGAGGCCTCAAGGAAGTACTTGGGTCTTGTTTCACATTACCAAGGGGCCACCTGGGGGCTTCTGGGAAGTATATATATGTGGGTTTTTTTCACATTGCTCATGGTCCGTTTGGGCCATTGTTTTTCCTTAAAGTCGCCAGAAAGTCACTTTTCCACTTGGCTAGAAAGTGTCAGAAGTCGCAAAAAGGTCGATTTCTCTAATGATGGTCGTTTTATTCATAGAAAATTGGACCTGGGCTCCCCTAGAGAGGAGAGTCATTCTAGGGGCAGCCTGGACTCCCTTTTGGTGCTGTCTCTTTTCTCTGTGAAATCCATGAGAATAACAAAGCTGTAAAACGCTATAGTTCTATGTTTTTATCAACAATGGCAGCTATCATTACCGTACATCCTTTCAAGTGCCTCTCAACAAGGGTGCTCACAAACAGATATGGAGGATGACCATGAAGTCAGTAATGGGATAGTTGATGGGGCAGGCTAAATAGTTTTACCTCATCACGGTTGTATTAGGTGACATCCATATTGAATGGTGACAAAGTGGAAGGAAAATCCCCAAACAGTTAGCAAGCACGCTTAGAGACGGTAGGGGACTAAATATACAATGAAGGATCCCAGAGAGATTGGGAGGGTATTACTGCAGGATGGGGCAAAGCCTTTTCTATGGAGAGTGTGGAGGGGGAAGCTATGTAACAAGATCTGTCATCTATATGTCTCATCTACAGTATGCATAAAGACCCTTTCCAAAGCTGGCCCTCCAGATAGAGCTTCTAAAACGAACAACCTTTGTTTTAAAGCTGGGCGGTCAGGGAATAAGTTCAGCATTTTCCATTCTTAGACTAAAATAACAGTTCCACAAGAGGGCAGCAGTGTTTGGACAGGGGACCATGAGCATTGTCCAGCTACAACGTATTCACCCCATCTTGTGCCTGTAATAGCTGAGCTACTAGCCCTTAAGAGCCCTCTTGTGAATCAAAACTGAAATATATCCAAAAGTGCTTTTGGTCTCAGTTCAACCATGACGGTCAAGCTTTAACTCATGTGGGTGGAGTCTAGGTCCCATGACCAAACCATGGGGCAAACTATATGGTTCTATTGTGACTAAATATAATCACATAAATGGAACGATAGAAGGACCAGCCATACCCTTGTGGAGTAACATCATCATATGCATGACATTTGGCTGTGCGTCACTATGACTATTATCGAATGGAGGACCAACATCTTCTCTAATGGTCCGACAGGTGACATTCACCAAACAAACTCCTTAGCTCCTTAGATAAACACACCTAAGGCCTACAACATGAATATAGCTGATGCCTGGCTGCATCGTCCCTAAAGACAGCCGCTACTACCTGGTGTCACATGTGGGAGGCAGTGAATAGGTGTAATCCAGTACTAAGTAGGAGACAGGAGATATGTTCATACCTGAACAGATATCTGGAGCCAAGCAGCACAACAAGGACCTATTCCTTAGCTAGAGCAGCAGGATAATCCCAATGGTGACGCTGCAACCCCACCTTCTCTGCATGCCTAACATCTAATTTATATCCTGTAGGCCTACCCTGGCCACCATATCTATCACTTGTCCTCTGTTTACAGTCAGAGTATAAATGTATAGGTCATTTTGAACATATCTAAGTTGTATTTTTCGGTATCAATATGGGAAGATCCACCATAATATTTATACGTTACAAAAGGTTTAAGGGTTAAGCTCAAAAGCAGCACCTTAAGATGTAGTGGCGCACCTTTTGATTTCTCTGTTGCAACTTCACCTAACAGCAGGCAGTACAATATTACACCTACAACAATTCCACATCTGCAAATACCACCCGGCTTGGTTCACGGCCATTGTATACAATATTCATAATCAGTTATCTTTAGAGTTTACAGCTGGTCCTTTATTTCCACACCGTAGAGCCCATGGTTGATGTTTTAAAGGGTCTGTGCCATTACCAGCAGAAATTGAGTCACAATTTGATATGAAGAAGGGGTAGAACTGCTATTCTGAAAGATAGAAGTAATATTCAGCTATTCTGACGATCACTTGGTGTATTGCCTGCATAGTGTCTGAGTCCCATATGGCAACTTTTTAATTCCAGCTCTGAGTTTTCTGTTGACACTCTACAGATTCCTCATAGGCGAGGGATGCCAAGGAGTTTCACTGGCAGGGTTGGAAAATAGGGTAGAGTGTACACAGGGTCTGACTCCTACATGACAGTTCAATTCCAGCTCTTAGTTCTGTGTTGACACTCTACAAACTACACAAGACAGCGAGTATTGGTGCAGAAGGGTGGTAGAGAGGGGTTCTGTATGGTGAGCATTACTGGGATGGTGGTTAAGATAGGCAATATTGAGTAGATATGATTTTCTCTATTTTCCTGTGTCCCTTCCTCCCTATGTCCCTTTCTTCCTTCCTTCCTTCATTCCTTCATTCATTCCTTGCTTCCTTCCTACCTTCCCTCCTTCCTCTATCCCTCTGCCATTTTCTTCCCTCCTTCCTCGATCACAAGGATTTCTAATGATGAATTAAATCACAATAGTTCCCAATGTTTGACCCTCAGATGTCAACTCAACTGGCAGGGGAAAATACTCATGTTACACAAGGATATATAAATACACAGCTCTGGAGCAGGGGAAGATAGTTAGGAGATAGTGTAGAATAAATTGGTGAGTAAGTAGGGGAGGAGGGAAACAAGAGTACGAAGAAATAAGGTCACTGAGCAAGGACATAAAAAGAGGATATGAGTGGGTTGATTGGGTATGGATGGGGTAATTTTACAAAAATAGTAGTGAAAGCTAGGTTTGCACTAGCTGGTACCTTACTGGCACCAGGTTATCAGTCCCCTTTCTTCTTCTCTATCTTTACCCAGTGCTTCTAGATTCCTCCTCTACACCTAGTTAGTTGCAATTGTATTACCTCTGAGTTTCCATCCTGCACCTTCCATCATATTTTTTGCTGACACCTATGCCCAACCTTCTCCAAGCTAGACTTCATGGCCTTTCCTTTTACTTTCTGCAAACCTTCCTGCTCATAGTGTGTCTTTTTGCAGCAGTGGTGGCTGGTGCATTAGCTAGATCTGTGGCTAGGCATGGCCCCGGGCTGTAATGACATTAATGCCATTAAAAGATTATTTGCCGCTGTGTGAGTTCTTGTCTAAGGGTTTTTTACAGCATGTAATGCTATTGCTATAGGGGCACCGTGCCTGAGGGAACTGAATTACCATGGGCTCACAAGGTGGTGGATAAAAGGGCTTCATTCAACCATCAGTACCTGTACGGGCATCTCAATACCGGAGTGCAGTTGGCCATTTTGTGATGTATTTGTTATTGGTATACATAAATATTTGGTGGATAGTCTGACATCTAAAGAATCTCCATGTCAGCATCATGTTCTTCTCCTCTAGTGTCCATTTAATCATCAATAATAGTATGATTATTCATTACATCCATTATGCTTTACACTGATAGTTTTCATCTTGTAGCTGTAGGACTGATAGAAGGAAACCCACCAACTGTAGTGCTGAATAGATTTGGACACCATATGGCAGACAAGATAATCAATAAAGACAAATGCAGCAAGAAAGGGTTATATATGTGAAATGTTTTGATAAGGTTTGGAGGTGTGACAAAATGTATATAACCTCAGGATTCTGTATTCTAATACATATAGACTATTTGAAATAATATTATTATTATCCTGTGAATCTCCTGATACAAGATGTACACAAATGTAGCCATAACAGACAATGTTATAAGGATCCTACCAAAGCTAATGTAAACACAACTTTAATATGAAACAGTTGGTCTTTCTTGCTGCATTGGTCTATACCCTCATGTTGTAAAGCACACTAGGATTGTGCTAGGATGTGGCCTTGTGAGTTGTGCAAACTCACATGTTGAATGTATACCTGAAAGAGGAGTGGCCGCTATATCATCGGGACCCTTTACTTAGTTTAGAAAGAGGCCGGGACATTACTAGCAATGATCAGCAGGTCAGAACTACAGCGCAAACATCTTATGTGCCTCTTAACTTGGAGATGTGTGGTGCTCTCTTTCAGCTATTGTTTTCTTTTTTTTTCAGTATTCTTGTGTCTGTGTTCCTTCTGCATCTTAAATAGAATATTCACTCTACATTACTACTTCTTTACTTTTGATTATACAATTGTAGTTACCTTAAATTAGGCTTAGAATGTTAATGAATAAAAATGTGACAGGATCTGTGAAAAGGGACCCTAATGCAGAGTGAACTAATGCCCCTCTTCCTAGTAGATGTCATAAATGTTGAATTATAAAAAGAAAGTGCCTCTTACAAGTTAACAAACATGTGTTAATACATGCTTCAAAATAGGTTTTCTACTCTTAACTTTGCTGGATTTACCATTTGACCTTGAAGCCCTCTGTGAATACATTGAGAGCATTTCAGTAACATTCACCGCATATAAACATCATTGAACATTGAAGGATTTACCAACTATCTGGTAGGGAAGGCACTGGCAAAGATGCTGACGCCACATCAGGTACTTGATTTTCCATATGAAACTGACATATTATGTGAGCCAATACATTGTCACACCTTATATGCATCGACTCTCACACTATTTGCCATTATGGTCAAGGTACTGCTAAAGATACTTAATTTTCTACAAGGTACTACTGCCATGGAACAAATAAGAAAATAGTTTCTTGCTCGATAAAGGGTAATGCATTGCTGAGGCATATCATACTTGCATTGCTTTAACTGTATATAAGCACCCGACCAAAACACAAGAACTGAAGCATAACCACAAAGTCAGCTACGTGACAGCCAATGGGATTTAGTTGACAGTTTTACCTCATTATGGTTTTGTTCAGCGACAGCCATATTGTATGGCAACAACTCAAGAGGAAAATCCCTGAGCACATAGCGAGCATCCTTACGCACCATAACAGAATCAAAAATCTAATGCCCAGATCCCAGTGTGGATTGGGAGAGATTAATACATGTCATAGTAAGGCTTAGTGGTTATTGGATGGAGCAACGAGATAGATGTAAGGTGATATCTCATTTATAACTCTCAGCTAGAGAGGACGCCTCATTTATAAAACGCAAGGCAAATACACTGAATATACTAAATTAATTTTGTCGGTTTTTACCTGTGCATTACACTATAGATATTCGTAGGAGGTTCATTAGTTACATTAAGAAGGTGGCAAAAGACCACTGTAAGAAAATAGCACTTTCCCTTACCCTTTCATTCTGACATTGTCATTATAGATATATGGATACCAAAGAGACACACCCATTTCTATATGTATACTATATTCTCACAGTAAGATGTGAAACACAAAGTGGCAGGTATGAAAGGCTTTAAAGTGTAGTCAGTTCTCTCCACAAGGCGTCCTTCTCTGTGCCAGTTTGTTGTGTGTGAAACCTTAAGAGACAATGGCAGAACACCCCTTGGGAACCAACATCAGCCTTACTGCCTTACAGACTCACAGTCAGCAGATACCTTCTTCCACCAGATCTACAAGGTTCACTGAGAGCCCATCTAAGCCCTGAGTATTGACTGCCACCCACTACCGCTGCCTGCTGATATGGGACCCAAAGCCTCCCAGGGGGCACCACCCTTTGGATTGGTATGATCCAAGGTACAAGAGACACTTCGACACCTGTCCAGAGGCTATTATAAGTACTGCCACACACAATGAGCTATACATGCCCTAACCCCTTAGGTAAAGGTGCACGATGAGCTGCTCAAACTCCTATAGACTGCAGCTACATATAATATATATATGCAGCATCCATGACACATTCTAAAAAACATTTCCACCTCTAGAGGGAATCACTGAGTCATTATGAGTCATTTAATTATTTTCAATATTCATCACATAACATTATTTCCCATTGGATATTTTGCCTGAATTTTCACCATATTCATCCAACATTACAACGTTTAAAGTAACTTCTTGATGACACCAATACAAAAGTGAGAAAGATAATTTATATCCTTGGGCTGGAGGTGGAAATGCAGTCTTGTCCATATGGTTGCAGTAGAACACATATTTCACGTATTTAAGAGAGTACTGATCAGTCCAGGAGCACATATCAGACCTCATTATAATTTATAATGTATCCATATAAAGTACCAACCACGTGGCGGTTGTTTACCCCCCCCCCCCCCTCCCACTGTTCTATTATAAGTTGCAATCTACAACTCTAACCCGGCCTATGACACTTATCGTAAGCTAACTGAAATGACCCTCTCCCCCTCTTTCCATCACCTCCCAACCATCTGAATTGCTTTAATCCCAACCCATTCACAGACCAACATTACTGGTATGATTGTGTGAGGAGAGGCTACCTCCCCCTGCATGTTTTACAGCCCCATTATTGTTATATTGAGGCCTTAAAGCAGCCTGAGATGGCTCAGACTATCAATGTCCAAGGGGAGTGGCACACAATGACTTAGTAAACATGAGCAGCCACGAGGCCATTTTCTTCCAACAGTAGTTTTCTGAACCACTGTTGGCTATAACAGGGGCCCTCTAAACATGGCCCACGAAATACCCCCCATTTTCCCAATAGTATCAACTTACAATTTAGACTCACCTTTGAATGTAGTGTTGGGGGACTGCGCCACATATCTTTTCCAGAGTGCGGCACCCCTCCCCTTCCATGTGTACTTCTCCCCCTACAGGCATGTACAATACTCTATTACCCCTATAGTATGCTGGCTATGACATGATGCGAAAAAAACAACTTACGGGGCAAAAAACAGATATGGAGCCCAATGTACACATTTACATAGCAATAAACCTGAGTTTATATAGCGTATCTATCTGATGTTTCTAGTGTGTGAATAGATATCTAACAATGCAGTGGTCAAACAACATACATGTTATTTTTCCTGACAAGTGTTGCAATAACGTTATATAGCAGAAGGAAATAGTTAATTTACTGCACAGTATGATATTGTAGACATGCTTGTAAACACATGATGCACTGAACGCCCAGCCGCTTGTGAATCACCTACCCCTACCACGGGCTGTCAAACAATCATATCTGCCGGTGTGGCACATTAAACTCCAATTTTACACTTTTAATTTTGATTAATTGCTCCTGGGGAAAAAGACTTGTAAGCGTCTTTTTTAGTTCTTTTACCTTGAAGGCACAACAAAAATGATTAGTATTACTTTGCTTTTTTCTCTGTTCGCACGGTAAAGCATGAGCCGGCCATGATCACAGACTTTGCTTGAGGGCATGTGTCATTAGGAATCTCGCTCTCCCAGTCTTCCGCTATCAGTGCTTGTGTCACTTAAATAGTTCCTGTATATTGACTCATGACACCTGTCTTTAATTTAGAGCAGATTGCAGTCTGCATGTCCTACATCTATTTATCTCTTTTTTTTTTACATTCTTCTTATCATCATTATCTTAATATTCAATTAAAACCATTTTTATATTTACTTTAGGAATCCTATGGAGTTCAATTCAAGCTGCTAGTTGATACCTACCTTGTAGATACATCACTAATCTGATTGTACCTCATCATGTTATATCCTTGAATTGTTATAAAGGTAGGCCAACTAATGCCAAGGCCAATTAGATAAAAGGCTTGTTTCAGGTCACCCGACCGACACTAAAAAAACAGGGGCGACCCTACGTTTTTTTGTGCAAGAAAACTTCATATTCTTACACTTTTTGGGTTTTTTCTAGGGTTTCCACGGAGGATGGCCAGTACTTTCATGTTAAAAAAATAAAATAAAATAAAACAGAAATCCGTCCTACCGACCCTATAGTCTTTCTTCCCATGTTACCTCAAACCTATACCTTTTATTTATTTTTGGTCTAATGATAGCCGGATATGACAGTTTGTTGTTAGTGTTCCTTTAGTGTATACATAGTGTGATAGGACCCTAAATACTTAGTTATCAAATACCTCTGAAATGACAGCCATCTCCTATTTTCCTCCAAAAAACTGCGGAAACTATTACAAAAGTGAAGTGAGCTCATGAAGAAATACCATGGATGGATAGATTCCCGAGAGAACTGAGTACAATGAAGAAGTGACGTTGTTTGCTTTGTTGCAGGGGGATCTCACAATCTAACTTCATGGCATCTGAGGACAACCAAGGGGTGAAAGTGTAGTCACAGGGAACAAGCAGCATGTAAAGATGGCAATCCAAATTTGCATGCGGCCTGAATCATTCAGAGTGTCTCTCTTTTAAGAATGATGATTTGAAACAGAATAACAGCAGTGGAAGCTGAGAGTTATTTAGGATATAATGGGTAAAATGCCACAGCTTCCTCTCTTCTTTTCCTCTAAGCATTAGGATAACGGTGAATTTTGAGGGCATGGAAAAGTTACTGAATAACTATGAGCTACCTTCACCGGGCACCATTTAAAGGAAGGTGTCATTTAGAGATAAAAGTGAAACAGAGACAAACCTTTAAATATTATACTCAATATTGATAATACTGTATCCAGGTGATGTTTTACTATCTGGCAATACCTAGACTAGCACTTTATTAGTAGATTCTAGCAACAGGATCAATGAATAAATCAAATATAAATATTAGATTAACTTGGTTGTTTCAGAGTTGATGGATTACTAATGTACCCATAGTGATGTTAATCCTTTAGGGTCAGTCAATTGCTTTAACGCAATACTTGTATCTCACCAGCACCCACCAATGTAACAAGCACTGTATTGGTGTATCATGCAGACATTTCAGGAGTGTATCGGTCCAGTAGGTTCAGCATGATGTGTGAATGCTGCCCCGTGAGACACTTGCTAACACTGTATTGATGCATCATGAGGATAAAGGGCATGCTTTGAAGCAGTCTGTGGCCCTTGGAGTATTAAGGGACACAGAACGCATGTGCAGAGAGATTAACAAGATAAAAGAGGATCTAATGAGATAATGCACCAGGGAACAAGGACACTTTAGACACCCATCAGTACTCATGGATATCAAGCAACTGAGTCCCATGGAAGATTGGCCTCCATTTCCAGAGCTATAGGAATCAAGAACACTAGATTGAGTGCCATATGATGGTTCCTCTTCCAGGACCAGAAACCATCCTTACAATGTGCAAGAGAATAAACATGATAATCATTTCTGAAAAAGTGTAGATCTATGTGGAAGTGCTTTGCGAATTTATCATAATATGTGCCACAGAAACGTGGGTTAGGAGGAGGAGCAGGAAGAGCAGAAGGAGGAGGAACTAAACTGGGTAAGGTCACATCTCCCCCAGCAGTAATTATTTCTATGTGTAATGTGACTCTCTGATGAGGACCACAGGCAGCTCATCAGGTCTCCTTACAGTAAAAATGGCCAAGGTCCACTGAGGTTGATGGAAAATGACCAAACTATAGAGTAAGCTATATTTACACTTCTGAGTATCCTGAGTTTTGTCTACTTCAAACAATCCTCTTCCATTATTTTTTACTTATGTCTATTCCCAACCTTCTCCAAGCTAGACATGAAGTATCTGACATCTTCTGTCTACCTTTGCTGTTAGATCCTCCTGCCCTGTTCTTATACGTCCCTCCTACCTTCCCGTTCATAGTGTGTCTTTTTGCAGCAGCAGTGGCTGGTGCATTAGCTAGATCCGTGGCTAGGCATGGCCCCGGGCTGTAATCCCATTCATGCCATTACAAGATCATCTGCCGCTGTGTTAGTTCTTGTCTGGGTGTTTTATATGGCATGTAATGCTATTGCTACTGAGGTACCCTACCCTGAGGGGGCTGATTCACAACGTGGTGGCTACAAGGGCTTCTTTCAACCACCAGTACCTGTATGGGCATCTCAATACTGAGGTGCAATTGGCCATTTTGTGCTGTATTTGGAATTAACTTCAGCTTTTTGTGATTAGTGTTTGTTAATATCTGTTATCCATAGAGTGCTCATCTGAGCAGTATGTGCATGGTTTCTCTTCAGTGTCCATTAAACTCTCTTTGTTTAACATTCCTGTAGAATTACATACATGATGCCTAACGCTGATAGATTGTGTCTTGTAACTGTGGACTAATAGTTGGAAACACACCAATCTCAATCTTTAATAAAATTGCCTGATTCAGACATCATCTGGTAGACAAGATGATCACAACCCTTTGTTGTAAAGCATACTATGATTTGCTAAGATGTGGTAATACGAGCTGTATGCAATGTATTACTAGCCAACTCACCTGATTAATAAAAACCTGAAAGAGAGAGAAATGGCAGCTACATCATCAGGACCCTTTACATGGATCAGAAAGAGGCAGGATATTACAGGTGGGGATCAAAAAGCCAGAACTACAGCGCAAACATATTAGATCTACTCCTAATTTCATAGCCTTATGTGATTCTTAGGTGATGTGCTCTCTTTCAACCCTAGTGGTCATTTTCCAAGTACTCTAGTCTGTGTTTTTCTATCCGTGTTCCCTTCAACAGCTGAAATAGTTTATCCACTCTACGAATCTACTTTTAATAACACCAATATACTACCTTGATTTCCACTTAGGCTGTCAATGAAAAAAGTGCCTCTGACAAACGTTAACGCTTGCTTCAATTTCTTTTATATATCTCTTAACATATTGCTGTAATACTATCAATTACTGAAAAAAAAAAAGTTCTTATAAAATTTTATCACTTTCTAATCTTTCAAGGCTTGGTCTTTAGATTGGTTTAACAACTGTGGACCCATGAATAGAAATCATGCTAAATATAATCAAATTATGACTATAAACCATACCAAAAAAAAGTAGTTTATTTTGAGACATGATGTGTTTTTTTCACCAATAACAGGAACTATATTTCCTTGCCAGATAAAGTTAATGTCTTGCTACACACAGGAACTGAAGTATAACCACAAATTCAGCTACGTGACAACCAATGGGATTTGATTAACAGTTTTACCTCGACATGGTTTTGTTCAGTGCCATCCATATTGCTTGGCAACGGCTGGAGAGGGATATCCTTGAACGCATTGTGAGTATCCTTACAGACCATAATGGAATCAAAGATATACTGGCTGTATCCCGGTGTGGATTGGGAGGGGATTAGTACCTGTCATGGTAAAGCCTAGTGGGTATTGGATGGAGCAATGACATAATACGTAAAGTTATATGTATTTCAAATTTTTCCTCAACAGAAGACATGTTACATAAATATCCTGAATATAGTAAATTAATTTGTGGTCCTTGCCTTTGTATTATACATGATATGCGAATACAGAGTAGATATATGATACATTCATAGGTGTAGGTTCTCAGATAAATCAATAATCTGGCTAAAGAACCCTGTTATAATAGGCCTCTTCACCCTTCATTCTCTCATTGTCATTATAGATGTATGGACACCTAAGAGACACACCAATTTCTATATTTATCAAATTTACAGTGAGACGTGAAAGACTAAGTGGTAGACATGAAGGACTATAAACTGCAGTCAGAGTTACTTTGTCCTTGATGGTTTACTACATCTTTGGATATAAAACTGTAATAACATTACAAATGCTGTGTTCCCCATTCAGAATGCTCATTTCAGATAAATTCATTTGATATTTTATTGTAAAAACAATATGATAATAAAATTACCATGCAATATCTGTGGTGTAAGTTCATATACAGTTTTGACAGATATACTTCAATAAGTGCAAGACACCTGTCAACATCTTTTCTTGAGCAGAGCTCAGGAACTTCTGTCTCATTATTTGGCTTCATATCATCTAGTCTGTAGCTCCATGAATATTGAACAAGAGCCAACCAATATGAACCAGCTCTCCAAACAACGTTTTAGAGAGAACAGGTGTTACATACTAGCTTGCTGTGGAACAGTTCAAGCTTCTAACTGTGTCAAAGGTTGATAGGAACTGCGTAATGGGAAAAGAGCCTACCAAGAAGATAAAGGTTTTTAGAGCTGAGACTGAATGTAACCAGAAGAAGTACAAATACTGCTGGGCCTCGAAGAAGGATTAAGACAAAGCAAGACGATAACGTGCATGATATGCAGCTATCTCAGAAAGATGAACTTTGCATCAGGCTTTGATATAAAAACACAGCAGTCTAAGTCCAACAAACAAAAAAAATGTTTATGATGGTCAGGGAGTGTCAGTTTTATCTAGCATCCCTTATCACTTTACAATCTATATGCCCCTATCTAGTCAATACAGAGCTGTATAGCACAGCTACCCAGTTACCACTAGTATTATTTGTTTAAATGTGAGTATATATAGTTATTGTTTGTGCCAGGGGTAGAGGTTACTGAAGAATGCCAGTGCACTAGGTGTCCCTCTCTGTGTGTGGAAGTTGTCGTGTGTGAAACCTTAAGACACAGTGGTTGAATACCCCCAGGGGACCAACATTGGCCTTACAGACTCACAGTTAGCAGATACATTCTTCCACCTGATAAACATCCAAGGCCTGTAAGATACACTGAGAGCCCACCTAAGCTCAGTATCGACTGTTGGTCGGCAACACCACCTACTCCCGTTGCCTGCCGACATCCGACCCAAAGCCCTGAGGGGCCACCACCCTGTAACCGGGTATGACCCAAGGGTACAAGAGACACTTTGATACCTGAGCAGACCCCAGAGGCTCTACAGGGGCTGTCACACAATGGACTACATGTGCCCAGACCTCTTAGGTGGAGCAGCACAATGAGTTATACATGTCCAGACCCCTAAGGTAGAACTGCATGATGAGCTGCTCAGATCCCTACATGCAGCAGCTCCCTGTGTCTATGCTGCACACATGAATATTCCACATGTATACGTTACCACCAGGATATTGCAAATTTATGCTGAGTCATTTAGTTCTTTTTAAGATGGTTAATCAATTTCCTGTTAGGTATTTCATCCGGATATCTCACAATCTACGGTTTCACTGGATTCTACAATGTTAAATGTAATATTTTCATGATACCAATGTAAAAGAGATAACTTGAATGTTTACTCAGAAGGTGAGTCCTCTCCAATTTGGAGTTCCCTGTTCATAGCTTTACTGTAACGAGCATGACGTTGAAAAGAATCTATTTATAACTGCATGCCTGGATAGTAATTGATCACCATAGATTGATATCACCAAACACCTCTCATCTTTATTCATGCTTGACATCTGTATACAATGTCACCAATAGCAGAATGGTTATTTCTATTACTGGTCTTGTATTTCTATCTTGGTGTCCAGTCTATTGTGACAACCAGCCATATGGATAGTATGTGAATTAGGGGGATTCAAAATCATGGGCGGTTGGATTTGTGTGTCACTTACAACACCCTACAAGAAATATGTAGTGCCGTTAATGGATGTCAGTGTCAATTGCATGTAACGAAGGCTACAGTGTTGTATTAGCACAGGAAACAAGGTGACAGTCAGTGTTGTCCCGACAACTCACCTTTGAGTATCTGACACTGCCTGATGATTGCGAAACTGACCTTTACCTTTCTATATAGTGAAGCCACATATGGCTAGCAAAGTACAATACATAGTCTTAGTTCCTTTGCCACACTGCAACCATCTGGCATGTAATAGCAGGTCGTTTCATCATAATTATCATAAGTCCATTTTTGGTAAGTAACATAAGTGTCTAAAGAGTATGTTGTGTGCTGTCCATACACTAGTCTAATAGTGATTCAATAATTGATACAAGGAAAGATAGGGATCGACAGACAAGAAAATATGAGATGCTAAGGCGAGTGGTTGTATGGAAGATAAAGAGGGCACAGGTTGGCTGTCAAAAGAGAATTGACAGATTCCTCCCAATTAAGAAATCTCATTTTTTGTAAATGGGAGTAAATCTACTTCATTATCTAAAGACTTACACTTGCATGCTTCAGTTAAGATAAAAGGTAGTGTGCATGTTCACATTTTCATATCCAGTGGATTTCCTTTAACTTACATGTTTGACTTGTTACAGGTCCTATTTATAGTAGTAACTATTCCACATCAATGTGTCTCTCTTTTGATCAATACTTGGAAGATCAATATCGTCAAATACCAGCCAGCTTTATTCATAGCCATTGTGTGTGTACAATATTCACAACAGAGCCCGATTATAGGTTCAATACAGGGTCTCTGTGATTTGTACATTTAAGGTTGTCAGCAAGAGATTTCGAGCACTACTATACTTTGATAAACAGGACTATAGCTATTTCACCCAAATAGCACTAGGAATGGCACGCTGGCAAATCTGGGGGAATCACCAGAACACAAGAAAAGGCATATACTTAAGAATATATTGTACCTTTCCAATGTTCTGGTGACTTCCCTGATGCCTCAAACTTGTGCAGGTTTGCTATCAGAGCCCTGTTTAGAGTGCCCACATTCATATGAGCCATCCTCAGTAGCTGAGAACTATACATGACATCACTTACATCCCCCCAACCCTGCATCCACAATCTGCAAAGCCTCACTAGGATAGTCTGATAGTGATGGTCTACTGATGGTCGGGAATCCTGGCACTTTATATTTTGTTCATTATAGTTCAGAAAGACACTTGTTAGATGTTTAGGGATTTTCCTCTCCCACTGTTGTCATACAATATGGATGCCTCGGAACAAAACCAATATGAGCGTAAACTATTTACCATGTCCTACTGGCCAACATTGTGGTTATACTTCAGTACATAGTATGCCTATGATAATAATACCAATGTCAGTATACTAGACATTGGCAACATATTACCTTTTATGGAGCACATCTAATTACTTTCATTCATTGCTGATAGATACACCTCTGAATATTTGTCATGATGAAATCCTAAAACCATACCTATGCAACTCACGTTTCTTGGCTATTAAGACCCAAATTTCTTCAGAGATTGCCAATGGTAATTTATGTGGTTTGGTAAACCATATATATATACATTAGGCAGTTATACCACCTACACTTTCTGTATATTGTTTTGTTACAATAGCGTTAGTTCATGATGTAAACTCTGCTGGTCATGATCTCCACTTCTCAGAACAAATGGATACCAACTTGTAGTATCATTTGTTGTGTGACTTCTTGAACATTTAACCTTCATAAGTAGGGTTGAAGTATAATATCACTCTCCTACATGACTGTAGCTACCTGTATATATATATGATTTATGTGCAAGCCGCGGCTTCTCCGCAAGGTTTTACGGTAAGCAGGCCCTTTGACTTCATTTCGCATTCACTACGTAGAATAAAAGTACATAACGACAGCACTGTGTCAGTAAATGTACATAAGACTCTAAAGTTGGAAAAATATTGGGATTGGTATCCCAACAGGAACAATCATAGTAGAACCAAGATAGTTAGTCAACAACTTTTATAGAGTGGATGGGGTTTCAACAAGATAGAAATTGCTCGAGCTGAGACAAGATTAAACCAAAGACTCTCCCAGCCCCGGGTAGAAAATTGGAAAACTACTGTACATAATATTTAAAATATAGACTCGATGGTGAAGGCCTATAGTAATCAACCAATGTAAAAGACTGAATGATAAAAAATATAGAAGTAAACGAGTGAGAGCCTTTGGAAGATGGAAGACTCCCTATAATTTTACTCCACTGGCTGCCTGCTGTGGCTACCAGGCCCATGGCACCTGTACTGAATGTATCTGGGGCACGCAGCACACTGAGTAACTACCCTGCGTGCAGTCACAGAGCCTAATGGGGGGAAATACATCAAGTTTACATCTCAATAGCTTAGCAACCCTATGGTATATGTATCTCATTATTTTAGCGCTATAAAATATGATTCAAGATCTTTCAGAGGATATATCTTTTATCATTATTGTTTAGGGCATTGGTTACTTTATTGTGACCTTCGCTAGGCTTAAAATCCGGGAGAAATGGTAATAATTAGGTCAGTTTTTATTTGTGCATTTAATTCTCATATATATATCTAGTGTATAAGAGGACCATACCCCTTTTTCATTTTATTATTCTGTCTCCATTATACAGCAACATTTAATTCTGTTTTAACCATAATTTATTAATCAAACATGTTACAAAAAAAGGGGGGGGGGGGGTTGGGGATGTAACCTTGAATGTGTAGAATAATGCCATGCCTTTTGATTTGATGAGACATGGCTAGATTTTCCCGGATTTAGCATCAACTGAGAGGTGTCTATTACATGGTAATACAGAGGGACGTGCCACAGCCACCCTGTACTCACGATGGGAGCAGTGGGGACACGCACTGCTGACTGGGTGGAACCCCCTACCCCGGGCATTGCTGGAACCCAAGAGGGATTGAAGTGGGACAGGAGGATGTATATTCTATGATTACACATAGATCTTAGAAAGATGGATTCTGCATCAAAGATGGTTGCCTTTTCATATGAATAAACCCTAATGTACCCGCGGGTCGGAGAGTGACAGAGTGTGAACTAACATCACCCTCCATGTCTTAAATGTATACACTTTCATGACAAGCTCAGTCCAGTAACTCGATGCAGAGCTTATATGCAAATATATAATAATGTACCATCTGGAAATGATCATTACTGCACGACCATATCTAATAAACTGGACCTAGAGGAAGGTATACTCGCACGCTGTCTCTATTATTTATTCAAAGTGTCAGTAGTAGCTGTATGAGACTTACAGCGTAATGACAACTCACTAGGCGTCCATCGTTTGTGGTGGGTGACTTCGTTTGAAACCTAAGCACTTGGTGGGTGAATGCCCTTAAGCTGACCAACATCTCCATCTCACTGTTAGCAGATGCCCTCTTCCACCTGATAAAAAGCTACGGTCTACAACACAAACTGACTGAAATCCAAACCAAGCTCCTCTGAAGTTTGCGCAGTACTCCGTGTATCGCCTGTTGGTCGGTTGACACTACTCTTTACCGCTGTTAGCCGACATCCGATCCAAAGATCAGCGGGGGACTCCGGCCTGCCTCCTAGTGGTGCAACTTGGTATGACCCGGGGGAATAAGAGCCACTTTGATACCTGACCAGACCCCAGAGGCTATGGAGGCACCCCTACACAAAGGACTACACACACCCAGACCCCTTAGGTTGAGCCGCATGATAAGATACTCAAGCCCCTACAGGACTGTAGCTACCTGTATCTATGCAGCATCCATGACACGTTCATCATGCATTTTTCATTCAGAATCCTAAAGTTAAGTCTCATCAAGACAGTCTTATTTTCAACATGATATTCATCCTCACTGGGTATCACTGATATGAAAGTTGGCCAGCTATTAAAATCATTGGCAGACACAACATAATTATATTCACCTCATTTTGGCATACTGCACATTCATTTTATTGAAGTTTATGATATAGGTTTCTCTGAGCACGCTTGACGTGACTAGAATAACTAAGCCTTTGACCCTCACTACAAAACAATTTGTTCCTGATAGCAAAAGTCAAAGTGAATCTTATGCAGAGTCGTGCACCTTGTGGACTCCCCTGTCCCTAGCATTACTGTATCAAACACAACTTTGTGACAGAATCTATTTATAACTACTGCATGCATGGTCCTCGTATAATCGATCCCCAATGGATCAATATTGCCAACTACCTCTCATCTTTATTCATGACTGCTTTCTGTGTACAATACAATATCAACAATAGTAGACTTTTTATCTAGTTATCTGTTCTTTTATTCCTGCACACAGTGCACTACACTGAAGCTGCAAGCTGTGGGAGGTGTGTGGAATTCTCGCATTTTATAGTAGTATAGTTGGGTTCCTGTTTTATACCAGGCTTTCTTGAACATGTTATGCATTTTGTGGATGTAGATGCTTCATACTTGTGACAATAGTTATAATGTTGTAACAATGAGATGTCTGACAGACGGACTTAAAGTATTAAAAGTATATAACACAATCTTAGATCGACCAAAATTCTTCCTCAATAACTCTTAGGGATATTAGCTTGATGCTTATGGAACACAGTGAAAAGAAAAAAAGAGCCTATGCCACAGGTTTTATTTGTGTTTTACAGGGCATTCACATTTAGTGCATTATGTATAGGCTCTCATGAGAAAATTATATTTTTCTACAATTTTCCACGCAGAAAAAGAATCTCCCAACAATTTACCAATGAAAACGCAGCCATTAATTTGTATGATCATTAGGAACATGTTTAAAAAAAAAAGAAATATGAGGTCATGGACAGAATGAAATTATCCTGAATTGATCAAGATAAGAACTGATCTAGTTACTGTATGAGCCTATGGGCATGGCCAAAAGGACATAATTATAGTGATCAAGATCTTATGTAGAATGCCCAGGTATAACACTTAAATGGTAGATAAAGCTAGATCATGACACATAAGTATAAGAAATCTGCAAATAGTGGTTGCAGCTAGTTTCGTAGTTTGCGTAGATTGTGTTGTATACCTTTAAGTGACTGTTCCTAGGCTACCTAAACTGAAGTCCTCAGCCACACCACACCCATATCAAAAGCATTTCCCGCCCTTATTACCTTGCAGAGCCTGGGGAATATCAGATTATTTAGCAATTGCATCAGCCAATAGGAAAGATGTAATGTAGTGATGAAAGGGAAGAAACTAGTGTGATCTCTTGCATAATGTACATAACGTTATACGTTGGAGTTCAATATTGGAGATGCATAGGCCTGCTGCTAGATGGACAATTAGGCCCCGGGCATAGGCAGTACAGTTAGGGAAGATACTGTAAGGAAGGGAATATAAGATTGTTGATAGAATAGTGGACAGGAAACAGGCAAGAGCGAATAGGGCTAAAGACAGAGGTGATAAACTGGAGAGATGGATGGGAAGAAGTCGAAATGAAAAAGGGACCAATGTATTTTGAACTGTTATATTTCGGTAAAAATATAAATGAATCAACCGAACATGTGTGTATTGCATTGCATTGACTTTGAATTAAAGGAGGACAATGAGCGATAACGGACAAGAAGTAGAGCTGTAGACAGGGTTTAGGGAGAATGGTGAGATAGTGAGATATAGTTAAAGGAGAGACAGGATGGCATACTTCCGCTTGGGTATGTTACTTGTGTATAGTGTGTAGGAGTCGCGTGTGTGTAACAGTATAGGTGATACCTTCCAGGGTTATTGTTAGAGTAGGCTGTGTTGTGGCCAGCGGGACTTAGAGTCATGTAACAGGCATTTGCCATCACATCCCCACAAATGAAGTAGGTATAAAGTAGGTCAGCGGTACCGTCATAAAACCACTCTTTTCACTTCACATTAATCCCATCTTTGTTACCGTCCCTTCCGTGCTGATCTATATCGTGACTGCTCTACATACCCCTGTTAAGGCTGCATATCACTCAATGGCACAGGTTTTAACAAAACCTCAGTTTTGAAAGTGAGTAGGCTATAGGGTACCATGGGAAAGTGTGCAACTTAAAGTCCAACCTCATTGTTGCATGTCCCAATAGTGTCTACAGAGAGGTGGTGCTATCTAGGGTATGTTGTGTACACTATGTCTTTGTAGAGTCATGCAAAGATGAGGTTGAACCTTTAGTTGCACACCTTCCCATGGTACCCTATAGCCTATGCAGACCTGCTGAGTGAGTTGCCAGGGCTGCATTCATGTATCATGCCGACACGTCAGGAGTGGCTCTAACCTTGGCTTGATGCATGTCAGCTACGGTAAAGCATCATAATGCATTTGAGCACCATGTTTTAACATAATATATGGCGGATTAGGATATAGAATCATTCCAGTTCATTTAACGCTTCCTAGTTATATTTGTACAAATTGGGACTAAACATTGTTATGCCCATGACCCTACGTTGAAATGAAAAAACTATTATTATAAGAGACGTTATAGAAAGCTAGATATTTATAGAATAACATTCTAACATGAATAAAAGCAAATGAAGCTCGTTTTCTATCATTTCTCAGATTGGCCATTGTATTGCATTATCTATTTTACTGTAGTTTGAAGATACTTTGTAGTATCCAGACACAAAAGACCCACCTAATGGTGGAAACTGCCTACAATAGTAAAAAGCATTCTATCCTTACGTCCCCTGCCCCCTGCCGTGCCCACAGGAGACTGTTACTGAATGTTATGAAGCCGGTCCCCGGCACGCCACTGGTCCATTATCCCATTACATCCATCACGTGTCATGATTAAGTTAGAATCAGCACATGTTTGTCTTTCTTCTGCTGCAACAATGTATTAATAACCAATGGCATGGAACACCACACAAAAACATGGTCTGCTACACAGACAAAAACCTCGTCAAGCCCACGGCTCACGGGTAGAGGTTGGGACGCAGAGGTAGAGACATGAAAGAGGAAAGTAGAAAGAGAGGAGGGGAGGGGAATGGAGAAAGGGTGGGAGGGGAGGGGGAGAGGGAGAGATGGAACTAAGGAGGAAGGGACAGAAAAGGAAGAATAAAGAGAAAACATATGGAGTAAAAGGAAAAGGATAGGCGGAATCATGTGACCTAGAATATAAAATTAGTGTAAAGTTCCTCAGAATTCCTCAGAATACCTGAAATCTGGACAATAATAATAGCCATGAAATTACAGGCTACATATAGTTTATGGTATATTGCAATTCATAAGTGTATCAGCACATGCATTACTAAGGGTATCTCACTGATGATATAAAAATACCCAACGGCTCATCTTGATATTACCATATCTAATATGAATGCCTCACAATGAAATCAATGTCTGGAGTATTGTGGCGGTATTCACATACCTATTATCTAATACCAGTGACTCATGCCATGTTGTGTGTTCTCAGCACATACTACAAATTGAGTTGCCTCCTGCCTTATTCCCCTCACGATGTAGTATTTGTACAGCCCACATACACACTGATCATCTTAGTTTTCCATACTTTGTTTTACATGTTATACCCTGTATGGAGCATATTACTCACCCACCTCATGCAATAACATCATACTTACCACATCACATGGCTATAGACAGATAGATGCGATAAAGAACAGACCCATAAACCGCTGATAGTAACAACATTTGATTGAGGACGGAGTGTTGTCAACATGACATTGTGCTAATGAAATTGTACTGCTTTCAAATGTTCTCTACTATAGTTGCCATTTACCCTTTTCTCTCACTCCCTTTCCTACTTACTCTCCTCCCCTACCGCATTGCATCTCTGTCCATTTTTCCTTCATTGTACCCCCTTGCATACAATGGTAGTTGTATTTTACCAACAGAGTAGGCCATTTGACACAAAAAAAGCTATCGCTGGTAATATAAGGCTCTTGTATCTGTAACGGGTGATGTCCCACATGGCCACCAGAACGTGTTGAGCCTTAGGCCCAACATCCCACTGGCAATCTGCTACCTATCTATCCGCCACTCTCCCCCTCCCTCAGTGTCCGCAGGCCTCCCACAAGGGCGGCCAGGGGGGAGGGGTTCTGGAATCATACAACAAGCCATTATGTGATGGGACTGGGGTATACTATATTAATCATTATTCTCTGATATGCTAGCCATGGAAAAGTATCCAAGCTATATGGTGCAGATCTATACACAGTACATGGTCATAATAGATCATCAAACTCACAGTTACAAGGCAATGACCAATATGCGGACCGTCCAGATGGTTCCCCCGTGAGAACCCACTCTGTCTACAAACATGTTACCCTTATTATCTATGGTGTGTCTATGTTATGGCATGCTCTGTGCATATATATATATATATATATATATATATATATATATATATATATATATATATATATATATATATGTGTGTGTGTGTGTGTGTGTGTATACACCCACAGTATTCGTAGATCACACCCATGTTGGCACCAAAGCTCTTTGAACAGGCCCCGGATAGGACTTCAATCGGTTCACAGTTATGTGTAGACACAATCTTTAAACCGTGTTGTACATTCTTCACATAGGGACCCCCTGTTATCAAAATAACCAAGCAAAAACAAGAAAGCTTTCAGTAGTTCTATGGATATCCTTCATGATTATGCTATAAAACATTGACGGGCAGACACCGGATACCAGGGTACATATTTCTGGTTACCTCCTCTATTTCCGGTCTCTGTGACGCACATCCGGTCCCCCGGGCTGCGGCAGTTTGATTTGTTTCTGTTCCTGACTAGTACCGGAAGTCTATGTGACCCCTGGTGCTCACTGCGCACACTCTGTGACACGTGGTGGGGGTAGAGGTACACCATTCACTCACCAGGTGGCGCTGTTGCAGCAACGAAAAACGCTGTGGGCAGAGAGCGCCAGCGTCAATACTGTTGTGCTACTTAAGGAAAAGAAAACGATGTTCTTCAAGTCGAGACCCTCTGTTGCTCTATAAAAGAGTCACAGAGAGTCGAAATGTGAAGAAAGAGTGTTCTATTGTCTTCATTGCTGTGACCCTGTGCTCAGCGTGCACTGTTATCTTATAATGAACAGTCATGTGACTTCTCTGAGGCTATAATGCACGGCCTACTGTTTTATAAGTGTCTTCCGCACTTATTACTTGAGACACCATTGTATATGATAAAACGATACACTCTGTAACACCGGAATGAATAAAGTCATTGACCGGCACAGGTATATATAAATTATAGTAGTTACATCTTTTGAGTCATGATCTGTAATAAAGCTGCAATACGATGGACAGAAACAACACAAGTAGGTTTATTTAAATTTCAAATGGTTTTGTAGTGTTTGGATGAAATGGTTTTATCTGCACTGTCACTTAACGCTAAAACATTGTTTCGACTTGTACCTATGATGTCTGCCTATAATCTTTTTTTCCCGTCAATGTTACAAAATAGTTATTGTCTTAGTTGTGTTAGTTGAGACATGATGTTGCTATTTATTTCTAATTTCGCAGGATTTCTTTTATTCAACTTTTCTTTCCTCACCAAAGCCCGGGCTGCTGGTTGCTGCAGAACGATTATAAGGGTTAGAGTCATCAGATTTTTTTCTAGACCTCAGGGCAACACCTACAACTAAAGCTTTGGTCAGTATAACTGCGGTGGTAATAAATGTGATACACTGTCATTTGATGATTTGGGTTGTCAAACCATCCATCATGATGCCAAAGTATTGTGTTTCAAATATGTCCATCCACGGCCAGTATTACCACTCATGTGCGATGGTCATATAGAAATAAACCAGCTCTGTACCTTGATTGTCAGATTAAAAAGACCTAAGAAAACCCAATAAAATACCTGAGCCCACAGTTGCCCTATAAGATGATAGTTATCATAAAATAGGCTTATAGTTAGCCTTCATTGCGTATACTAAGGTATCTCTAAATTAAGAGGTTCTTGCCCAAATCTACGATTACCTATACTACTCTGGTTCTCGCCTGCACCAAACCTGCAACTGTACATACCACTTACACATTTCCCACTATGTAGCCTGCACCAGACAGAGTAAACGTAGCTACATACAGCTTGTATAGGGTAGATTGCCCTAGAGTCAACCACGTACCCTTAGATGTCAACCTTAATTATGCAGTTATTCATATATGGTGTTTTCTCTATTTGTCCTGTGCTGGAAAGGGTAGCACATAAACTGTACTGTGAAACACAAAAAGAGGGCTTATCATGCATTAATGACTATGAAATTGGGGTAGACATCTCATGGCACGTGGCTTACTCTAGGTCAGTCTACCCTAGCTACTACTGACCATGTCTTTATAACAGTGAATACACGCTAATGGCCAATGCTCACAGGGATTGAGCCATACATTCTATATGATTTATAACTAAAGCCCGCTAGACTCTGGCCATGAAAGAGTGTACACACTCATGAATGCAAGACACTACAGACTATGGTCCACTGTATCGTCTCAACATGTATGCCTGGCAGAGGGTTTGGACGATGCTCTTTACAGGTTGGTCACTCACTCAATCATTGTTAAATGCACACAGATGAGGTTTCAAATTGCGTAGTACTTAAATATCACATTACCATAATCTAATTAATGAGGAAAAGTAATGAGCAGATGAGGATTAAGACTAGAAAAAAACAAAACGATTCATTACGGCAAACATCATGCTGCAAAGTTAAATTCATTAACTTAATTAAGTATCTTTGTCAAAGCTAAAGGTTAGAAAAGAGTAAATAACTAACAAGGCAGATTTCCTCTAAAGTCAAGCAAACCACAAAGCCACGAAACATCACTTACACCAGACCGAACTGACATTTTGAAAAGACCACCTACGATCTGCAGTGGGGTTAGAAACTAAATCGGAATACATGAATTTTACAGATAAGGTACCTTATAGCAGTATAATATGCAGAGTTTCAAGGCGTATCAAATACAAATAGTCACCTACAGATAAGAGAAATGGCATGCATATTATCTATGATTTACTTATATTTCTATGCATCTAAAACTTGCACTATGTGAGAAAAACACTTCCAAAGACAATTATGTCTGCTATTGTCTGCTGGATTCGCAATTTCCTGATGGTTATCTCGTTCTCCGCTGGTACCCCATGTTATATGCTGGTTACCCCATGTGGTGTACTGGTGACGTGACAACATGTAGGCAACCAGCAGTAGAGGATAAAGGACAGGCTGGGATTCAATTAGACTAAATGTAAACACGGATAGCATGTGTCACAGCATGAGAGGAGGAAAGGGGGAGGATCTAAGGGACATGTCATTGATAGAGAGATGGTGTGCAGGTTGGGCGGAAATGAGAGCTTGCTAGTTAATGATAGGAGAAGGAATGAATTTAGACTGACATAAACATAATAATGGGACAATGACTTTGAGCTTGGACCTACTAGCAAATACTGATACTAAGAAAACATAGCAGAGTATATAGTTTAACTTATACCCCTGTATGTGTACTAGTGACTGTAAAAAGAGAAAAGGGAAGAACATATTGGCAGCACTCAATATGATGGGTTGTATAGGGTGAATATAACAAAAACTGTCAGAGAGGAAAGATAAATGAAAGGGCTAAGAATGTAACCGAAATACCTTAATGATAAAGAACAATGCATGTTCTAAGTCCCTTCTCTAACCCACCTAGCTCTGCTGCAAACTATTTGCATACATGTGTGTCATTAGTGTGTTAGTTGAATAAGGCAGCAGTGTAAACAAAGTGAAAGGAAAACATACAGTAGCCATTAGCTACAGCCAACAGGACTCCTTGTCTTCCTACCCAACCCAACTCTACCACTCGTTTCTGTCATCCATTTTAATCTCACTCCCTCTGGGCCCTTACATTACCACAGTCAATGAATCTCTATTTGACTCTCTCCTCACCTAATCTTCCCCTCCCCATCCAAACTACACCTTTCTCCATATGTCTTTGTGTGTGCTTCTCCCATAATTATCACATACCTCCACACCCTTGCCTCCTACTCACCCCTCCCCTCCTCTCTTCACCTCAGTCCATGCATCTCTATTTATGTCTACTCCATTGCCTTATCAGACTCTCATGCACACTGTAAGTAGCACTCCCCACACTTTCAACCCCATCCCATACATACTGAGGGATCTAATTGGCCAATCACTGTCATGTGATAGAGATGATTAGCCTCAGTTTCGATTCGATCTGCTGCAGTAACCTTGGATACTGTGTGGGAGGAAGCAGTAGATAAGGGCACATACTCAGGGCAGAGAAAGAGACAGGCAGGTACACATGATAATGGATTTCATGTATTATCTCGCCCAAGACCAAGTTACTGACATACCATATTGAACCAAATAAATACCAGATAACTTAGTAGGTGCCGGGGTGAGAACATAAATGTACTCAGGTACTTCTACAGGCCAATATAGTTGAAAATCTGAATACACTTAGATGGTTTTGTCTTAACATGCTTCCCCTTTTAACAACAATGCATTCAGTCCTATACAAACAGTCCCCACCCATTTATATAGGTGTCATTTGTGGACTCTCTCGGTTACAGCTGTCAGACTGCTTGATGTCATTACCTTCATAAGGTGTAAATATTGTAACCCAACAACCACATCAAGACAGGACAACACAATGTACAGCGCTAGATCCAGCTAAGAGATTATGTTTGCACATGTTGACAAAAAGACTGTAAGATCGCTTAAAGGCATGACATGATTGGAGTACACATATTTATACCACACTTGGCTGGAAGAAAAAAGAAACTGCGTGTCTGTATAGTACATACAAAAGGTGACAAACCAATATAGGAAATAAGTGGTGGCATAAGTTAGATATGGGTATAAGTCACTAGCTGTGGAGGTGTTGTTTATAAGCCTTGGACAATGGTAATCATTTCGCTGTAGGCACTTTGGACACTTATACAGCAAGATACCATATCTGATACAGAAAAGAGTATGCGCACAGTCGTTAAAAACATCTTTTTCATCACCATCTTGCGCGTCCAGTACCCGGTGGGCACACTATTCAGTTCAACATTAAATCAATGTTGAGTCAACATTGAATCCAGATTGACAATCATTTATCAATGTTGATTCAATGTTCTTTTCACACTGGGTAGTCATTTCAGTACTTACACCTTATCTAGAAGTCAATAATTCAGCTGATCTTAACTAGTCACTCAATGTGGTTCAGAAGGTAACAGTTCCAATCGTCTCGACTGCCTGCATAAGCTAATGAGTGCCATGTGCCAATGTACACACCAACCACTGCTTATATTTACATTAATCTGTGAGATAAGGGAGGTGGGGCTTACATGAGATAACAGAGTAGGGCTAAGGCACCGCCTCAACCAGCCACCTGTGGTAGTGGGAGTCAATGCTGTTAACGTCATGTGAACTAGAGCAGGGGATCAGTGTAGCCATCGGGCAGGGTGGTAACGGGTTGGTCCATGATGGCACATGCGACACTCCCTTTGAGGTCCTGAGAGTAGTAGGCACAAAGATTTTTTTTGTTTGGCACATAATTATTTGTGCCTCCATTTCAATTGCTCGGCCCTGAACCTTAAAAGTCAAAAATGTCATCAGAATGAAAGGGGGTTACAATCTTGGATTATAGCTTCAAACTTCAAAGGAAATTCCCTACAAAATAACCTCACTCCAATCCATACCACGCTTTTTTTAAACCAAGACCAGTAAATGACCATCCACTATAAGTAGGAGAGGTTGCAGTAACTAGGTTAGGTGCCAAAGGGGGATGGAGGACCTCATTCTATTACAGCTACAGTGGTGTGGAGGAGGAGGTCCCTTTCAGGTCTCAATGTAATTTATACACACTTCATTTTATCAGAGTACCTTGGGGTGTTAAGATGGCTTACTGTGTAGGGCCAATGGGACGTGAATACTACTGCACACGTGATGTAAACTCCTATCACAGACCATCAATATAGAGCTGATAACCATTACTGACTGTAGTGTTGAGAACGTTTATACCAATGGCTGGTTAAGTTATTTTTCTGTATTTCTGAAATAATACATCAGTTGAATTCAGTCATGTGCATTCTCTGATATTTTCATCTTTCCAACAAAACATGTAATTTTTTTCAAATTTGCTGTAGTCCATATTGTAGGCACCAGCTTACCTGAAGATGCCTTTTTTTCTGGAGGGCACAATCGAAGACAGGCATATTTCACTCTGCCAGTCAGTTGGGCTTGCACCAAAGAGGGGGGCTGACATGCGTTCTGAGTACCACAAACCCCCTCCAGGAGGTGACCTTATCACTGGAAGTAGAGGCTAAATGCTGCCCAGAGTGGACCTGGGCAGGAAATGAAAAGCTGTATTTCAGGCAGGTGGTGTAACTCAATATGGCTGTTAACAGGTGGTGATGCTACATGTTAATAGTCTATTATGGTGTCCCCAGTCTCTGTGCAAATAGTGATGATATAGGAATAGATTTGAACCACTGACTTCTTGTTCTGATGTGCACAGGAAATTTGCTTGAGGCGCGTCATGTCTGGACCAGGCATGAGGGATGATGGGGCCATATCAAGGACATGTGAGAGTAAGTAGCAGGATTTAAGGTATGGCAGTAGGTAGCATGGCCAGCAGGATGAATAAAAAATACACAGAGATAAATTATGTTGATAACATGGCTTTTTGGATAATTTAAAAGTATGTCCCATGGTGGCTGAAAACTATGAGGTTTGGGCTTTTAATATTTACACAATTAATCACCCGACCCAAGTATTCGCACTTTCTATCACATCTTCAAACACCTATCTAGGATGCTATTATCTAAACTCTCCAAGATTCTTTTTCAGGCTGAAAATCAACTCATGAATTACAACGATAGGAAACAATTAGACTATAAATAAAGGGAGTCACAACATCTCAGGATTCTGCCAGATACAGGACTCATTGGAAAAGGGTAAAATGAGACCTGCCAGAACGGTGAAGCGACAACAGTTTTGATCACAATGTGTCACATCATATGAGTCTCAAATGATATTTCTCAGAATACAAAATTATTTTTATTTCTGTTTCACAGAGGAGAATGATTGAGTGGTTGTGACCATGTGTTTGAACGGAAAGGCAAGGATGAGAAACAGCGTTGTCCAGAAACTAAAATACAAATACAGTATGAGAAGGGAACTGAACATATATAAGTCATATACAGGAGAATGGAGTGACAAAGAGTGAGATAGGGTATAAGATTAGGATGGAAGGGATATAAGAACTGCCTGCACCAAGATGAGACGGGAACTTGAAGAGGGAAACTGTGAAAGTTTGGTAGAGAAGGAGAGTAAAGATGGTATCAGCAGAGGAGCATTTGTCAACGTGTGTTTGTTATACATGTCTTTGTGAAGACCCCTTGAATACGATGTGGCGGTATTCAATGGGATAAGAAAAAAGATACTGTTGCCTTAACTTAAAGAAACAGCTTCAAACCAAAGAACAAACATGAAGGAAAACTCCATTAGGCCTGTGTCAACTATACCACAAGGAAAGTGGAATATATGGCCGTTTTGACGTCCAGCAATATGTACATATCTGGGAATATATTTTGTAGATATATTCAACTATAAATGCACGTATGCTGTGTCCACTAGGCATTATAAATTGCTGCCCAGACTAGCCAGCTGAAACATGGACGAGTTACTATAATGGAATAAAGAGCATATCACCCAATTTCTGCACTAGAAATCAAATATGTTAGATATTCAAATGCCCAGTTTTGTCGTCCATTTTTGACTCCTGCAGACTGCTATTTCACTTTTGTATTTGAGAATTTTGTCATCCAGCTGTGTCCACAGGGAGACAAAACATATATTTCATATTTGTATTCAAATTCAAGTTTTGACGGACGTCAAACGGCCTTATATATGCAAGTGGACACAGGCCTAATGGTACTGTGTATATCGTTCTTCACTCATAGGGACTGGGGCTGCAGCGAAATCAGCCTGTGGCTTTTTAAGGATACGTCGCCAGCCATTGCAATTTGTCAATGGTTGCATCTAAATGAGGTCCAACAAAATAGAATAATACAGGTACAGTGGGGCACCCTTTTAGGTCTCAATGTAATTCATACACATTTAAAGTGCCTTGGGGTGTTAGGGTGACTTACTGTGTACAAGTGAGATCTTTAACTGTATGAGATATGTTGATACCAACTCCTTATAGCCGTCATAGAAGTGAAAGCTATTTATTCCAATGACCAATTAAAGCTGAATGCATGTATATAGCTGCCATCTGCTCCTCATGAATTGCTTTTCAGGCATTTAACAGATGTCCCGGCCCATTAATATGATATATTGATGTACCTCAGTAACTTCACAACCTGCCGCAGTACCATGTCAGTTAACTTTGATACATGTTCCGACTGCCTGAGCAGTGAATCTTTCAATCTCAATAGCTAGTTGACTTGCCTCAGAAACATACTGATCTACCTTAGAAACAGACTAGACTGCCTCAGTGCCACATTATTTTGCCATAGCAAACATCTGCTTGCCTAAACCATATATAAATAATCCTTTCTAACACATAATACTGCCTGGTGGAAAACGGTATTACACTAGCAGAATCTGGTTAAGAAACAAGCCCTGGGATTGAGTTCATACCTTTCCTATAATTATGGATATGATTGTACCCTGGTAGACCGTGGCCGTGAAAAAAAGCATTTAAACAATGTTAAACACTAGTGTAAGGCACTTAAAACTAGATTACACTGTATTGTTTGGTATGCTTGCCACAGTGCTTGAATAGATACTTTTCACAGCTCTGTCACCTACTTACTCAAACGTAGACACAGGAGATTGAAATGTGCATAATAATTATCATATTTCTCAAACAAACCAAATATAGTTGATCATATTTCTCAAACAAACCAAATATAGTTGATTATGATTACTAATGAGCAGATGATGAGGAGGACGAAAAAAACCTAAAAAAAGAACAATGTATCACTGCAAACAAGTTTGAGTTCATTAGCTTACTTAACTATTTATGTCAGATTTAAAGTTTAGAAAAGAGTAAAATAATTAACAAGAAAGCTTGCACTGTATGAGAAAAATATTTTCTGTCAGGAAAAAAAACAATTATATGTGCCATTGTCTGCTGAATTCCCTATTTCCTGGAGCCTTTTCCACTGGTATCCCTCATTTTGCTGTTTACCCCCTGTGGTTACCCTGTGTGATGTACTGGTGACGTGACAACATGAACATAACCAACAGTAGAGGATAAAAGAGAGGATGTGATTCAATTAAACAAAGTGTGAACATGACTTTGTGTCACATTATGGGAGGAGGTGAGTGGGAGAACATGAGGAAGATGTCATTGATAGAGAGGCAGGTTGGGCACTGCCCTTTTCATGTTTCATTGAACGTTACCAGCCGATTCAGCTGAGGCAAATAGAGGATTGAAACATTGCCAAACACTGAACGCATCAATATCAACTCTACATACAATGGCATAGGAACAGAACAAAAAACATTCGATTTGACCTAGTCAAAGGCAAATACTTATCTGTTATTTATTCAGTGAATTTTGTTTAAGGAAAATATTGTATGGAAATAAATCATGGTTACATTAGCTAAGACCTGGACCATCCAACAGCTGAGGACATTACTTTATTGGAGATCATGCAACCTGTGACATGCCAGGAATGACTAACACAACTTACCTTGCCATTAGGAATGTTGTGGTGGAAGGTGCTACATCACCATGTTTATCTTTTATTATAATCCATGTTAAAATTCTAAGATATGTATTATAGATGTTTGGATTCACTTTGACATGTGAGACACTCATATATCACACTCAGCCGCGTCTTTGGGCAAAGCACCGGAAGCTACTGTCAGAATGGGGCAGTGTTTTACGAGTGGTTGTCATTTTCACCAATCACAAACTGGGACCCTGAGACTAGTGCTGACACACACCAACATAAATTACATGGAGATTGTCTGGGTGTGGAGGGAGAAAATATGGAAGGAGGGAGGATAACTCAAAGCAGGCTACAGTACACCTACGCAGCCTAAACCACGTTGACCCTCTCAGTGCCATTTGCTGAACTAGTTGGTCCAGTTTTCCTACATATTTTGTACCATATATGGTAAAGGGTGTGCTATAGTCCTCCCAGCAGTGCTGCAAGCCTTTTGAACTCATGTGTTTGTGTTGGTATTACAGCGCTGCAGTGTAAACAAAGTGACTAACACTACAAGGGAAACACACACTAGCCATTAGCTACAACCAGTAGGACTCTTTATCTTCCCACCTGACCCTAACTCTACCAGTCGTCTCTGCCATACGTCTTAATTGCACTCCCTGTGTTCTCAACCCCTACATTACCTCCATGGATCTCTATTTGACTCTCTCCCAACCCACTCCTACCCTTCCTCGCTCAAGCACACCTTTCTGTCTGCCTCCTCTCCCCACCATACACTGTGTGTGCTTCTCCCCTACCACATACCTCCATCCCTGGTATCCCATTTACCCATGCCCTCCTCCCTCACCTCAGTCCATGCATCTCTATTAATGTCCACTCCATTGCCCTAGCAACCTCTCATGCCCACTGTAAGTAGCATTCCCTACACTCTCAACCCCTTCCCATACACACGGAGGGATCTAATTGCCCAATCAGTGTCACGTGATAGAGCCGATTAGCCTGGGTCTGGATTCGATCTGTTGCACTGGACTTGGATAGTGTGTGGGAGGGAGCAGTAGATAAGGGTGCATACTGAGGGTTGGGCAGGGTGAGACATGTGGGTACACGTAAAAGGGACTGCATGCATTCATCAGACTAATACTGACTTTCTGTATTGAACAGAATAAGTGCTGAGTCATGGAATAAGCATTGGGGTTTGGAATCACTATACACTATAAACTAAGTCTTTAATATGTGCTGGTCTTGTAATGACATCGGGGGTAGAGCCTAGATTAAATAATATGTACCTAGGTGCTTATACAGGCTAATAATGGTACACATGCGGATATTGTTTGACAGTTCTAGCCTTGGATGCCCCCCTTATTAAAATCAATGCATTGCATATAGGTGCCATCTGCTAGCTCCTCACATTACAGCTTTCAGGCTGCCTGATGTCATTACCCGCATGCACAGTCTAAAATAAATATTGTAACCTGACACCACCACATCGACATAATGTACACAGTTACATCCAGTGGGAAAATATTCGCACATACTGATGGTGGGACTGTGTAAGGTTATCAGGAGGTGTACCAACCTTGCAAACGAGATCTGGAGAAGAAATCAAGATGTATACAAGAGATTTCTTCATGTCATACTCGTGTATTTCTTGATATATGCACAGGTCACCCTACAAACTTATTATATTTCTAAGAATCTCCAGTGCCTATCTAGTATATACAGCTCATGATTTTTCCGAGAAATACATGAGATACTCTTTTGTTTTATTCTTGAGTCCAGTTGATAAGTTAGGTTGTCTAGACTCACTGTATAAAGATAATTAGTGCCATGTGTCAGTGCACACTAAGCACAGTAACCACACTGCTTACATTTACATTGATCAGTGAGATCAGAAAAGGATGGGGGGGGGGGGGGGGTTAACAGAGATAACAGAGTTGGGCTAAGGCACTAACCCAACCAGCCACCTGTGGTAGCGGGAATCAATGCTGTTAATGTCATGTGAACTAGAGCAGGGGATCAGTGTAGCCACCGGCAGGGTGGTAATGGGATGGTCCACAACGGCAAACTCCAACCTTCCTTTGGGGTTCTGAGCATGGCAGGCATAGTCTTTTCTCTGTTTGCCACAAAATTATATGTGTCTGCAGGCACTTTAAATTTTGGGTCGAGGATTTTGAAAGTCCAGAATTTATTATACTAAAATGAACTGCAGTCTCAGATTATAGCATACATGAATTTCAAAGGGAATTCTCAACAAAAGGACTTCACTCCAAACTCGACCATGCTTTTCAAAACCAAGTCTTGTAAATGACCATCCACTATCGGTAGGGAAGGTTTCAGGAACCAGGTCAGGTATGAAGTGGGGGATCGAGGGCTCATTCAGTTGCAACTACCGTGGTGTGGAAGAGGAGGTCTCTTTCAGGTCTCACTGTAATTTATACACACTTCATTTCAGCCTAGGGGTGCCTAGGGGTACTAAAGAAGCTTACTGTGTAGGAGTGATGGAACATGAATGCTACTACACATCCTGTCAACTGCTATCACATACCAGCAATAGCCATTGTGGAATGTAGCATTGAGTATGTTTATCTCAACAGCTGGTTAGGGTATTTCTCTGTTGGTCTGCATCAGTAACTCATCCTTGTGAGCCTCAGGATTCAGACAGTCCCCCTTAGCAATATATCAGATAGCCCTAGTAAAGCATTTATCTCTCATAGCTGTTACTTGTTCAGCTTAAGTGGTTCAGGGGTTATAGGAATTTTATGCGATGCCTCTTTGGTGACAATCATAATTCAGTCAAATTCATTGTCTGCTCTGATTTTTTCATCTTTTCAACAAAACCTGTGGTTTATTTCAAATT
Organism: Harmothoe impar; assembly: GCA_947462335.1. Taxonomy (NCBI): domain Eukaryota; kingdom Metazoa; phylum Annelida; class Polychaeta; order Phyllodocida; family Polynoidae; genus Harmothoe; species Harmothoe impar. The sequence continues at coordinate 22,090,798 of OX381711.1, forward strand.
TGCTGTAGTCCATGTTACTAAAGCCCGAGCTTACCTGAAGATGACTTAATCTTGGCAGACACAATCCACGACAGGTATCCCCTGCAATCATATTTCACCCTGCCGGCCAGTTGGTCTTACACCCGATAGGGGGCTGACATGCATACTGAGTACCACCAATTCCCTCCAGGGGGCGACCTCATAACCGGAAGCGGAAGCTAAATACTGCCCAGAGTGCACGAGGGCAGGAAATGAAAAACTGTATTTCTGGCAGCTGGTGTTGGTAATGGTGACTCAATATGGAGCGTAACAGGTTGCCACGCTACATGTTTAAAGCCTATCACACTGTCCTATATTGCATTGTTGGAAATTAGTGATACACTGTACAAACTGGTGAACATTACATCTGACATGTACTGGGAAAAGCGACCTTAGTGGCCTTTTTTGCAGATCGTGTCGCAAATGTTAACACTTTAGGGTTCTGTAGATTTGGAATGTGATAATAGGTGATGTATAATGCTAAAGCAACCATGTTGAATCCTTTTGAATGTCTTGCAGTTTCATCGTTGACAAATTTTTACATAGGGTAGAGGCACCCTCAGTCGGACAGCTACCTTGAGTCGGACACCATTAGTATTCAATTATATAGTTAATATAACTCTTTCATATCCAATAAATCTTAAAATTGAGGGGTTTCTCCTTCTAAAAAATATAATATCCCATATATTTGCCATGGCTTACATGATATTGTGACTGCTTGACTGCCAGTGTGTTTTTACTATATTCTTAAAACAATAATGAAGAGTAAACGGGGAAATTGGTTTTCTTGTTCAATGTTTTTCTAGTTTCCTCTTTACCTAGGCTATTCCTAATGATAACTTTGGGAACATATGTTTCATTTGTGACAATTCAAGTCCACAGATTGACTTTAGGTGCAGGTGTCCGACATAAGGTGCAGTTTCATCTTTTTAAAATGATTATAACATGTGGATTTATTCCTACTTAAAGTACATTATTTTCTGCAATTTGCTCGGAAATATAAGCTATATATATAATGTGCCCAATGGCACATCCCATATCAAAATGCTTATCCTTTAATGGTTTTAAATTTAAGAGGCAAAGGTGACTACGTTTTTGCTGTCCAGGAGCGTCAGAGATGGGTGCCTTTACCCTAGTAGATGATACAAAAATTAAATAATATAGCTTTGAACAATAATGATGAAGCAAAGCAGTTTCACGGGTGTAGTATAGATCTGTACAAAGTAAGTAAACAGAAAAAAAAATACACATACACTATATTGCATAGATTGTTCCCATTTATAAAGTGTATTACTACATGTAAATGGAAATGAGTTCAATTTGCTGAAATCAAGATTACAGGGATGAATAAACTCACTGATGTTTATTCATATTCCAGAAAAGTATTGCATCATTCGCTGTGACGTCCAGACAGATATCTCAGTTCTGCAATCAGACTATAAAAAGCAGGATTCATAACTTCTCAGATTTCTTTCAGAATGGATAAGGATCATTGTTTCTGTTTCACAGAGGATGATTGTGTGACCGTGACCATGTGTTTATACAGACCACTGGTATTGAGCAGGAACTCAAGGATGAGAAACAATGCATTGACGGGAAGGGAGGAAGTTAAACCCTGATTGCAAGGGATGGATTAAAAAGGGGATGACAGGGAATGAGGGACTAAAGTAAAGCAGTACAGAGGATAACATGATGACAAATAGTGAGGTAGGGGAAAGGGTGAGTCATGATAGGAGTGGAGTCCTTGATGTCCTTGGAATATGCAGATGTACCAATAGCCACTAATACCAAAGGTGGTGGGATCCAGAGTAAAGATTGCAGCCCAACATCCACCCGCTGACCTCCATTAAGTAGATAGAGAGGAAACTCTTCCAATCTTTACAGTTAAAGCATCATTTGCCCCTCAAAGGCATGGGCAGGTGAAAAAAAGGTGTTGAAAACTTTTACCCAAGCAATCATGGCTTTCACATACCAGATGTACATAACTGGAAGGACATTCACGTAAATGAATTTATGTACCGTCAATAGGTCAAGTCACCCTTTTGAGAAACAAAAACTTACTGTAACTATTATCAAAATATGAATATTGGTCATTGATTTTTATTCTATAAGCATCTTAAAGGCCTGACTGAGAAAAGAAAAGAAAAACAAAAGTAAAAGGCCCCCAACAGTCTCTAGCGTATACATATGCCAGTGAGTGTCTCATGGATGAATCACCTCTTCCTAGCCCGGAGTGTTTTCATTAACCATGTTAGGGACAGAGGGGAATGGAGGGCCTCATTCTATTAAAGGTACAGTGCGGTTCCCTTTCAGGTCTCAATGTAATTTATACCCACTTCATTTTATCACAGTGCCTGGGGGTGTTAGGGTGACTAACTGTGTAGGGACAGATGTGGGTGTTTACTGTATGAGGTATGTTTATAGCAGCTCCTTAAAGCCATTCTAGAACCATAGGTTATTGATTCCAATGGCTGATTCAAGTTGCATGTATATATATAGCCACCATCTGCTCCTGAATTGCTTTTCAGACTCAACATTCAATAAACATCCTGGCCCACTAATACGATACATTGGTGTACCTCAGTGGCTTCACCATCTGCCTCAGTACCACATTAGTTAGCGCTGGTAACTATTTGGTCTGCCTGAGTAGTGAATCTGTCATTCTCAACAACAGGTTGACCTGCCTCAGAAACATATCAATCTACCTTGGAAACAAACCAGACTGCCTTGGCAACACTTACATCTGCCATAGGAAACAACCGTTTGCCTAAACTGTTTGCCTAAACATTATATAAATCAACCTGTGTAACTTCATATTCCAAGTGTGAAGTTCAAACTGAAAAAAAAGGATAGAGGGAACTAAATTCATCTGAGTGAGTGTTGTGGGTAGACAGAGGGAATTGAGCTCAGAGGTGACGTCCTTCGCAGTATCAATATCGGTGTGTGTCAGCCACCGCCCACTTTACACTTGATGTCCCACCGCTTATATGGATCTTGTAGCACTCTTGTCAAATTGCTGCTTTCCCTACCTTTTTTTTCTCAACATTAAAAGTAAAACCTCAAGCTTCACTGTTTTAAATTCATATTCAGCTTCATTTATATCTATTTCAATCTATACTATACTATGTTTATATGTATTCCTATATCAAAGTGGTATCTCTACAAGATACTACTTTATCACAAGCATACATCGACTCTACATTTTCATATACTGGTAGTAGAGACTAAAATTGAATTATCTGCTTTGTTTTGTCACAACATCTGTATGTCTATTTCAGCGTTCGTTCTTCATTGCTGATGCTTTAACATATTTTCATCCTTCAAATTGACTGATAAACAATGTAATGATCAATGAAATACCTCATTTTATCTCTTGTTCTTGGATGGTTCTTTTTCATTATGTTTGTGTGCTTGTTGGGCTTCTGTTTCTATTGCTTTCTCTGGCTCGTTCTCTCTCTGACCCTCTCTGTTTCTGTCTGATTTCAGGTTTCATTTCCCCTGTGCCCACTTATACTTTGTGCTTTGCCAGTTCCAGTTCTCAGGAAGCTGCTAGTCCCTAACTTGAAGGATAAATATGTTATACAATGGCGGTTCTCCCCTTCCTCCCCTGCCAGTGTTATTATAGTTGATGTGGGAGTCCCCTCTTCCACTACTCTAAACATTTGCTGAGTCTAGAACCAGATCCATGAAAATCCATTTTGTGTCTCTGCCACTGTGTCGGGAGGAGGACAGTTTCACGCCTGAATGATCTGGGCACCAAGCCAATTCATGCATAGCGTAAACACTGCCCAATATCTTGGACAATAACACAGAGCATAGGCTGTAAATACACAAGGGAAGTTATTCAGGAGGTGGGATGGTGAGGGAGTAGCAGAAGGCAGAACAAAAAGTAAAGAGGTGTGGAGAGCAAATAAGCAGCCGCGACCAAACAGTAAGTAAAAGGCACGTACCCAATCGAAGTTGACCGGGCATGTTGGTGTCATTATACACAGTGTCAACAAAATCATCTAATTAATTGTGCCAAGCCAGCAGGGGATGGGGAGGACTGGGAGGAGAGCGGGTATGAGAAGAGTAGAAAGTCAACACTGCCAATTAGTTAGAAGTCCCAAGAAAGGACCAATCATAGATTAAAACTTTGAAAATAGTTGTTCTTGAATAAAGAGCCACATTGTAACAGCGGTCTAGACCATGTATGCCAGTGGAAGTGTGTATGGCAACAGAATAATTGATTCTAGTGCCATAAGGCACGGGTTTACAATCATAGGAGATGTGTCCAACTCAGACACTCCACAAATATGCTCACTCAGTGCAGTGACTGCTGTGCATGAGATGATACTCAGAATGGTCAAAAAGTATCTTTATATTGGTAGCCCCATGTACTGTATGATAGACCAAAGCCTTGGCCTTCATGGAGTGTCAGAATATTTCTCAAATTATTTCTCATAAATTTCCCACCAAAATACGGAGAAATTTTTTTTTTTTAACAAACCGATATTTTCTGGCTAACGATGGCAGAAAGGTCCACCAAAAAAAAAAAAAAGTCCTATTTCTCAGAAAATGATGTGGGCGCAGTCCGTAGACACAATTTTTTCAAAAAAAATAAAAATTTCCATTTTCGAAAATATGGTGCGGGAAATCCATATTCCAAATTTTTAATTTGGTGTGGCCTTAAATATTAAATAACAATATGCGTATCACATAGACAGTAAAGTAATATTTTATTGTTGTACAACACTAGACTACCGGTACATACTATGTACACAATATACAAAACCGAAAACAAACTTTAAGAGCAATAGTTTTATATACCTGCATTTGATTGTTATAATGGGATATACAAAACACTGTCAGGTCATTCATAAACTTGTCGTCGATGAACTTTTAATATTCATGTAACAAGAATTGCGGTTAATGATGCATAAAACAATGCCTCAGGAATTTTATACGCAGCAACAACTGCAAGGAACATTCGAAGGAACATAATGTCTACATGGTTTGTATATTTGAAGGGGACCCATTCCAAACACCAAATAAGTAAGACCTGCTAAGTATTTCTCTTCTTTCTGTAGAAAACATCTTGATACGTCTTTTTAACCACCTCATACCCCTGGGGTTTGAGAATTCTGTCAATTTGCTCAAAACGTTTTCCACCTCCACTTCCATGATGGACCGCATATTCAATTAGAAAAAGGTCAATCTCTAAATGTGAAAATGGGATTGTTTTCAGAATACCTATCTCTGCGCCTTCCACATCCAGAGAAAAAAGGTCAATTTTTGTCCTGTTTATGGCTTTCATCAGTGAGTACAGTGTAAAACACTGCACCTCCTCATACTTCTTGTATGTTATTGTATGGAACTTCTCAGCAGCAAGACCACTTGTCATACCCTGTAAACCAAATTTGATTTTTCCTGTTGTATTCTTGTTGCTCAGGCAGGCATTTATACTGAATGCATTCCGTTTTTTTGCTTGAATTCCTCGGAAAGGACCTTTAAGACTCTCAATAAGAAGTCCCGTCCAGTTCCGCTCCCGCTCAAAGAAGAGTGAGTTTGAGAAGACCTCCCCGTCCCACGCGCCACACTCTACGAAGAAACCATCTGTAAATACATCAATGACAAAGTTATTAACTTTTTAAGGACCATATGATGCTTATTGAATTCGACGTATTATGCACCCTCCCCCTTGTAAGCTCCCCCGCCCCGATTTTTCAGTTTTTTCCCCCAAATTTAAAAAATGTATTCCTCCGATTTTGTTACTGTTTTTCACAGCTTTGTATGACATGGAGCATTACACACATATGGGTGAATAGAAGCATTGAAGATGTCACTAAGGTGGACTAGTGGTCTGTAAAAGACAGCCACGGGGGACGCTTAGGCCAAAGGAAAAAGGTATGTTTCAAGATACATGGAAAGAAAATGTAGGGTTGGTAGGTCACTTTTTTTTTAACCCTTAAATTTACCAAAAGAAAAAAGAGGTAAACATACTGAAATTTCTTCTAAATTGCATAGAAGACGTAGGGTCGGCCCTGTTTTGATAGGGTCGGTCAGGTGACCTGAAACAAACCTCTTTTTTTTGGCTCTATTATAAAACGTTTATTTGAGGTTGATTTTTTCACGCAATTAATTCTTTTAACTGCCCAGGTCGCTTATCACATTAAATATGGAGTATTTATACAGCACCATGATACATTCATGACATGAGTCTTCGTGAATGTATCAATCCTGTATAAGCTCAACATGATACAGCACTGGCGACTTACACATGGATACATTATGATGCCCAAAGGTCATACTACATATCAAAGCACTACGCGGCCTTTAAAGGGTTAGGGATGGCATGGTACCTCAAGGCAATATTTTTCATAATGAGTCATCAATGCAGCAGTAACAAGTAACTAATCAGCGCTGCATTAGTGCATCATGACGACCCTTTGGGAGTGTATCAACCTCATGCAGCCCTGGCAAGTTACTCACCAGTACTGTATTCATGCCAAACAAGGGCACAGTGAGTTAAAGCACTACCCAGGCCATAAGTGGTTAGACCAACAGGTGCTGTATTAAAAAAAGGCTTGGAACCTGCACTCACTCCATTTCGACTCTTACAGGACTGGCAGTGACCCTACACTGGTCCCCAGACCCTCCCACAGAAAGGCTCTGGTAACCTCCACTGTGATCTTACACTGTGACCTTACACTGTGACCTTACACTGTGACCTTACACTGTGACCTTACACTGTGACCCTACACTGGTCCCCAGAGCCTCCCACAGAAAGGCTCTGGTAACCTCCACTGTGACCTTACACTGTGACCTTACACTTTGACCTTACACTGTGAGCCTACACTGGTCCCCAGTTCCTCCCACAGAAAGGCTCTGGTAACCTCCACTGTCACCTTACACTATGAGCCTACACTGGTCCCCATACCCTCCAACAGAAAGGCTCTGGTAACCTCCACTGTGACCTTACACTGTGAGCCTACACTGGTCCCCAGACTCTCCCACAGAAAGGCTCTGGTAACCTCCACTGTGACCTTACACTGTGAGCCTACACTGGTCCCCAGACTCTCCCACAGAAAGGCTCTGGTAACCTCCACTGTCACCTTACACTATGAGCCTACACTGGTCCCCATACCCTCCAACAGAAAGGCTCTGGTAACCTCCACTGTGACCTTACACTGTGAGCCTACACTGGTCCCCAGACTCTCCCACAGAAAGGCTCTGGTAACCTCCACTGTGACCTTACACTGTGACCTTACACTGTGACCTTACACTGTGACCTTACACTGTGACCTTACACTGTGACCTTACACTGTGACCCTACACTGGTCCCCAGATCCTCCCACAGTTCTAAAGCCTCTGGTATAGCTATGTAAGTTATGAGGACTGCGCCAGCTGCTCCCAGCATGCATTATGTGCTGGTGGTACCATTATATGTAGCACATGACATGTCAGGATGTGTCGCGCTAGTGGTGGTCATGTCTAATAAATATGGTAGATGTGTTCATGGTGTGGTGCAGTGAAGCACGGTCTGTGGTCTGACTAATAAATGACTGCATTCACGCCTGGGACTAGAAACAACACATATTATATTTATCAAGTTATGCTATGACTACTAGAGATTTCTAGTCAGAATTTGTACGTTATTCATTAGCTCATTGGCTAAAGGCCAATATCAGCCTTAAACAATCCGCCCTGAAATCACCTGGAGTCCAAGGGCACTAATAAAGTGTTGGGTGATTCAGTTTCTTCTAGTCAGAATCACCGATAATTCAAGCCTATTGTATGAACTAGAAAATGTAAAATAATACTCATGTCATGGTGCTCAACCATGAGCTTTAGATAGAGCATATACAAAAATGATATTTTAGCAAAACTCTATATGTATTTAAATGACAATGTGATCAATGCAGATTGTATATGATGATATATACGATTTTGATGTTATATCGGGTTACTTGAGTCTTATTGAAAACTCACTACTTCGTTATTGAGTTTTATTTGCCCCCATGTTGCCCTGTGCAGAAACCCACATCTGCCTTTCTTGCAAACCATAGACATTTAATCCAATTCTGAGACAAAAGATAATTTTGGCCATTTACTGGATCATTTTAAGCCTCTTTAAAAGTCAAGTAATATTCAAAATCATTCTAACTTACCCTAGATTTCTCAACTAGGTATTCTGACACATTTGACTTTCTTTTGGCCTTTAATATAGTAGCAACCTATCTATCACTCATATCAAGTTCACTCACTTGTTTTCTGGTGTAGGATTTCATCAACCTGTACTGACTGTTGCATTTGTGAGAAGTGTTTCCTCTTTGGATGTGTCAGGTTGAGCGGTCCAGCTGAGGGTGGATAGATCCAGTGAGTACGCAGCCACTGCAGTAACCGTGGGTGCACCGGGTCCGCTAAGCCTTCCTCAAGACGTCTCACCTCCTCAACGGTAAAACCATTCTCCATCATCTTTGTTTTCTCAGAAGTAACATTATCAGTTCTTGTTGATATGTTCTGCTTCATTGAACTTGGTACTTGGTCCTTAAGGCTATTGTCTACAGCCTTTATGACCTTATCAGTGATAGGGACCACTGCTGCAGGAGGTTTCTGTGTCAGAAAACCAGGAGGTTTCTCTGTCAGAAACCCAAAAGGTGTAGATGGTTTCTGTTGCAGAAAACTGGGCATGTGAATTGGATGTCGAGTAACATAGATACATGCCAGCACCAATACAATAATAACAATAATCGATGATCTTTTTATGGCCATCATTTTGATAAACTCCAATATTTCTGTCTTCATTCTAATTATTTAAGCTATTGTTGACCTCAGCGAGAGGAAGTATGGTCGTTGTCCATGCAATAGAGTATCCCGATGATTCTATAAGTGAAGCGACCCTGAAATAAAGGAGAAAGACACTTGTTCATATTTTTCTCATTGATTTGTAGTTTTAAGCCTTGACTGGTGTGCTGGAGAGTAACCAAAATATTACTGTCTGTATTGCATCAACACATTATGCTAAAATCTATGTGTAGCGACTTCGTCTTTTCGGCAGTGTATCTACCCCATGTGGTAAGCATGATGCTGTAATGCAGTGTATGCTAGTTGCTTTCCAGTGCTCCATACCTAGAAGTATAACTACGTGAAATGCATATTACCTGGTTTCTCACTTGGCTACGGCTTCTCAAGACGACTGTTCCTAGTATTTACTTACATTACTGTAGTACGTTGTAGTGTGTAGGTGCTAGTGTAACTATCTATACCTAATGTCAAGGTGCAGGTTTGTGTTAGATACGATACATGTATGCGCCTGAATTCTTGAAATAGGGAGTGATCATTTCTGAATATAAGGGAGATGGGGGGGGGGATTGGGGAGAGGGTGTTAACTATTTTGACCTTATGACAGGGGGTTCAAGACCACTTTTCGCCAACCCCAATAAAGGCATAACAGAATAGATCAAGAGAAAAGGGGTAAAATGGGGTCTGGCCCCGTCCCCTGGCTTTTCTCCTACTTTGAAACTATTTACCACACCCCTTGCCTGTTGTTAAAAATGATCATTCCCTCACACTCACCTGAAAGTGGATTATATTAGGAGGCACACATAAATAACCAAAACTGACATTGATCATCTATTCATGGCTACCTACTGCATGGCCACACAACACATGAGCTGACTTGTGGTGCGTTGAGGGAAGCTATGGTGGGCGGGGAGGGGGGGGGGGGTACTCAATGGACCATGTATTATGGGGCCGAGCCTACAGTGAAAGCCCAGGGCAACTGAAAGTCGTCATATTGACGACCTAGGTTGTCAACAAATTATGGCAGGTGGCAGTGCAGTCCTATGAATGTAGTTTACAATCCGTGCCCACTCCAAGAGTGTCTTGGTGTATTCTTGGTTGATTTAACTAGCATAGCTTGTTATAAATTGGATGCCAGTGGGTAAAGATAATGACTAAAAAGGATATTGAGGACAATTCTGCATTCTGTCACCACTACAGTGGCCAAGAAGGGCCAAAAAGATAGAAAAGTGAAAAGTGAAAAGTGCAAATCAAAAAGTGAAAAGTGCAAATCAAAAAGTGAAAAGTGCAAATCAAAAAGTGAAAAGTGCAAACCAAAAAGTGAAAAGTGCAAACCTAAAAGTGAAAAGTGAAAATCAAAAAGTGAAAAGTGAAAATCAAAAAGTGAAAACCAAAAAGTAAAAAGTGGTTTGAGGTTTGAGGTTTGAGGTTTGAGGTTTGAGGTTTGAGGTTTGAGGTTTGAGGTTTGAGGTTTGAGGTTTCCACTTTAAGTGTCACGCTGTCAATCTGTCAACAGGTTGTGACAGGTATCTTTTAGCATTGGGTCAGAATTTCCAAAAATGTGATTTTCGAGAAATTGGCAGAAATGGCGAGAAAAAAGCTCAGAAACGAAAAAAGTCTTTTTTTTTTCAGGAAAATGTCCAATTGGGCGAGAAAAATGTGAGCAGCCAAGCAGAAAGGATAGTCCCCGCGGGATTAGTTCCGATTTTAGCCACTAGGGGGGCGCCACTATGGCCTTTTATGAAAGAAACAGGCTAAAATTTGCTTTAGGGTACTTTTTTCTGAAGAATTCAATAAGATTACACAAAATGTTCCATTTCTGTTTAAAAGCTTCCAGATTTGGAATGTAAAAAGAACGTTTTGAAGCCTAAATGGGTGCCTTTGTTGATATGTGTTACCATGGAAACAAGATTTTTATTTCAAATAGAAGAAAAAAAGATCCCCATTGATAGGATGATTCATGAGGATTGCTAAGGTCAAACCAGAATAAAATTATCATTTCTAGATCAAATTTTATGACCTAAAGAATGAAAATGTATCATAAATTTGTAACCATCATAATTATGCTAATTAAATAGGGATAACTTGGAAAGTATAAGACTAGGAGCTTATTGGGATTTTGGATGGGGCAATGCCAACACGTATTCATGAAGCCATTTCTCAAAAACTAGAATGGACATCCTCTAGTGTAATGTCTCATTGGAAAGGGTATGACATAAATTTTAAAGTTGGCTTTTTCCTTGGAGTACCCTTTTCCCTTGCCTGTACACAAATGGTCAGAATTTCCAAAAATGTGATTTTTGGGAAATTGGCAGAAATGGCGAGAAAAAAGGTCAGAAACGAAAACAGTCAATTTTTTCCGGGAAAATGTCCAATTGGGCAAGAAAAATGGTCAGAATTGCCAAAAATTTGATTTCCGGGAAATTGGCAGAAATGGCGAGAATAAAGGTCAGAAACGAAAAAAGTCAATTTTTTCCGGGAAAATGTCCAATTGGGCAAGAAAAATGGTCAGAATTGCCAAAAATGTGATTTTCGGGAAATTGGCAGAAACGGTGAGAATAAAGGTCAGAAATGAAAAAAAGTCAAGTACACTTTTTTTGTACCTTATTTCTGGGCCATATCCGAGGGCCTATAATTCAAAAATCGCTTGGGTTGAGGATGTGTCTTTCTCTGAACTGGTTCTATGGGTTACTGGCATGAGGCAAATGTAATATCAAAGTGTATAATATAGAATTTCCCATTTTGCTATGTGGTCAAACTTGGGAAATACACCTTTCCCTTTGAGCATGAAGGCAGGTTCAGAGAGTTCTCCCACCAGTAGTAGTCATTACAATTGGGCCATAATTGATTTTCTGTGTTTATATAACTTTGTCAATAGGTGTATGTGTTACCTTAAAGGTATACACCAGGGTCTACACATACGGCACCTGGTGGCAAAAAATGAAAGTACCTAAACCATGATAAAAGCATATCTCCCTTTTGCATATCATCTAACTCACATTTACTAACCCTTTAAATGCCTCCCTATGGCATTCTACACATCTTGTCACTCTTTTTCTCTGCTTTGAAAAGCTGTGCCCTAAGCTTTTATAGGTGTTTAGACTGACTAGAAAATATTTGAATATATCCCAAACTGTTTTTATTTATCAATGAATCACTTTTTCTTTTGTTGTAAAATGTATCTTGTGATCCTATGTACAGATGGCTAGGGTTTTGATTACAAAATTTTGGCCAATTTATTGTCTGTGTTGCGAAATGAGGAGAAAATAGCATTATTCTAAATTTGTGTTTTCTCTCTAAATCAGTCATGGCTCTTTGGTTTCACCTATGACTACTCATTTTCATGGATTGATTATGTTGAATATAATCTCCTCTAAAGATCAGAGAAGTTTGGTTGAGATATTATGGGTCAATCTTTCAAAAATTTGAAAAACATTGAAAAAATAAGGGTTTACCCATACGCGGTCATTGTTAAGGGTGTCCTATCTTCAAATGTCTATATATCAAAATCTAGCACTCTGAGGTATTGATTTCTTTGCTTCTATTACATCACCATATATCAAACTAATATAATCCCAAGTGATTAAGAGATATTATGGGTACATCAGAATTGACCGAACCCTGGTGTATACCTTTAAGTAAACCAAGATTATTTATGGAAATATGACTGTCTGAAAATGACAGAAATGCCAAAAATTGGCAGAAATGGCAAGAAAAAAGGTCAGAATTGAAAAAAGTCTATTTTTTCTTGGGAGAATTTCCAATTTGGCGAGAAAAATGGTCAGAATTGCCAAAAATGTGATTTTCTGGAAACTGGCAGAAATGGCGAGAAAAAAGGTCAGAAATGAAAAAAAGTACACTTTTTTTGTACCTTATTTCTGGGCCATATCCGAGGGCCTATAATTCAAAAATCGCTTGGGTTGAGGATGTGTCTTTCTCTGAACTGTTTCTATGGGTAACTGGCATGAGGCGAATGTAATATCAAAGTGTATAATATAGAATTTCCCATTTTGCTATGTGGTCAAACTTGGGAAATACACCTTTCCCTTTGAGCATGAAGGCAGGTTCAGAGACTTCTCCCACCAGTAGTTGTCATTACAATTAGGCCATAATCGATTTTCTGTGTCTATATAACTTTGTCAATAGGCGTATGTGTTACCTTAAGTAAACCAATGGCAATTCTGACCATTTTTCTCTCCCAATTGGACATTTTCCCGGAAAAAATTGACTTTTTTCGTTTCTGACCTTTTTTCTCGCCATTTCTGCCAATTTCCCGAAAATCACATTTTTGGAAATTTTGACCCAATGCTAAAAGATACCTGTCACAACCTGTTGACAGATTGACAGCGTGACACTGAAAGTGGAAACCTCATACCTTAACCCTTTCGTGCCCAGAACTATTTTGACAAAGGGAGTTTTCACAACATCATTTTGTGAATTGTGTAACAGTTCAATATTTTGTGCTGAGATATGTCTTACATTACATTTTCTGAAAGCTAATGGAACACATTTTCGAATAATGTATGGAAGAACATCTGCAAACGTCATAATTTGGGTTACCATGGCAACCAGAAACATTATTTTCCTATTATTAAACAATATGGTAAAAACTGTTAATATTTCCAAAAAGGGCCCTTTTAGTTTGGAATAGATTGATTTGGCATGGTAAACATGCTCTTGCTATTCCGAATGAGGGTATACAGATTGAAAGTGAAAGAATACCACTTATTTAGTTGGAATCTCTAGAGAAAAAAAAATTAAAAAGTTTTTTATCACTATTTTCGCCATTTTTTCAATATTTATCTTATTTATCAATATTTCTTTAACTCCCATTGGCCAATGCGCGCATTTTCACTGATTTTTAAGCCATTTCTAACTCATTATATTTTGTATTTATGCATACCATCGATATCCATTTTACCTGGTCATAGAGTATTTAGTATTGTTGGAAAGCTTATGCAATTGCGCTTCATTTGCCTCTAGAATCATCCTGATTTGACTACTATAGCCCCTAGAATGCTCTATTGAAGATATATAGGTGTAAAAGCGCGCACTTTTGGAGTTCTGGGCACGTAAGGGTTAAACCTCAAACCACTTTTTACTTTTTGGTTTTCACTTTTTGATTTTCACTTTTCACTTTTAGGTTTTCACTTTTCACTTTTTGGTTTTCACTTTTCACTTTTTGATTTTCACTTTTCACTTTTTGATTTTCACTTTTCACTTTTTGATTTGCACTTTTCACTTTTCACTTTTCTATCTTTTTGGCCCTTCTGGGCCACTGTACTTAACACAGTCCCACATGGTATCAATGGTATCACACAGCTGTCCTCTACCGATTGAAATGTAAACCATGTATCCATCAACCTGCGGGTATCCTAAGGGAATATATAGATAGGGACTGTGGAATTATATTTTTTGTATAATTTCCATGGTTTGACAATTCAAGCTAAAAGACACAACAAGAGGTCCAGGACGCTAGCTGTTGGTAAGGTGTCTTGATTCCATTGTTAACCCATATTTCTCAGTTGATTTGGATCCATTTTCGGTAGCTGACTGTAAACTACCAATAAAAGATTATTAGAAAAATGATTGAGTCTAAGATCATGACTTTTAGGGAGCTTATCTGAAAAGATATATAACTAGGCCAAGTGGTCATAGGACCCCTTATGCCATTGGTTCATGCAGCATGCTTCAAAGTAAAAACTGAATTTCGTTGAAATATGGATTTGCCATCAATCAGTGCAAATTCTCCCAATGGTCAGGTTCAAGAGATTACCTAGTTATAGAGCTCAAGACAGACTCGAAATCTGAAGGTCTGTAAACATTGCCTCTGAGTTATATTATATAGTACAATTTGTTATGCTTAAGGAGGCTTTAATGAAGTATGTAAGCAAATTTTTCTCCAGAAATTGACCCCCCCCACCGCCCAAAGTTCTTAAAATAAAAAGGTTTATGACACATTTCATTTTCAGAAAATAGACCCCCCACCACCCCTTGGTGCGTAAATACTTTATGGAAGCCTGTATGTGGTGGACTTATTCAAGCTCTCTTGACACAAAGTAACTAGAAGTCAGTATCTGCCCCCTTGCCAAAATGAGAGACATCAAATAGAGGTCATTTGATATAGGATCAGATACAGACTGGGCGACCAGCTAGACCCTCCAGTCACTCTATTTTGAGAATGATTGCCGTGATTGAGAAAGAAGTATTATTAACAGTTTGTTAAGATGTTGACCAATGGCTAAAGAATGTATCTTAGCTTAGATATTGATTATTAATCGAAATATCAAGATCTAGTGCCATGATCTTAGAGGTAACTTCATAACAACTCAATCCTATACAATCATTTCATATATACAAAAAATGTAATGCCTACCTTTGGTAGGATTCAATTTGTGGCGACGTTGATTGATCTGCTTGGGGATAAATGCACAAAGACCTGGCTCAGCCTTAGAGACAGATGTGTGAAGTAAGTGGTAAAGTTTGAAGATAGATGGGTGGCCACTGAAGTTGGAGGTGGTGCACAGTGTTTAGAGTTTAGACCGATGATGGCAGCTGGGGATATAGAGATGATGCCCACTGCGCAACTTGGGTCTACTGTGTTGTTCCCCAAGGTTTATACCCTTTAATACCATAATCATCCTATATATAAATATAGGTCGGTAATTAGGAGATTCATTTGCCGTGACATGAGGTTGTCCTGTTTAATAACTATTGGAACAAGTCACAGTCTAACTGCGCTGCGCTGGCTACCGTCGACCAAGAGGGTCAAAAGATAATTCAAAAAAATAAAGTGATTTGGAAAAAAATTCAGATTTCCTATGAAAATTTAAGAGTTCATATCTAAATATTGAAAAGTCAAAAGTGATTTTCATTTCAGATATAGGTATTGTCAGTCTGTCATCTCAGGCAGAAAAGCTTGTGATAGGTATTTTGTTTAGTATAAGGCACATTTTCCTCTGCTTCCCTTATAGTCAGGGCTGCTAAGGTAAAAAAGTGGTGGAATAGTTTTGTGGTGGACAAAAGTGCCAAATTTGACATAGACGTAGAGAAAACTGTGGAGAAAATTTTTATCACTTGCTCAAAAAATCTGATGTTTTTTATGGTACATAGTGTCTACTACAACCGTAAATTCCCGCATACAACCCACAGGTTATATGCAAACCAAACCCTCAGTGCTGGTATACTCCCCAAAGTCTAGGTGTGGGTAATACAAGGGTTTTGGCAGTATAGTACGGCACTAAAACTACAATTTTCAGACCTATGCTATGGTACAGGTTACATAGTTCTCTTAAAGCAGGGGTGGAGGTTATATGCGAGATGCGGGTTTTACGCGGTTGTACCCACCATTGCCATACGCTCTACTTAGGTTAAGGGTCAAATTGTTTTGGTATACCATAGTGGCCTGTATATATAAGCCCAGGTAAGCTTAACAATTTTGATAGAACCATTTAACTTGCACTTTGCTGTAACACTGATACTGATGCACCAGCATCAGTATCAGTGTTACAGCAAAGTGGGCAACATAGTGTT
This sequence comes from Harmothoe impar, assembly GCA_947462335.1. NCBI lineage: Eukaryota > Metazoa > Annelida > Polychaeta > Phyllodocida > Polynoidae > Harmothoe > Harmothoe impar. The sequence continues at coordinate 22,107,133 of OX381711.1, forward strand.
GTAGCTATGTTGGTAATGTTGTGGGCCATCTGCCAATTCTCTCAACGTTACATAATTCATATTGTGGCAGAAGTCTTATATTCAGTGATGAAGTGATCAATCAAATATAATATTGAAATGTTCTTCGATGACTCCATGAAGTAAAAGTATCCATGGCTACCATACACCCTTGCCTAATGGACTGGGACAGTTTCTATAAGCCCGATCTTGCCCAACTGTGATAGACATGGCTATCATAATTTCATGTAAGAAAATTGAATCATAGCTCAGAGCTAGCTATAGCCAATATCCAGTGACCCTTAACTATAGTCACAAATGTCAGGTATTTCATTGTTTTGTAAAGGGGATTGTCATATACCAAAAGTGAAGTCCTGCTTGAGTAATACAGTGGTAAAAGCTGACAGGTGCATGGTGCCAACTTTTCAGAAAATCATAGTAAAAATTATCAACAGTAGATGAATGATAGTTACATATGTGGATTTCACTTGATCCCCCTGTCATTTGGAGATATCATATAATAAATTCCGATTATTTAAAAAAAATAGCATTGTCCTACCTACTTATAGCTGGAGAGTCAGAGCTATATGTGTGTATTGGGTCCATTAGGTTGTCACTCTGCCACAATAAATGGAGCATTCTAATCTCAGACATGGTCTGGAACTGGTCTGTATCATATCTAATTGTCTAACATGCAGAATTAATGTGATGAACAGAAGAACTGTTTAAAGCAACATTTAAGGTTGGGGACAAAATGGCTGCCTTGTAGTACTAGTTTCCCCAGTACAGGGACATATGGTAAGCCAATTTAGAAATTTAAGATAGAATAAAATAGGTGCCAAACCAGGTCTAGCCATTCAAGCAATTCGACACGGCGACATGGTACATTTTGGGGCTTAGGGATATGGGACATGAGGAAAAATTAGAAAGTGATATAAGATATTTGTCATTTCTTAAAATCGATACGGTGACATGGGCATATTCATAAATCAACATTGGACTTGAGGACCCCCCTCCCCATCAAGGGGCCTATGTATGACAGCAATGTATTTGGTGAGAAATATTGAATAATCTCACAAAATCTAAAGGTCTATCCTATTAGAATTCCTCCGACCCTCCTTCCCATCTAGGGGATCCAGCATTTTGGAAGGGGGAGGGGCATGATATAGGCAATGGACTGGGGGGTATTGGAAACTTTTACATTAGAATGTACATAAAGGTAGAGGGGTGCAGAACCGCCCCCCCCTGAATCCACCCCTGCCAAGGCATCTGTAGCAGTCAGGACAGCAGCAGATGGGGTCGGAGTTGTGGGCACCTTGATCATATGTAATATTTGTATATCAATTTAACTGAGTGACATATGGTTCATATAACATATTCATGTATCGCAAGACAATTTTGTATCAATCTTACTTTATTCAAAGGTAATTGCTGGACAAAAACGGCTTGTGATTCCTTGATTTTAAGGGAGTGATCATTTATTATCAACAGGGGGGGGCAAAAAACATTTGGACCCCTTGAACGGGGGGGGGCAACAAAATTTCGACCCCTCTTGGGGAGGGGGCAAAAAAATTTAACCTGTTTTGAGCAAAAAAGCCCGCGCGTTACTATGCTTCAAAGGGCCAGCGCGCGAGCCGATTTTCGACCCTAAGGGGGGGGGGGGGTAAAAAATGTTGACCCCTTGACTGGGGGGGGGGTAAAAAATTTCGCCCGCTCCGCGCGGAAACCCACCACCCCCCCCCTGTTGTTAAAAAATGATCACTCCCTAACTTGTATGTGAGTGTGAAAAGGACCACGGCATCTGGTCTTATGTAATGGTACAGAAATAGCACTAACAAGGTGTAAGATGGTCACCTGTCCTAACTAGGTCAGTCACCCGCATACATATGTTCTGGTGCATACATTTCCACTGCAGACTTGCAGTACATGGTAACCAATCGGCCAATTTTATTTTTGAAAAGAAATATCCTTTTGATAAGCAGATCAACCTTTCTGCAAAAGTGTATCCTAGAATGGGGGGGGGGGCAGTATTGGGAATATCCACAGGTGAGCCACTCCCTATGTTGTGAACATGACCCAATATTTGGTACCCAAATTATGGGGATAAACCAACAAAAAGTTACCAACTTGTATAGCTTGGCACAGGAGAATTTAGCAAAATGATATAGCCTAACCTGATCATGGCTCACTAGGAAAAATATAACCTTAAGGTGGCCGGCGGGTATAGGCTAAGAGTAACTACGTTTTTACCAGGTTCCTGCCATATGACCCTAAGGGTATATAGTCTCTGAAATTCCAAAACTAATAGGAGGGTCCCGAGCATGTTTCTGAGTTGTTCAGTACTAGTTTCCCCAGTACACATATCATTGACGAATTGCTATAAATAGTAACTACATGTCTCTATAACTATACCACAATATTCCCTGCAATAGTATTTATCCAGAAGATGCGTTTTGAACATGTGGTCCCAGGCATATAAATTATAAGCTTTGAAATATATATTCTGATGTTTTGAGCAAAAAAGCCCGCGCGTTACTATGCTTCAAAGGGCCAGCGCGCGAGCCGATTTTCGACCCTAAGGGGGGGGGGGGGTAAAAAATGTTGACCCCTTGACTGGGGGGGGGGTAAAAAATTTCGCCCGCTCCGCGCGGAAACCCACCACCCCCCCCCTGTTGTTAAAAAATGATCACTCCCTAACTTGTATGTGAGTGTGAAAAGGACCACGGCATCTGGTCTTATGTAATGGTACAGAAATAGCACTAACAAGGTGTAAGATGGTCACCTGTCCTAACTAGGTCAGTCACCCGCATACATATGTTCTGGTGCATACATTTCCACTGCAGACTTGCAGTACATGGTAACCAATCGGCCAATTTTATTTTTGAAAAGAAATATCCTTTTGATAAGCAGATCAACCTTTCTGCAAAAGTGTATCCTAGAATGGGGGGGGGGGGGGGCAGTATTGGGAATATCCACAGGTGAGCCACTCCCTATGTTGTGAACATGACCCAATATTTGGTACCCAAATTATGGGGATAAACCAACAAAAAGTTACCAACTTGTATAGCTTGGCACAGGAGAATTTAGCAAAATGATATAGCCTAACCTGATCATGGCTCACTAGGAAAAATATAACCTTAAGGTGGCCGGCGGGTATAGGCTAAGAGTAACTACGTTTTTACCAGGTTCCTGCCATATGACCCTAAGGGTATATAGTCTCTGAAATTCCAAAACTAATAGGAGGGTCCCGAGCATGTTTCTGAGTTGTTCAGTACTAGTTTCCCCAGTACACATATCATTGACGAATTGCTATAAATAGTAACTACATGTCTCTATAACTATACCACAATATTCCCTGCAATAGTATTTATCCAGAAGATGCGTTTTGAACATGTGGTCCCAGGCATATAAATTATAAGCTTTGAAATATAAGATATGATTAGCATGTGCCTATGCGGGATAAATATATGTTGCTCTTCAACCAGATGTAACATATTCCATGGTATAATGGTGAGAGCATTCGTCTGGTAATCCTAAGGTCGTGGGTTTAAATCCCATGACAACCTGCCCCTGATTTTAATAAATCCGCCATAGCATGTTCTGATGCAATAAAAATGTCCCTCTGGTGGCATGTGGTAGAACTAAAATGACCGCCGGCCACCTTAACACTATGACAAAAGTACCCTAGTCATGGCAGATCAATTATTATGATCACAAAATTATTTTTCACTCATTTCTGTCCTTTGATTCTGGTTTGAATATTTACACAATTTGTGTGTGTATATATGCACCAGAACCAGTTATTCATAAAAGCAGTTAGCTTTTACGTGGACTCGAAGTATTAGGCTTACATTATTAATATTCATATAAATTCCCCCAAAACAGAATTGCACCCTGCATCTCCCTCTAAATCCAACACTGACATGTTATTTTGATTAAATCTTTTTCATTGAAGCAGTGAGTGTGCACGTAGTCTTTTCGGGTACTGAATGAAAGCTGGTATTAGGGTATTAGTGTGACGCTTTCAATAAAAAATCATATGTTACATATGCTATTGTACATGTACATGTATCAGCAATAAACTGACATTGGCAATTCTAAGTTTGATTATAAGCACCTGCCCCCCCCCCCCCTGATACAACCTGCCTTGGGTTACTACAGCTAGCTGGTCACTCCTACATGGCAGCCATCTTGTCCCCTACCTCAGTATCGGACGGCCTGTGGTTCAAGGCTGGCGGTGGAGTTTTTCATATTTTTGCTACATAATACTGGGCCCACGCACACGCATGGAGCAGCCATGACATTGTGACAGAATCTCGTCTCATTTTAGAATGGTGAAAATGCAAACCTCAAATTTGTGGTTAAATATCTCTGAATCCAGCTTGGGACCCCTGTTTTTCTTTGTACTTTAACCTCAGGTATATATCTTGTAAAATCATAACTATTTAAGGTTATGTCCGCCAGCCACCTTAACGGGTTTAACACCAGGTACTAAGGCTGGCAAAGTGTGTTTCCTTATACAATATCAATTAAGAAAGTGAGATTATGGTCACCATAAGTTACAAAAATGCCATAACCTACGGAATAAGAGCTCAGAGCACTAACACTACACCACAGCGGTTCTGTTAAACCCACACCACCCCTTTATTGTCGGACTGCGTACCTGTCCTGACTCCGATCTGACTGTTCAGATGGACGCATATGAGACTCAAAAGCTCCCCAATTGGGACGTGGAACCTGACACCCAGGGCGTCTGTGGTCACCAGAACACTTAAAAAGGGAGAGGTGCAGAAGGCCAGTGTAGGTTATATATCAGGCTGATGAAAGATATGGGTAACTAGATAATACAAAAATAATGTTTTTTGTTCCATTCACAGGTCTATTTGAAGCAAATGGGAGCTAAAAAAAGAAAGGCAGTTCTGGTATCCCATACTGCAAGAAGATTATTTTCCATACTAATATTAATATCCTGATCCTGTACAATTGTTATATATATATAATTGCAGCCTACCTGGTTTTGAGCACGTTGTTGTGTTGTGGACGAAGGTGGTTGGGGGTAGCTGAGTAAAGACTTGGGTTAGCCTTGGAGACAGACGTGTGAAGTCAGTGCTGGATCTGGTCGATAGGTGAAGACTGTTGTGGTAGAACTTATGGCTGGTTCTTCAGAGTTGTTTAGAGTTGCAGGCAGCTGGTCTTTCTGAGATGATGTCCAGAGTCTGTTGTACACATAGCTTTATACCCTGCATTGTGCAATGACTATGAAATTATGAGACACTGCATGGTTCGTAAAAACTTACAGCATTATCTAGTTCTGTGAACATATGACGTCAAAAGGGACCGGACACACACACGACCCCTGACAGCCTGCTACACTATTTAAGTATGACGTGCATGAAACTCTGGGAAACGGTAATTCCACCATCTATATATAAGTTAATGATATACCATGAAACTCTGCCATATGGTCTAAATATGGTTGAAGGCCTGTCTTGTAACCAGTGCTCCACCCTCCCCCCCAAACCCAAACAGACTATAACAGACAACATGACAACTTAAGGCAGGGTAGGTAACTTGAGGTGTGTTGTATAGTATAGAATCATCTTGCTATATTACCAAATTTTAACCAAACCTAGATATTGAATCATGATTTTTACGTCTAAATTCTAAGAGGGATGATTTTACGACATCACTGAAGATAAACATGTCCTAATTGTGGAATGAACTGTGCAAGTACAATGAAAAGAACCCTTTTGAGTTTCACATGATTTAGAATATGACTACCCTCAATCGAGTACCCTTCTTTGACTGATACCTCTGTAAGGTATTTTGTAACTGGCTACATCTAACTCCTATTAAAAAGGGGTATTCTCACCATTCACACTTTACCACATAGTGGACTAGAACAGTACTAGAATTGTGAGTGGGATAAGCTTGGTGATTATGCCACTTTAACCCTTTTAAAGATGGCATGATGCATTTTTGCTTCTTGCTCTTGCTCATTATGATGCATGAATGCAGCCCTGGCGACTAGCTCACATGTGCTGCATTCAAGAATCATGCCCACCCTAAAGGGTAGAGACATCCCAGAAGGGTCAGCATGGTGGACCAATGCAGGAGAGTAACCTGCCGGGGCTGCATTTGTGCATCTTGACGACAAATGACATCTTTTAGTGACATTCATGCTTAAAGGGCTAAGGCTAGGTGAAGGAGGTGGGCCCTGGACATGTATTAGCGGAGGCAGCACCAACTGAGTGCGTGTGGGTGTGTGTGTGCATTCAGGAGGGGTGGGTGATGGTAGTCGGTGGGCTAAAGGAGGGGGACTAATGTCAGTCTGGGCAGAAGGCCAAGGTGATGCCCCGGCAATCCACTCAATGTCTTTAAGAGACAATACAAGCGGGAAAGGGGTAGAAGGCTGTGTCACCAGGAGTGAGGCTGCTAGGTTTTGGACAGTTTGCAAAAAGGTTACAACTTTCAAATGGCTGTTCCTTTGTCTATATCCTACACAAAGAGTTTTCCCACCAACTTGTATTCTTGCAGAGGACCCATGGAGTTTCCAATAGGTGGAGAAGGCATATGTCTGAAAAAAAAGTCCGGAGTTGTTTGTCGAAAATTGTATTGCTGTTTATCAGTATCACCACTCCAGTTTCTTTCACATAAAGAAAGGTATACAGAGTCTAGAGTGTACTGCTTTACTCACAGCATGTCTCTGGGATAACCCAGAGTTGTTGACAGAATTTCGTCACTGTTCAAAAAGAATGAGTAGACTAAATACTGGGTGTGTAAAGTGTCTAGAGTGTATGCGGTTTCACAATTATCAATAGGACTTCTAACATCCCTAGGCCACTAGCAAGTGGCAAGGATAGAGTGCAGCCTTTCATGATATTTATCACGAAGGTAAACTAGACTGATGGATGAGAGTAATTTAGTGAAAAATGACTTCTACTGCCCTCGGCTAATAATATAATGCCATACTCTTGACATTTGCATTCAGCTTTCCAAAAGTGTCCTTGTTGACATCTACTTTCCCAGAAATTACGAGAAACCAAATCTAGGTCATGCCGTACCTCTTGCAATAATACCTTTTGGTACATACATGGATTTTTCCAAGAAACAATTGAGAGGATAGGGTGCCTGGACAACAGAGCTGCTGGGCTAAATGTGATAAAACTAGGTCATGCTATGTCTCTTGCAATAAGAATAAAAACTTTTGGCATAAACATGGATTTTCCAGAAACAATTGAGAGGTTATGGTGCCTCAACTTAGATGTAACTTATGGCAGGCCATTGACGTATGTTACTGAGAATGTATGGTTAATTTTGAGAGGTAATTGATGTAGATATAACTACAAAATTGTCATGTCAAAATGTCAGTTAGATCTGATAAACTGCCTGCCTCTGTCAAACATTTGGTAGGTAATACGGTGATATAGTGTCCACTACCAACCTCCCCTCCCCAATGCATGACTTATAAAGACGTCATATATAGACCCTATTCATATTAAAATGTAATGTTTTTAGTTTTTAAGCATTATATATCCAGGCCTATCTAGATATGGCGGATCTCCCACGTCTGTACAATGCTCTGTATTGTCCGACTCGGTTCGGGATGAGGTCAAAAGGAAAGAGAGGTGTATGGTGAGGGGGGGGGGGGGGAGGTGGGATGCTATCACAATTGCAGGTGCAGATCCAGTATCTAGCAGGTGCATGGCTAGATAGGTAGGAAAATGAGGAGGGAGTGCACATGGCTGTGTCTCACGACCTTGGGACAATGTTTTTGTCCCTGATCGGGTGCTGTCTCTGACTGGGTGCCGTCTCTGACCGGCTGCCGTCTCTGACCAGGTGTCAGAAAAAGGTGTTTTAAAAAGAATTATATTCATATATATAAGGATTTGGAAAAACGTTTTGGCGGTGTTATATAATCATAGTTATAATTATAATTAGCCTCCTGCTGCTAGTATTTTGACCTTATCAAGCCAAGCTGGTCAGAGGCGGCACCCAGTCAGAGACGGCACCTGGTCAGAGACGGCACCCGGTTAGAGACAAAAACATTGTCCCAAGGTCGTGAGACACAGCCACAGGCCAGGTAGCCAGGCATCATTTTGGTGGCAACCCCCCACCAAAAAAAAAAAGACTTTTCAAATATAATTAAAAGAATTAAGATCAGCCCCAAAAGTGTTGGGTTGTTTGGGATACTGGAACACAACTTTTCTTTTGGCCTTAAAGTTCCATTATTAAGTCATCCGATTGAGTACTCTTTATTTCATCCTACCCAGGCCCTACTCATTCCCCTGACAAGATGTAAGGCCCTGTAACTGGCATCTTAAGGGTGGGAGAAAGAGTTGTATACAGTAGGAATGCCAATTCGCCTATGAGAAAATTTATTCTACCAGGGGTGTTATCATGATAACCATTAACCTATCACAATAAAGCACCGTGCCGTCCTTAGAGGGTTAAGGGTCCGATATTGAGTAGGTGCATGGCTAGATAGGCAAAAGGAAGTGAGATAGTTCATGGCCCGGGCGGCCAGGCACAATTGGACAATGGTAACACTTCCCATCACCCTCTTTCTTACAGAGACCAGGCTCTATAATTGGGCTCTATTATTGTTACATTACAAGATGTATCTTGAAGAAACGTGACAAGACGTAACATGACAGGCCATAATGTGATAACACAAGACGTGTCGTGAAGTGACTTGAAGTGACGAGACTAGAGGTGATGTGAGTAGAAGTGATGTGAGGTGAGGTGATGTGATGTGACGTAACATGACCAGAAGTAACATGAAGAAACATAACTGGTGACCTGATATGAGGTGACCTGACATCAGGTGACTTGACATGATCATGAGTAGACTTGACGAGAGTAGACTTGACGAGACGAGCGAGAACGAAACCAGAAGGAACGAGACCAAAGGGAACGAGACCAGGGGGAGTGGGTCCTAAAAGGCATATATAGACAAAGGTTCACGATTTTTGGTCTGTTGACTGGGTTATTTCACAAGTTGGAGTGGGGGCCGTATTTCACGAGGCCGTAGGCCAAGTGAAAAGTGAAATAACCCAGTCAACAGACCTAAATGAGTGAACCTTTGTGTTTATTTTTTCGATTCAAATTAAATTATTAGAGGGGGGTTGGGCCTAAATCAGCTTAAATAGCTTTTTTCCCTGCCGTTCAAATGTAAACAAACCGCTATTATGATGACGTCATAGGGCCGTGAAATACGGCTATGGCTTATTTCATGGGGGGTGTTAATTACGGCACTCTTTGGTAAAGTCAATGGGGCTGTCGTATTCCATAAAAAATAAATTATCATTCTTGGTTTTACATAATCATGTTGATATTAGGAAGTGAGTTTTGATGAAGAGAATGTGGGTCAGATACCTGTTGTCTGTTGAAAGTGGTGCTTTATAGGTGGATGTGGAACTTTGAATGGATAGAGATGTATAGGTACATGTATGTATATACCTAACCCTGGTCCCCTCCTCCTGTGGACACCCTGTGCCTCTCCTTGCTCCTCCCCTACCAGCACACTCTCCACCCTGAGTCACTGCCTGTCTCTACCCCTCCGCTCCTGTCCCTGTGACTACCCCGTTATCTACCACACACCATTACCACTGTCATCTCTTCCAGAACAGCGAGTGACCTGAGTGGTACACTCTCCGCTAGTTAAGACACCAGTTAAGACACAGCCGTACCCCTCTGGGGGCTGCCTCCGGTGTTTATACATCGGTATGTAGGGTATTTTTCTTTTCTTATAATGGGACAGACGTATACTATATACCTGGTATAATTGAAAGTGGAGTTTTGCAGTTACATTTTGTGATATTGAGCCCAGTATATGACATGTCATTAGAATTATCTTTTATTAATTAATTAATCAGCTCCTTCTTGTAAATTTATTTTTCTTCTTTGTTCTTAATCTTTTTTTCTTTTTGTTCTTAAATATATGACCTATTTTAAATGTGGCAGCCATTTTGAATTAACTCAACATTTATGTAATTAAAGACAGAAGTACCACTTAATAGTATAAGTATTATTAAAAACATATCACTTGCCTTTAAAATTCAAAACTGATTCATCAGTTATGCACCATATCATTCTGAGTGTATTACCGTCAACAAACCAGAAAATGCTGTGTATATATGTAAACATATATACATATATATAAATATATATATATATATATATATATATATATATATATATATATATATATATATATATATATATACGCAGGTAATGAATTACAGGTGTCATGCACTTGACAGAGGGGAGGAGGGTTTAGTCTACTTCTGTTATTAAGTGTCTCCGCCTGCGGCAACCTACAGCCTACAGAGGCCAGATCTGTATTAAAGGGGGGCTAGCAAAGACTGGTACCTGCCCTCACAGATCGTACAAAACGCACGGGAACTAGCGGAGCCTTTGCGGCGCCCTGATTTGTCAATCGGTGGTCACGGGACTTGCTAAGAAGGGTCGTCTTCGCGGTGCTAGCCGTCACACACTGTTGACCTCTTAGTGGAGGGGTTCCATGGTGCTACTGGTGTCCTACGTCATTGTTATTCTCTCAGTCTAAATTAACAGTGGTGCATCATGGACTCCAGGATAGTGAACTGTTCTTTATTGAATGTTTAAAAGAGACATATGGAATTTTAACAAAGAGGTTGGGTTGAGGAAGGGACTGCCTTTTTCCTGAACTGGATCCAAATACAGATGTGAATCCACTGGAAAGACACACAGATCCCTCCACGCTCAATGCACCCAAATTACCCTTGGCGACCAAGGCCATGATGCATTACTACATAAGCCTTTGCACCACCTTCCCCTTAATGCACTCGCATGCTGTAAGGTATTTCCCTCTTTCCCCTGCCCCCCTGTCCCCTGACCACATGTAGACATGTCTTGAGTAATTGGCTGTGACTAACTGCTGTACGATAAAAGGGGTGATACAAACCACACATATATAATGTTGTGTGTAATTGGTTGTGACTAACACTTTAAGGGCTGCCCATGGTCGCAATGATGCAATGATGAATGCAGTCCAAGTGAGTAACTTGCTGAAGCTAAATTAATTGATGCATTATGCCAACCCTTTATAACTTTATCAGCTGCATGGGGTTCATATGATGATAGTTACTTGGCGAAGCTGCATTCATGTTTCGCTGGTACCGCACAGGTGCCGGGGCTAACCCGCAGGTCCTGGCTAAGTAGTACTATCTCTTAGAGCGCTAACACGTGACTTCGCTGGTCAGCTGTCAATCAAGGACCCACAGATACAAGCGCAGTCACGTGAAATGTGACGTCATCTGTCACTCTCTGTCATGGGCGCCCATGTTTGGTGAGTTGCCTACATTGGAGAGCATGACCTCGTACTGGGGACCTGGGTCCTTGATATGGACGGGAAACCAGCGAACATTCATGTATCACAATGACCAAGGACTTTAATGCACTATGCATCCTTTAAAGATTGAAATGTTGATACCCTTACACTACCAGGGGAGTAGGGCCAAGACAGGTACTTAGCCTTGTATATAGAGGCTGTGGGGGCTTAAAGGGATAACTGGTATGGGCACTAGATGAAGTAGGGGAGATAAAGTAGGGGGGTTGTCTGTGTCCAGGTGGAACCTGCAGACAGTACTTGGATGGGAGGGGGGTTGGGGGGTAGAAGCCCAACAGAATGACGTGGCAGTCCATTCCAGGTCTTTAAGAAACCATATGCCAAAACTAACTGGTAGGAAAAGAGCCTTTTTTATGCTGTGTTAGTGGGTCCTCTGGTCCATTTAATGAAGTTTATGGGCTTTTTTGGCATTTTGGAGACAAGGTGGTATTTCATTAAAGGGCCTTTCTGAAATACTTAAATTTTTATAAGTGAACATTTGTTAGGCCTTCATGCACATGTTTTGAACATTTGTATGGTACAATATGCCTCACTGCTATCATTGACTTATTGTACTTCTATGAGAGAATGATCAAACCAGTAGTAGAGCTCTTTGGCTAATGATGCCTAATGTGAGTAACCGGCCAGGCTGCTCTTATGTACCATAGCAACAGCCCTGGAGAGCATATACCTTGAACTAAGTGTTGAATTAACATGGACAAATCAATGTCCAAACTTTACACTAAAATTGGGTCCAACCATTATGTCATACAGATTGTCACACCCATTTACTCATTATTACTTGTTACTAAATAGGCTGGTTATAATTTATGACCATTTCAGGCCTGACCGCATATTCCCCTTCAATCTTCATATACTCATACCTCAAATTTAACACAGACAGATTGTGCTCCACCCTTACTGCTAGAAAGGTCAAGGCTTCTAATTAACATAAACATATGATGTCAATAGTGTCAGAGAACTTGAACTAGAACAATTGTTTCAGAGAGCTAGAACAATTGTTTCAGAGAACTAGAACTAGAACAATTGTTTCAGAGAACTAGAACTAGAACAATTGTGCTCCACCCTTGCTGCTAGAAAGGTCAAGGCTTCTAATTAACATAAACATGTGATGTCAATAGTGTCAGGGAACTAGAACTAGATCAATTGTTTCAGAAAACTATAACTAGAACAACGTGTTACAGAGAACTAGAACTAGAACAATTGTTTCAGAGAACTAGAACTAGAACAATTGTTTCAGAGAACTAGAACTAGAACAATCTGTCAGGTTGCTCAACAAGAGGATAAACATGTTAAATATCCAGCCCTGTGCCAAGACGATCTTCGCCTGGCATCGCAAGTTATGAAGTTGTACAAAAAAAAAAAAAAAAAACCATTTTGAACAAGTGTAGATATGACCCTGTAACTTGTGAGCTGGTAGCTGCCTCGGGACTTTAACCATTTAAGTTTGACATAATGCATACTTTCAATGCCTCAACTCAATAAATCCATCATTTAGATTTTAGAAAAGTAGACAAAAGGGCTGTTAACCAGTGTCAACTACCTCCCCCCATTGATACCCACTCCAGCCCATGCATCACCTTCCCTTAATAAACAGGCATATCGTAATGTAGATCTTAGCGTTTTTCCCTCTATGCCCTTCCTCTCTATTCCATCATTAACTGAATAGTCATGAAGGGGTTAACTATTAAGGAAGCATCGTTGAATGCTATATTAGAGCATCATGCATCATACAACCACTTTAGCATACCGAAGTACCTCTACCCACAACTATACAGACTTCTGGTGGTTGAGCCAGGTTAGCCTCAACCAGGTCAAGCATGGTACAGTGTGTAGGGTGGAATGTCAAGTACCGTAAAACCCTGCCTATAAGCCAACCCCCCTATAAGGCAAAAGTGGGTTTAAGGACAAAATTTGGCTTATATGAGATCATTTTAAGATTTAAGAGAACCCCGCCTATAAGCCGAATGTGACTTTTGGGGCCTTAGGGACCCCCTGACCCCTTACCTGACACAACTAAAGAAGAATTTTTGAACAGATGTGTATCTTTTATTTAGGAATACAATGTGTCATTGGTTTATCTGTATACTTCATGGGTATAATGCTTTATAAGGCCTTAAAATTTAGTGAATTACTGACTAAGTTCTCATATTTTTCTACACCATTATCTCAAATATCCTTTCACAAAACCCCACCTATAAGCCGAACGTGAGTTTGAAGGAAAAAATTAAACTCCTATGAAATAAAAACGAATTTGGCTTATAGGTAGGGTTTTACAGTATGTGCTAGCACTCTTTCTGTTATTACTGAGACCGGCACTAGTGGAGGCATGTGGTTGGGGTGCGGGGACTCATTCAAAATTGATAACTTACCCAAGTGTCTGCATAATGCACTAATGCAGTGCTCAAGTGTTTTTTTTTTGGTAATTAGCAACCTCAAACAAGCAAGGGGCACCATCGAACAGGCAAATTTTAATTGGCAAGTCGCAAATGGTTACTTGCAGTCAGCAAAATGACTAATTTTGCACCACCTTCCATAATAACCAGTACATCTATGCCAGTAGGTACAAGGCATCTGGTCTCTATTAGTGCTATACTGATACCAAGTGGTGGGTGTTGGAGGGGGTGTGGGGTCTTTATCCCACAAACAGTCTTTATCCCTCAAATTAGTACTACTAAGGGGGATAAAGACACCCACGGGTCTTTATCCCTCAATTATGGCGTTAAAGCCCAAGTGTCTTTATCCCACAAATGTCTTTATCCCTCAAAGCCAATATTAAAGTCTTTATCCCACAGAGCCACTGATATGGGCTTTATCGCACTAAGCCTATATAGTGGCTATATGGCCTTACAGTGACTAGTCTTCATCCCACAAAGCCTATATAGTGGCTATATAGGCCTTACAGTGACCAGTCTTTATCCCACAAAGCCCATATAGTGGCTATATAGGCTTTACAGTGAACAGTCTTCATCCCACAAGGCCATGATAGTGGATATATATGACCATACAGCGACCAGTCTTTATCCCACAAGGCCTATATATATAGACAGTGACCAGTCTTTATCCAACAAAGCCTATATATAGTGGCTATTGTGGGATAAAGACTGGCCCTATATGGCCATATATAGCCACTATATAGGCTCTGTGGGATAAGGACTGGATCTGTATGGCCATATATAGCCACTATAATTATAGGCTTTGTGGCTAAAATCATGAGTATGCAAACCCCTTGCCGTTTTAGATTTATTATACCTAGTTTCACCATTTAAATCCCACAAAAACTCCCAAAAATGAACAAAACAACACTTTACTTAGCTGGAATCAACAAACGAATGCCATCTTGCCAGAATTTAAATTTTACTTTCTTTTTGTTTTAAATACATCTACGTTATGTGCAATATCGTAATTAAGAAAAGTTATTTCAAAATACACAAGGAAATAAACTTTCAAAAGCCACAGGGGCTAACTTTATTTCATATTACTACGCCCGCACAATGTTGGCGGGGATTTCACACGAGGAGGATCGCCGATAGAGACATCATGGATTTTATGTGTTGGAAACTTTGAAATACAAGGTAAAAGTCTTACAGTAGGTAAATCAAACTGTGTCCATAGTCTAGACATGAGGGTTGTTCACCATGTCAAGGTCATTTCTAGTACTGACACTTGAGGTGGGACCGTTATTGAAGTTTATTGAGATAACTCCCCCGGAAATATGCCGGCCGCTGCGACCGCTTGCGCCGCGGCGTTTGGGCCAACTCAAATGTCCAAATAGAAGGGGATTGATTGATTTTCCGCAAAGTTTAGTTGCCCAAACTTGACTCCTCGCGTTCTTCCCACAACTTCCCACAACTACTGATTTTAACGACAACCGCAAAAAGTATGGATGTAACAGGTAACCAGCATATTATTTATGTTTTATGTATTTATCACAATATTGACGTCAGCTTTTTACGTTAATTGTCATGTTGTCAAGGTGACTTGCATAAAATAACATGGCCGAGGGAGAATCATTGTTTGCAAAATGTCTTAGCGTTCTTCTCTGTTAAACAATGTGTTGTTATCATCAATATGGTATCCAAAACAAAGAAAAGGTTGTGTTCTTTCTATGTTATTGTTTCAAAACAGCGGACAATTATTTAAGTGGACGAAAACAAGTTTTAATTTTCGGTGGGGGAACACCGATGCATCGTATGCTCCCCGAGGTCCCTCCCGCCGGCTTAAGTAGGTCAAATCCTGCGCAGACTGGATGCGCGTCAACTACCGTCGGTGTCAGTTCTAAAAGAGTTGTCAGCGTCTCTCTTTCTCAATGGATTATCCATATATTTCGGTCTAATGGCAATGTATAAATACACCCAGTATATCTATTAACCTCTTTTGTGTAAGAGGTGTGTGGTTTTGAGACCAAAAACAAAAAAAAAGTCTGATATCTATCATTCTGTGAACGCGGTGACAGCGCTAAAAAGTAAACAATCCGCTGTCAATCTCAGCCCGGCAATTTAAAGTCCCAAAACCGATCGTTTCCTTCCAGGGAATTAGCTGTTATTTATATACTGGACCACTAGATTGAATCCAACTGTTGCCAAGTCATGGGGAATATAGTTCGATAAAGCATACGTAAAATCCAGCTGTTGTTATTGTCTTGACCAACCCCTGACAGGAAAAGTTGTCTCTCTGTGATTATGGCACTGATATGATTAAATTGTTGGCAAAAACCAACGTGACTTGCACTTTCAGAGCAATATGCATCATACAATTAAAGAAGCAGTCATATCCCAAATCCATAGAGGTAGCTATCCTTGAGGGTGAAAAACAAGAGGCGGTGTACAGATCTATACAGAAACAGCATGATTTTGGTCAGGGGATCTTAAAGAGGAAATTCAACTTAGTAAGGCTTAGATTCATGCCCTACAGATGAAGGTCAAATCTAAGAAAGTGAATTTCAGTGACCGTGCTCAAAAACCTCATAGAACCAAGAGGGGTGACAGGAAACAAGGTTATAAAAAACGCATTGTTGATAAAACAAATCTACATCCAGATCTAGTAGCCGTGAATTGAACTCGTCTAAGTCAAAGAGAGATTCTTCGACATCGCCGTCTCGTGAAAGCAAAATAAATCAGAGAATGGAGCTTTAAATATTGTAGTCTGTGGTTACAAAATACCGGCATTAATGGATACAGGTGCATCAATCAGTGTGATATCACACATGTTTTATAGACCCATACTTGATAGAGCTAAATTAAAAACTGAAAGATGCCACGTCCAAGTATCTTTGGCTGATGGTGCATCACAAGTTGCTAGAGTTAGGATAGTTATTCCAATGACTGTGTCAGGTGTGTCTTTGAAGCACGTGTTTTATGTAGTGCCCAGATGAAGTAGATCTTCAATCCTAGGTGTTGATATTCTACGTTGTACTAAGCGTAGCATTAAGTTTCATAACATGAATCAGGATATCCTGACAATCAGAGCTAATGAAAACATTTCCATTCCACCAAACGCTGAGTCCTATGTGTGTGCCTTTGTAGTTTCAGATGAATCTATGCATGATACTATTGGAGTGACATAATGTTATTTAATTTTTCAGATAAGAATTATCAAATAAAAAAGGGTGCCATAATTGGTTTGTACTCCCTGCAGGTAGAAGACGACCTTATGGGTCCTGACGATTTAAAAGAGGAACCTATAGATTCCCACAAGTGTGATTACATGATCGATGAAGATGGTCTAACAGTTAATCAAAAAGCCGAGTTGAGAAAACTGTTAGATAATAATCGTAACACGTTTATCATCAAAGAAAACCAATTAACGACGACTACTGAATATACTCATGGCATGGATTTTAAAAGGGGTTATACACCTGTTAATATCATGGCCTATAGAACTTCTCCAGGTCAAAAAGAGATCATGGAAAATCTATTAAAAGGGCAAAAAGAGGTTGGGGTTGTAGAAAGGATTAAGTGAAAGGGGACAATAAACCCTTTACCCTGAGAGCCTGCCTCCTCTCCTCCTCCTCAACCTGCCACTACCCCGCAAATTGAGCATTCCGCATAGGGGGGGGGGAGTAGAGTAACTACACACACACACATAAAATTACCTCTCCATAGCAATCTGTTCAGTCACATATTACTAGTAAGCTTAAAGTTGTAGTACATCTTGATTAAGAGGTCTACTGATACATCACATAGATATATACCTATCACAAATTTCATGGTTCATGATGATTCATATCACATTTTGCCACACACTTCTTAGCACCACACTTTTTCATAACCTTATTTTGACTAACAATGTGCAAAATAGGCTATTTAAGCATGACATCATTAATAAGAAGCATTGGGGTATATAGAGAAGGATGACATGGCCATGCTGTTATTTAATGATGACACAGGGAGGATTCTTTGGAAATGTCTCGTGGAAACTACCTTATACACCTAGCGTTCTAAGTGGTCCTTTTGATAAACAATGTGTAACTCTCATATCTGCATTGATTTGGAACAGCATCTTTGTAGTGAAAATATGGCCAATAAACAATTCAAAACTCAACTCAACTGAAAAGTGATGACATCATACTTGAATGGCCCCTAATGTCGCAAACATCCATGTATGTATGTATGTATGCATGTATGTATGTATGTATACATGTATGTATGTATGACCAAATGTCACAGATCGTCCTGATATTAACTTTTTTTCTTCTCCACTCAATAAAGTATTCCATATGTCATATATAGTTTATCAGTCCTATTTATCAGTGAATATCAGTCCTTGTGTTAAGATCCACCAATCCTCTTATTTGGTGTTTTTATTTTCTATAAGCCTTTTTTTTTCAGAAATTGGGGGTTTAGCTTATGGATGGGGAATTAATATATTAGAATAATGAGAAAATTTTATTTGCACCTATTTTTGTATTTTTGTATAGGACAATTTTCTTTTTCAAGTTTGGGGTTTGGCTTATAGGTGAGGTCTTTTATAGGTTGGGTGTTATTGTACTCCCTCACAAAGAAAACAAACCAAGGCTCTGGCCTAGAGAGTGGTATTATTTTGGTATTCTTTTGGGAATCTTTGAAAATTATGCATTCATTTAGCTGGTGTGTCACTCCCATAGCAGCAGCGAGTGACTTACCGTAAATTCTCGCGTATAAGCCTAACTCGCGTATAAGCCGCACCCCTAACCTTGACAAATTCTATCAGCTGCAGAGGAGGTCTGAAGATTGCGATTTTGGTACTGTAGTATACCAATAAAAATCTCGTATAAGCCGCACCCTATATATGTTTGGTATCAAAAGAAAGCTGAGTCTGACTCACGTACAAGCCGCGGCTTCTATGCGAGAATTTACGGTACTATCACTCAAAAGTAGATACATCATAGGAATACACTAGCAGTAGGCCAGACGACAACTTCTTGGTTGAATTTCATCATCTAAATCAACTGAAATGTGGGATCTAGGTTAACTAAGGGAAGGTAGCCAGGCTGGCAGGATATGAATAAATAAGATTGGGGAGGGGTATACCAATAGGAACTTGCCCTCCTCTCCACACCCTCCCTCTTATAATGTACCACACCTCTTCTATGTTCAATGTACCATATCATCAGACAGGTGAATCAAACTCATGACCAACATGATAAAGTACTCACTTATTTACAGACGTCTTGTCTAGTCGCTGTCTGCAGCTCCAGCTTACTGTGTATACTATACCCACTGCTTGTATATCCATGGGCACTTAACCCTTGTTTAACCTGTTACGGCACAAATAGTTAGTTAATACGCCATGCTCTGGGGTAGCATGATTCATAGATACAAGACTACTCAGTCTACACAATATCAAAGTTATGTCGATTTCAAACGCAATTTTGCCACATATTTCTCAGCACAAGATTTTCTCTTAACCTTATTTAGATCAATATGTGCATAAATGTCTGAAGTATCAATGTATATATGCATGTTCAAATGTTTTTTCTAAGAGATCGAAGTGCAGTAAGACATTGTGAGAGATTTATGGTATAGACCAGGACTAAGAGAGAAAGAACAGCAGCCTATTTGTACCTGCAAAGATGAAATGTTTACATTTTTGTTTATCTTTGACTCATCTTTGATTCATCATCTAAGAGAGACATCCTGTTTCCGATAGAAATCCAAAGGAATAACTACCCTTAAAGATATGAAGAATATATCTCACTGTCTCTAACATTTCACTTAATAAAGGCAATACACAATGTTATAACCAGGTATATTGATTCTATTTTATTATTACATGATTAGGTGCACATGCCTTGGTGCCCACTTGACCCTTCATATGTTGATATCCTGACACTCACTAGGTGTTTTGGAAGGCACAATGTATAAGCCCTGATCATGTAGGAATAGGTGATGCAATAAGAGCACATTAATTCTGAATGTTCTGCTCCTCAACTCAATGAATGCATCATTTAGATTTCAGAAAAAGAGACAAAAAGGGATGTTAACCAGTTTCAAATACCTCCTCCCACTGCTGCCCACTCCCGCCTTCCCCCCTGTCCCCCGACCACATGTACACATGTCTTGGGTAATTGGCTTTGACGAACTGCTGAGCGATAAGAGGGTGGATATGATATACACTTATAATGTTGTGTGTAACTGCTTGTGACTAACACTTTGAGGGCTGCATTCTTCTTCAATGCCTGTGGTCGTGATGATGCATTTTTAAATGCAAAGTACAAGTGAGTAACTTGCTGGTGCTACATTAATTAGTGCATTATTCGAAACCCTTTATGACTTTATCCGCTGCATGGGGTTCGTATGATGATAGTTATTTGGCGAAGCTGCATTCATGTATGATGATGACCAAGGTCTTTAATGCACTAAGCAGTGGCGGATCCAGGATTGTCTAGAGGGGGGGGGCCAAACCTGGCCAACCCAGAGTGACTATCGGTCTCCTGCACGCGAAGCGCATCAGCTGTATTTAGGGGGTATGGGGGCATGCCCCCCAAGAAAATTTTGTTGATCTAGCCTTGAAATGGTGAATTCTCACGCATTTTAGGACAACCCCCCCATCCAAACCAGGTGCCCTCAGTCATGCCCTATGAATCATACTTCACAATCTCTTTATCTCTTTCCCTCTTTTCTTCTCTTTTCTTTTTTTCTCTTTTCTTCTTCCTCTTTTTTTCTTGGGGGGGGGGGGGCAAGGCCCGTCAGGCCCCCCCTGGATCCGCCAATGCACTCTGCTGCTTTCAAAATTGTGGTACCCCTATAGTGCCAGCGTAGTAGAGCCAAGACAGGTGCTTAGCCTTATATAGAGAGGCTGTAGGGGCTTAAAGGGATAACTGGTATGGGCACTAGATGTACAGGTGAGATAAGGTAGGGGGATTGTCTGTGTCCAGGTGGAACCTGCAGAGACTTGGATGGGATTAGGGGGGAGGAGGTAGAAGCCCAACATAATGCCCTGGCAGTCCTGAAACCATATGCCAACAATAACTGGTAGGAAAGGAGCCTTTTTTTATCCCATGTTAATGGGTCCCCTGGTTTGTGGGCTTTTTGGGAATTTTGGACACAAGGCGGTATTTTATCAGAGGGCCTTTCTGATATACTCACCGGGACATTTTTATAAGTGATAATTTGTTGAATCGTTGAATTAACATAGAGAAAATCAATGTCAACACTTTATAATAAAATTGAGTGCAACCATTTTGTTATACAGATTGCTACACCCATTTACTCAGTATGACCTGTTACTAAGTAGGCTGGTTATCGTTTATGGCCATTTCAGTCCTGACTGCATATTCCCCTTCGATCGCCATATATATTCATACATCAAATTTAACACAGACAGATTGGGCTTCACCCTTGCTGCTTGAGCAGTCCAGGTTTCACTTTAACATAGACACATGACGTCAATTGTGTCAGAGAACTAGAACTAGAACAATGTGTTACAGAGAACTAGAACTAGAACAATTGTTTCAGAGAACTAGAACTAGAACAATTGTTTCAGAGAACTAGAACTAGAACACTCTGTAACGTTGCTCAACAAGAGGATACACATGTTAAATATCCAGCCCTGTGCCAAGACGATACACTATCTTCGCCTGGCATTGCAAGTTATGAAGTTGTACAAATAAAACAAAAAAAACATTTTGAACAAGTGTAAATATGGTGCCGTAACTTGTGTTAGCTGTGTTGAGACTTTAACCATTTAAGTTTGACACAATGCATACTTTCAATGCCTCAACTCAATAAATCCATCATTAAGATTTTAGAAAAATAGACAAAAGAGCAGTTTCAACTACCTCGACACACTGATGCCGACTCCCGCCTATGCACCACCTTCCCCTTAATAAACAGGCACGTTGTAAGGTAGGTCTTAAGGTATTTAACTGAATAGTCATGAAGGGGCTAACTGTTAAGGAAGCATCATTGAAAGCAATATTAAAGCATCATGCCAACCTAAGATTTGGCATGGTAGTTCAATGTAACCCTGATGGGTTACTTACCAGGGCCCGGACCATGCATTATACAACCACTATAGCATACTGAAGTACCTCTACCCACAACTAGACAGGCATGTGGTGGTTGGGCCAGGTTAGCCACAACCAGGTCAAGCATGGTACAATGTGTAGGGTGCACTATATGTACTAGCACTCTTTATGTTATTACTGACGGACAGGCACTAGTGGAGGCATGTGGTTGGGGCGGGAGGGGGGGGGGATCCTGCACAGTCATCTTAGGCCTTCACATTGTTGAAGCCCTTGAAGGCCATCAAAGTGCTTCAATGCACTCTGCCAATTTTTGTTATGGTGCATAAACATTCCCAGGGGCTGACTCATAGTGTGC
Organism: Harmothoe impar; assembly: GCA_947462335.1. Taxonomy (NCBI): domain Eukaryota; kingdom Metazoa; phylum Annelida; class Polychaeta; order Phyllodocida; family Polynoidae; genus Harmothoe; species Harmothoe impar. The sequence goes on from OX381711.1 coordinate 22,129,327, forward strand.
ATCTGTGTATCATGCTGACTGTTCAGAATAGATAAGTTACCAAAGTGTCTGTGTGATCCACCAATGCAGAGCACAAGTGTTTAGCACAGTACTGTGCTGGTGCATCATGGGAAAATATGCTTATCCAAATCAGCATGCTGCTCTTAAAGGGTTTAACTATGGACAGTAGACTTTAACGTAGAGCTCTCTCCCTTAAACTTACTGGTCAGCGCTGCATTCCTGCATAATACCAGATCTTTAAACCAATCCATGAATGTCTCAAACCTGTAGAGTCAGTATAATGCTTCAATGCATCGCTGGAGACTTATTCACCAGGCCGCATTCAAGCATCAAGACGAGCCAGTGTATACTGCATCAAGGCATCATGCTGTCTTTAAAGGCTAAAAGTGTGTAGTATGTGGATGAATCAGGGGTACCAAGGACTGTGGAATGATGGGTGAATTATGTAAGTGACATCACTTGATGCATGATGCTTAGATTTAGGAGTCAGCGCCCCTGGTTGGGGACAAGGAGGTAGACTCTTTACCACGTCACAGTTTCCGAGGACCAATCTGAGGCAGACGTAAATATAGGAAAGTAGTCTTGGGTTTGCTTAGAGCAGAATATTTATGACACATCATTTGGGGTGTTATTTAGGCCTGTGAAATGAAAAGTACCCATCTATCTCTATGCCTAGAGAGTTCAAATAGTGCACAAACAGAAACTATGATTGTCACCTTGGATTTTGTGACAGAATGATAAGGCCTAAAAAAAAGTTGAGTTCCGGTAACATGGCCAAAAATAAACAGGGTCGGTAGGTCGGATTTTTTTTTCTTTTACAATTTTAGTAGTAAAAACGGCAAAAATGTCATAAATTCCCTCAAAAATTCCAAAAATGTCCAAAAAAGATTAGGGTCGGCCCCAAAAACATAGGGTCGGTCGGGATACCGGAACACTAATTTTTGGTCATAGGGTCATAGTGTCTCAGTAGGGGAGTGAGACATAGTGTCTCAGTAGGGGAGTGAGACATGTAGATCTATGGTGGTTCACAGTTTGGTCCCCAGGTGCTATCAATGATTACTATTAAAAGCTGCCTTACTACCTCAGATATGAAGGTATTTCTCCTTTATAAATAGTTTCTCTTTAGTCTATTTAGTGCAGTGTAATGGTTGGATCTGCATTTATTTTGTGATTTTAAACTGTGTGAAAATGATCAGGAAAGATTAAATGCTTCCAACATTCTATCCAGCACGTAATAACATTAACTAAGTAGTGCCATATGTATTCATACACCAGCTAATAGTAGACTCTTTTTGGTAAGATCAGTAACGGAATGCTTTCAGGTAGGGGCCTACTCATTAGTGCCACTTGATATCCTTTGTCAACACATAAATATCAAACGCACCAGTATATATGGAAAATATATGAGTCTTGTATTACACATATTAAGAATCCCTTGCCAATGGCAGATTATCATAAGGAAAGAGATACAAATCAAGAAAATGTAGATTTGAGTGTGTCAGCTTGTATAGTAGCTTTAAGTTTTATGAATAATCATACAACAGTGCTGCAACCAGCCATATTCCAGCCATACTAGCCGTGTGACCATTTCCTGAACTAATTACACATATACTTCAGTTTGGCATGCAGACATGGGTAAGGGAGAGATGGCATGTTGAACCACTTCTGCCCATTCAATTTTTTTCCTGACCTTATCAAAGTTATTCGAACCTTCATTTTGTTTTGAGCATTTATCTTATGTCATTGTCATATTTGACGGCCTATGGCAAAGCAAATACAATACTTTTTCGTAAATTTTGTATGTAAAATCCATGTGGGATTCATACCACTCTCACAAAAGGAATTGTGATTGAACTTTACTAAGCCATTGCCATGTTAATATTGGAATAATGACTTTGTTTACCAGCTACTTCAACTCTCATATTCAGTGATAGCACTGGCGAGTTATTCACTGGGGCTATATTGGTGCATCATAAGGACAAATGTCAACTTTTAGCAACATGCATCCTTAAAGGGTTAAAGAAAAGAAAATCGGTTCATAGAAAATAAAAACGCCAAATAAAATTTGCCAAATAGGCAAGGTCTTAACAGTATTTAGCAAACCAGCGTGATGACTATACATAGGATAGGTAAAATGACATGGCCCTTTCAAGTTTTGTCCCCCCTCCCAGCCAGGACTTGGCTTTATTACATCCTGCCAATTATCAACGAGAAGCCAGGACTTGGTTTTTATTATATCCTGCCCATTATCAACAAACCCTACCCCCAGCTGACAATAAATGACTCAAAGCATGGTGTCACAAATAGTGGATTAGAGCTTTCAGACATTCAACCATACACCAGACTGCCATCCTCGTCTTTTGTTAGTTAGGCCACACCAAGTAAAAAAGTTGGTCTATGGATTTTGTTTTCCAAAAATAGGTGCGGTAGGTTTTTTTGTTTTTTTTTACCAAATTTTTTTTTGGTCTATGGATTTCAACCTTAAATTAGGACTCTCAGCCAATCAGAAGCCAGCATTCTGGGTGACCTACTGACCTACTAAGAAGCTCTCAGCCAATCAGAGGCCGGCATTCTGGTAACCATGGTAACGTGACCTACTTACGTCACGTGACCTACTTAGGCTCAGCCAATCAGAAGCCGGCATTCTGGTAACTAGGGTAACGTGACCTACTTAGGGTTTGTTTGTAAACAACACCACGTGGCTCTCTTGTTTGTAAACAACACCACATGACACGTGACTGTTTGTAAACAAACAAACAAAAAAGTTATGTAACTTATATATAGAAAATAAACACAACAAGTTCCATGTTATGCTAAAATTATATTTTCAAAAAGCACATCTGTTACAGTGTCTATGTGTAAGTACGCGCGTTCTCATTCAAACACTATAACACTATTATACTGTAGCAGCAGCAGGTAGGGCCGGAAGAAAAGCAAGAGCATGAGCAGAAGCGACGACACCATTTGCACCATCCGGCCGTCGCGTTGGTAGCCCTACTACCCGTCGCGCGTTCAACTGGAGGTTTAAGAGTGACAAATGACGATTCTTTGTCGACGCGACTACTAGCATCAGCAGCATCAGCAGCATCAGCAGCAGCATCAGCAGCAGCGGCAGCAGCCTCGGCAGCAGTGGTAGCAGCAGCAGCAGCAGCAGTAGCGTGAGCGTTAGCAACAACAGCAGCAGCGACAGTAGCAAGGGCGGCAGAGAGTACACTAGCAGCGTCATCAGCGGCGACATTGGCAGCCGCAACAGCATCAGCAGCAGCAGCGTCGGCATCGGCGGCATGAGTAGCTGCATCGGCAGCAGCAACAGCAGCAGTCACAGCCGCCGCGGCAACAACAACAACGTCATCACAAACAGCGTCACTAACAGCCGCAGTAAATGCAGCAGTAGCACGATGAGCAGCACTAGCAGCAGCAGTAGCAGAGGCTACAGCATCAGCTTCACATTCGAGCGCCGCTTCGTCATACCGCTTCATGTCACGGTCGCAACTTTCCATCATTATATACCCTTACTCCCCCCTTTTTTCAAGCCGCCGGCCAGCTGCCCACTCACGGCAGGTCTTAAGATTAGCCTTAAGTCGCTTACTACGCGCTCATCATCCCTCTAATCGCATTTTCCAGCCACCGGCCAGCTGACTGCTGACGACAGGAGAGGGTGATTTTTTTTCTTTAGATTTAAGCCGCTTACCACACGCGCGCCCTCTAGTCACAGACAGAGTGACAGAAAGGGAGGGGGTCGCTTTGTTCACGCTACCTGTAGTTGTTTTTCTATACACACTCTAAGCCCATGACCTGCTAATCCTTTATACAGGTAACACGCGTTCAACTAATTACACTATTGTCGGTACACAGATTAATTTTAAACCACCCTCCCATCTGGATCCATGTCTGGTGGGTGGAAGGATCCAGCTGAAAAGTGTGATTAGGGCTTTTGTTTCTCTTATGATAGCAGCAGGTCAGCATGCGACAGCTGAAAATGTCAGACTAAGTCGAACTCTCGCCGCTCCTATAAAAGACTGAGATGCATCTCTCTTTCCACACCCCCTTCTACCATCGCCGCCGACACCGCCACCGCCGGCCAGCCGACCGCCGCCACCGCCTGCAGTCACCGCCTGCAGTCACCGCCATCACGCCAGCAGGGAATTTCGAGCTGAGTCTGCTCATTGCTTATTTTTTTTCTTTGAGCTTTTTGTTTTTTAAATTTTTTATTTTCACTCAGTCTTTTTTGTTTCGGAGGAAAGAAATATGGCGCCGCAGAGAGCGCGAGTTTCTAAAAGACGGACACGCGAACAAAGTGCCCTCCTCAACTGCCCGGCTATTTTTTTATCTCAAAGGAGAGAGCGTCACGTAGTTGAGGTTCACGCTTCTCTTGAAGCGTACCGAATTCTCGAGAAAAGCAAAGCCGAGTGCCAAAGAAATCGTCGTTATACAAGAGCGGAAAAGGAAAACGTAGCGACATGGCCGAGAGCCGTCTTCTCAGAACAGTATTTACTCTACCATTGCATAACAGCCGCTCTCAGCGCCCCCACTCGTTGGGCGTTTCATGAAAAGAAAGAGCGCCGCTACTCTCCTCACCCTGCCTCCTCTTATAAAGTGAGAATAAGCGCTATGAAACGATTCGACAAGCCGATCGGTTTCTTGGGAGTGACTGCAGCTCCCACTCAGTGGGCGCGCGTTGTGGCCGACGTGAACACGGTCTCTAAACGTTTCGACGTCGTCACTTGTTATCCCGCATATTGCAACGCAGCCGAATTGAAGAAGATAGGGACGCACTATTTTAAACCATACGCTCCAATATGTATTTGTCACCGCCGCGCTCACACGCCTTATTGCTTTTTCGAGACGATCGTGTTACAACACAGAAATAGAAAAAAAAGCGGCAAAGCGACGAAAAAAAAAATTAATCTCCTCCTCCTCCTCCTCCTCCTCCTCCTCCTCCTACTCCTCCTCCTCCTCCTCCTCCTCCTCTTCTTTTTTTTAAAAAATAAATATTTGTATCAGACTCCTCTGGAGTCTGATACAAACATTTATGACTATTGAGTGAAAATAGAATTTTATCGCAAAAATAAAAAGAAAGACTTTTCTCCACAACCATTCACTACCGACCGTTCGAGTGAGAAACACAGCAGACAGTCAGACACACAACTACTCTCTGACGCGTCCTGAAAAAAAAACAAAAAAATGTCGAGTAGTAAAAGCACAGAAATTTCACAGAAATTCATTTCGACGCTCGATGTCGATTGGTGGATCAATTTCTGAGTGACGTGAACAATTTGGTCACGCCGCCCGTGGAAAACACTTTTTACCATTACGGCGAGTGGCAACCTCTTTTTGAAAAAATGCAAAATCAGTACGGTGTGGAATTCAGAGAAGGTCTTCCTAGCAAAGAGTCTATAGCGGGAGACGTGGAAGTAGCAGAAGACGCTTTATGACCACACACTCTACTGATATTGGACGATCTGATGAGCAGTTCCAATCAGCAAGTGGTAGCCGACATCTTTACTAAATACTCCCATCACTGGAACGTGAGCGTCATATATATCACTCAGAACCTATTCCAGAAATCACCTGACTTTCGAACTATGAGTCTGAACGCTCACTACATGATCGTTTTCAAGAACCCGCGCGACATGGGGCAAATAGCTTGTCTGTCTCGCCAGGTGTTTCCCTCCAACGCGGCTGCCCTCTCTAGTATATTTACCCATGAACTCAAGCGACCTCACTCATACCTCCTTCTGGACTTCAAGCAGTCAACACCTGACGATCTGAGAATACGCTCCTCTTTGACGTCCATACACTCTCAGCTAGTATTCGTACCGCTAGACAAAAAAAAGAACAAGAGAAAGCAGTAGCAAAAATGTCTTCTCATCTACTCGAAAGAAACTTTGGTACTCTCAAGCACTTAGCTAAGTGCTCGCCAAAGGACTGCTCGCATCTAATAGACTCTGGAAGCGACGATCTGATCGCAGCGTTGAGTGAGATCTGTCACAATTTACTCGTAGGGAACATCCCGCTCAGCGACAAACAACTGGACAAGCTTCGAGAATCGGCTGACGTGTTGAGGGAGGTCGGCAAAAAATCTACGCCCATCAAAAAAAAGAGACGCGTCTTGGTACAAGAGGGAGGTTTCCTCATTCCGGCTCTCATAGGGATGGCCTTACCGCTTATAAAGAGCATTCTCTGTATATGAGACACCTCATTCGACACCTACTCGCCGACAGTACCACCACTACCGCCGCCGCCAGCCTCATCGCCACCGTCGTCCCCATGACGCATTCAGAGCAGCAACAACACTACAAACGCTTAGCGCTCGTGGATCCTGAGACGCTCTACAAATCATCACAAGCAGGTCTACTTCATCATGTGCCCACTGCTGCTAGTACTAGCGCTGCTACTACTGCAGTCGCTGCTGCTAGTACTTCTACTGCTCCAATCCTTCCTCCTCTTCCTGATGAGCGTAGTGAAAAGAACGAGAGTTCCGCCCCTGCCACCGCCGCCCGCCTACCTGCCAATATGGCCTATTACCACAAGCAGGCAGAACAATCCCTTCATCCCAACGCGGCATTGCACCAGGTGCTACAGTTTATCTACAGGGACTTGGACTTAGTGTTGAACGATCCCACTTTGGAATCGCGCGAGAAAATGTTGAAATACCGAAGGTTGTTGAATAGATTGCAATTTTTTCTCGCGAATCCCAACAACAGCAACATCTCTTCGGCCTACACTTCTTCGCCACCGGCTCACCTCCGACAGTCTGCTGAAGAAGCCAGCGCGTCCCTACTTGAGCGGTTGGTGAAGCAAGTTCCCAAGAGGAATCGCATCCGGACCGCTGCGCTGTACAATCAATTGGAGAAATCCGGTGTGGTCAAGTGGAACGAGGACGGTGCGGTGCGCGAGATGTCGGGTCGGAGAATACCACCTGAGCATCACATCAACATAGTGGACTTACGCCGCCAGGTTCAGGAAGACGGCGCCCAGACCGGAGGGCTACTCTCCGTTCACAAAAGCGCTGCGCGAAGCAGTTCCCACAGACTCCTTGATCGGAAACCATCTGTATATTTAAAAGCGAGCGGACCTGGCCGAAGTTTGGACACACGGCTTACTGACAGAGGTCGGAAACGACCGAGCTTCGACTCAGAAGAAGGAGAAGCAGCAGCAGCAGCAGCAGCAGCAGAAGCAGCAGCAGCAGTAGCAGCAGCAGACTCTTCTCTCCAGGTGGACGATCAATCCTCTGACGACGACGAGGGCAGTGAACTTTTCCAAACTCTGACTACCTATAGGAGCGCGGCGAGTAAGAAAAGGAAAAGGCGCAACCGCCTAGCGGAGGCGGCGTCGTTCACTCCCGCTCCTGGTGCTACTCCTGCATCAGGCCGACGATGGGTAAACCAGTGAAGAGACTGACCAAGAAGGAAAGAGAAAAGAAGCGCGTAGTAGCTTGATATACCGACGTCAAAGCACCCTCCAGTTTCACTAGCGTGACTAAACTCCAGAAACATCATTTTCGCCACCTAAACCCGGCCGTCATCCGAGATGCTTTAGTGTCGCTGGACGCCTACACTAAACATAAACCCATTCGGAGAAAATTCGCAAGGAACAAGACTATAACCGGCGCAATCGATCAGCAGTGGCAGATAGATCTGATGGACATGCAGGCTTTGGCGTCTCACAACGACCGCTTCCGGTACGTGGTGACGGCGATCGACGTTTTCTCTAGGTACGCGTGGGCCGTTCCCATTAAATCCAAGAGTGGTGCTGATGTTACCGAGGCCTTCCAAAAGATGACAGACACTGGCGAGAGACAACCGCGCACTGTTCAGACAGACAAGGGGAAAGAGGTTTTGAACAAGATCTTTCAAGATCACTTGAAGAGCGAGGGCATAGAGTTTTTCACTGGCGAGAACGACAACATCAAAGCTAGTCTAGTGGAGCGCTTGAACCGCAGTCTGAAGGAAAAGCTGTGGCGTTATTTCACACACAAGCGCACGTATCGCTAGGTAGACGTACTGCACCATGTAGTGTCTTCTTACAATCGCACTCACCACAAGACGTTGAAAATGGCGCCGGCTCAAGTCAGCTCGGAAAACAGCGAAACAGTTTTCTACTGACAAGATCCCCCAACTAACAAACAAATCGACGAAATATGGAAAAAGAAGAAAAAAACAAAGACGTCTGCCGTCGACGTCATCGCTCCGGGTGACAGAGTGAGGATGTTGAGAACTAAAGGCGCCTTTGACAAAGGGTATGAGGGAAACTGGCGCGAGGAAGTGGTCGACGTTGCTAAGACGTTGGGAAGCAGAGGGTTCGAGCTAAAAGACGACAAGGGCGAGGAGATAAAAGGCGTCTTCTACCCGGAAGAGGTTCAGAAGGTGTACAAGAGTCGTTACGACAACAACTAACTGATAGACGAGGTGTTGCGCCGCAAGACCGTCGACGGTAAAGAGCTAGCTTTCGTACGTTGGTTAGGTTACGACGACAAGTTCAACGAGTGGATCCCCGTCAAAAAAAAAACGTAAAAAAAAAAAAAAAAATGAACATCACCCTACCTAGCAACAGCTCTATGGAGTATTATCCTGACAACAGCTTGACGTCTTTCCGAACTCACTTCGACTCGCCGCTCCTTCTGCCCGAAGCGTACGAAGCGGCTCTGACTGAGATCATCCTCCCTACAGAATGGACTAACGTGCACGACGACGACTTGATCATCGTTGTTCCTCTGCGCACCAAGGGTTCGCTAGAGGAGGCGATCAAGGTTTTAAAAGACACTAAATTCTCCGACAGCAGAAAACCGCAGGTAGACTGGAGGGGAATGAAAAATGCGAACGGTCTGAGCAAGCTGACGTTCAGCTCAAAATACCCGCTGAGCTGGAAGGAAGCTAGCTATGTAACGGTGGAAGAGATGTCAGACACGTCGGAAGAGCAGCGATTGAAACCGGAAACAAAAAGGTTCAAGAGAGAGGTCGACTTGAGACAGCCGAATGCCGTATACAAGCAGTTCTTGTCCCCGGCCGTGAAGAAGAAGGCGATCAGCGATCAAGCAAGACAGATGATTGAAAAGATGGAGATAGACATGGGAGTGCGCAGTTTCATGCCAAACATATTCGAGATACCTCCTTTTTTCACCGGAAGCAACCACACCCTAGTCGAGCGCTTGAGTGAGACGATGCGAGATGACAGACTAGAGGGCTCCAGCTTCTTGCTCAAACCGATGGGGATCTTATCGTACGACTCCAAGACGAAACGCGTCACCATCAAACCGCCGAGACACTGTGCTGTCCTGCTGACTCAGCATCTCTCATGTGTTCTAGGCTTCGGAGAGAAGAAGTGTTTCGCGTCGCCGACTACCGGCGCCTACTCGATGGATGTTTTCGGGGACGTGCACTCTGTGTACATATACACCGACATGATCCAGGAGAGACGTGTGGGTGACATGCAAGTGCCGCTGTTACACTGCGTCGCGGTGGACAGAGGCAGAAAGCGTCGAGGTGGCGTGCAAGCTATCAGTTTTCCCCATTTGGATTATTTCCCCTTGAAATCCAAGAGGTTTACCGAGGTCGGCATTTATCTAAGAGACCGATCAGGCCATTCCATCCCATTCGGTAGAGGCGAGGTGACCGTGACACTTCATCTGAGACCTATTGAGCGCTGAAAGAAAAAAAAAAGATGCGTCAACGCGTTCCGTACTTTCCACCCAGGCGCACCGTCGGCAGAGGGTACAGCGATTACTACAACGTGCAGCTGGGCAACGGCATCAACGTGTACAGCGGGCGCTCTTTCCAGAGCGGGCACGGTTTGGGCGGCGCTCTGTTAGGTCTGATGCGCTCGGCTACCCCGCTATTGAAGTCAGTGGGAAAAACGCTGCTCCGCGCCGGTGTGGGCGTAGCTAAAGATGTGCTGGCGGGTCGGACTTTAAAGAGCAGCGTGAAAGACTGAGGCGCAGGCGCTCTGAAGACACTGGCGAGTACGGCGTTCTCAGGAGGAAAGATGCCTGTCGCATCTAAGAAAGGGTCGAAACGACGCCGGCATTCTACTCAGACGGGCGGTGGCTCTTGCAAGAGACGTAGAGGGGATGTATTCGACCGGTAAGCGCCTAGGCGCTCAGGTATAAATAAAAAGACTGGAGGCGGCCGGCGTCAGTCTGTCGTCCGCGTGAAGAGAGAACACAATGGCTTACATACACGAGAGCAGTAACGAGTGCGCGCTCTCTGAGCTCGACCTGCACACCGTAGCGCCGACTCAGACTACTATCTTAAAGTCGTCTTTCCTCGGGATAGAAACAAAAAACTCTTTAGAGGATGGAGGTAAATTTCACCATCAACAAGTCGCAAGAGTACAAAGAGCTGAACAAGAATTACCTTCATCTGGAATGTCAAGTGCTGAAAGCGAACGGAGCGGCGATAGAGGACACCGACTCGGTAGCTCCGGTGAACAACTTGGCTCACTCGCTCTTCAAAGACGTCCAAGTCTCCATCGGCGGTTTCAAAGTGTCTGGCAACATCGAGACCTACCCTTACCGATCTTACTTGGAAGGGTTACTCAACTACAACAAAGACGTGAAGTGCGGCGTCATGAGCGCCCAGGGGTGGCATGAAGATACGCCTGGTCAGTTTGATGCGTTGACTAACGCGAATGCGGGGTACAAAGCGCGCAGGAAGCTAATCTCCAACAAGCGCTTTTCGCTGATGGCGCGACTGCACTTTGACCTGGCTCATCAACCGAAGCTCATCGTTGGAGAGACAGAAATCAATCTCACTCTGAAACAGGCAGCGCCCTCTTTCTATCTGATGTGCGCCGCTGACGGAGGCTACAGCTTGAAGATCTACAAAGCAAAGCTCTACGTGCGACGTGTGTTGGTGGCGGACGCTGTAGCGGAAACGCACGAGAGAGCGGTGATAGAACACGGCCCCTTCGACTACCCGGTGAACAGAGTGGAGGTGACGACGTACGCCATCCCTCAAGGTAACAGAGATCACAGCTACACGCACTCCAACACAGGCCAGCTTCCCAAGTCGATGATGATTTGCTTCCTGGACCACGACGCCTTCAACGGTAGCTACACCAAGAACCTGTTCGAGATGAAGCATTACGACATCAGCTTGCTTCAAGTGATAGTGAACGATCAGAAAGTGCCGAACGACGCTTACGTGCCCAACTTTAACACCAAAGCGGCCGTGAGAGAGTACTTGGCGCTACACACGGAAACGGGGATGTACGAGGGCGCGCGCTCCTGTGGTATTTCATACGATCAATTCCTGAACGGTTACACGGTGTTCCCCCTCGATTTAACCCCAGACAGATCGCACGACGGGTGTCGCGTGAACCTTATAAGAGCGGGTCAGCTGAGGGTGGAAGTCAGTTTCCGCTCGGCGCTACAAGCGACAACAACGGTGCTACTCTACTTGGTGTACGACAACGTCGTCGAGCTGACCAGAGATCGACATCCCATCACCAACTACCACATGAACTGAAGACAAGACAGCAGGACTTAGCGTATCGTATGAATACGCTTGAAATAAGTAGAGTGTTGAAGGAAAACGTTCACACAAAACATCGTTTCCTAGGTGTTTTCTCTTGTGACACTATTCCGAAGCACCCTATCAAAGACACTTGTTTCGTGAGCAACACAGATCCGCAACATTTACCAGGTCAGCATTGGGTAGCGTTTTACGTGTCGAGCACGGGTGAAGTGTACTACTTTGATTCCTTCGGCTTACCGCCGCTGAGTGCGGAGTTCTTGTCTTTCGTGGAACGCTCTGCTCCGTTCAAGTGGCAAAGAAACCGCGTTCAACTACAAGACACTTCTGCTGACACCTGTGGACCTCATTGCGTTCATTTCCTAATTGAAGCATGTCGAACAAGAAACCCCAAGAAGTGCGTCATGCGCATGAGTAAAATCCCAAAGCTGAGCGACCGGACAGTGAGTCAGCAGCTATCGATGATGCTGTTGTGACAGAAATAACGGGTTGTTGCGATGGCGGACGTTTCATGGAGGCAAAGATTCTCTGCCTTGCCGAAATGGTGTTGGATTTATCCAAAGTCGTGCAATGTCTATTGGAGAGAGGACGTCAGGGGTGTGGTGCGAGTGACGGCAGCGCGAGACTTTGCGGCCTGTTGGGTTGCAAATCGAAGAAGCGAGCTAAAAAAGCATAAACTTGTGTGTTTTTTGATTGAAATGAAAATAAAGAATAAAATGAAAGAAAAAGAAATTATCTTGTTGTGTTTTTATTTCTATATATAAGTTACATAACTTTTTTGTTTGTTTGTTTACAAACAGTCACGTGTCACGTGGTGTTGTTTACAAACAAGAGAGCCACATGGTGTTGTTTACAAACAAACCCTAAGTAGGTCACGTTACCCTAGTTACCAGAATGCCGGCTTCTGATTGGCTGAGCCTAAGTAGGTCACGTGACGTAAGTAGGTCACGTTACCATGGTTACCAGAATGCTGGCCTCTGATTGGCTGAGAGCTTCTAAGTAGGTCAGTAGGTCACCCAGAATGCTGGCTTCTGATTGGCTGAGAGTCCTAAGTAGGTCACGTTACCATGGCAACGGGTCACGTGACCAAATGGCGGCCTCTGATTGGCTGCATATCGAGTGAGTAATAAACAGTACTTAAGCATAGTCCCGTTCCGATACATACTATACTACTCATGTAAAACACCTTAATGACTTCATAATCTACCTTAGTGCCAATTGGTAGACTGAAGTTAACTTTGATAAATGTTTGGTCTGCCTGAGTAGTGTTGAGTTTGGCATCCCCAACAACAAGTTGGTCGGCTTAAAAATAAATCAGTCTGCCTTCACAACATAATCAATGTACCTGAGAAACAAATCAGAATGCCCAACATTTACTTTTGCTATTGCCAACATCCGTCTGCCTTGACAATATTTATTGTACTTTTGTTATAATAATGCATTGGTCCCTCACAATCACGCAATTTATCCCTTTAGTCCTACTTCCTAACACTTGTTTCTTCGGCCTATACTATGCTTCATGTTAGTTCTGTCTTACTTCAGGTTAGTTACACCCAAGCCCGTCAGAAGGAAGCCTTTAATCATCCCATAGGACATCTTCGGGGAGTGGGTCACTGTAACTGTATTTCATTTCTATCATGTCATGTAGGGGGAACTGACCTGCATACTGGGTACCAACAAGCACCACCAGGGGGCAACCTCATCACCGGAAGTGGTGGTTAAATACTGCCCAGAGTGCACCTGGGCAGGAAATGAAAAGCTGCAGCTCCGACAACTGGGGTTACATATGGTGACCCAGCACTGGGTCATAAGCGATACTCCAGGGTAATTTGCTGTTATAGGGGTACTCCTGCACAACAACAATTTAATTCTACCTGTAGCACACTATCAATAAGCACATCTACCAATGATAGTGTAAGGGCATAGTAAAAGCTTGTCCAAGGAGACCTTCCTGTGATTCACCACGCTAATCAGACTTGTCATTTGCCAGTCACAGAAAGGAGCGAGTGAGGAAGTCTGTTCATAATGTATTAGCAGGGATTACACCGCTGATTAAGGTCATGTACGGGTCAAGGGAGGGTGATGTTGGGTAATTAGGGGGAGCTGAAGGATGGTGAAAGGTAACACAGGTTATATGGAAGAACCAAAGAACCAAGAGAGAGACACTGTTGATTTCATGATATATATAACATAGAGACTGAGAGGATATTGGAGGAAAACTGAGCTGGCACAGGTCAACTAGTTATATGCTGCACTATCATTAACAATAGTTATATCATTTCTTTTTTGCACAGCATAAAAGCAGTTGAAAAGTTCATATAGAATGAAAATCCCTAGTTGTAATTTTGTTATAATACTTATATAATCAGATCATTTGCCCCCTGATAAAGTGTCAAGAGGCAAATGAGTTCATCTAAGTGAGTGTGGAGGGTGGACAGAGGGTATTGAGCCCAGAGGTGGAGTCCCACACTAACATCAATATCTCTGTGTGCAAGCCGCCCGCCCCCTAGACACTTGATCTCTCATCTTTATGTGCCTATAAATATAGATCTCACAGCACTCTCAAATAGCAACTCCACAAACTACTCCACAAACTACTCCCATATCACAAGCTTTGGATTAAAAACAGCTTTGTTCTGTCAGCCCCCCATATAGGTATGAATATTTCACCTATCCTTCCAACCGACCATATAGGGGGTGTTACATTCCTGATGCCATACATTGTCTATTCATCAAGTTGACTGATGAGCAATGTCCTTAGGGAAGATCACCAAGAGAATACTTCCTGTTCTTTTCTCTGTGTGTTTCTTTTCCATTATATTAGTATTGATCTTATGTCTGCCTCTCTTACTGCCTCTTCCTATCTTTCTCGCCATCACAGATGTCAAGTTTCAATTCTCCCATGTTTACTGTCTGCTATCACAGCTCCAGTTCACAGACTGCGGTCAGTCTTTAATCAGACAGGTAAATGTTTCCTATGAGGACAGTCTTCCCTCCCTCCCCCTTCTCCAAATCCCACAGTTGGCCTAGTTTTATTGATGTGGGCAGGGGGGGGGGGGATTGCTCTCCCACTACTGTTAACATTTACTGAGTTTTAAACCATTACCATGAAAATCCATTATGCGTCTCTGCCACTGTGAAGGGAGCAGGACAGTTTTATATCTAAATGATTTGGGCACCAAGCTCGTCTCAAGCCATCGACCTGTAGCAAACACCATCCCCATACCTGGTACAAAAGCATAGAATAGAGATAAAAACATTACCAACAGTTCATCAGTAGCTGGGTTGTGAGCCAACAGCTGAAAAGGTAGGAAAATAAAGAAGGCATTGCTGAGAGTCAATAGGAGGCAAAGACCAGGAAAGAAAGTGAGAGACATTAAGAACATACACAATGAGAACACATATACCAAGGCATGTAATAAAAAGTATGTGTTTCTGTTGGCACAGTCACTACATACTGCTGTAACTATGGCAATATGCCAAGCCAGGAGGCAGGGGGCTGGAAGGACTGGTCGAGTTCTGGCTGGGTGAGGGGGCATAATGGTTGAGTCAACACTCCCAGTGAGACACTAGTCCCACAGGATGCATGCCAACACTAACTGTTATGTTAAACTGTGACCTGCCTGTGCTGACACCATCTGCCTCCTTTGTAGTCACAGTTCATGATCAGCTATTATCCCAGTTGGCACAAAACACTGAATCAACATTGATAAATGGTTGCCAATGTTGATTCAATGTTGAATCAACGTTGACTCAACGTTGAACTGCATTTTGTGCCCACTGGGATTTAGGTTTACCAATATTTAGTTAAATCAGCTTTAAGCAAGACATTCCCACTACTTACGTTCCTCACATTTCACACCTGCTAGGCTGATAGTAGGCATAACTATTATGTCTAGCTAAAGTTATGCAAACAAAATCCTTCTGTTGGGACAGGTGAAGGATGTATCATTTATGTAATCTAGCAACACTGCTGTGGTGATTGTATGCCTATTGTATGCCTGACAAACTCTCTACCATGCTGTCAAACATGGACTGGGGGCATGTCACTGCAGTCTTCTTCAAGATTGTTGTATGAGGACTTTTACAGCCAGCCTTGTCTTAATACCAGATCCTAAGCAAAGCTATCAGGTGCTGAGAAACGACCAGTAGCTATTCTAGCCCTGGACTCCTTTCTCATTATAACCTATAGGGCTGACCTTCAGCTTCTGGCCAACTTCCTGATGACCTTAACCTTGGCGGTCACTAACGGGAAGTGTTTTACCATCTAACTCGCATACATAGACAGGACCAGTCAACATCCCTAGCACTGGTAACACACAAACTGTGGTGACCCATTGTGAAATAAATAATGGTCTTAGCCTTTCTCCCAGTACAATGAGCCCCACTTCTTTTACCGTATCTTTTATGTACCATGAATCACATCAGCACATTCAGTAACCTCTATTTTTTTAGTAGAATTTGAGTACTATCTATTCATTTTATATCATTCACTAGGTTCCTTCAATCTGTGCAGATTAGGCTGATGAGAAGGTAATGTTAGTGAGCAGTCACACAAGAAGGATATTCCACACCTGAGCATGTTGACCATCCTGATCTCCTTTTCCATCTTTTCATACTTTTAATTTGTGTTAATCACCTTAGCTTTCAATGAGGTAAGCAGCACAAACGACGGGATTATTTCCTTTCAGTATTCTCTGTATGGACAATAACATATGTTATAAACGCTCCATCTAGCTCTTTTAGCATCAGTGTGACATCATTGTAGCTAACATCCAAGTAGACTGCAGTAAACTAGTATATGGAGGCAATCAAGAGGAGGCAACTGGCAAGTGCCGTCTAGCACTGATCTCCAGGGTTACTGAGATGGTTTACAGACTAATGCACAGCCTCTGTATAGTGCTGTATGTGAGGGAACTGACAACAATGGCGGCAACATTAGTTCTGTAAATATTAAACCTAAAGTAATTAATACTGCTTTTTCATCGGAAACATTGTAATTTCACATCAGAAATCGAGAAGGGTAACCATGTAACCCCTGCAGATAGACTACATAATCTGTAAAACATCAGCTCCACAAACCTGTACTTATATAATGTGTGATTAGAATCTATGCATTTGTAACAGAAAGATCCTACTATCTAATAATTAATGCTTGAATAAAGGGACACAGAATGTCTCAGGAGGAGGACATTGGACATGTTAGTCTATGCGACACAGTTTAATATTACAGAGTAGAGAAGGCACAGAAGGGTTCTGAGGTAGGGTTACAGCCCCCTCCTCCCCCGGCAGTAATTATCTCCTGTGTGTCATGTGATTCTCTGATGAGGGCTTCCTGCGGCCTTTCAGGTCCAATGGAATAGAACTCCACTACCAGACCTAAAAATGGCAAAATTTGAAATACAGGAATTTGAAAAACAGTAAATACAGGTCAAAACTCATATGTAAATACATTGATATCCTCAGTGTTATAGAATCAAACACAACCACCAATCTGAGGATTATTTTCGTTCAGCGTTCTTAAGTGATCATGGCTCTCCCCTTTTGCTCTATACCCAGTTATCTATTCCATTGGGAGCAATCATATCTATGAGACAGACTGCACCTATATATGTAGGCACATGGTAAAGAAGACCCTTGTGCTGGGGTTTAATTTAGAAAAGTTTAAACCTGTCATTACTTCCCTGATATTGATGGTCTTATTCCAAGCAAAGTGCATCCCTTGTCTAGGGACCCTTGTTAGGAAGCTAACCGTTCCAAGGGCCTAGACACCTAGACTATATTGATAAGGTCATCATGGGTTCAATATTGTAGTGTAAACACCATCTACTGTAGTGTAGCCTGCTTCCCCCACGGCCGCAGCTCACTGCTGTAGGTGTAGAAGTTTAGTGTCCAGAAATCACTGGAAATTAAGCCCAAATGCGAGGTTGGTTTGATTCACACTCCCCCGGGCTTAATATGAGGTTCTCTGGGCTGAAATTACACAGGGGCCATCTTATATATGCCCCCTACCTTCCTATGTTTTTAGAATTTGCAATTTATTTCCCATCTCTACATATTTTAGTACTTTGTAGAGGGTAGTCTGTACAGGGATGAATTATTTACAGCAGTAATGCCACCTCTCAATTGGTCTAGACATGCCTATAATTACCAGGTTGTACATTTCAAACCATCCAATTAAGTGTCTAAACTGCATAAACAGCCACTCATGGCCTATCCTGATTGGGTAAAGAAATGTACATTATAGGTAGGGATAGGCACAACCAGTAGAAAAATGACACTTCTCTCTGTAACTCTCAGACAGCCCCCGGCGCCCTACTGAGAGTTACAAGCCGTAACTACATCTACTGCAATTCATCTGTGAGTGCGGGCATGGGGGGAGGGGGCTGACCTAAGATGACAGAGTAGAGCTGAGGCACCTCCCCTGCAGCCACTTGTGGTAGCGGGAATCAATGCTGTTAACGTCATGTGAACCTGCACAGGGCATCAGTGTAACCACCAGGCAGGGCGGTAAGGTGATGTTCCATCCCTGCAGACTATTTAAAATGATAAGGGTCCTGAATGTGGCAGTAGTAGGGACACATATAAGCCAACTCTAATTTATATTTAGAAACATAGAAACAGGCAATAAAGATGAATATCATCTTCAAATCAATTGCTTTGGTATGGAGAGGGGAGTATAACATGGTCTCTGGGTGAGTCAACAGTTGCTATCTTGCAGGACCAGGGTGCCATACTGTTTCTGAACATAGACCTGTTGTAGTGAGAGGGGATTGCATTAATTGTCTGCATGGTATTCTAAGATAACATAAATGACAAGCTACTAGAGATTTTCTCTAAAATGGTGATGGTAGAGTCTAAACTATACTACCAGGAGTACTCGTAGGTTTGTGAATCTGCAGGGGTTGCAGTAACCAGGTTAGGTACAGAGTGGGGGACCGAGGGCCTCATTCTGTTACAGCTACAGTCGTATGGAGGAGGAGGTCTCTTTCAGGTCTCAATGTAATTTATACACACTTCATTTCATCAGAGTGCCTGGGGGTGTTAGGGTAGCTTAGGCTGGAATGGGGTATGTGTGTTACTGTACAAGAGCTGAAAACTCCAACAGCCTACAGTCATTATGTGAAGATTGTAAGTATTTCTTAATGGCAGATTCAAGTAGAATTACTATGCATAGCCTCCATCCTCTGCTTATGAATTACTTCTTG
Source organism: Harmothoe impar (assembly GCA_947462335.1). Classification (NCBI taxonomy): domain Eukaryota; kingdom Metazoa; phylum Annelida; class Polychaeta; order Phyllodocida; family Polynoidae; genus Harmothoe; species Harmothoe impar. The sequence goes on from OX381711.1 coordinate 22,148,009, forward strand.
CACTAATGTTATAATTAGATATCTCAGTCCACTTTGATTATGGACTTCTTTATCTGCCATCTCCATACATTGTCTTGCCTTACAACAGGTGATTCTGCCAATCTATAAGCATGCCTCAGAGACATAGCACCTATCCAGTAGATCATTTAACAAGCAACACATTAACTTGCCCTAACAGCGTCTTAGTTTGTTCTGCATTTGCAATTCATTAAAAATACATTGACCTAGCTTACTACCAACATGTCAGCCTTTATTATTGTCAATCCTTAATATGCCTTAGTGACTAACACCTGGCTGGACTGAGCGATATGCTTATCTATCCGATGAGAAGCTATCTATACTGGGACAGCAGGACACTGAAGTCATCCTTTACACTGCTAGTTTGTCTTGCACACTGTAGGGGGAACTGACCAGCATACTGAGTACCACCAATAACCATCAGGGGCCAACCTCATCGCCAGATGTGGTGGTTAAATACTGCCCAGTACTTCTGACTCCCAATCTTACCAATTGTAACTCCATTCTGTGATGTTCATGTCAAGAAATGTTCTATCAAAGAGGGGTGTTATTGAAAAGTGTTCCAAGTTGAATGTTTCTTTGGTGTGTTTTTTATTAGGTTAATTCGGCTGAGGGGGTCAATTACTTCTCATTTCATGCTATACTGGTCCGAATCTATCAATTATCTCTTAATTCATTAACTTTCTCAATTACATTTTCCCTGGGTTTCCCCTTTCATTGACTCGCTAATGCCCAATACCAGTCTACAGGAAGCTGCCAGTCCCTAACCTCCTACAGTCAACTGAATTTAAAACCATTACTGAGAATATCCATTGGAGGACACTGATGCTGTGACAAAACAGTGAGGAAACAGAAAGGGAGATTCATGTAAACAGGTGATGTGGAAGTGGGGAGGGATGGAGAGAGGACTCATGGGTCAATTAGTTGTAAAGGCTGCGATTTCAGCCACAATCATTTCATAGTTCTATTTTACAATGTAATAGGTCATATTGGATGAGAATCCCGGCCTATTTGCTTTTTATTACAGTACATAAAGCACATGTCTTAGTAATCTGCTTCAATTCACGTGTTTGTATACAGTAAGCAAAGCATACAGAAATGGTTATCACAAGACTAAATCATCAATAAATGCTATACATGGCTCAGATTGATGAGTCCAGGTGTGCAGTTAAACCTAAAATAAAGTATCAGGATTTGAATGAGCTCATCTCAGTGTGTGTAGTGGGTAGACACAGGGCATTGGGCCCAGAGGTGGAGTCCCACACTGACATCAATATCACCGTGTGTGTGTGTGTCAGCCGCCTGCCCCCTGAATACTTGATCTCTCATCTCTGTTTGCCTATATGGACCTCACAGCACTCCTTCTAGCTGCTGCATTGCTTCTCTCTTTTTCAACATTAATAAATGAAACTGGTCACATAGGGTAAAAGCTCAGGCATCACTGTTTTCTATTTGTATTCAGGCTATCTGCCATTGGTCATTGTCATTTTCAGACTAATGATACCTACTCTCTATAGGTATGAATATTCCACCTTTCCATCTGTCCATACATCTTCTTTACCTTGTCTGTTTCTTTTTTATCATGTATGTGATTCTGTTGGTCTTCTGTCATCTCTTTTTATATCACAGTTGTCAGGCTTCCTCTCTCCTATGTTTACTCTCTGCCATTCCAGCTCCACTTCACAGGAAGCTGTCAGTCTCTAATCTTACAGGTACATGTTTCCAACTAGGGCAGTTTTCACTCCCTCCCCTGCACCTAATCTCACAGCTGGCCTCAGTTTTATTGATGTTGGCAGGGACAAAAAAGTTGCCCTCCTGCTACTGTCAACATTTACTGAGTTTTCAACCATTACCATGAAAATTCATTATGTGTCTCTGCAACTGTGGAGGGAGGAGAAGGTTATATAGCTGAATGATTCCGGCACCAAGCCAGTTGTAAACTACAGGCTAGCAGCAAACACTACCCCCATATCTGGTACAAAGCATAGAATAGACTGTCAATGCAAAATGGAGAGGGGTGAAACTTTAGATAAAACAACAGTTCATCAGTGAGTCGGGTAGCGAGGCCATAGCTGAACGAGTAGGAAAAGGAGAAGGCGTTGTAGAGGTCCATAAAGACCAGAAAGGAAGTAAGAGACACATAAAGGCACATAGCCAATAGAATGACATATTCCCAGACGTGTAATCATAGGCATACAGAAAAAGAGGGATACATAGAGAAAACAGTTGACTGAGTCAGTTAATGTCTCTGTAAGCACAGTCAATATTATAATTCTGTAACTTTGGCAATATTCCAAGCTTGTGGCTGGAAGGACTGGTCTGATTCTAGCTGGGGGAGGGGGGCGTAAAGGTTGAGTCAACACTCCCAGTGAGACACTAGTCCCACAGGATGCATGCCAACACTAACTGTTATGTTAAACTGTGACCTGCCTGTGCTGACACCACTGTCTGCCTATCTACCTGCTTTGCAGTCACAGCTCATAATCAGCAATTATTCAGGTTCACTAATAGTCGCCACTAAAAATACAATTGCGCACAATTTATCGAAAAGTTGGCATAGTCAGTAAAGGGTATAATCATCGTGTGGTAATAAACAAATGCAGTAATCTCATCAAAAGATTTCTGAGTTGTGATTAGTAGTATCAGCTTATGATTAAGTGTTTTGATGAGCTTGTTGTTGAGCCTTATAATTCATGGTGTTGTAAAAAATAGGTATTTATACTCATTGACTTGTTGTAATATGTACCCCCAATCTTGATATTAAGATCAGGGGTGTTGACAGTTAGTTTATGCATGACCAGGGTCTTCCTGATATTGATGGTTATGTATACAATTTTGATTGCACCAGTTGTGCGTCTGCTGAACGTCCGTGTTTAGCATGTTTCCAGATTCAACTTAATTGTTACAACTGGAAATTAAAACAAATTGTCATCAGCGTATATATGAACCTTTGAACTAAGAAAATTATTCACAAGAATCAAAAATAACAGAGGACCCAGGCTGCTTCCTTAGGGTACTCCATACTTAACTTGGCACTCACTGGAGCGCTTACCATTAAGTAGAGAAGTTTATTGCCTATTACTAAGGTAGGATTCTAACCATCTGATCGCAAGTTGGTCTAATTTTAGTGCTTTACATTTACGTATCAAGAGGGAGCAGTGGACAGAATCAAAAGCCCTGGATCCGTCCACAAAATATACACTAAGAATTTTGTTGTCATCAAGCTCATGACATATGATTAGTGAAGTCAAAAAGTGCTTTTCTGCATATGTTAAAAATGTGTCCTATTTTTCCAATCAATCTACCTGTTACAGAGGGAGTAGATCAATTGGCCTCCAATTACTTATGCTACTGAGGTCCCCTGATTTAGGGGTGGGCACCACTGTGTTCACCACCCGATTGTATGCATTTAAACTTAATTTAAAATTGCGGTCTTGACTTGGAGCATGAGTTTATAAACAAATTGAAGATTCAATGTAACCAACATAGAAGCGTCTGCAATATAGATTTAGAGCTTGTAGATTTGACCTAGATCTAGATGGTCCTAGGTGACCTAATGATTCAAAATTCCCTGTGCTTTTCATTTTTTGCTGAAAAGGCAATTATCAAGGTATATATACAGATATTAGGCAAATAATGCAAATGAGGTTAAATTCGAGTGAAGCACTTAGGGTCTCTGGGGCTGTCTTCTGGTAAGAAAGTTGGCATCATTTGACAGTAGATGGTCTATTTTGAAAAGTTATGGGAACTTTACAAATTTTCAAATTGACCTACTTCACATAGTGAAAAATGGCTAATAAAATTAAGATTCCAGGTGGCTCCCATCTGAAGACGAAAAGGTATTAGACAAAGTGTGTCTGGACCAAATTATATGCTTCTATCACAAAATGAACGATCATGTTGCTAAGGAACCCCTCTAAACCTTGGAATAAATGGAAAACTGATGAAGCGATACACATTTTAGTTATCCTCTTGATGAGAGCAGATACAATTTAGGGTAACATCAGCTCTGCAAACAAATAGATGGCGGAAATGTTCATACAACATTTACTGTTGGTTTTGGTGAAACAATAGATGTAATAATAATGAATCAAACTAATTTCATAAACATTAAGTTCAATATGATGACAATAGTTCCTCAAAAAAAGTTCTTCATATGAATATAATGTGTAAGTGGACTTACAAAGTGAAATCAACTAGAAGGACATGATGAAACTCCATTAACCTAGACCTTTCACCTTTCAACCATGACATAGGCTCTATGAGTATTCAACATTTAGTTAGCGATAATACTAGGCTTTGTTCTAAACATATCGATTCTAAATTAGGAACAAACAAGGGCAATAATGCAACACATGTAAGCACACAGAAAGCTCCATTTACAATTTTAATGACATCAGCTCGGTAAATGCACAATGGCAAATGAAATATGAGGCATCCTCTGTGTTCGCCTATTAGCTAATGGTTAATGCTTGACTAAAGGGACATAGAAAGTTTCAGTAGTAGGACAAACATGAATTTCACTAGCTTTGTAAGGTGAGATAAGATCTGATAAAACAGAATTAACTACAGATTTAGTTGTGTCAAGACAGTGGAGGCTCAGATGTCAGTGCTGGAAACAAACAGTTTCACAGGGAAGGATGAAGGGTGTTGAGCACAGTTCAGAGAGAACAATCGGAACATCATCTGAGATGAGAGAATGAAAAACATTAGAAGGAATGAAATGTAGGATGTAAGAGTGGATTGATACGTTTAGATATGTATAAGGTGGCTCGTAAAAGGAGATGATGAGATAAATTTTAGTAAGGAAGTGAGGCAGAGTAGAGCATAAATCAAAACTTAATTTGGGGATACAAAACCAAGAAATGTTGGAGGATATTAGGCAGAGTAGAGAGAGGACAGAAGTGTGTCTGAGGTCAGGTTACAGCCCCTAGGCAGTAATTATATTCTGTGTGTAATATGATTCTATGGTGGGGGACCTCCCGCAGGAGGTCCAATGGCACAGAACAAGTATACACCGCTAGAACCAAATAAGGGCCAAATCTAGTGGTAAATATAGGTCACAACTCAAGTACAAATGTAAGTAAATATACTTATATCCTAGATGGCTTTATGCCACTGATTTTAAAGAGTCAAGCATAAATTACAATCTTAGGATTTCCTTTTTTCTTACTTAACTTTGTGTTCTGAAGTGATATTTCACCATGGTTCTTCGTTTCCCCTTTTCTATAATTATGTATAGGGTCAGGGTTTAGAAGACCCTTGTTCTGGTTTAGGAGCTAACCATTCAAAGGACCTAGACACCTAGACTAAATTGATGAGGTCATCATGGGTCTGATTCCCTAGTGTAAACACCACCTACTGCTATTGATCTGTGAGTGAGGACAGGATGGGCCCTGACCTAAGATGACAGAGTAGGGCTGAGGCACCTCCCCTCCAGCCACCTGTGGTAGCGGGAATCAATGCTGTTAACGTCATGTGAACCGGCACAGGGGATCAGTGTAGCCACCGGGCAGGGTGGTAAGGAGATCAGCCATCCCTGTTGAATCTCACAATGACGTAAATGTCCTGAATGTAGCAGAAGAAGGCACATACATTTGTTGAACTGTGATTCAAATTTGAAAGTCTGGAAATGTGACATTGACTGGGATGATGGGTCTATTCGTATAGAAAATAAGACCCACATTCTCAGTCATGGTCACATAATTATGAAGACTAATACCATTTTCAAATCAACCTCTTAAGTATGGAGAGAAAGCTATAAACATTCAGAATGCACTACAAAGCTAGCTTCATATTTGTTTGGGTATGCAGGTATTCCAACATTAGACATTGCCTTTGCTATGCTCTGATGGTCTCTGAGCTGGAAAACAGTTGCTATCTTGCAGGACCAGGGTGCCAATCTCTTTCTAGGTATTAAAAAGCCTCTTGTAGTGGGAGAGAATGGCACTGAATGCATATATGGTATTCTAAGATGATGTAAATGACATGGCAGAGGACATTATTTTACAAAATGGTGACAATACAGTCTAAACCCTAATACGAGCAGTAGTGGTAGTCAGATGAATCTCCCTAGCCTGCAGGGGTTGCAGTAACCAGGTTATGTACAGAGTGGGGGATGGAGGGCCTCATTCAGTTACATCTACAGTAGTGTGGAGGGGGAGGTCCCTTTCAGGTCTCAATGTAATTTATACACACTTCATTTCATCAGAGTACCTGGGGGTGTTAGGGTAGCTTAGGCTAGAATGGGACATGTGTGTGTTACTGTGCAAGAGCTCAGTCTTCATCATTGGCACTTTGGGCTTTGCTAGCAAATAGGTCTGTCTACATAATGTATCGGCCAACATAAGTGAAGCATTAGTTCATCTTAATTATCCTTAGAAAATACTTGTTTCTCCAATCCAAGCTTTTGCCTACCTTACATTAAGATGCTTTAGTTACTAACACCTGGCTGGTCTGAGCAATATATTTATCTATCCCAAGGGAAGCTATCCATACCAGGACAGCATCTTTCACAGTGCCTGGCAGTTTGTCTCACACCCTGTAGCGGGAACTGACCAGCATACTGAGTACCACCAATGAACATCAGGGGCAACCTCATCACCAGATGTGGCGCTTAAATACTGCCCAAAGTGCACCTGGGCAGGACATGAAATTGGTGCTTCTGGCACCCAATGTTATCAATTGCAACTCCATTCTGCAATGCCTATGGTTACAGGTTTTTATTGTGGCTGTTGATCGCATGGTTTGGGTAAAATACATGAAGTAGTAATATCAGGACAAGTGTTCTTAAACAGTGTTCCAAACTCAATGTGTTTCTTTTATTAGTTAAATCTGGCGAGGGTGTGATCACTGAGTACTGCTAGAGCTATCATGGTCGTAATCTATTCATAACATAATCTAAAGAGTAATCAACTGCAACCCTATTTTCCAGGAGGCCATTTACCCATCTAGATACAGCATGCCCAGAACAATGGTCCAACACTTTTACTACTCCTTTGCTTTCCTATTACCCTCTGTACCATTCTCCAGAGCTACTGTTTTTTGCTGTGTCTTAATACAGTGATTTTTTCAGTTTCACTTGCCCAGGGTGTCCTCTTGTATTGCCTTCCATACTCTTTTACATTCCGATACTACTTAACAGGAAGCTTCTAGTTCCTAACGTGACAGGTAAATGTCTCCTACTATAATGGAAGTTCTCTCCTCTTCCTGTACCACTATGTTGCCATCTCACAGTTGGATGTGGGCACAGGCTCCCACTATTGTCAACGTTTACTCCTTATAAAAGCATTACCATGAATATCCATTATCGAAAAACAAAAGCTGTGTAACAGACACAACACTGAGGAAGCAGGCGGGAAGGGGCAAGTGGAAAGAGATGGTAAAGAGGATGGAGGTAGAGAGAGGAAGGGATGGATTCGGGAGGGAGGGCAGGCAGGCAGGCAGGCAGGCAGGCAGGCAGGTAGGCAGGCAGGTAGGTAAGCAGGCAGGCAGGCAGGCAGGCAAAATGAACTGAGCTAGACATCCAGGGAGGGATATATGGAAACATGCAGGCATGGTAGGAAGGCGGAGAAGTGTGGCTATCTGTTTCTTGTGGTTAGGTAGAGGGCTTTGGTCAAATACTACTGTGATATATGTGGTATATCTAATGAAAAGACGGAGAAATATAAGGGATGTTTGCAATGGCTACATACTGAGAAAGTGAGGTATCCCACGTAGAGAGGGTCCACTGTACAATACAGGGAAGGAGATTTGGAGACATTAACATGATAATGACTGAGAGAGGCAAAGTTAACACAGCAGGGTGTAATTATGGTTATGTGGCACATTAAAAGCTGACCGGTAGGCAAGGGTGAGGAGTTTGGTAGGAGGAGGAGGGAAGGTTGAGTCAATACCGTCAGTAAGACTATCACCACGGGAAGCATCATCACAAATGCTGTTTCGTTGAACTGTTATATGCCTATTAAGCTTAAAACAACCTCTTTCATAGACAGTGCCCATTGAGGTATAATCAACCATAACTATTTAGATTTATGTAAGAGAGCAATTATGTCACACATGGCATAATATTTAAGCTTGGGTCAAACCTCATTTTAGTACGCATGGTCATGTTTTCTGAAGCTGCCCTTTCACAGTAAAACATGCAAGGATCTTCAAGTTGCTGCTATAATACTGTTTTTCCGAACTACAAGGACCCTGTTAGTCATAATTATCTCTCTATTATAGCGCACTCTCTGCTATGATCACAAACGGCTTGGTTACATAAGTAAACTTCACCATAAACCTCTGGTTACCATACAGATCTCCTCTCTAAATGTCTTCACAAATATCATGTAAGATTATTTTGGATAACTATACCTGCTGAGCTTTCCTTGTCCACATTGAGGTGTACGCTCCTCGCCATGTTTGAGTAAACACGGTCAGGCTTATCTGGAAAATTTTGAATTCAAATCTACATTTCGGATAGAAGATTTATGTATACATCCAAATATTATGCCAACATCTTTAGACATTAAATTTTATCCACAGAAATCTCGTCAATATCTTGATTCTCGTTCGTTTAAAGATCAGGGTATGAGTTAGCCTTCCTATTCTCCTATTTCATAATGTTTTAACTGATATATTGTAGTTTGTATTCTACCATGAGACATGCACTGAGGCTGAGATGCTACATAAACCTACATCACAACCTTCAAGAAGAATCTTTGCTTCTAATACATTGCTGTGTGGCATGATACCTGCTATGGTACCATTGTTTTTGGAAATATTCCGGGGAGAGCATCAAGCAATATTGATGTCTGGACAGAGCAAAAGAGGCAAAGGGCCCTATTTTCTACTTCTATTTCTTACTTTCTCCTCCTTTTGAGCAGGGGGTGTCTAGACTTCTTTATTAGTATAATTCTCTGTAATCCTCTACTCAATTCACTTTTTGAAGGGCACTTTGCAAACTAGCTGAAGTAAATGGGATTGATTTGCTACCAGCCCTTTCATCTGCTGCGGTGTGGCTGTGAATTTCTGAGAAGTGGTCACCAACATATTACAGTGCTTAATGATGTGTATGGCAAAGTCTACATCTAGAGCAATGTTAAAGTATGGGCTAGATGTTGCCTTACATGTTACAAGTAGCCTGCTTCTAACCACTCTATTAGCTTTACAGGTCACCATGTATGGTTGGTTCAGCGGCTTTTATAGTGAATGAATGTGTAAAAAGGGCCACATTGGGTCCACAGCACACAAAGTGCTGACCATTAAGGGGTATAAAGCACATCCCTGAGGGTCAATTCCTTGATGATGGCCGGTTCATGACATCCACCAGCAGAAACAGTCTTAACAAGCTCATGCAGCTTTCATACTCCCTCTCCTTTCACCTTCACCTTATTCACTATGCATTGCTGCGAAGCCCTATTCCAACTTATTCTCCTTACTAATTCATCTAACGGCTAAGTTGTAGTAATGAACTAGATGCAACCACATGCCTTTGCGTTGACCCCTTTGCGCAGACATAAGGACTGTCAAATGAGCTGGCTTGCTGCTACGGATCAGCCCTTTGATGATGCCCAGTACTGAGGTCATGCTGAACAAGCACAAACAATGTTAACCGGTCACTAGGTCTACAATTGCATCGCCAAGGTTGAGACACCACTAGCAGTCATTGTAGACTGTGCCATCCATACTCTTACAATCTGCTGCTTTGACCTTCAGTGCCTAGCAACCTTCCTGATGAACTTAACCTATGAGTCCACTGACCAGAAACTTGGCTCTCATCCAACTCACACATACACACAGAACCAGCCAAAGCTTTTTCAGTTGACTCCTGTGGTTATACACTTGCAGCCCGCCCAATAAGTAATGATAGGAATTATCCTGGCCATTTCACTTCTTTCAATAAGGCCTACAAATTTATTAAAATTAGTACATGTCAAATACTGTGTACATTTTGTACTATCTTTCTTGTATACGGATTTCCCAGTTCAGTTAATAAAACCCACCAACGATGATAGGACTTTATTCATAGATCCGTTTGGCATTGAGTAGCGAAAATTGTTTCAATAGATACTCAATCTGTCTTCATCAAAAGGGTGGGCGTTAAACGGCCGGCTCCAGGGAAGAGGATCGAGAGGTCTTCTTCATGGATGTGTTGGGGAGTACCTCTTAGGTAGTCCTGACCACGTGGTACTATCAGAATAGGAATAACATCCACTCTGTAATGATAAGCAAGGGGAATTTATGCAGTAGCATTGTTTTAGTATGTCGGGTAAGCATTCAGTGCTAACATAAATATAATGCAAGTCAATAAATATATAGAAAAGTGGTAGTAACCAGATGTAACTGAATAAAGAGTCACAGAAAGTCTCAGAAGTAGAACAAACATATATGGCATTGGGTATATATGGCCCGATGAGTGCTGTGAAAACAGACAATTGGTGAGAGCTTTAATTAAACTAAATTTAACTAAACTAAATTAAGAAGGAGGGTGAGGATTCAGGTGTGAATGCAAGATAATACAATTGAGAATTTGTCTGCAGGAGAGCTTGAGAAACATAGGAATGAAAGAAATAGTGGATGTAACATAGTGTTAGCAGTCTGTTCATTATTTTAATGGATAGTTATTAATACTCAAATCTCTTAATCGCTCTTCATCTCCCCTGCTCTAGATACCCAGCTGCCTTTATGCCTTCCTTTCTTGGAATATATTGGCCCTACTCCAGCAGTTTCCAGCACAAATAATTCATAAATTAGAGGGCCCTGGGATAGAAGCTCTGAGGTGCCATATTTTGGTAGGCCCTGTGTTCACAAACCTGGTTTCTAATAAACCTTCATTTAGCGACTCTGCTGCTCAAGCTTTATGTTCCAAGGGCTGAGACAGCCTGAGGCCTGTATTAATAAGGTCATCATGGGTCCGATGCTCTAGTGTAAACACCATCTACTCCTATTGATCTTTGAGTAAGAACAGGCTGGCTCTGACCTAAGATGACAGAGGAGGGCTGAGGCACCTCCCCTCCAGCCACCTGTGGTAGCGGGAATCAATGCTGTTAATGTCATGTGAACCGGCACAAGGGCTCTGTGTAGCCACCGGGCAGGGTGAGAGGACACTTCATCTGGCACACTTCCACAACTATGTGAGGGTCCTGCAGGTGTATGTGTGGACTTATTTCAGCCGTTTTAGCTGAGAAACAATCTCATGGGCTTGTAAATATGAAATTCAAGATATCATCAAGTTGAACACTTTATCATGCAGAGGGAAACATAAACATTTAGAATGCATAATGAATAAATAATGGCTCTTGTTTGTGTATACTGAATGGTTCCGTATTTATTTCCTCATTTGATAATATGTTTGCCTCACAGTCAATTTTTCCAGATTATCTTTAGCAGTTGTTATCTACAGAGGACCAGGGTGTCAATCTTCATTCTCTCATTTTAAGATGGAGTTAGAGAGGCAGCAATTTTAAACAAAATGACCAAAAATCCGTGTAGACAACCTTTTACAAGCAGTAGTGACTGGTGGATGAACCACTCAATTCTAGCTTGAATGGGTTGCAGTAACCAGGTTAGGTACAGAGTGGGGGATGGAAGGCCTCATCCTGTTACAGCTACAGTGGTGTGAAGGAGGAGGTCCCTTTCAGGTCTCAATGTAATTTATACACACTTCATTTCGGCAGAGTGCCTAGGGGTGTTAGGGTGGCTCACTGTGTTGGAATAGTGTGTGTGTGTTACTGTGCTTACTGTAATTTCAACATGCTACAGCCATTACAGGGTGTCAGACTCTCTGCCTTAGTAATTCATAGGTCAACATCAGTGAAGCATCAATACATCTTAATGATCCTTAGAAAGGACTTATCCCTGTACTGCATGTAGCTGTTCACAGATGCTCTAGTTCATGTTATAAACATCGCAGCCATTGTGAATGATGACTTTATCTCTATCGTGGGACACATTAAATACCCAGGGCAGCAGGCCACTGCAGTTATCTTTACACGGCTAGGCAGTTTGTCTTATACAGCTGTAGGGAACACTGACCACCATACTGAGTACTGAGTCATCATTTCCTACCAGGGTACCAGCTTGGGAAGTGGTGGCTTAGGAAAAGAAACAGGTTTTTCTGTCAAGAGAGCTTACCAATAAGGACTAAATAATAGACAGTCTGTTGTTGTGCAGAGTATGGCCACAACTGGTTGCAAGATAAGCTGCCTCTTTGGATTGGTACAATATGACAGCTAGTTCAAAATGTGGTCAAAAGTCCATCAATTGACCTTACCCCTTTGACCCAAGCTGCGACACTAATGTTTTCCACATACTACCACCAAGCCTACAATTGTTCCATATTGCACTTACTCTGTTTCATTGTATACCCCCTGTCAGTGTTTACCTATATATTTTCCTTTGCTGTATTGCAAATCTAGTATCTAGTTCAGTCTTTTCTTCTTTTTCTGTCCAGCTTCCTGTTCTTCGCCATCTCATCTGTACCCTTAACCTTACCAGTGCCACCTCACAGGAAGCTGCTAATCCCTAACCTGACAGGTAAATGTCTCCTTCTATAGTAATTCTCTCCTCCGAGGACCCCATCTCCAGTCCCTACCCCTCTCCTCTCCCACTGTGCTGCTGTCCCACAGTCAGCACCAATATTATTGATGTGAACTGGGGAGAGAAAGGTTGCCCTCCCAGTACTGTCAACATTTGCTAAGTTTAAAACCATTACTGTGGAAATCCATTACAGGTCTCTGGCTTTGTGTCAGGGATACATTGAGGAAGCAGGCGGGATGGGACAAATGGAACAGGAATGGGGCTAAGGAGGGGATGTAGGAAAAGGGAAAAGGGATGTACATGGGATTGAGCAAGTTGGTGTCTATGTTTACTCGATGAATATAACAGAATGTAGCTATATCAATGTAATGCAGCAAGGCTGGCCAGCGGGAGTGGAATAAGAGGAGGGGAAAAGATTGAGTCAACATCCTTGATGAGATGTATCCTAACGATAACTGTCATGTTGAACTATTTTTCTCATGACCTGATCCTCTAGAAGATAACAAAAGAGGGATTGACATTCTTTTACTTCCAGTATTTACATTTCAACTAATATAGGAGTGCTGGCTAGCATGGGAATAAACAAACTCTTTTCAAGGAAATGTACCTAGTATGTAACCTGTCAGGAGTTCCCTCGAAATTGTTCAATTGACAGGACATGCACTGCTGCTGACATGCTGCAATACGGCCACCACATACCAAACCCATAGTATCTTAGGTAAAGTGAGGTTTTAAACCCCACATTCATGTCAGGAAGACAGTAGGTAGTAATAGAACTACCTGATGTCATTGCAGCATTGCGTGATATCGTCCATAATGCCTTTGTGCAGGGAGTTCTCCTGGATGGGCTTTCGTAATCCATATGAAGCCTCAGGCAATATGAGTGTCTAAGCCATGAGCACTTCCAACAGAGCAATGTGCAGCTCATACACCCTGAACTTTAGCCCCTCACAGTCTTTACCAAGAAATCCCCCTGTAAACCTCTACACAATTTATTTTCTTGCAAGGTACTTTAAAAACAAGTTTTTCCCCCTTTTACTCTTCACTCTCACTGCTCCTCATCTATATTATGTACCCCACCTTTTTATTTCTGTTAGCCCTGAGGGTATCACTATAGAAAACCATGTGGGGTGAGTTTAGCATCTCTCAATGTTCACAATGTAAACAATGTTTAAATAGTCCCAATTTGGTGCTTATCATACTTGGTCCTGGCTATTAGGGAGTATAAAGCACATCCCTGAGGGTCAACATTATGATTATGCCAGGTACTAGCAGAAAATAAACCACAAATCTACTGGTTCATGCAAAACCAAGGCTTCATTTCATCAGTCGTGTCAGTGGCCATTGCTTGCGGGGTACAGTTGGAGGATGCTTTGTCTTACACCAATGCTTACTTTCCAAATATGTCATTACCACATAGGGACCATGAAATAAGCTGACTTGCTTCTTAGGGTCATCCCTCTAATGAGATCCAAAATTACAATCAAATTGAACAGGGACATAACCAGTAATTAGAAGTACAAACCTGTAGCGAAGAGCTTTCAGGTTGTTTAGTATATAGATATCAATATACAGTATATTAATAAACTAGAAAGAAGGACACTCAGATTTTATGTAATAACTTTATTGTATTCAATAGGCAGACATAGTAATACACAAAGTGGGGAAATATCCATCAGCAGACAACCTTATCCTGCATTAGAGAGTGTGAATTTCATTGTATAAGATGGTCCAGTGCAGATAGTATTCTTTTGTGATACTGTTTAAATTGAAATTATATTGTAACAATATTATGAAGCAGTAGGCCTATGTGATAATCTCTCAACTTATATGTATCCTTCATTCTATGAAAATACTAAGCATAAACCACAGTTTAAATGGAAAGCAAATGAACAATGCAGCTTGACCTTTTTTGATGCAAACCTCAGTGGATCATTTCATAAGGGTTTGTTCAGGAAACTCATAATTAAAATCATATTCTCTTATCAAAATTACAGTTGAGAAAAGATGCAGGCGAAAAAGAAATTGGAGGTGTTCTAATAACCATATTTGGAATGTTGTATTATCAAGACAATTCTCACAGACTCGCTATAGTCCCTTTGACCAAAACAAACAGTACACAATGGGCTCCTAAAAACTAACATAAAATGTCAAAACACAAGATCTCTACATTAACGTGTCTAAATGAATAAACCAATGTGGTTTGACTTAAGTTCATCTCTGACAACCTCTAAGCCTTTGGAGTATATAGAAAATGGGCACAACCTCTGCATATATTTGTATTCTACTGTTCAAGAAAATCAAAGTTTCTTTGCTGGATATTATTCTCACACATAAAATCCCTCAAAGTGGACGATAAGCTTCCATTATGGGTTTGACTTTCAGTTTTAAGACTTTCAAAAGGTTCTCAAGATAGCTTATCATGGGGTTCAACTTCTAAATTGTACCCTTTACACAATCTGCAACAATGTCCCTTGATTATCTGCAAAAGAACGATATGAAGAGGGCAGCAGAATTATTATAAAATACACATCTCAATGTTTTATATTTACATATAATCTATAATGTTATATACATAATGCTTATCTTATTTACATACATAATGCTTAATAGTAATTGTATTTACATGGAATTTGTATATACATGCATATGTAGCATATTATCATATCTGACAGTGTAGAAATCACATGTTGGGCATTCACAGTTATTACCCAGTGTAGCATAGAGGATTAAATTAGTTTATGGAGTTCTTTTTCGCATCTAAACATGTTTTAAGCTTGACCTTCACTAAGTGTCTGGAGGAACACTATGAATGAAAATGTTATTGAATATAATTCACAGCTCAGTTCATCACTCCTATTGACAATGATGACACGTTATACATGGATCCGTTGAACGTTGAGGCGTGGCAATTATATTCAATGATGTCTCCAATCTTCTCAACAGCAAATCATCCTAAAAACTATGAATGTATATTGTAAGTGTTCTGCCTTCAACTCATCACATATGTTGTAGTGTACCGTTAGCTTCTTTCTACAAATCACATCATTTCCTATATCGGTGACTTCAGTACAGATTCTTGTTCCTGAAAAGCCACAATGTTTTCTCTTATATCAATCCTTCTCATCACAAAGTCTGTACCTTGCACACTGTTTTCAATTTAAGATGTATTTACACTGCTTCTGCATAATCTATGCTAGTTTGTCACATGTTCTTGTATATATGATATATTTTCGTGCATCTCACGGTTTCTCTGCTTACCATGGGAAATATTATATCCGAAATCATTGTATTCCATGATAGATAATTCGGTTGCCTCGGTTCTCCAGGGCAGGATCATTACCAACTGCGTATATTCCATTCGGTACATTGTTTGCCTCTTTCGTTAGATTTGTAATAGATCTCTGCACTTCCTATATCAAATGGCTTCTTTATGTAACACAAGAAGTCTTTGCTATCCTTTTGATACAATTTATCAATTTCTCCCCCACAACCTCGCATTTTGTGAAGTTATTTAGCCATCTTGCCACTACTGAGTTAACACGGGTATGCACATTGTCTACACCAACTCTCCTCTTAGTATCACAAGTTGGAGTACACATACTTCTTCCAGTCATTGATATGGTCTGCGGCGTTATCCCACCTGTCCAGTGTACACGTGCCGTTAGGCCTCCACCATTGTTCTATGTTATTATAGTGGTGCACTGGCATGTTATCATCATGAAGTAATGAGCACAGCCGACACCAGAACTTGGTATTTATAAACTCCCCGACAGACTTCCACCTGAAGTAGCTGTTGAACAGAGTCTGATTCTGGTCCAGGGTGTGAAGATAACCAGCCAGCTCACGGGGAGAGGAGAAGTCTTCTACGTGGATGTAGGAATAGGGTGGAGCCGCGTTTAGGTAGTCCTGACGCCGTGCTCCCATCACAATAGGAATGACATCCGCTCTGTAATGATAAATAAGAGAACTTGTTAAATATGTGCAATGGCATCGTTTTAGTATGTAAGGTAAGCATTCAAAGTAAACATATATATATATATGACAAAACAATGCCAGTAATTGATAGATGAATATGCATAAGTGAGCGAGTGTAAACAGATGGGTGTAAGAAAATTGGGCTATTTCATTACAATAGGGACAGTTGTGTTGATATCAGCTCTGTAATAATCAATATAAAGTATTAGGTTTTGGCATTTGAGACATTTCAATTGTGAATCAGCGTCAAAGAAGGGCAAGCGTGTGACACATGAGAACATAAATTATGGGAACCTGAATAACATTACAAGTTTAAATGTAAAATTATGCAACAAAAATACATCCCTCATTGGAGTGTGATTTTAGATAGAATCCTTTCAGCTAACGAATAATTACTGAATCAAGAGAAACCCAAAGTCTCAGAACTAGGAAACACAAGGATGGAATTGGGTTTGTAAGGTGAGATGAGTGCTGTGAAAACAGAGAATTGATGCCAGTTTTAATTAAAAATGTGTCACAACAGTGGAGGCTCAGATGTCAGTGCTGGAAATGGATTGTTACACAGGGCAGAAAGTAGGACAGAGAGTATGCTGTGTATAGGCAAGAGAATGCAATTGAAATTTTGTTTACATGAGAGCATGAGACATGATTATGAATGAAACACAATTATGATAGTGTCAAAGAACTAAGGAGACAGGAGTGTTGATGGATCTTGTGTATTTCCTTGCTTTAAAGTGTGGCACAGTTTAATGATACGAACTAGGGAGGGAACTAGAGTAGGCTGAGGTAATGCTACATCCCTCCTAGCAGTAATTATCTCCTGCTGGTAATATGACACCCCCATATAGAACCCTTGCAGATATTAAGGCATAATTACAAGGACCTTTAATCTATTGTTAGGACCGAATAAATGTCAAGCTGCTTGGATAGGACTAAATTAATGTCAAGATATATCAGCAATATTATTTAAGCACAAATGATAATGGCATGATTCATATGGCAAAAAACTTTACTGGAAAGTCCTTGATAGTGAATATTTCTTCATCACTGTCCCTCTTCCCTGCTCTATTTACACATCCACCTTCATGTCCTTTTGCTTTACATTCTATGGGCTCTATTCTAATGACACTGACTCTGTTGTGTTTAATGCTACCTAAGATAGAAGGACCTTAGGGGCCTTTTTAGGAGCTCCTGTGTTCAATGCCCTGGTTATAAACAGGGCTCTTGTTCTTATTGTAATGAATCTGCATCTATGGTGATCCTGGTCCTGGAACTCACAGATCTAAGACACCCTGAGGACTATGTCAATAAGGTCATCATGGGTCTGGTGTCGTAGTGTAAACACCACCTACTGCTATTGATCTGTGAGTGAGGACAGGGTGGGCCCTGACCTAAGATGACAGAGTAGGGCTGAGGCACCTGCCCTGCAGCCACCTGTGGTAGCGGGAATCAATGCTGTTAACGTCATGTGAACCGGCACAGAGGATCAGTGTAGCCACCAGGCAGGGTGGTGAGAGGATTCTTTATCTGGCACATTTCCACAACTATGTAAGGGTCCTACAGAAGCATGTGTGGACTTGTTTCAGCTGTTGACATCTTTGAGCTGAGATAAACACTTGGGGGCCTGGGAATATTAATTTCTATATGATCATTTTAGAATGCACAAAAGAATACACAAAGTAATATGTAACAGTTCTAATTTTGTAGTCCCTTCTAAAAATAAACTGTATGAATCTGTAGTTCTTTTATCATTTGATAAAGTATCATCATTTTCAATTGTTCCAAGGATATTTATAAAAGTTAATACACTTTCATGTTGTAGGACTAGGGTGGCAATTTCTCTTGTTTTGATTATCTACAAGATGGCCACACGAGAGTTTAGAGCACATATACCAGAAGTAGTGGGTTGTTGATGGATACCCAACCTGCAGGCCCCCAGTAACCAGGTTAGGTACAGAGTGGGTGATGGAGGGCCTCATTCTGTTACAGCTACAGTGGTGTGGAGGAGGAGGTCCTTTTCAGGTCTCAATTTAATTTATACACACTTCATTTCATCAGAGTGTCAGGGGTGCTAGGGTGGCTTATTGTGTAGACACAGGATGTGAGTGTTTCTATACAAGGACTTTCAAGTCGTACTCCCTACAGGCATCCTTCAGGCATAATAGGATAGTACAAGTCTCCCTTAGCATTGCATTAGTCAACATAAGTGAGGTTTTAAGCACAACTTAGTGATGCTGAGAAAGGACTCATTCTTCCTATTCATGCTGCTGTCCACACTAAGGATGTTTGAGTTTGTCTTAGTAACACCCCAGCTGTTCTCAATGATGCTTTTATCTCTCTCATAAGGTACTACCCATACCAAGGCCAGCGGGACACTGCAGTCGTCTTTCACACTGCTGGGCAGTTTGTCTTACACCCTTCAGGGGGCACTGACCCGCATACTAAGTACTAATAGTTCCCACCAGGCGCTGACCTTTTCTGGCTAAATGCTGCCGAGAGTGCACCTTGACACAGAAAATACAAGCAGTATTTCAAGGATCTGTTGACAAAGAGAGGTTGATATTGTGACTCAATGATAGGCTGTGTTATTGTAACTAGTTATTACATTGTTACCAGGGGTCACCTTTTAGGTTTTATTTTTGTTGTGCTTCCTCTTTTTATTCCCTTCCATATTTACTCTCTAGAGTTCCGATGCCAGTTTACAGGAAGCTGCCAGTCCCTAACCTGACAGGTAAATGTCTCCTACTAAATTGGTTCTCTCCTCCCATCCCATCCCCCTTCCCACTGTGCTGATGCCCCACAGTCTGTACACGTGTTATTGATGGGGAGGGGGTCAACATTTGCTGAGTTTAAAATCTTTAACCCTTTAAGGGCCGCTGCTGCCTCTGGGCAGCTTCTAAAATACCCTTGAAAACCCGCTGCTGCCATTGGGCAGCAAAATTGATACCCTAGGGCATCAATACCACTAAATTACAGCTCCTGCTATGAAACAAAGAATAACAATTTCTGAATCAATCCAAAAATATTTAACATTGATACTATATCCCCTTGTCAAAAAGGTGTAAATTCTGTCACCAATACAAATTATTTCACTCCTTAGCCACTATCCCAGGGAGCACATACTTGCAAAGTTGCATATTCCTATGGCATAGGGCCGGTGGTTAAGTCCCAAATGACATATTTCAAAGCCTGCAGGGAAAGGGTCCCATCAGTTGCCTCTGACTCTGTGTAATGTATAATACACTGAGGAAGCTATTACTATTAGGGAGGGACATATGGGAAGAGGACTGGCTGGGGAGAGAGGTAGAGTCGGAAGAGGGGGGAAAGAAGAGAGACAAGGATTAGGAAGGACAGACAAGCTAGAACGAGGGAGGGAGCTCAAGGGAGACAAAAAAGTAGGCAAGGTAAGAAAGAAGATACGTTTGGATAACTGTTAGCTATGTTTCGGACGAAGATATCTACAGAACGAACACCAATGGCACATGCAGAGACTAATCCATATACCATACAGACAATATAGGCAGGGACAATATCTAGCAGAGGTAAAATCAAGATGAGGTAGGATGAATGAGCAGGTTGGTGTCTCTGTTTACACCGCAAATATAGCAGTGTGTAACTATGGCAATGTACAACAACAAGGCTGGCCAGCGAGCATGGTGGCAGGGTGGGGTAGGATTAGGTGGAAATGTTGAGTCAACATCCTAGGTGAGATGCTGTTCCCAATGGACTCTACCCAATAACAACGGTTAAACGGTTACCAGCCTATCCTAACACCACCGTTCTACCTCAATGGCAATGGCCATTCAGAATGAATCACCTGTGATGGTTATGACCAACAGCAATTAAGTTCTTATTTGTTCAATTATGCTAGCCCTGCTTGGGCCCAATGACAGAGTAATATAAGTCCTGGTGGTAGCTCCTGGCTAGCAGAGACCAGATAGGCCACTTACTTCCAACGATATTTCTTATCAATGATAGCACTTCATATATAATACAAATCCCCATTCCATTTACAACTTCATGCAATGTGTAAGAAGACCAGGGATCTGGACCTGCTGAGCATGCAGTCAACATGTAAAATAGTCCACACGAATAAATCGATGAGGACCCTGGCAGTATGCTGGAGTGTTTACAGGGTATGATTAGACCGGTACTCTAAGCAGAATTTTGGGATGCTCTACAAATTTTCAAATTGTACATATGAGGTTAAGGGACCTTGCAAAAAAAGAAAGATTATGTCAACATCCTTAAAAATCTCAGTGCATCCATGATTATAAGGTCCAGCCTTTGTCCATTCTCTCATCTGATTAGAAACCCTTAGTATGATATTTCTGTCATGAATAAAGAGGTGGCCGCCGACACAGCATATTGAACAAAACCCTCTTGGAAGACAGTTAGAATCTATCCAGTTTGCAACCTGTCAGGAGTACCCTGGAAATTGTACAACTGACAAAAACTGACAGAAACCCAACCATCAAACATGCACTGCTGCTGACATGCTACATCAAAGCCATCAGAAACCAAACCAAAATACATAGCTCAGGTAAAGTGAGTTTTTGAAGCCCACATTCATGTCAAAAAGTAGGTAATAATAGAACTACCTCATGTCTAAGACATTGCTGCATTGCATGATACCTTCTGTAATACCTTTGTGTCAGGGAGTTCTCCTGGCTGGGCCTTTGTGATTCATATCAGGCCTTCAGGGCTTCTGAATTATGAACAGTTCGAACAGAGCAAACAGGCAATGCACCCTAAATGTTTTCCTCGTATGTTTCTCCTCCATTTACAATTTACGTTGGTGTCAAGGCTTTTTCATCTACAATCATTAAAACTTTTCTTGCAGGGCACTTGGTAACAGCAAACTCGTAGGATTCGCTACTAGGTATCTATTCTGCCATAGCAGAGATGAAAACTGTAATGAATAGAAAGTAGTCAGCTTGCCATTATAGATCAGAATGTGTTGTAGGTTTAGGCATTGTCGGCGGCATTTACAGTGTATCAATGTCTAACTTGGGCACATTGAGTGTGTAATACACATAGTGCTGACCAGTATGGATGCCACATCCCTCAGGGTCAATTCCTTAATGATGGCTGCTTCATGTCAGGCACTAGCAGAAACAGTGTTAACTGGTGCATGCTGCCCACAGGCTCCCTCACCTCTGACCTTCACCCTAAACAATGGGCACTCATCAAGGGAAGGTTGCTGTGCCTTAGACTGGGCCACTTGCTGCTTTCATGATATCTTATCCAACTTATAACCTACATGCTGCCACATGCACTTTGGCTGATGCCATTGCACACATAACATTGTTTGTTACGAACCATGCTTCTGGGGGTTATCCCTTTGATGACGCGCAGTGCCAAAGTCTTATTGAGCAGACACAAATAGCGCTAACCACAGGCAAGCATTTCTGTTGTATTTTCCCTAACCCAACCCTTAAAATATTCATTGGTTAAGTATACAAGTTATGAACTTGACAACTTGCTAACAGACTTTTAACAAATTATTACAGAAAAAGTGAGATACCACTAGCAGTCCTTGTAGACCTTGGCATCCTTACTCGTTACAATCTGCTGCTTTGACCTTCGATGCCTAACTACCTTCCTGATGAACTTGACCTTGGTGCCCACTGATCGGAAATGGGCTCCCATCCAACTCACACAGTGACACATACACACTGAACCAGCCAACACTCCTAGACATGGCTCCTATGGTAACACACTACTCCCGGTCACCCCCTTAAAAGAAAAGGAATAGCCTGCTCCACCCCAATAATTATGTGTTATGGTACAATAAAATTACTATGGCCATCTAATATGTATGGTATGTCATTTAAAACCAATGTGCTTGAGTAGACATGCAGAAAGGGTACTCGTGGGGGACAGGTTTCAACCTTCCTGCCTTTCAATCTCTGTTTTGAAACTAAATACCATTTTGATAAATATTAGGCAGGTCATGCCCCATACTCCTAATGCTTTTCATGTTTGATCTCCATGGACCATGTATCTCCTTCAATGCAGCGTGCATCTCCAGCTTACATCCTCTCCATTAGCTCACATGGGCATGTGTTCTTCTACTTGGTAGAGCCAATATGATATGAGCAACTTGTATCAGATTTGATTAGTATAGACTATGCTTGTCAGGTTTCAGTGCTGCAATGGATCGTAAGTATTGATGTCTTCTGGACCCTTACCCTCTCCAGCACCCCAACTTTGTTTGACACAACCCAGGCCTGGTCATGTATCCTTATAGGTCCTACCTTTGCCCCTCTCTCTCCAATACCACCTGCCCCTGTCCTTGACCCTTGCAGTCTCCTGCCCAGAGCCTCTGACACTTGCTCCTTCCACGAGGTCCCTGTTCTATGTCTCTGTTTGGCAAAAGTCTTGGCATTGTGCCAATAATTTACCGTACCGTCGCGATAAAGCGCCTGGTCTTGAATAAGCGCCGGTCTTGAATAAGCGCCGGGGTGTAGGGGCTTCCAAATACGTCTTAAGCACTAAAATCGTGATCTTGAATAAGCGCCTGTCTTGTATAAGCGCCTGGGTAAGAGCCCCTTCAAATTGAAGAGCGCCCCGGCGCTTAATCGCGACGGTACGGTAGATAGATATGTATATCCGGAATTACAGGGAATTGGGATCTCTTTGCAGAGTTTCCATCATTTACATGATACACTCTTTTTGGCCAAACTATTTTTCAGATACTCTTTCATATGGATCTGCCTAATTGTGTTATGAACAAACTTAAAACAGCTCTTTATCTTTCATTTTGCAAGACATATAATAATGGTTATTTATAAAGATACTGCCAAGTATCCGAAATATTGGCAAAGTGCCCAGACTTTGACCCTGGTACCTGCTACTCCAACCCCTACCCCTGGTGCTTGTATCGATCTGTGACAGACAATGCCCAGGTCTGTCTCTATGGACCCTGTTCATGGTCTATAGGTGGGTGGACCCTGGCTGGGTGGACTGTGTTCTATAGCTGTATGGAGGTTGGGTGGAGGTTGTATGGAGGTTGGCAGCTGATCATTGATTGTGGATACAGCAGACTCAGAGACTCACACAGATGAAACACTGTCCACAGACAGCCGCCTGTCAGGTGTGGACAATGTTCCCACCCACCTGTCTCTGGTAACGTGTGGATGTGGGTGTTGGTGTGTGAGGAAGGAGGGTAACAGAGGTAAAAACTGGTGTTGGTCTGGAACAAGATATCATATACTGTTTGATGAATGGTTGAAATTGCTTCGAGAGGAAAGGTGTACAGGAAAAATATAATGGGAAAGAAAGGTTTGGGAGACAGGGAAGGGTGTTAAGTCTTAAAATGATTTAGGAGTTAGAAAAGGTTAGAATACATAGATGAAGAGGAAGATGGAAAGAGAGAAAAAGTGATAGGGTGAGAGGGGGGATGAGCATAGGGTTATTGATATAGGGGACGATGATACATAGGGTTGATTCAGGTAAAGTGGGACACCTAAGCCATACTCTGACTTTATATGCCATTCAAACATTTGGTACTTAAAGTAGAAAATGTCAAACACATCAAATAGTTTCAGTATTTATTCCTTTAAACCAAAATATATAAAATATATGAAATACCTTAGCCAATGTAGCCTAAATAGCCCATTTCTTAGAGATGCCGTTTCAAAATTGAAGCGTCCAACTTTACTTGTATTTTTGGTAAAGTGGGACACTCGCTTCATGTACAGTGGGACAATTTATAAGAATCGACCCCCATGCTTTATAATCCGTATGACAAAAATGGTAAATGTCAATTTTTGAAGGTGAGATATATACTTTGATGGACTACATCTATAACATTAAGGAAATTTATGTAGGGTCCTTTACAGGATGAATCAAGTACACAGAGTATTAATGTAAAACTGCCAAAATACTGTGCATCTAGACTTAACTTTGGGCAAGGCTACACTACATTATGTTACATGACAACATATTTGTACCCTAACTGAATCTCTATCCTCAAATTATTTTACATAGTGCTAAATAATGTTATGCACAATTATATAGCTTATACTCTTAATTGTAAGCATCTAAAATGAAATGTTTTGTTAATGAGGTAGTAATGCAAGAGCATTTTAGGGGCATATTAATCACTATGAATAACTGTAAATGGCAATAATTTCTATAAACATAAGAAGGTAGTATTGGTTAATGATTTCTATGGTTTTAGCCTCAATGTATATCAAATACCAATTCTAAATGAATTTGCTACAGATTTTACCATTCAACATCATAATGTTTGATTAAAAATCATTAAAGGTAAGAAATCTCACAATAATTATCTAAATTATGATGGAAGTCAATGGTTCGCTGATGGAAGTCAGTGGTTCTCTCATCTAAATAATGATCATCAGTTAAGTCATTTGATAAACCACAATCTGGAGCACTAACAAAGCCCTATTCTGGCTGTTATACTTAATAATTTGGTATGATTTACACAACTAAGTATTGAAATGATATTTGCTATGATATTTCTTCTCCTTATAAATCAAAATATAGGCATATCGGGTAATGCTACTCTGAAAAAGGGGATTAATATAGTGTCCCACTTAACCTGAATCTGCCTGTCCCTCTTTACCTAACACCTTCAGCTAAAGTGGGACACTTGCATTTAAGGTCTCAGTGTACTTCATTTCTATATCTGACTAATAAAAAAGTATCAAGATGTAAAGAAGCAATATATGTATCTAATATTTACATACATTTTGAAATATCATGTTATTATTCTTAGTACCACTACTAACAAATAATTTTACTATTTCTTATGTACTTCCAAATTTATAGCGGCAAAAGCTCTCCACCAATATCACGTCATAATTAAGAAGGTATAATTACCTCTTAACTTTGGTGAGATAGGTACAATTAAGAGGGGTCAAACATATATTTCTAAGAAAAAAATAAAATTTTACACCCAGAAAAAAAATCAACCCCTAAAAATGGCCTTTATGTTAATTGTCCCACTTTACCTGATGTCCCACTTTACCTGAATCAACCCTACGCAAGGAGTAGGATAGTGTAGGCTGGGGTTCTGTGTGAGAGTTAGATGCAGGCAATAGGTAGTGCATGACAGCGTACATTACCGGATGGTATGGCGCTATTAAAAGTTGAACAATGTGAGCCCCGAGGGACGCGCCGACACTAAAATGCACTCAGCCAGCCCCCGGATCAATGGTAGGAACAACCGCCCTCTCCCAATGAACAGCGCTACCCCCGACCACGCAAAAGAACACCAACCACCCACTCCCAAAACGCCACCCCTTATGAACAGCCAGATCCCTCCCCCCACTCTAACTACTGCATACACAGCCACACACACAGTCACACAGAGCCAGTCATCGCCTGTCCTAGGCTGTAATCTATCTCTCATGTCAGTCTGTTAGAGCCCACCATTATTACAAAATCCATACAGATCAAACCTAGAGGTGAACTAACACCAGTTTGGCCAGACAAGCCATTGCATTTCCCTATGATCCAAGGCAAACTGTAGCATAGCAGACTGCAGTCATGCCCCCTTGTGTCTGGGAACAGAACTATCAGTGAGCTATAATGCGTAAAGTGGTCTGGGAGCGTGCGTGCTTCATGCACCGGTGGGACTGGCTGCCTGGTTCCGGTCTGTGAAATGATCCCTGCATAGGACTAGTGGTTCGTGTGACTGATCTCCCTCTCTGTTACACGATCTGTGATCTGTAACACGAGGAGTGTTTAGTTGTTTTAAAGCTAAAGTCTGTCTTATATCAAAGGAGATACAATAAAAGCAATGTTTTCAGGGAGGATATCAGGAACAGCTCAGCAGGTATAACGGTATAAATATATATCTATATCTAGATATATATTTACACCACAGCTGGCTGAGAGAACAAAAGACATGGCCTGAGTATATTTTACATACATGGCTGAATGTGGATGCGGTCCATTGAGTAAACTCTCCTAATGTGAGTGTAAGTAGTAGTTATAGCATGTGTACCAATCTGTACGCTAAATACAGTGAAGTGGCCTTATAGGCTCCTTCACTGAATACCCCTATAGATTGGTACTAGGCCTATAACTACTTTATACCACTAGCTGTATGCAGTATACAAGAGGTGTGAAATGCTTTGTTCTCCATGCCCGCTGTGGTATAAGTAGGAGACAGCTATCAGCGGTTATGTTGTAGAGTAGCACAAGAGTTTTTCTGGGGGAGATAGGTTTTGGCGACAAACATGTCACGCATTTCATGTTATATTACAATCAAAAGACAATGGTATAACACAGAGACGATATATTTCCCCTACTATTGTCATGGCATTTGAGCTGGCACTAAGCTCCCCCGAGATCTGGCAGTCCCGTGAAACCATCAAGAATTCCCTGCAGTTTTCAGGTTACAAACATTACTATTGGTATGCCTATTAGACTTTTTTTTATATAATAATGACCACCTTCATGCCAGAACTGACAAGACCTGAATGGCAACAATGCAAAAAAAGGGAAACCAAGGCTTAAGTGGTTTGTGCACGCGTGTGCATGCCCCATTAACAGTGACTCAATCTGCCCGTGGGGAGGCTGGGGGGTTCTGGTGTGTGACCTGACACCAGAGGAGGACTAGCATATTGTGTGACGGATAATACAAGCCTGATATAATGATCTATGAGGTAGTGACACTAGGGCCAGAAGGCTATAAACAGTGAGAGGGCGAGAAGATATAGTCATGTATATAATGATATTATAATATATGGGATTATGTGGACAGTGCTTCAAAATGATCAACAAAGGTATTTCACGAGGCTTCAAAATAGCTTTCCTCGCTATCACCTATAAAGTGACTCGCGACATTTTGAACAAAATAGGTAAGGGTAAACGGATCGAAATAAAAAGTTATATTAGATAAAGTGGTTCAGGCACGTGCCAGCTTCACGCCCCATTTACTGCTCACCTCATTCTATAGAGGCAGGCGGTTTGGTTCCGGTTTGCGACTCGATACGAGAATAGGACAAACAGCGTTACCAATGTGTGAGTCTGATATTGTTATCACTCAGCTGACACTCAGTTCTATTGCTTAAAATGCATCGAAAAGAAATATGGCCATATCCTAAAATAATGAAAGATATTTGACAATTTCATAGCATAGTGAATGTCCTTTTGGACCATCACTATTTTGACAAATATATTTTGGTACATGGAGTATCCCAGGTTTTTGAAAGATACAGATCTCTAGGAGAGTTTAAAGTGAAATACACCTATCGACTACTGTGGGGAATATGGGTAAAGCGGCCTGTAATGAATACTAAGTCATATCTATAACAGGCCTGGTTCCGTCTCGTTGGGACACCCTGTATAAGATGAGGTTAGAGACTCCCATTTCTCCCTTACCCTTTCTGCCATTACAGATGCTAAATTAATATACTGCTGACATTGCCTCGCAGTATGATTGTAGCCTGGTATGATTGCTCCCGTTCTGGCTGCTATTACTGCAGGGTACCATTAGTGCTATAGTCCAGTCTATGGCTACCATTACGAGGTCCCTACCTCCCGTATGGCCCCTTTTACACTACCATCACTCATATGCTTTACATAGTCTATGGTGATAGACGATCCTATGGTATGATTCTTGGTGTTCTATTAGTGATGTATTTTAGAAGTTAGAGACCATGAATCTTATCATCAAGCCTATGACTGTGACTGATAATCTACCTCCTGCACTCCTATCTTTCATTTGGTATACTGATGATAACCAGTTCCTATACTGCCCTGTACACCTTACCCAAGTATAATTATGTTTAAGATTGGTTTAAAGGACATATTCTCCTACCTTACTCCTCAATCATCAGGCATTTTCTCAATAATAAGGCAAATTCCCTGAAAGTTCCCTACAGTATTCGACTCAGGGCTATCATTCATCTACTACTGCCATTGAGATAGAGCACCAAATTCTGTATTGGACACAATTAAGGGAATGTGGGATCACAACTGCTCTCAGTAAAAGCCCTCCCTCATAGGTAGCCAACCATATTGTGACAGTATGAGCCCCTGTGCCAATTTGGCTCGTTTACAATGTGAACGTGGCACGACCCTTACTCTCACTAAAAGCTTCTTGTTGTCTGAATGTGTCTGAGTGTGTGTGTGTGGGGTAATGATCTCTGAGCTCGGCCCATTGGGCGGCAAGCCGGCCGGGCAGTCGGATGGCCAGGCAGGCGGGCTGGTGCAAAGGCTCCAACTGGCTGCTTCTTCAGTTATTCACTAGCTACAGGAATAGGGTACAAGTCTTACAGTCCGTAGTCCCCGTACATTTAGGTGCCATGGCCCACATGCACCATGGTACCGCCAGAGACTTCCAGTGGATATAATACATGTGTAACTGCAGATCTGAAGCATGTGAACCAGGGCACCTGGATGAAGGAGGGTCACACTCTGTCAGACCTTTACCCTACTCTACTGGAGAACTCTTGATGAAGCCGCTAGTTTGAGCCTGTAGGCTGGTGGGAGCTCAGCTGCTGGGCCCGGCAGTCGGGCGAGTAGTAGCACACTAAAACCCAACCCAGTCACGTGATTGCTCTCTGCCCCCTGCTAACCGTCACTCGGTCACTATCCTTTTTACTGTGTTATATAAAGTTCCCCCTCCTGAGGGTCCCGAGTCACTCACTCCGTATGGTGAATGTTGTTGTAGGTCTGAGTAGCTCTATGCTGAACAAGGTAAATGTAGAGCACGTGGCTAGTGTATGAATGGTTGGTTTATATCTCTACGCGGGTGGCGAAGAAGTCAACGTTAGTACATTATGGTAGCCCTTATGATAATAAACCTATTGTTAGCATCCAACCTGCCAAAGTGTTCTCTGCTGAAAATCTATAATGGGACAATGTGAAAAATACACCTATCAAAAATCATAAATAAATTCATAAAGAGATTCATGGACTGATTCTGCGCATATTCTCCAATAGATTCAACCACTCTGAGTTACTCATTTTCCTCAAGCCATAACCCTTCATATTAGGTAGCTTTAACCAGCATGAATGCTGACCCGATGCCCCAATGACAACATGCGAGTCACTTGGAATTCAGCCCATGACCCCACTCACCTACTATTGTCAATATTATTGTTGACACAGGGCAGGAAGGGAGGGTGTGGTGATGGGGGTTCTGACAATGGCACTGGAAATGGAGGAATCAATGAGACGTGCCCTAGTGTCATTGGCAGTATACATAAAAACTGAGTAAATAGATATTATATTTCAGGCTCTGTAATTGAGTCAGCATGGTTAGGGGCATCGGCAGTGAATAATTTCAACTGAAATGTTCAATTGAAGTGCAGTTTTCTCTCATTGAGCTGCATCACCTGTAAACCAGTGAATAGCATTGTTGTTACAGAAGGGTCTCCTAGGGGACTTTGAGTGGGCATGTGATCCAGTGTATAGGGTCTACAATATTTGGGTTGGCAGCTTTTGAAGGGGTTCTAAAATGTTACAGATGACCATTGACATGACTGTATCATAGACCGGTTGGTACACAGTATGCTATTTTGCAACTTTAAATTGAACCAACCACAAAAGTTAACGCTCATACAAAATAGCTCAACAAGTTGAATAATACATGACTCAGTTGATCCGGGCCGAACTGCACATGGGGCTTATACCAGGGCTGTCGGGAGGGGTACTAAAGTGCTACGCTGGCCGATTCATTGTGCAACTAATGCTTTGTATCCATCACCCCCCCCCCACACACACACACTGACACACATGTACCCTTGCTCCCCACTGTGTCCATCCGGTGCCACCCTCACAATATGAGACTGAATAATGGATGCCCCCCGCCCATCGTAAATGATTCAATTATGATTATTGTCGGCTGCGTTATCTATGGTTATAGCCCCGTCGCGTGTAAACCACCCATCAGCACGGGTGCACACACTCCGCTGTAGTGTGCCGTTACTCGGACCGGTATTGTTCAGTTACTCAGGCCTGTATTGTGCCATCATTGTGGACTGATATGAAATAGTGCACTGAGTGTTGGCGAGTCCAGCAAGATTGGTATGGCAAATGAGGGATATATAAGACTAATATAAAGGGCCACACAGGGGGATATGGATTTTGGAGTATATGTTCTGAGGTTGGCAAGAGTAATGTAGGGAGAGCTTTTTACTGAGGCAGACTTACCAATTGCAAATGTGAAGATGCATTCATGAACATAAATGATATGAGGGACAGGGGGAAATAATAGTGAATTGTCACCTTAGTGACAAGGTATGGAAAAATCAGGTCCATCCTAAAGTATGATGCCAGAAACACACTGGTGTATTAAGGAAAGCAGGTCCACTTAACTTTTCTTTTGATTATAAGGATGGAGTAGCTGCATAGCCATAGAACCTGAGGACGATGGAGGGAAACAAAAAAGAATACGTCCATGAATCAATTAAATACTGACCCTATATTAAGACTAACTAAATCTAGTCAACAATAAATTGTTCTTCCGACCATACCCTATGTATTGAACCAACATGAATGGAGGTGTATATCTGTTCCTCTAGCCCCATGTACTGCTAACCGAATCTGCCCCTGGGAGTTGGTTTGGTTCCGGTTTGTGACTCAACATCAGAATGTAAATACCATGCAATGTGTCTGTTTCCATTTAATACAGAGTTATGGTTGTCTGTGCAGTGCAGTGTTCAACTGATACACACTACTTGAATACACCTATGAACATGAGATGGATGGAGGCAATATCAAGTTGGTCTGACCTTGGCATTTTGAATTGAGCCCACCACCATATTATGTTATATTGTCCACAGATGAGGGCTGGCCTACGTGCAGGATAGTGTGTGTTATAAATGCACGTTGGACGGGTACACAAGTGGTACGCTGGTTAATTTATCCCACCCAATGGTCTATATATCCATCACCATCCCCCACCCAAAATCACCTCCACCCCATGCAGAACAACCGCATGCACACTCCTCGAGTGTCCATGCAGTACCATGTTGTTGAATAATGAATGACACCCACACGTCGTAAATGATTCAATTATGATTATTGTCGGGTGTGTTATCTATGGTACAGACATGATCCCTATGGGTCCTGCATGTGTGCCTGCCTGCCAGCCGTCTGCAAAACTAGTTTCAAAACCATCCTCTCTGCCCTGATCTATGGTTACAGCGACATGGCATGTAAACCCCCATCAGCACAGACTGACACTCAAGGCTGTGGTGTGTGGTTACTCCTGCATGTATTGTCCTGTTACCGTATTGTGCTATTACTTTGGGCGAGTACCAAATGGGAGAAAGGGTAGTGGCTAGCACGTTGGGAGGGAGGGAGCAGCCTGGGAATGGCAAATGAGAAAGGGGGGGGGGCTGAAATGGAGCATGCACATGAGCACCGATAAATGTTTAACATTGGCGAGACCATTTTCATTGAGATATTATGGAATATAAAAGTTAGGATAAATGACAGGGATAGCAGGGGTAGAATGTATAACTGTTGTACTGAAAATAGCCGAGAGAAATGGCATGGGATGATAAAGGTGAGTATAGGTAATGCAACATAAGATCATATGGGGGGAACATAGATTTGATTAAACTGAGTGGGATGGTTATTCGGTGACATAATATCATGTCACTATCAGAGCAATAATATTCTTTTAGGGATAATACGTGCAAGGAGATAGCATAAGTGCTCACCTAGAGAGGACAATGGCTATGGTTGGAGGGCGGAATCGAGGACATTACATGCATGGTAAACATCAACTAATCCACTAAATGATATACACTGAAGAAAGTAACTCTAGCGATACGGCAATCACTTTTATTATCATTTGAGGAATAGCTCCCAAATTACTGATAAAGGTCAATTTGAGATATACTTGAGGTAAGCTGAACAGTGCAGTGAAAATTTGCTTTCAGCTATATCAAAACATGATGGTCAATACACAACTGCAAGTACTGTAGATCTAACCTCTGTAGCACAAGGCACAGGTTATGATAGCCGCCTGCTACATACTCTTCAGTCCATATACTACTCACACTCCGCCCGCACTACATACATAGCCGTCTCTATAAGCACTGGTTCAGCCCGAAATGTCTCTTTTGGCAGATGTATAGCTATTCATGTTCTGGATAATTTATCAAACAGTTAGTTGAAATAAACAGCATAGCTCACTCCCACCTCCGGGTTGATACATGTAATCCCGACTGCACGAAGGTTAATGGGCAAAGGCACTGCAGCTCTCTTCGTTTTTTCATATTGTGTCTACCACATGCTTTTACTGAATGAAATAAGAAAAATGCGGCCCATGGTTTACAATTAGGCTCATGTTTTACACGTTTTTACTACTAGTTAGTGTTTACAACCAGTGACTGTATGGTGGGACAGGTGAGCGGATGGGGTTAGGGGATCAGGGGAGAGGGTGGTGGACAGGGGCTGGATGGGGGGGGGGGGGCTCATTAAGGTGGTGATACCAGCTATAGTGTTACATGTCACACTTGTGGTGGGGTCCCTATCTATCGGCACATCACATGTAACCCTATACTCTCGCTCGCTATGTCTGCGCGGGGTGGGGCGGGGGGGGGGGGTAGGGCGGGGATGGGTCATGTCAGGCTTCAAATTCACACGTCCAACATTTACAGATTTAGTGAAAGAACTTTTCTTAACATTCCCTAATTATAGCACAGACATGTTATTCGATGCTTCCTTCTTTTGTAGCTCCTCAACACATATTAGTTTGCATATATATATATATATATATATATATATATATATATATATATATATATATATGTATGTATATATGTATATATTATATATATATGTATATATATATATATATATATATATATATATATATATATATATATATATATATATATATATATATAAATATAGATATTTTCTAATTGACATTTAAACTTCATGTACCTATTACTTTCTATTTTCCTGCTGTGTCAGGTCTATCAGGTAGGGGACAGGGGTACCTTGTTGGTACGTACCACTATTGTGGTACAGTCCAGCCAATTAGACCATACCAGTATTCTGGTACTGTGCATGGTTCTGGGCCGTACCATTTAACTGGTACATTTGTTGTGATCATGAGACCATGACCATGAGCCCAAGCAGTGTATGCAACTCCTTTAGTACCTTATCTGTAATCACAGAACAATGGGTGTTATCTATACCAACACTGAGGGTGTGGGCTGGGGAGAAAATCCCACATTTATTTATGATTTTCCCAATTTGTGACCTTACCATTCCATTAGGAGATAAAACCAAAATGCAGAGTGATAGATCAGAGTCTATGCTACCACTCTGTATGTTTATTTTTATCAGCAAATGTAACAGGAAATTCGGAAATGGATTTTGCTGGGTCTCTGTAAGAGTATTTTACGAATGGGCCATGTTCAATGCATGATGTTTGAATAAATATACATGCTTGTAGTGTGTAATTTGGCCAGTGTACAGATGCAGATGTCCTCTTTCCAATGGTACCATACATGATATATACCACACTGGGAATATAAGAGAAATCTCATGTAAATGCATAGATACACTGATGTTAGTGTGCAGGCCAGTATACTGGTACGCCCTAGTAGGTGAGTACAGATACAGCTCATTTAGGCCGTACTAGAATAGTGGGCATGTCCTCAACCTGTCTATTGCAATTACGAAAATAAATGAGTAATATGAGTCAACAGAGCTGAAGGTCTCCTATACTGCTCACTTTAATGTGACAGACAGTACACTGATTGTGAAAGTATTTGTAAGGGCATCAACCTTTGCTGTGCGTCTCGATTTAGATTGCCATCGTTATCTCACAATCGCCTTTAGTACAAGTTATCCGATACCACTCACAGTAGTTATTTCCTATGCATTTGTTGATTATAATTATGTGGTTCCCTGCGGATATTGCATGTTACCCGATACTGAATGTCATCCTCCCGTTCTATACTGCTGGTTTTTGATAAATATATATGAAGTATATTAATTGTAGAGATGTTTACAGTGAAGGATCCCAAGAAAATGCTAGGCAAACGCTTAATTTTACCTTATTGTCATTGCAATTCAGCAATATTTTCTCCATGAAATATAGTGCGTTTTTCCTATGCTATTTTCTACACTGTGTAGTTTTACTACTAATAATTATGGTGCTGGTGACTGACAACTTTACATACATGTATAGGTACACTGTAAAAAGTACATGTGGGTGTGGGTGTACAGTTTATTGTAGGTAAACAGTAGAATCTACTGTAAATCTACAGTAGATTCTATTGTAAATCCATTCTACAGTAGATTCTACTGTACATCTACAGTAGATAATACTATGTACCTACACCAGCTATTTACAGTGTGGTGGGCAGCGGTTCCATGTTATCTCCTGGAGCGTTCACCTTTAGCTGGGAGTGGATTGGTATGGAGACTTACAGGGACCGCAGGCTATAGCTTAGTTATTCATCCACCAGCGACTGTGGCTGGGGTGTGAATACTCGGCTGGGAATCAATGTGCGTACTACATCACACTGATCATTATCAAAATGAATTAAAGTGTTCATCGGTTTTGTTCCTACCCTTGGACCTTTATCTAGTGGTGTCTAGATCCTTCCCTCACTATAGTAGTGTTTTTTTTAAACTAGATACCATCAGGACCCTGACTCAGTTGTGGCAGAGATGTGGCACGACCCAGGGTGAGATATGGGAGGTTGACACTGATCTACTCAGGTATAAGGCCCGATGAATGCTCAGCCCTCCATAATTAATTTGGTGGCTGGAGTAAAGCGGTCGGCGGGAGGCTGATTAGCTCTCTGCGCCCCGCTCGCTGATTACCTCCACCTAATGTAGACAGATCCACGGGCAGCGGGGACAGACTACACGACTAAGTACGGCCAATGCTGCATTCACTAAGCCTGTGTTCTATGGAACTTACTTTTTGGAATTTATACATTCCATGCATAATAAATTGGGTATATTGCATTCCATAATATAGGCATTCGATATGATATCTCTATATGCATTAGACATAAACTAAATACATGTAGGAATAAATGATGTGGCCAATAGATATAGATTTCTGTCGTCTTTAGATTATATTTGGGGTTATAAATTGGGTTAAGCTGCCGACTTAAGAATACAATTATCGGGGCTATATTTCTCTATTATCTTTAACAAAATTCATGAACATCACTTTGATAAACATGTGCCTATGCTAGGACTGTCAAAATAAAGACAAAATAGAGTTTAGCGGTCTTATGCAATGCTACTTCAAATTGAGAGCATAAACGGAGGAACATATGCATAAAATACAGAGGTGCTTACTGGCTTACTGCATAAAATGCGGAGGTGCTTACGAGGAGCTTTGTCTTAGCATGCAGTCATCGGTTGTGGCTAACCTGTGAAGACAAATGACACTGGACACGGTATTGGCCTCTCACCCTGAGTAGTGCTACCGCCAGAGGGCCAGGTAAGCAGATTATACCTCACCTCCCATCAACCTTCCTGACCTGATATAACCTGCCTGTTATACTCCTTATCCATCCCTTCACGATCCAAAATGACCTACTTGCCCTACCCTACCCCAACTCTAAACCCTAACTTATCCTAAAAAGTATGTATGTCTCTTTGAAGTATATTCTGGTGTAGCCGGCGCTATGTTGAAAGTTAGGGAAAGCGTTTACAAACAAAGCTGACCCCACTCGCTGTTATATACTAAATATTTGCCTCTTTGTAGCACTAATATTTGCCAATGGTCAGCAATATTCCCCTTCATGCCCCCATTTCTACATCCCCACCAAACTGCCTGTACCAAAATCCCCCTCTGCTGACAACATCGACATGCTCCCTAACTCCCTGTGGCCTCAGTTCTTAGCTTGGTGCTCAGCGGGTTGACGCAGAGCGTGTTTAGATCACACGACAAAAGGTCACCATGCGTGATGCCCACTATGAACCACAGGGCCTCCTTACGGCTCCCTGCACCTACCACTTCAACCACCCTTCTCTACCTCGTCGCCCACCGACCCGGCCCTCGACCCCGGCCTTTTCCTCTCTATTCCCTGTTGACGCAGAACGTGTTAACATCACAGGACACAGAAAGGTCACTTCTTCTGATGACCACTACTGCAAAGTGAGGTTGGCATCTGCACCCACAGGGAGTCGGCCCCACCCCCCTAACTTACCATATAGCAAACCTAAAGCCAACGCTTACCTACAGACACAACATTATGGGCTTCTTTCCCCCAGGAATATGGATAGAATACCAAAAGACAAGATGAACGTTCAATAAAATAAGCCAAAACTGAATCTTATTTTGTGTGCTGGACTATAGCCATATTTTCGTGAGGCGATCCAGGTGGACTAAAGCTATAAATCTAATAAAAAAAAGTAACCCTACCTTTTGAAAGATCAAACCTTTTTTTAGCATGATTTGTTTTTGTATCATTTCAGAAAATCGATTTAGCAAAGGTCACAGTCATAATCTTGTATGATGAGCTCATGGGCAGTGAAATAATTGGCAGATTTATTGCAAAGAGATGTGCAATATAGCTTTGCTTGTGTTTGAGCAGATAGATTTTCGTATTCCACATGAAATACTACTAGAGTTCTGGATTTGAGAGTCATGTGCATTCATACTCTGTGTGCCCAAAAGTCTCACGCACAAACTCTTAGGGATAAAGACCACAAAAGTGAAACTGCTTACAGTGACTCCTTCCTACTCCTGGGCTCCTACTCTCTCCACCTCCCACCTTAACCACCCCTCTCCACCACCAGACCCCCCATGACCTGCCTTTACATCTCTATTCCCCATTGACCCAGAACGTGTTAACATCAGATGACATCAAGGTCATGTCTCGTGATGACCACTACTTCAAAGTAAGGCTGACATCTCCGTCCTTCATACCCTTGCATCCTCCGGCCCTCATGACCCCTAAATGTAAAGCCGCAAGCCCACGTGGACACATTGCATTTAGACCAAATCCGTTCGCGTCCCCAACCCTACTTCCCTGTCTAACTCTGCTGCGCATTCTCCTCATGCTCTCCCCTCCAACATAAATATACATATAAATTACATAAAAAATACAGGTCTGGGTCTGCATAAAATTTAATTTAATTTAATTCTTTGTTAATCTGAAGGTTTGTGCAATCAGCTGTCTGGCCTTGTTCAGTGTCTACCCACCATCGTTGTAGTGTGCAGTCGGGCAGAGCATGTTAATATAACACTACATAAAGGTTGCAGCTCATGTTGAGGACAACCTCAAAGGGCGGCTGGTGTCTCTGTCTGCAGGAAGCATCCTCCCTAGCATACTGTGAAGCTTGGCACCCTACCCACATGTCTTCCCCTTCACCCACCTCTCACTTCTCTCCTTTTCACCTCTCATGTCTTGTCTTTGAGCATCCAGGCAGCCATCATTTCTACCACACCGGAAGTCTTGTGACATCTCGTGGTGCCTCGCACTGCACGAGAGCTGCTGGTTTCCAGCCATTTCTAAGCTCTTCATTCTGTGGCTATAGGGGTGTAGTGGGTGGAGTTGAGGAGCATGGTGATAGTGCTATAAAATGGTAATATCTATTTATCTTTACAGTAAGAATGGGTTAGGGAGGATGCAGAATCTTAGCCACTGTCTCCCACCCTCTCAGCCCTCCCTACATTTTCTCGCTGTCTGTGCCCTAAATGCCTCCTTTTCTACTCTAACTGTCTGGCTTTCTACCCATCCCCCCTCGCCCTCACCTCAGCCTCATCCAGTATTGTATCAACAAAATGGCGGCCCTTGGGGTGTCTACAGCTACTACAGGCTGGGTTCGCACGTCGCACGCATCCCTCACCTTTTATAGATGACACCTCCCCTGGCAGCACATGCGCACTGTGACCCTTCTGCAGGGTGCCTGTTACAGGGGTTAGGGGGGCAGTGAGGAGGAGTTGGGGCAGCGAGTTGGGGCAGCGAAGGTGACTGGGTTCTTTGTGCTCAGTACAGAAGGAAGCAGGAAACGCTATCCATCTTCACCACTGTACCTGCCCATCTTGTATTCTGTGTCATGTCCACTTCTCTGGAAATGGATTTTTCAGTGCTTTCTCTCCATGCATTTCCCTTCCCTGTCTTGTCGTTTCTCTGACTAAATCTATGCTAGTCTGATGTATAATCCATAGCTGTAATCTGCTCGTCTTCCTTCATCAGTTCATTGTCCTTATCCCTCCTTATCTTTTATCGCCCCTCCCTACCTGCCAGCTATCTTGTCTCCATCCCCCTTCCCTGTGTCTTGATGCCCACTTCCCGTGTGCCCTTTGCCCTTGGCTGTCATGACGCGTCCCCGGAGACCCATTCCCTGTCTGCACCTAACACGTTATGGGTTGCGCGCCTATTGAAGCGGTCGGGGAAGGTTTACAGAGGTGGGAGCTCATCGTTAGTATGGCGTTAGGAGGTGGGAAAGATGAAGGGAAAAATGGTGTGGTGTAAAAGAAGTGTGCAGCTTAGGATGAGAGTAAGGCAGCAGTTAGGGTGTGCCATGTGTGTAGATGTTTTAACAATTTAAACATAGAATGATGCTGTAAGATTAATATTCATTCATACGCATGACAATCGACCAATGCATAGCTGCTGAGAAACTCTAAGGTGCCAGTAACGCAATGAGCCTATATTGGTGCATCATTATGGCCCCTCACCCAGTGGGCACAACATTCAGTATAACGTTGAATCAACATTGTATCAACATTGAATCATCATTGACAACCATTTATCAATGTTGAATCAATGTTCTGTGCCCACTGGGCAGGAGTGTACCACCAATAGGGTTTGTATGAAACAAAATGAATTTAGTCCATTCTTCTTTAAGGCTACATTCATGAAACATAAAGAGCAAAGTGCATAAATCACAAAATTGCCCTGTGAAGAATGGCCCTGCCTATGTCTCTAAAACCACACTCTTTCACCTGTCTGATATCTCAATGAGAGTCAAGCAATGCTTGACATTGTTTAGTACAAAGTGCTGAAGTTTATCAAAGCAAAGAGAAGGACTCCTTGATCTTTCAAATCCTGATAAACCTCTTAAAGCTATTGATCTACTGTTCAAAGCAATATTTGTCTCATAAATAGTATAAAGGGGAAAAAAACATACATCAATATTTTCTCTTGGTGGAAAAAAGCTGCGCCACATCATTTTTGATGGGGAGACTTTGTCTGTTGCTTCTATACCGACCATCCTATGATGTCACATCAAAGTGTGTATTTGTTATTGAATTGAACAGGGGAAATACCTTCAGACACCATCACTGTATGGGATCCTAATTGCTTTGCAAACCTCTATTAGCATTTGTACAAGAAACTATCTTGTCACCTGCCCTTCACTGCTATATATATACTCGCATAGTGTTCTCAATCTGTCTGCTCCACCATTTCATTTATAAGCTGATCCTCTCCATTATTTCCTCACTCTCTCCATTAGCTTTTCTGTTTTCATTTTCTTCAATCCCTTCTTCCTCCCAAAATTGTATTTCCCTGCCTGCCTCCATCTTCTATGGCAATTCTGCTTGTCTTTGCACTCCTACCTCTAACGCCATACCCGTTACCCTAAACCAATTTCCCATATTGTTTCCATACTCCCCCTCCCCTATGCCAGACTCCAGCACCTAATTCCCCTTATTGTGTCCTGCCCCTCCTCCCTCCTCCCCTCGCTGAGGCGTTACCTCGATAACCGCTGGCGGGTTACAATAGATCAGCTATAACCATGTGGGGTGACAGGCAAGGGGTGGGGGGTGCGGGTACAATAGATCAGCTGCTTAATTCTCCTGGTAATCTCTGGTGGTGTTGGGGGAAATTGGGGTCATGTGGGCATAGCGTGGGGTGGTCCTAACCAGGCAGTCCTAATACAAGAAGAAGGGTCCTGGTGGTGCTTAGATGCACAACGATGGCCTATAGATGTATGGAGACAGATGGTCAAAGAGGAATGGAATGCGGGAGGGGTAGATAAGTAAGGAGGAAGGCAAAGAGGTAGGAATGGAGAGGCATGATAGACGTAGGGATAAAAGATGTAGACACCAATAAATCGAGATAACGATGTTTGACAAGATGGAGATATTTGACAGCTGGTTTTGATTTCAAGCCCTGATTTTCAAATTTCACAAAAACATATAACTTTCACAGCGAATAATGCTGGTAGTAATCATGAAATTTGTGCTACTTTTGTCAATATCTCTTGCATGGTTATAAACAAATAAAACACAATATGGCGTCCAAGCCACCTTGTCCCTAACTCAGCAGTGAAGGTGGGGGAGGCAGTAGCCTTTAGCTGAGTAGCTCTGTTGTAGATATAGGGGTATAGAACAGTGGGAGTGGTAGGGAGCGGGGTGATTGTCATGAGCTCCTCTGGGGTAGGTGATGGGGCTACCTGACATATGTGAAAATAAGCAGGCGCCGGGTGGCGCGTTATGAGACAATATACAATAGAGCCTCCCTCCACAGTAGGGAGGCAGTCAGGTTAAATCTACAGGCAGATTATTGGAAGGGACTCGAGTATAAAACAGGCTGCCTTAGGCCACCCCAGATGGTAAGCAGCCCACAGCCCGCTGTAAACGTAGAGATGTTTTATATATGGCAGCTAGTTATTCGTCATCATCGTCCGCACAATGCATACATGTAGCACCAGCGAAATACTCACCAGTGCTCTCTGCATATGTGTAAGTATATCATTAAATGTTCTACTATATATTTTTCCTATCTGATATTCTACTACAGCTGGACTAGAAAGCTTATTGAAATATGTTAAACAGAGCCTGGTAAAAAAGACATAGATGCATTGAAATATTAAACGGTAACGTTTATGAAAAAATCTAAATGACTTCAAGGACAAGGCAAAGCTTTTGAGTCGATGACGCATATGTATGCCTATTCCCAGCCAGTCAGCCACACTATCACAAAACACCTTGGTCACACACTATAATCATAGAGATATGTACCCAACTTGAGAAGATGCATATATAATAGTAACTTCTCAAAGGGTGATGTGTGTGGTTGGATCTATATTTTGCATCATGAAAGCTCCTATAATGTCTATAGTGGCATCCTTTAATACTATTCTGTCAGTAGCATTCTGCACACAGTTGATGAGACGACACCGGTGCTATTTTCAACGAGAGATGCATTAGGTGAAAAATAACCATCCTCATGTAACCCCCTCTGCCCAATGATCACCACCCTCACTTTGAACCATCCTGCCCGGTTTTCATTAACGTGTTAAATTAATGGAAGATTCCTCCTGCCTCAGATCAATAGCTGCCGATCAAACGCGCCCCGATGAGGATTACAGCCCAAGAAATAACCAAAAAGTGGCACGAGGAAATCTGCTGGAAGGAGTGTTAATAGACTCGGTGTAACGACCGAGAATGGATTCCAGTTTCAGGTTTCAGCAAGTTGGAAATGCTTTCACCCTTGTTTCCCACTTCAGACTTTCAGAAGTTGCCATTCAGAGAACTCAGTGATTTTAATTCTTACTGATCTGAAAGTTTTCCAAGAGAGCCTGCACACAGTAAACATCCAATACATCTCAATTAAATTGATTCTTATAGTGTTATATAGCTTTAAAAGAGACATGAACTGTTTGAACATAACTATCGACTTCAGACTGTACATTACAAGAAGAGCATAAAAAATGGTGATGGAAAACTATTTCTATTCCATTTTTAAACATAGGACCGGATTATTACAAATTAATGCTCTTCACAAACAGGGTACCCTGACCCAAGTTTAGTGCAGTACAATGCTGGTAAACATGAAAGTCAAATCAAAGACAGTAATGGTAAATGAATCTCTGGTAGGTATGTGGTGCTCAAGGTGATGTGATTCATAATCTATGTTGAATCATGGAAGCTCTCATTTATTTAATGTCCATGTAACAATCATAATAGCAGCAATCTCAGGACTACTGTTCCTTCATCCCAATCACATACACATGCCCTATCTGCAGAGAGATGATGACTTCGAATTCAGTACTATCATGAGTGGGAGATGCAAAACGGGAGAAATAACCATCCTCATCTAACCCCCTCTGCACAATGATCACCACCCTCGATTTGAACCATCCTGCCCGGTTTTCATTAACGTGTTAAATTAATGGAAGATTCCTCCTGCCTCAGATCAATAGCTGCCGATCAAACGCGCCCCAATGAGGATTACAGCCCAAGAAATAACCAAAAAGTGGCACGAGGAAATCTCCTGGAAGGAGTGTTAATAGACTCGGTGTAACGACCGAGAATGGATTCCAGTTTCAGGTTTCAGCAAGTTGGAAAAGCTTTCAGTGCCATTTAATACAAGACTTTCAAAAGTTTGCACTGATAGATCTAAAAGTTTTTCAGGTTCTTCCGAGATTGTGACTTATAGACCCAAGCGCCACTTAACTGATGCAGTTGGTAGGTATCATGCTTAGTCAAATACTGGCTATGAATGCATTTTCTATTCCGTATTGACTAGATATGACATCATATCCCAAATAATGTATGTGTTCCTTCTGTCCTCTAACGTTAACCGACAACCTGATGAGCGGAAAACTGTAAAGGGTATTTTGTTGCTTTTTAAGAGTATTGAATGTGTACTCTGTAGTTCTTAAATAAGAACTAGCTGACCTCCCACTCATCCCATCCCAAACCAACTTGACCAAGGTCTCCTGCACTCAGCACGTGCCTTTACATACGGGAGTTACACATAGACCAGCATGGACTCTCCCTGTGTACAAATGCTGGTACAGATATATAATATATATATATAGGGAAAGAGAGACAGAGAGAGAAAGAGAGACAGAGACAGAGACAGAAAAAGAGAGAGAGAAAGAGACAGAGAGACAGAGAGACAGACCGACAGAGAGACAGACAGAGAGACAGACAGAGACAGACAGACAGACAGAGAATCTGATTTCTGAAGTTGTCGCTGTGCAGTCAATGACAATCGTATATTTCTCCAGCATAGTATTCACATTAGATCTCACTGATAGTCCAAAAAAGCTCCAAAGCACACTCTGATGTGTATTGAAATACTTTATAGGCATTCTGAGCCCAACATGATGCTTGAATTTAATTTGAATGGGGTAGTACCATAAAATGGATGGATAGTTAAACAGATATAGATGATAGCAGATATTGCTTAGAGTTATATGGGAGTAACATACACGTGCCTCTGTTCAATAGCTACACCACCATCGACAGTGAAGATGATGCGTGATACTCTCATCAGTGTTGCCTGTTTGGACTATCACTATCCAATACCCCTATATCTAAACCATTAGTATGCAATTCACTGTGGATCCATAAAGTAAAGGCTAATAATCTTAAAGGTCACTGTTTATTGCAATTTGTAATATCACCCTGTAACATTTGACTTTTAAATAAGTTCCTGCTGAATCAAATGAGTAACCACAATAGGCAGTTTTCCTGGGATGGTGTTTCTCTAATGATCATTTTGGGAATCACATGGGAATATTGTCTTCCTATTCACAACTTCTGTTTTAAAAAGAAGCAACATTATTTTGACATTTGAAGTGAAATGAGAAGATGTAG
Source organism: Harmothoe impar (assembly GCA_947462335.1). Taxonomy (NCBI): domain Eukaryota; kingdom Metazoa; phylum Annelida; class Polychaeta; order Phyllodocida; family Polynoidae; genus Harmothoe; species Harmothoe impar. The sequence goes on from OX381711.1 coordinate 22,192,026, forward strand.
CAATCTAGAATGAGGTTTTGTATTTTTAATATGTATCGTATAACAGCTTCATTCATCCTGGTTTTAATGTTACTTAATACTTGAAGGACACCGGTTATCAATACAGTTAGTATTGTACCATGCAGTGTCTGATTTGTCCTGCATTGAACTGCGTCCAATTCAATCTCTTGTATGATAAGAGTTTCTTACAAAATAGCTCATATGACTTAGAGCTTCAGGCTGTATTAACCTAGACATATAAGGTGGAGTGCAGCAAGTTCATTTATACCCACTGGTGAATAGATAAACAAAAGAGAAATGATGTCAAGGGAAGCAAATACATGACTGCATTGATGGCATAGGTCATTACCTATCTATATTGAGATATCTCAACTGTGTATCATAGCAGCAGTCATTTTGCAAATATATAACTGGCTTTTGCATGTTCTCCCTCTAATTTATTTTATATTGAGCAGTGGACATCCTTATATAGCATACGTAGGAAATATGACATGAAGTGGGGTGAAGACTGTGGAATCTATGACTTAACAGAGGAAGACTCTATCCTAAGAATAATTTTACCAACATTTCAAGTATCCCGCCACACCACGCCTCTTCACCAGTCGCCCATATTTAAGGAATTAAATAGAAGATTGTAGCTTCATCATCAGAGGGAGATGCATTAGGTGAAAAATTCTCTCTAACCCCCCTCTGCCCGATGATCACCACCCTCGCTTTGAACCAGCCCGCCCAGTTTTCATTAATGTGTCAAATTAATGGAAGGTTCCGCCCATCTCAGATCAATATGGGCCGATCAAACGACCCGGGAAGAGGATTACAGCTCAAGAAATAACAAAAAGTGGCAAGATGAAATCTGCTGGAAGGACTGTTAATAGACTCGGCGTAACGACTGAGAAACCATTACATTCATACTAGGTTCAGGTTTCAGCAAGATGAGCACTTTCATCCTCGTTTTCCTTCTGCTGCTAGATTTTCAGAAGTTCTCATCCATGGATTTCAGTGGTTTTAAATGTTATTGATATGGAAGTTCTCTTCAATTTCTTTTCAGTTTGGAAGATGATAAAAGTCTCTGACTGTGACTATTCATTTTGAGATTTAATGAGCAGTTGATGAAAACGGAAACCATTGGCTAGTTCTTTGGCTATTCATCAATCATTTCCAGCGAATGGTGCAATGCCTTATCTAAGATAACACGACCACTCAGTAACCCCTTCAGCTTCTCCCATTCCTCACCCCATCACCCCATCTAAACACACACAGCGGGGTATCATGCACCCTGCACGTGCCTCTACATACGGGGGTTACACACACACCGGCAGGGGCTGCTCCTGTGTAGATGCTGTTAACAAGAGTAGCTCGTTTACCACTATGGTGCAGATGTAGAACATGTGTCTCTTCCAACCCTTGAGGATTCAACTGTTCTGGACCACCGCAGGATCACTCGACAACTTATGTTAAATTGAGCCAGGTGATTTTATGAATCCATGAAATGAAGGTAAATTCGCTGACACGAGTTCGCTGCTGATCATGTTTATTGCCACTCAAGGTTGTCAAACTCTTTATACGAATGTATAGTGCTTCAAGCTGAGATCGGGAAGGTATAGTGGATAGATCAGATACTGAGCAAATCCTCAAAGTACCAGGAATGGGTGAATATTTTCTCCTAATCTGTCAGGCCGCGTTTTGTTCAGGCCCTGATTTATTCAGATCGCGCAGATCAATTGGAGACTTTCCGAATGTGTGAAACATAATTTCTGTGACCAAAATTGCCTCAAAGAGTATACAAATTATCGGGGAAAGGATTAATAGTTTTGCCCATGTTTACAGAAACTATTGTCAAATAACAGCATCAGTTCATCAGATATGAAGATTAATAACTGGCCTGAGGACATGTGCCATACCATTTTATGCCTTTCCCTTTTAGATCGTATGTATAGCAGGGCTTGTTGGAGGTTAGGTAGGTATTACGGCAGAAGTACCATAACTCAGTGTTATAGATACAAAATGACTCCTATTACTCAAACTTATACCCAACCCCTAGTTACCCTGGTGACCCTAGTGACCCCTGTGACCGCTCTATGTTCAGCATCAGGCATATTGGTATCATACAGCATTGAGTGTAACTGGCTAGCATTGGCAGCAGTGGCGGCAATAGGAAGAAAAGCAATTTTAATTGGGTTTAAATATTCAATTTTGGCCACTGTCAGCCTATACCATTCCAAATAATAGTTCCCAGTACTCAAACTGAGCCTGTGTAAGACAGTTAAAGCCTACAACCTCGCTAAAGATCTGCTGCAGTTAGCTTATTACCATGTCAGACTTAGAGATGGTGCATGCTGTGGAAAGGGCGGCAATCATATCGTGGTCAAAGAGTCTGTCAGAAAGCCTACAGGCAAGGAGTGATTAAAAACATGTCCTCTATGACCAGAAACCCACTTGTTGCAATATCAGTTGTGTTGAATCTAGATATAATATTATATATAATATTATATACACATCATGCTGTATAATGCTGTTAATATAGTGGTAAAGTATATTGCTACATTGAAGTATACCCCTGTCAGCAGTATGCTTTATATAGCACCAACCAGACGCATACATACAGGCATACATCACGGCCTTTATATCCATTAGACAGCCACCCTCACAACAGGCAATCTCACTTTATAAGTCATCTATTTTCTTCTTTTTTTTCTAATTGAAAATAAGGCTTTAAACTCTGGTCGGTGCCATTTTATAGTATAGGTTCAAATTTAAGATGGCGGCCTACATAGTCGGATCAGTAATAAGGCCATATACCATAAGTTGTCCTGAGGTATATGGGGTATGGCCATTACTTTATGATATATATGAGCATTAGTATAGTGGTAAGGGTTATTGCGGTATTGGGCTGTCAGCACTATCCTGTGTTTTATAGAGCACCAGCGTAGCCATTAACGTGGTCGTAAATCACCACTGTTATACCCATCCATATAAAAGGCAGTGACATTTTATATGTATATATATCATTAATCTTCTTTTTGTACTTGAATCCATTTTCCATTGATAAAAAATGCAGTGGGCAATGACAATGGTTGGCCTGTATGCATGCGTTTTCCTCCCTTTGTTGTCGTGCCACATGGCCCTCTGTTCCTAACACTCTTGGTTTTCAGTATGAATTAAATCAAGTCCATGTGTTTAAATGGCTACACATTAAAAAAAACAATATGTTAGAGATATTTCGATTTGTTCAATCTTATACCGTATGCCACATTGTGTTCTCAATTCATCCTCTCAGAAAAGTTAATAGACAATTTCAATTTGATTTTATCAAGTAGAAAACGTGCATTAGTAAATTGTGCAATAGTCCTTGCTGATATTGCCCATTTTGCACTTATATATAAATTAACTTCATTTTATTGGAGGTTTTTTATATCCTATACAGGTCCTCAAAGTGAAGACTGCTGCTATAGTTTCCTATATTACACCTTTACTGCGAGGTAATTCCCACAGGTAAAATAACCTAAAACATCACCCTCCTTAATCTCTCATTTCTTATATGCGTCTCAGCCTTTATGTTCCAGGTCCTCTGCAGTGTATAGCGTGCTATCGGGTTATCCCGCAGAGGCAGCCATTTTGAATCTAGATCTGTCTAAATGATAGGTATATTTAAGTGGTAAGTTCCAGCAGTAGGTGTTGAGGCTGAAATGAAGCAGGAACCTGATTGGGTCTACTGAAATGCTTTCCTGTATCCGACGCATGGATACGAGCAGGACTGGTACTACCATAATTGCCCATTGGAGCCCACCTACACTTGTGCACTTCAGGTCGCCATTACCCCATGTGCTCACTGCACCTCATCACACCCCTATAGCCCTACCGCCTGCTGCACCTTTTACTGCAGGTTTTAATGTGTCTAAAAGCCTCCATTGTCTAGAGTAAAAAGCCTCCCACATTCACCCTAAGTAGCTTTTAAAACTCCCTATGGAAATTAGAAAAAACGAACTTCTTGATTTAATAGTCTATACCATATACATAAGCCGAGAAGTGTATTTATAAATGTAATATAGATAACTTAATACAACTTTCCATCATAAAGTTAACAGTATTATCTCAAAGGGAATATGTCCAGAGCAAATCAATTCTGGACTAAAGAGGTATCAAGTATGATAATATACAGTATATCAAATGAGTATCATTCCCAAAAGAGATTGTTTATGGGATTTGAAAAATCTAGTCGTATGAAGGAAAATGCTATTTAATAGAGTTCTGAAAATGCGGTAGCGTTCCTCTATACAATGACACCTTTTGTAAGTATGGCTCTGCAATGAATTAAAATATGTTCATAATAAGGCTCATTTTTAAAGTTCTCAATTTGACTGTGGTTTCCCCCTTTCATCCATACATAACCTATGACCTAGGGCTGGTATTGAGGAATCATGACAGTACAAACGTCACTCGTGGTATGCGTGATGTTAGTCGGCGTACACAGACACAGAGGTGTGGGAGGTTGCATGATAACACAACCAGAGTGCGGTAAGCAACCTTCTCAGTGCCGGGTATCAGACCCCAGCCACTCTGTGAGATTACCTCCGGGAAGGTGGATAGAGGTAGGGGTGTATGGTGCAGCGTGGGTGTGGATGTTCGATAGAGCTGGTCATGGGGAAAGTTTATCTATTACATTGTGGATACTGCATCTTCTATTTTAAACCTATGGGAGCGCCGTGCGGCATAGCTCCAAGGAATACAGTACAGCTATACTACATGGCCAACAAGTTTGTTGATTTTCTTTAGAAGGCTGAGTGTGATAATATCCGGATTCAATCTGTGAAGTATGATCCACCTGTATGGCATGGGTTTTGCCCATTTGATGGTAAGAAACAAGCATATTTATGTTAAAGATCCATTCCTGTGGCCACCATCAACAAAACCTTGGCCGCTCTGAATGACCCCCCGGGAAGTTTTCATATTTTTTCAAGTAAAATACCCTAAGGCAAACACATAGCTACACTTCAAAGTTACCGAGACAATGGTTTCTGCACGAGTGGTGCCTGGAGTATTCTGCATAAAGCCATGCAAACGCCCAACCTGTGCCCAACACAGAACAGTAAGGGCTCAGTCTCATGAGTTTGTAACAGTTGAAACGTCTTTGACCGGGTGTCGTCTTTGACCGGTGTAGTCTTTGACCGGGTGTCGTCTTTGACCGGGTATCTAGAAAAGTGTTTTTTTTCCCTTTTTTTAAATATTATATATGTATATCATGTAATGTACTTGGTGGGACTTCTTATTGCATAATACTTTGGGTAGTGCAGCTGGTTAAAGTTGAAGTAAGATACCCGGTCAAAGACGACACCCGGTCAAAAACTACACCGGTCAAAGACGACACCTGGTCAAAGACATTTCAACTGTTACAAACTCATGAGACTGAGCCTAAGGCATTCCCTATAGTGTCCGGCTGACTCCCGATGCTGGTCGATGTTTCCAATCACCCGATGTCTCCTAATGCCCTCACTGGCTCCCAATCTATCGTGCTGCCATCTAATCTAACATTTCCCAATGTCCTGAAGCAATCCCTCCCTAGTGCAAGTCAATATCTCCCAATACTCTGAATGACCGCCTCTCTTTGAGTGAGACATTAGGTATCCTGCTCAGCTGTTGCTATTGCCTATTACTTATGATAAATATGGCAGCACCATTGCTATTACCAAGAAAAGGTTATCCCCCCTCCCCAACGGTGAAATAACCCTCAGTATCTTGTACCCTTCGACATCATCATAATGATACGAAACATTTTGTAGCGCCTCTGTACATTCATAACTTGGAATAATCGAAATGTCTTCTCCCCTGCACTTTTACATAGCTATGTAAGCAGTGACTCATTTAGAAAACAAGTTGAATAAAGGTGTTGAAAAACAAAGTGAGTAATATATAAAATTAGATTGTCAGCATCAAGCTGGTCTCATCCATGTTCATGTGAAAACCTATTGATGTGAAAAGTGATTAATACTGCAATTGATTGTATTGCAACTAATATGATTAAGTGACACATACCTAATATAATTATGGTTGAAGCAAACAAAGAACTACTTAAAATAGTCAGTATAATATCCGCACTTTAGCCCTGTAGATGACCTGTCGGTGTGTAGGGGATTAGGTACTACAAAATAAGTACCATAACTCAGTGTTATATGTCCAACGTGGCCCGCTATTCTCCAAATTGAATGTAACAACCCCCTGGTGACCCCTCCACGGTGACCAGACGGTGACCTCTGGTGCCCTCTGTCTGTTCAGTTCCATGTCATATTGGTGTTAACCAATAGGGACTTGACAGGCCAACATTGCCACTGTAAAATGCTGGTTGCCTTTTTTTGTAGGTATAGAGTGGAATCTACTGTAGGTTTACAGTGAAGCGATGGAACGCAGTAGAATATATACAGTCAATGCTTCAAAATGACAGAAGATTCTACTGTGTACCTACACTTTGCATTGGTTGGATCACTGGTAGCCTGCCATGTAACTAGAGCTTTCACATATATGTGGTTCTAAGAAAGGCTAATGTCCATGTGTGTCCAACCTTGGTCTTATGTTTTTCTTCTGCTTGGTCTTATATGCAATTGGTAAAAATTCGTCTCTTGGAAGCCAGTGTAGGTGGTGATGAAAGGATGATCCATTTTACACTACATGCTGCAACCTGTATTGATAGGCAATTTGTAGAAACCTGATCAGCTGGTCAGGGGAAACAAGATGGCTGCCTACACAGTGTGCCCAGTTATATACCTTATACTTTAACCTTACATTGATAATGGCTTTTGATATGACCTTATGATAATAATCTATGGGTATTTCCGCTGTGGCAAGGGTTGTTGTTGAGGTTATCAAGGTCTATTGATATGATGATATAGTTTTAAAACCAACACAGCCGAAGGCTGGTCAGCAGGTCCACAGGACCCACACGGACCGAACCTGAGGTCTATTGTTATTTATCAAATTTTATATTGCACTAACTCGACACATAAACACTGCCATAAATCGCTGTTTTATACTCGATAAACACCAAACCTTAAAACAGGCAATGGCCTCATGTATTTCAAATATTCCTTTTTTCCTCACTCTCTCTGCTTTTATTTGCTTGAAACAGTTTCTATCAACACGATTGGGCATAGCACTAACGATGGGACTCACCACATTTGTTTTTTCTTTCATTTTACGCTCTCATCTGATCAGCTGACCATCCATGTGTCTCCTCTTTTTAACTGCACGAACCTTTATATTGAATCAGCTTTAATGCACTTATTGTTTGCAACAAGTGACTTGAGATATATTCTGAAGCACTTAGTTTTTTTGCTAAGAATTGGTAAAAGTGATCCCTTCAACCAGCGGACGTCTAAACTGTCTCACTGTATGTATTAGTTTAATATGTCTTAAACCTAAACTAGCTAGGGTTACTGGACGCAATTGTAATGTGTCCCATATAGTTCACATGCGTTTTGGAAAGTCCAAATCATCCAATTACTACAAGATTCTTTGCACTACCTCTCATATCGTTCAACTCATCCAAGTGCTTTCAATACTTTTAGTCTGAGGCCAAGGAAAGAAACGCTGTTAAAATAACTAATCTTTTTCAGTAAATGAATTGTTTAACAGCGCCGTGCTTCGGATTCTAATCTCGCACAACCCATTCTATCTACATCAAAACTTTATATCAGGATTTATACCCTACATATAAGCCCTTAATGTATGGAATGCTGCTGTCGCCACTGTATCCCATTTCCTATATTACACCTTTATGGCGAAGTGATTCCCACAGGTGAAATAGCCTAAAACACCTCTGTCCTTAATCTCTCCCATTTCTTATATGGCTCACTAAGCCATTACATTGTAGCTCCCTTTCAGAAATGTCGCTCTACAAGCTTATACTATATGGGTAGCCATCATGAAGCATGGTGTATGGATGTATGAAAATCAAGCAGAATATATTCGTCAGATTCCTGAAACCACAATGACAAAAAGGAAGTGTATTTACTATTAAATGCTCATTTTAAACTAGTAATTCTGGCCTTTTGGTCTATATTGGCAGTAATGGAAATGGTAGTTCATACACTCACATGACATGTAGTAGATCAGTAAGGGAAATCATAAAAGTCAGCAGAGCTTTCTGCTACCAGTTGGGTCCCTCCTTAGACATTGTTGTTCATGATTTACGCTGTACTAGAGAACAAATGTACATGCGAGTCACGATCGTCTTGCCCTGAGGTACGAGAAGCTACCTAGTTTATGTTATTTGGTTCAACCCTAATCTGGATGGATCGAGTACCTCTAACAACTCCTGGTACTACTTCTATCCCATCACACCCCTATAGCCCTACCGACTGCTGCACCTTTTTTAGGTTTTAATGTGTCTAAAAGCCTTCATTGTCTACAGTAAAAAGCCTCCCATACTCACCCTAAGTAGCTTTTAAAACTCCCTATGGAAATTAGAAAAAAATACTTCTAGACAGAATGGTCTATGTGAGCCTATAAGCCGGGAAGTGTATAAAAGTTCCTTTATGAAATATGTATTAGTTTATAGAAAATGGCATATATAAATGAGTGTTGCTGTGAGCACAATAAGAAATAGTTCCATAGTCACTTTTTTATGAGGCTGTAGATGCACATTTGTTAATACAAAGTGCATTACCATCATCGTTTTTTCAATATACCTTGGAAATAAGTAAATTTAACCTAGTGGTAGTTGCCATACCAACAGGAAACTTTGATGCTTTACTAAAAATGCTATCGAAAGAGACCAATGCATAATAGATAAGTTTAACCTTATATTGCATTTTCGGAGGAGGAAAAATGCTGGTAAATGTATAAATGGTCTGTAGACCTTTAAGGTGGGTCGCTACCTCTTGAATATGGACATACTGCGCAGGTATCTGCGCATATAGCTTAAATGGCTCAGAATGAGCTGATATTTGATCACTGGGTACATATATATGCTGACGAAGCAATATCCAAAAATTAGACGATTTTGATAAAAAATTGAGCTTTATATTGGACTTTGAATATATGATATATTTGTAGCTGATAATATTTGCTATTTTTGACATAAACTAAAAAATGGAATTATTTATCAATAAATCATCTTCTAGATTGATATAAATGCCATTACATTGCTTGAAGTGACCAAGGGTATGAAGTACAACCATTTTAGACCCTGATTCTTGCCATTTTACCAAATATTCTTGGCATTAATTATAAGATTTAGACCATTTTTGTACTATTTTTTAACTTCAAAGGCCAAAAAACCTAAAAATATGCCCGGGACCCCATATCAAAAGCACTCCTATATGTTAGCAAATGATCTTAACTATTTTTTGAGAGAGTTAAACAAAATTCTGTTAACTTTGAATACTATTTTTAGCTAATAAAGCTACAAAATAATGAAAATTTGTTCCTATTCTTTCCGGAAACATCATTTTTTACCCAGAATGCCATTGCATACAACTGTAAAATAATTTTTGCAGTAAAGTGAGACATATAGGCGTTTCACATGTGAAGTTTTACATTTCTGTGCATAATTGTTGATATGAAAAAAATCACGGAAGTTTTCAATTTTTTTTCAATTGTTTTGTGAAAAATGAAAATACTTAAATTTTTCAAAATTCTGTAATTCAAAAAGTAGCTCGGGACCCCCCATTTTTCTTTTCATTTTCCGATTCTATGTGATCTAGACTGCATGTAGGAAAAAAATAGAGAGATTCTGTTAACTTTGATCAAAGGGTAGCGACCTACCTTAACAGCCATAAGTTGTGACAAAATGTTTATTCTGATGCTCTTATTGTCTCCTGTAATGCCCAACCTCTCCCCTCTTGCCCCTTCATCTGCAGTACTCCCCTTGTGATGTGATCTGTGGTTGGTATCAGTACCACATGACAGCACAAACCTCCATTCCTGCTGGTGTAGTGTCACATCCTGTGCTCATACACAGAGGTGTGGCACGGTGCGTGATAACACGACCCGGAGGTTGTCAGCGGGGTTCTCATCGTCTGTATCAGGACTCACACTACTCTGTGTGATTACCCCAGGGAACAGGCAGATAACAGCAGGGGGAGGGATGGGAAGGGAATAGGGTGGTTAAAAGTAGGGCTGGAGATGAGAAGGGATAAGATTCGGGGGAAGAATAGAAGTGGTTAGGGGGAATTCTTGTACTAAAATGTATGGTTGACTTTTTGATGTCAGGAAGAAGCAAACCTATTGAAACTGGTGATAGTCAAGTCTAGTGCTTACATATAGATGAGAACCAGGACTTATATCTATAATTATTTGTCTTTTAACTTCATAAAAGGCAAGCTTCAGAAGCTTGGGAGAAGGACAACCCATCAATGGTGATGGCAAGTATTAATTTGAGTTTAACTTCATTTCAAGGGCAATGTGTTTCTATTACATTCAGTTCATAGTTCATAGTTGATAGTATCCCACTGTCACGGAAGGTCTCCTATTGTCATCAAATATCACCCGATGCTTCTTAATGACAACCATTCCACACCACCCAATGGCAACCTAGATGACCCTTACAATCTGTCCTTCCCTAATAGACATCCAACTTTGCTTCATGAACTGTCCCAATTCTAAGATTGTAATGACATGCTGTAGTCAGAAAGTTTTACCAGCCGCAGCGAGAGCCATCAGAGAGCATTGGAAATGTCCATCTATTTACCAACTATCCCGAATCATGTTTTATTCCTCATGTAATTTTCGGCACTATTCACTTTGCACTATAAGCTCCATACAGGGTGGTGTTGTCGTGGGGCCTGGATTTATTTCCCCAGGGGGAGGGAGTGTATGAAGTAAATTGACCGGTGGCCGAGGTTTGATGCCAGCACCAGATAAAAACCTCAGTACACCACATGCTGGGGCACGTCACAGAAATAAAAATGATTATGATAATTGGAAATCATATCTTTTTTGTATAAAAATAAAAAGGAAACATTAAGCAATGCATTGTGAAATAATCGTCAGAATATTCATGGAGTAATGATAAATGCAAAGTCTGTTACTCCGCAATGAAGTTTCAATATTTGGCTCATGGTCCTTTACAATTATCCTGCCCTCTGTATGTCTGTTTCATTGGAATAATGGATTTCACTGTTGGCTATCAGCCTTACAAACTTCTAAAATTGGGGAATTTATCAACTGCTACAGTATAAGCTATACAGCTTCATATATTGATTTTCATGTAACGACCCCCTGTTGCGTGGTCCCTATGCCACCCACAATGTATTGCGGTGAGGCTTTCAACCAAATCACAAGGCAGGGTCGGGGAGTCCCCGGTCGGACGAGGCGGGCGGCCAGCAATAAAGTAATAGGCATCATGCAGCACAAAATGGATATTGCAGCCCTACATTGTACCAGGACACGCAGTCGGGGGGGGGGGGAAGTGGGTGGCTGGGGTGGGGGTCCGGGTGGCGCAACACGGTTTCAACACTACCTTTGGTGTCTACTCCAAGTGTCCCACTCTACTGGCAGAGATTATGAAGCGACTTTAGTTTAGGTTAGACGCAGTTATGTCTGTGCACCAGCCTGCTGTTCATGAGCGAAATATTGGACATTTCTGTGGAGTCTTTTGGAGCTAAAGATGCTAGTTTCTTGTATATATGACTTCAGCCCAAGGCAGAATAGAGTATTTAAATGTCCTTGAATCTTGTCATTCAAATATGCAAAGTGGGAATAAAACTAGTAAAACGAGCCACTAAAGTATCTTGTTTTCTCATTACATACAATTACATAACAGCTATTTTATTCATTAATTACAGTAGCATGCATCCTTAATAATATCACTTCACAGGAAAAAGATCGATTGTGTGCACTCATGCTGCTCAAGGTTTGGTGTGTTGTCTGTGCCAACATAGTTTAGTTTGGGGCAGAGCGTTTGGCACACAGCCATATTTGGCGACTGACTTCCTACCCATTTTGTGCAGTATCCAACTTACATACTCCAAGCAATAACTCAAATACGCTCCCTCCCACCCTCATTTTAACCCCTGCCTAGGCTTTCACCCGCAGCCTGGCCTTCAATTTAGGAGAGCCTGGGGGAGTTGGTAAGCTCGACATGGTTTCAAAGCTGTCTCCACTCTCCCTGTTCCCTACCTTATAGTTCACATACATACTTCACTGTTCCACCCACATTATACCCTGTCCACGTACTACCGATATGTTATATCATACATTGCAATATTATTCCTCTTCTTCCCTCTGGCTGTTCGATGACAACGCATGGCCTGGGTATATAGCCTCTTTCTACCTCCTTTCCTATTGCATTTGCCTAGTTGCCATGGATCACTGTATGTTTCATATGAGCTCGGGGAAGTAATAATTATAAAAGACATGTATTCTCGAGGTGTCTACTGGTGAATGGATACGTAGAAAAACTAGGCACGCACTCACTGACACCAGACGGCCTGTGAAGAAACTAAGAGGAGCTTAAGAAACAACCTAGCTCAAGTTCCTGGAAAATATTGGAAGAGGCTACAATGTTGTCAGACAGAAAACAGTGCAGCGCCATGTGTCAGTTATTGTGTTTCACAGAAGATCCTGCTTCAAATCGCCTACTCCATATGCACTCATCCCACACCTTCTGAGCAGCCTGGCTGGGTAGTAGTGCATGGGAGAGTCTGCTTTTCCTGGCTCGGTTTTACTCTCTGCCTCTGCACATGATCCACACCATCAATTTGGCACTGTAAATGCTACCACTGCCTTCTCAGCTCTTCCTCTTTTGTCTGCGAGTTCTATTTAATCCACCTAGCCCCTCCATTCCAATTAGAACTGCTCTTCTATCCAGCAAAACACAACAGCAATGATTCATTATCCTTTTCTTTAATTTTTGCTCTCCTTTTCCCCTGAGTAGCTTTTCTCACCTAACCTCCCCCCTAAACTCTTCTTGAGGACCCCCCCCCCCCCCACACACACACACTTTATAGCACCCTTGGACCTCCTCCATCTTTCCCTTTCTCTAACCGTCCTCCAGCACCCCTACACACACCCACCCCTCCCCCCATCCTCTCTCCACCATTCTCCCCTGCCGCTATTCAGGCCCTCCTTCCACCTCATTACCACATCGTGACCCATAATGGCTGCCCAGCACGCATGTACCCCACAACACTAAAGGCCCCCACGTATTGCCCCGCGCACACCCCACCATACGTTAAAGGCCCTCCCGTCACGACTCAGACTCGTTTCCGTCCTGCTCCGCTCCTACACAATACGCCACTTACCGCCGAGGCCCAGCTCACGTCAGTGGGACGAGATCTCGCGTGACTGCCCCCATCTTGGGTCACGTGACTCTTGTTTGTGGCTGGCGCCGACAGACGACGGGTGTGTCAGGTCTATAGAACATGGGAGTAGGGGTGTGTCGGGAGTATAGGACAGATAGGGTAGAGGCCTGCCTCTGTGGGTGGATGCAGGGGGCTTGTTGTGGGTGGGGGTGGTCTTGTTGGGGGTAGAAGGGTGGTATGTTAGGGTGGTATGAAGGGTCTGGAGGGGTGTGTCGCAGAATCATATCTGAGGCATTGGCTACAGAGCGGTAGAGACGCCTTGTCAGATGAATATATAGGGCTTGAGTTGTGTCATTTGCTATGGGAAGAGAGATACCCTGGCTAATACCACTGTGAGCAAAACACATACCCACCAGGAATTGATGATCTTTTCTGTTAAGAGAATATTTCAATTTGATGATGAACAGGTTCTTTCCCCGACTCGGACTATCAGCATAGCTTGTAACAAGGACACCAATATTCTCAATACAGGTAGGCAATATGGTGCAAGGGAAATAAATATTGGCATAGATTTAGCTGTATGGAAGAAAGGGGAGATGTAGGAGAGTAGTGGCAGTACATAGAAATACCAGTTTGTGTAGAACTGCCCCGGTCGGCCCACACAGGGGAAGGTCGGTGTAGAGAGCGGTCCCCGGGGTTTTGTCGACCTGTCAACACCCGCTGCAACAAGCGCCACAACCCGTTACAACACAGTGTGTGGGGCGGCCGGCAGGGGGCAGCACCCAGGGGAGCAGCTCGTGAGCTGCTCAGTCTGCTGTACCACAAACAGGGAGGGGTCCTGAGGGTAGCCACCACACTTGTCACAGTGTAGGAATACAAAGGACAGAGCTGCACGCTAAAGTGACTGAGTCACTTTAAAGTGATGCTCTGTATTTATTTCAGGGTATTTCAATCTAAAATAGATTTCCAGTCCATGTTTGCTTACTTCCACAGCGTTTCTTTACTTCCACGGTGTTTGTTTACTTCCATCGGCCGCAATTTTGAATTCCGCGCAGGTCACGTGAACCTCGGGAGCGTGAAATATGGGAAGAGCGTGAAATACGGCCAAGGGTTATTTCACGCTTCCCTTGTGTACGGCACTCCCATGGCTTTAACCTTGATAGGCCATATTCACCAAGAAATAAAGGATGGTATGTACTGGCCAGTGAGCTCCTGCAGGAATGGATCTCCAGAGCATTTCACACCAATACATCAGACACACTACGAAACACACCAAGATATCAAAACTTCTTAGCATCGTAGATATATGGCCCATAATTCAGGTTCCACACCCAGTCCTTGAAAGTTGTGTTGGTATCATATCATAATATGTATTAATGGATCCTATATTTATTTGTTACCAGATGACAAGCCATCGAAATTATCTAATTCTCCTAATTGACTGGTAATAGTATGCTTAAAAGAGTCAATACTGTAATAAAACTGGCTAGGACAGCAGCTAGTCCTTTCAATCCCCCGGCGGTATTGTCTGGCAGTTTAAGCAGTTCCTACATAGCCTGCAGCAGCTTGTAATGGCGGACTAAGGGGGAACTGCTTTGTAAAGTGGGCGCAGGGCTCGGTAGGGCTCGGGCGGGCGGGTCGGCTGAGGGGCTCTTACCCTCCGAGACACGGCTACTGAATGGGTGCTGTATGGTGTGCCACCCACCGCCCGGGACCTGGGCTGGGGGTAAGGGGAGGCGAATGGAGCATGAGGAGGGTAAGGAGGGGCAGAATGCGACTGGAAGTGGAGGAAGGCGAGGGGGTGGCGAGTGCTTAGTTCACAACACCAGGTTGAGAGGTCTTGCTTATAAGTCTGTTACACTGTATTGTCTGATCAATCTCTATCTATGCATATTCTTTGTTGGAGCAGAGAAATGCCAGCTTGGTAAGGGTGTCCCTGGATTTTCTAGATTGCGGCATATACACCTTAACAGCATCTAACTCCATTACAATACCACCGCCTGTTACAGAATAACTACCACACGTTAAGGCTTATGCTAATACGACTATGGTCTGTATGCTATTGTGTTGGGTGTAGTAGACGTAGTAGGGAGGAGGGAGCAGAGGTAAGGTTACAGGGCACAGGTCAAGTGTGGAGTAGAGGGTACAAGTCTAGGTTGTGACTAGAGACCTAGGGGTAGGAAACAACATCTTATAGGTGGTGGTGGAGATCAGCTCTTCTCTTTGTATAATATGCACAAATGGCACGATTAGGAAATTCTTGGACAGCTAATATGCCATGCAGAGAAAGTTGGCAAGACAAAACAAAATCTTCATATCTTAATCTTGTAATATTCTAAACACTGTATTAATCTCTTCTCTTTCCACTGCTAATTCAGACCCAAAGACAGACGCAATGCCAGAGGACGCAGTCTTAACTAAGATAATAGAAGAGGTAGGTCTGGGCTAAAAGCTTTAAAGGCTGCATAGTGCTATAATCTACTAGATCTATGCCCTTTGTCATCATGATGCATAAAATGCCGCCCTGGCAAAGAGCTTGCAAAGGCTGCATTCACACATCATGCCAACATTATTAAATTGATGTACTCCTGATAAAGTCGCCATGATACATGAATGCAGACTGGATGAGTAGACTCACCATGGCTGCAATAATGCATCATGATAACAAAGGGAGTACTCATTTCAGCACTATGCTGCTCCTAAAGGCCTAAAGCTGGAGCCAGAATCATAATGAAGATAAGTCGCCTTGTAGCAGACATATACAGTGAGCACCTCTATTATCACCCGGCCGGTGTCCGCCCCTGATGGATGAGTCGTGAGGCTATTTCAAACAGGAATTAGGATTCAACGAGCTTCACCAGCCTCCCGCATACAGAGGCATTAAGTCCACGAAATGACTCCCTGGTCTTCCAACCCTGGGGGACGCGTTACAAAGACTACCTGGTCTTAAGCCTATAATGGTAGTACATTGCATGACACATGAATGCAGAATGGATGGATACTGCAGGAATGTGGAAGGGGAAAGACGCTTAATAGGTGTAGTCTGTTGCGGCTTTTAACACTGACCAGGATCACTTCAGGCAATTGATGCTAAAAAGTCATGTGGCAAGTCTAAAGAAATACTGCAATACTCAGTACAACATCATCCATGGGCTAGTATAGCCTACAATGGACCCAATAAGCAAGTCTATACATATATGTAGTATAATTTGATGTCTATTCATTGTTGTTTTAAGAACCACTATGCAGAAATTCAATAATCTAAAAAACTATGCGATATTATTTATCACAGCAGTCAGTAAGGGCCCCTCCCCAAGGTATCTCCAACAATAGGTTCCTGCAGGACCCATACCTAGCTGACTGGCTGGTGTTGAAGAACTGCTACTCGTACCAATCAAAAAACAAAGCGGTTCAGGAAACCAGCCAGCTTCACTGCAGATGGACCCTGGAAAAAGTGGTTGATCCCCAGGGGTGGGCGGACGCAATGGTTACAAAAAATGTGCTTGCAATTTTCTGCCAATCATCAGTTAACGCTGGGTTTGAAATGGAAATAGGAATTAACGTTCGCCAAATAATTTCCGCCAATATTTTCATACCTCTCAACTCAAGTGTAATTGTTACCATGTTTACTTGAATGATGTTGCAGGGGAAATTTATGCAGGGATGTGTTATCACATATGCTGATTAGACCAGAGCTAATAAACCTTTCCGCAGGCTTCCTCTCTGCAGCCTATTGTGTCCGTAATTGACACTTGCAATTCAACTTCTGTAACTTTGTCTTGCCATTCTGACAGAAAGCAGTATTATAATAGTTTTCAAGCACAGACAACTACAACCAGATTCATCCATAGCTAACGGTATATGATTTTGAACTGACACATATATTATGTCAGCCGCCATCGATCCAAATGTGTAACAACTCTTCTGTTCATGGCTTACACGTTGCATATTGTTCAGTCTGGGTCATCATACGGACAGGACTGAGGTCTTGAGTCAAAATGCTTTGACCTATTGGAAAGCGTAATATAACATTGTGTTCGTGGAAGACTGGAGACCAGCAGCACTATAGAAATGTCCCCGTTGAGAATTGTCCACCACAAAGTGAACAATATGGCACTTGCATTAGGCAGTGTTACGTAAAGCTGCATTATACAGGAGTGCTACCTGTACCATAGGACAATACCACAGCTTAGGCCTGATCAGACCCACACCGCAGCAAGCTAAGGGTCTTGATATCAGGCGACAAACTCTATGTAGAGAATCCCAAACAATAATGGCTTAGCTACAGAAGAGGCTTTACATTCTACCACTTGAAAACTACCGCATGAACTACTAGCTATTCTACACTATACTACAGTACAGACTCATGATGGACTGCGTCAACACCCGTCTCCCCGATACTCCCTCATCCATTCAGCGTGCCCCATTCTCTACCGCCCGCTGACATGGCGCCCAATTTCCCCTCAACACCTCGGTGTAGATGGGGTATATGGACTACACGCGACTCAGGATATTGGAACTGAGGGTTAGCCTGTGTTGGGGAGTGGGGGAGTTGACTGAATAGCTTAAATTTTAGTTTAGTCTAGTGGCATCTACCATACGTATTATCAGGGTTCCACGGTGGTATTTTCAGCACAAGTAGTACTTTTGCCAAACATGTGATGGTAAAAGAGTAATGGTGAATCTATTAAACCCAATAATTATTTCATAGAAACTATTCAGCACAGTTTGAAATGATATGGTATAATTTCTCCAGATTCTGTAATTTTTCATATTACTCAGGTTTCCACATGGAATCCCCACCTCCCATCTCCTCTATCCATCTAAAGGTTAAGTTGAGACATCTCTTACTCTTATTAGGGGAGTACCTGTATAATATTTACTATAAAACAATGAATTGTGTTTATAGGTTGTCTGGAGACGCACTAAACCAATGGAAAGCCAAGAACTATATATATATATATATATGCATGAAAGGAATTTGACATCAGTTCCATGTATATGACTCACCATGCAACAGACAAATGAAATCGATTGATGCAGCACACCAGTATAACCCATATCTCCATGTAACAGCATCCCTAGTGTGTGGGTAGTATTTCTCAGTATAGGCGATTACTCCAAAATATAATCAATGCCACAGCAGACATGCTCCAGATATTAATACATACATGTAATACTGCAGCATCATACAATGTTTCTTTCATCCGTTTGGATCAATGTGACTCTTTAAGTACAGGGGAGCAGCACTTACTCAAGGGCCATCATTATCTGTCCTACTTGGGTTATGGCAATATAATTGTGCAAAAGCTGTGGAGCAAAAGTATGCACCATGTCATCATACAAACCATCCCCAGTGATCATTCAAATGTTGCTCACTAGATAAAACATCTTCCAAAGGTATAAAAAGTGACATCCAAATGTCGCTTGGCAGCTTCGTAAAAGTACAAGATCATGCTGCGACTATGAAAAGTAGAAACATTCATCTGACAATGACTTTCTATAGCAAAACAGCCTCCTCTGCCTTTTCCCCATCCATGTTCAGCTCAGTATATTGACTTCTGTACAGCATGTTGCCTCAGGGGGAGGAGGTGTATGTGTAAAGAGGTGATTGAGCCCTCCGCCTGTGGCTATAGCTCCACTTATCCCTTTATCTGCCACATACGCTACACTCAGCCTCCTTACTGCTCTATCTGTAATGACCTGGGGGCAGGGTCTCACCAACTGCAGCCTGGGGATATGTAGCTACAGACCAACACTTCAATACAAGAGCCGCCAAATACAGCCAGCAAATGGGCTGAATCGCTCAGAGCTTCACAGAGAGAAATGTGAGCTCTAGTGAGAGTCATGTGTCGCGAAAACGACCATTTCTGAAGAAAGTCAGGCACTACCAGACCTTCAGAAGGTGCTCCTTTTGGTGACAGTGGCTCTTACATTTTCCCTGTGTTGTTAAACGGACTAGTTGCTTTTCATATCTCTAAGGTGTTGTTCATTTTTGTTTTCCGTAAAGGGCTAATGAATCAAAATTCCACAATTTTCGTGACACCCGTTCACTTACCAACTATCGGTACCATAGCAATGAGCACCTTAATCATAGCAGGTGATTATTCGATTTTCTTTTGCAACATGAGAATCGCACATTTTTGATAAGTGTTGTGGTATGGACGTTTTAAAACAAGTCATGATAGCTGCTCGCAGCTAATGATTGCCCTGTTTGAGAGACACTCCAGTGATGAGAGCACTTCATCTCTGCACATACTATCATCTTCCAAGTCCTGTCTTCGAGCTAAGTATCCTTACTCTATCTGATCAGCTACCCCTCACCCTAGGCCTGCAGCTGTGCACTGTTAGTGAGTTAAGTACCCTTTCTCCATCTGTTCACATACTCCCCTCCTCCTGCTGCCGTCTCGTGTCTGTGGTGGGCTAAGTACCGGCACTAAGTAGCCATTCTCTATGGAGAGCTGATTAGCGTGCGGGCTGCATAATCAGGCAATGGCTTCATCGAGCAGCCTCAGACACCTTCTACACTTTCCAATGTCATTGATTAAAGTTTAAAGTTGATTTTTTTAAACAATCAGGAAATATACTAAACCATAGTTATGTGCTTGTCTTTACCTCATCCTTCTAGTGTGTCCCTTTGGAAACGATTGAGGGTATCATGCCTCAAGTGGCCAATCTAAACCCATCATAAAGATTCACTCTAGGACCCATCAACTGCAAGTCTTTATCTCAAAGTTTTAGCCTGAGTAGCAGTTCGTCCAGTTTTACTGATAAAGAGGTGCTATTTCCAGGCTACATTTTCAAGCTTGCAATTAATGCAATGTGTCACTGTGCCCTACAAGTGTCCTACATAAATGATTAGCTAGACCAGAGGCTATTTCAAGTCCACAATTATAATCAGGTGATCAGATTCCAAACCCTTCCCTCTGGCCTTGAGTGGGTATCTTTTAAAGAGCACATCTACAGCAGCCTCTCACTTCTCTGTGGTGCCTAAGTGAGTTCCCAAAGTGAGCTGCCTAAGTGTTCTGACTAAGTGGCGGGTGTCTACCGGGAGCCTGTGATGTAGGTTTACTTAATGGCCGTCCCATGATGAGGCGGCAGGAGGCTTAACGTTAATCCCGCCTTGTCTAAGACGTCCCGTGTACTTCATTAGTGCGCATCCCACACAAGGCCCTACCTAAATAGGCACACCGGGTCCTTCATGTAGCAGGGTCTTGCGTCGATGTTTCTTTCTCCTCACAGAATCTTGGTTGTTGTGTACAACAATGAAATGTTTCGACCCTCTGTATTTCTCTCTTCCCTGCTAGTGTCTGCCAACCTGAACCTAAAACACATTTATCTTACTTATTATCCTGCACCACCTAATCTAATTATTAGCTAAGAAGTAGCAATAGATGGTTTTACTATATACTAGTCTTACATTACACAGTTTAGTAGCGATGTCTATGGTGTGTAGATGACACTAGTATAATTTTCTATTGGCAGACCCTATAGCTGGGCCCTCATACACTGCACTTACTCACACTCTCACACACTGATCACTCCTTAGGCCTTACAGGATCCACATGCATTATCCTGTTCTATCCACTTCACCAAGGGAAGTGCCCTGAGAGCCATCTCAATGAAACAGAAGTACCGTAATGTCTTTCCATTAGTTCTCTCGTGGATTCAAATGTTGGTTTGACCGAGATGTTTGGCAACAACGAAGGCTGATATGGTTCATATGTCTCAGCCACAAAAACTGTCAACAGGGCAGGTTATTGATGCACATTGGTTTCCAGAGTGGCTTTACTTTAACTAGCAGCTCCTGGTGCTTGAACAACCAAGGCTGTAATTGATATGTGTTTGGGAGTAGGTGATAATCTTTGTCAAAATGGCTGACCCATAAATTTATACCCTAAACTCAATGATGGGTTGGTCACAAATGGGTTGATATTCATCAGTTTTGTAGCAAAATTAATTCCTCGGCTGCCCCCAGTCCTTGTACATTTACATTTAAAAAAGAAAAAGTAGCATCAGCCAGCTCTGTCAATGGGTACCCTCTAGTCTCCTTCCTGCTCCACCTTCATTATAAATCCTTCACTCGTCTTGTCACCCGCTCACTTCCTCCCTGTCCATCCATTTTCATACAGCAATGTTTTTCTTGTAAAACAGGGCTATACATTATGCTACAAGTTGATAAATCTCAATGATAGTTTACTATAGTATATACCCAGCCAGACTCAAGGTCATTTCTCACTCTCCTGTTGTTCCACAATCGTTCATAGATATTCCCCTTCCAACAGCGTCCCAGTCTCTTCATCATTCAGACTCTTCATCTAATTCCCCCTTATCTGCAAGTCCGCATCCTTACCTACTTCCCATTCCCTTTTCTACAACAAAACACCTCCATATAAAATCTTCAATTTCCCTTTTAAAACTCAATTTCATTACTTTTCCTCCTCATCTCTGATCATTCACTAATTTCTTTTCTCCCACCTCCTAACCCCGCCATCCTCCCTCAAAGCGTAATATTTCTTAGTGCTTTAAGTAAATACAGACGAGCCGCCTGCTGCCTAAACTCAGCCATGTTTATTTCGGCCCTTCCGTAAATCACATTACCGTGCCCGCTCTCAGAGCATCGTGGCCATTTTGTCCTGTAAGAAAACAATCACGGGTCTGAACTCGATGCAAATTGACAGAGTGCGGAGGATAATTATTCACGGTTTTAGGCAGCCAAATGGACACGGTGTCCCCTACAGGCAGAAATTAAGATCAATTTACCGAGGAATCGGCTGATTAATTACCCCCGGGAAAAAACAGGAGGCTCTCAGACTGACAACTGGCCCACAGCAGGATGAAGGGGGGGGGGGAGGCATTAGTGTTGTCTCGTCCTCAATGTCTTTCAATTCTGGAGTTTCAGCCACAGTGTCTACAACAGGACACAGTATTCTACAGTTTGGGCCTGTTATGGTGTCCCGCGTTCTATGTGAAGAACAGTGGCTTGAATGAGTCTTTGACAAACATTGACACGGTATACTTACTATTGAATTCTGAGCTGACCAACCCTCATAGTAATTGAATAAATCGTAGTATACACATTCTGGTTGAAATAGGTTGAACTTTGAAGGTTGAATTCTGACGGGCGTTACAATACTTTATAGCTTTACTTTATGAAGTCAGCCAAGTCATCTGCTTATTACGCTATGATGCAAAACGACATATCTCCATCCCAGAATTGAAGCAAATAGTGGCTTTTGTAAAGACACCCTGAGGCCAATTATTGTGCTTTGGTAACTGACTGTATACTAAGTAGGTCCTAATGAGATGGAAAATAATAGATTTTGGAAAAATAGTTTGAGGATTATACTTCACTATCCCCAATCTATATTTTTGTCAGATTTTTGTCTCCATTTAATTCATTTTTAAAATGGCGCTTATGTAATTTTGCATCCAAACTCTTCAATTGTTTACGGTCAACAAAATGGCCACATCACCTCTTAGTCTTGCAATAAGAAACACATCCAGCTCATTTAAATAACTCCCGTTCAATGACTTCCCTGACTTCCCTTGGGACATCTCGATACACATCTGCTTCCCTTCCCCCATCTTCCCCCGGCTACATCCTACTACCACCCATCACAACACATAACTCTCAATTAGCCGGCAGTAATTGTAAGAACCTGATCCATAATGCCTGCCTGTCTCACTGTGTCATTCTCAGGTCCAGCATGTGTGAGCACAGGTCCTGCCACTGGCATCAGATGGTCCAGCCACAAACCCAATGCAAAAGGAAATCCAGTGTGTGGACGCACTTTATCATCTAAATGATGTCAGCAAAGAAGTGGGAAAAGTGTAAAACATATGAAACATGGCCTGGGAAAAGGGACCCTGCACTTAGGTCCCTTTTCACAGATCCTTCCACATAATATCAATTGGTATTTTCACTTCATCACTCTGTCTCACTTAGCTCTTGTCCTGCTCTCATGTCTCTGGATACCCCTTAGTACATCCTTTATCCCACAACTAGTGCAACACAGTGTGGTGCAGGCTTTCTGAAACAGGAGGATTGTAGGAGCTTAGTGGCATTTTGAATCCCGCTATAAAAAGAAAACCTCTCAGCCTCTCCATATTACCATACTTATTACTTGGCGGCGTGGCGAGTGGCTGGCAGCATCAGTCGCTATTGCCAATGTTAAGACGACAGCAGTGGGCTTAGCTTCAGTAGTAGGGCGTCTACTGGCCAATGTTTACAGACATAAACTGTGTTAAGACTCCCAATACTGTCAACAAAAATCACCTAGAAAATTGTCTAAGCGACCTACCCGTCACAGCAACGCTTGGAAATTATGAGGTTCATTAGTACACTAGATGGCAGAATGAGGACAAGTAGGATGTATAGTAGAATGTCTGGTAAGATAATTGTAGTTGGTTCAAACGAAGGCAGGGGCCATGCAAATATGTCCACCTGCCCCCCATTGTCTCTTGTTGTTGGACGACATCAATGATAACTGAACCACATCAAGTGGTATATTGTCCTCTAACTATATGTCCTCATATGTTGTGATGAAATAAAGCATGATATTCACTGATTGGCATTATTGGTTTCTTGATAGATAGTATTCATCATGAAATGAAAGTTGTATATTCACTGATGTTCACAGACAGGCAAAGTTTTCAAACTTTACATATTACAGAACTAATCACTCAGTCTTAGTAATATATTACAAAGTATTGTGATTCTTGATGTATTTTTTTGCTATAATTTTCTGATTCCTGCTGTGATAATGCATTGAGCTATCTTCCATTGAATTGTGTTCTTTCATGTGCTACCATAGGCCTCCTTTATCTATCATTCATTCGGCTGTGACCTTCTTACACATCCGCATTGCCTAAGATAAGCTGTATTTAATATATATAACAAGGGACCATCGAAGAGGGGGACCTTTGTCTAAAGTTTCCTACATCAGGTCCCCCACAGTTGTGCCAGGAAGACAGTGTCTTTGTATGTCTACTTCCTTTTCCGTCTTCTTCATAAATCTTTCCCTTTTCGACAGCTCATTTCATCTCTGTACATATCCATCTTCATAGAGCTATATCACTAAGGAGAAAAAGTCTTATCCATAATACCTCATGTCGATAAATCTCTGTGATAGTTTGCCATATTATATACTCACCCAGACACAATACAATTTGTCAGCCTCTTTTTGTTCCTTAATCCTTTATCACCCTGTTCCTCCCCAGACAGAAACAAACTCCACACTCCTTCCATCAGACGCTTATCTCCAAGTCGTCCTTACCGACCCTTTATCCCCCTTCTTACAGCCAAACACTGAATGTAAATTCTTCAATTCCCTTCTTCAAACTCGATTTCATTACTTTTCCTCCTCAGCACTCATCATTCAGATGGCTTCCTCCCACAGCCTAATCTGTCCATCCCTCTTTCACGCTCAAAGACACATTTTTCTGAGTGCTTTAAGTAAATACAGCCAAGCCGCCGGGCTCCCTAAACTCAGCCATGTTTATTTCACTCCTTTGGTAAATCACATTACCGTGCCCGCTCTCAGAGCATCGTGGCCATTTTGTCCTGTAAGAAAGCGCTCATGGGGTCTGAACTCAATGCAAATTGACAGAGTGAGGAGGATAATTATTCACGGTTTTAGGCGACCAAATGGGCACAGTGTCCCCCACAGGCAGAAATTAAGATCAATTTAAGACGGAATCGGCTGATTAATTACCTAGGGTAAAAACAGGGATGCTCAGAATGACAACCGGCACACAGCGGGATGAGAGCAGGGGGAGGCCTCACTATATTTTCCTAGTACTCACTGTTGTCCCTGTATTAGGACTCCCTCTGAACTTCAGACAACTCCAGCCAAGACCTCTGCAGAACAGCTCCTGGGTTGCAGTCAGTTAAGCACCAGAGACAAGACTTGCCAGGGATGCAGCCATATACATTGCACATTAAGCGATTAGCCTGCCCGTACCTGTCTAACAAGCAGAACTTGCCCCAAGCAGCCCTTCACATTCATGGAATTACCTCAACGGCAATAGGACGTAGCTTTGTATGATATTACTTTATATGACCAAATGTCATGAATCGTCTGGATTTGAGCTGCCAGGGGGCTCAAAAGTGAATGTTTGAATAGGGTTTCAAATCTTTTTATACAAAAAGTATAGTTGTTGGGGATTATAGATCATATATTTGGGTAGGTTAAATATCATTATTAAATCTACAGTACAGGGTCATATGTAGGTGCATGTAGACACGACTGAGCCCTCTTTATAAAGTGTAGGAATTTTATATGTATCTGGGATAATTCCCTATGGAAAATGGTGCATTTTATAGGGTTTTTGTACTAGAATGGCTTCAATAAGGTAGGAATTGACTGTATATGGTTTGGAGCATGTTATATTGATTGAAAGGTTTATAAGGAGGGCTCAGTCGTGTCTACTGTGATAACTGGTGTATAACAAAGTATTCTGATCTATAAGCCACAATTAGCAGCATATCTATGTTTGAATATGAATAATAAATTCTAAGTTATAATAGAAATAACTTGAGATGTGCATGATGTGTCCCCTCATTATCTTTTTATCAAAGGGCTCAGTCGTGTCTACTATAGGGCTCAGTCGTGTCTACATATTAACTACCCCTGAAATAGGGCTGATATTCACAGGGCTCTGCAGGAAAGGCCATTAAAGCTAGACTTACAATTTTTTTCCTGTGTATAGGTATATAATATATGCTTATTTTGCCATAATTAATTCATCTTTTTTTCTATATTAATATATGGTTTGGGGCCTCTTTTCTGTGGGCTCAGTCGTGTCTACATAAAACTACCCCAGCACTTTTGACCACACACCATATTTATGATGCATATGATATAGGCCTAAGTGGTGCTAAAATGTTCCTTAGCATATAGAGGACCTGCCACAAAAAGTATATGTTTGAATAGTTCTATTTGTAGAGTATTACATACAGCTGAATGTATATTATTTTATTTCATTGCTGAAAAAGGTCAATTTCTGGGTGTTTTTGACCCCCTGGAGCCCTAAATCAGGGTCTACCATAGGTGAAACCATAGTTCCCCTTGTAGGTCTAACCGAGCCTGATAATACTAGGCCAACAAAATAACTATATAGGATATACAGAACGATTTATTGAGTGGAGAAGAAAAAAATGTCAAATCCCGATGATCTGTGACATTTGGTCATATGTTTTACACAAGCCTGCGGATATCAGCTTGGAAAAGTTATCTTTTACTTTTCTGTTGGCGCTCTGTAATAGACTATACCATGTACTACGCTCTTTTGTGCCCAAAAACTGTTAAGTAATTCTCTTTTCCAACCAACGTCATTCCAACACACTCCAAATCCTAAACCTACACTGAAAACCCAGAGCAAGGAGCCTAGTCATTATCACGACCTAGGTAGTCATAATGAATAATGGCAGATGGAGTGGAGAATGGTGTGTGAATATAGTCTCTAATTAGTTCACTTCTTAATGACAGACATCCTTTTCACATATTTGGTGTAGTCTTGATTGAACTAAGTAGCATTACTTGTTATAAATAGGTTGCCAATGGGTGAGAATGATGGCCCCAAAGGTAAAGAGACCACTCTGCTCCCTGTCACCAGTGTATATCTCACGGCAGATATAGTAAATGCAAATATTAAAACCAGGTGGCAGTAGTGTGCCATAAGTAGCAAGTGAGGAATAGAATTATGTACCTAATTATTGTGACTACCTAAGGTCGTCATTATGACAACTTTGGTCTGAATGGCTCAGATGGGTAGTCACAATGACGACCTAAGGTGGTCACTTTGACTACCTAAAGTTGTCAGTTTTGGCATTGTCAGAATGACGACCCTGAGGTTTTCAGTGTATGGATTGGATTTGCTCCTTCCAAGTTAATCCTGAGTTCTCACTAATTCCCATCGACATCCCTCTGCCACTTTCCTGAGAGAAATCCATCTTATGACTACCTCTTCAGCCCCTTTCCCTCTGTGGTACTCACACGCCGGTTATCTAACACACTGCTGTCTGTAGGCACCTGTTCCAAGCACCCTCTGCTAATACTAGGATAAAAATACAGTGTGGTCTTTTATTAAGTTAGCATTCGGTCACAATGTGATAGACCCAATGTGAACCACAGAATGCCAGGTTTATACCTATTAATTCCGGTCATACCCAATTTTCGATTTCCTCACTCACCTTTAGCCATTTGTTCTAACAGCCAAACCCAAGTCCATATTTCCTTCACCGAAGCATGGGTCCTGATTACCATTCACTAAAGATGCAGACAACTAGCTAGGATTAAATAGGACAATATGGGCACAACATTTTTATTGTTAGATTGCCCTTTCCCTGCAGTATCTCCTACAGGTAAATGCATAACATACATGTGGACATAATTATGTTTTCTGTCCAATTCCCTCTCTCCTCCTATCGCACTGGAATTGGTGATCCTATATAACTTCAGCAACCTCAGCAGAATTCGCTAGGTACTGGCCTGGCTCTTAACCAAGCGAAATCACATGTTACTGAAATTATGGCTTCTCCAAAAGTTGCCCCAGGGGACATCTCATTGTGCATCTGCTTCCCTCCACCAAGGCTACAACCCCTCATCCTACCCCTCTTCTTTTGCCGCTACCACCCGGGACACATCAGAACCCATAACTCTCAATTAGCCAACAGTAATTGTAAGAACCTGATCCATAATGTCTGCCTCTCTCACTGTGTCATACCCAGATCCTTACTCCCAGCAAAGGCAAGGTCCTGAGGCTAGCAATGACCGAAACCAAGGTGGAAGAATCGAGACAATTTTTTAAAAGGGACCAACTTACGAGCTGCTACCAATCGGATGTCTTGTTGACCTATGGCCATAGGCAAATGCCATTACCTCTGTAGCTGCTCCCGTACAATAGTCTTGCATATATAATAAGGAGGATATGATATGGATATGTGCAGCACCATGGTAGTTTCAGGCAGGAGTTTAAATATTAACCAAATATTTGTACTTTTATCCCTTGACGTTGGCATACATGCGCACATTTCGAAATATTAACCTCTCTTAGAGCACCACTAACTTCAAGGCTGAAACCTTTACTTGGCATGATTTTAAGATTAGGCAGAAAGTAAGTAGATTAAGATTTGGAGGGAACATCTAAGATTAAGCAGAACACCATAAATGTCCAGGCACCGCTAAAAGGGTATCCATATCTGTATATGCATTATGCCAGCTATCCATTTCATACACTGGTCATTGCTCGTCATGATGCATCGATGCAATGCTAGTGAGGTACTCATAGACACTACATGGGTAGCTCCTTCCTCTCTTAAAGCCTTTCTATTCCCTAGGGCTCTTTTCCTTCCTTCAGGTTCCCCATAATACATCCTTTATACCTCCATCGCTGTAATGTGGCTTGCCGGCGGCAGTTCTGAAACCGGAGGATTGTAGGAGCTTAGTGCCGTTTTGAATCCAGCAAGAAAAACCTCACAGCCTCTTCATATTACCATACTTATTACTTTGTGAGGGGCTGCGCGGCATTCTGCATCAGTCTCTATAGTGCCAACGTAAAGATGACAGGAGTTGGGTTAGGACGTAGACTAGTTGGTTGTATAGTGGTGCATGTTGACACTGGTACACTGCCTATTCACATATCTTGAAACTCCTTCCTGTGCTCATTGACCTACCTCTTTCTCCCTAAATATTTCTTGTCAATCTTCTTATTTCTCATTGGTCTATCCTGGGCTATCCTTGTGCCTTCTCATTCGCACAAGTCACACTACATTAGTCGCCTATAATACAGGAGGTTAATGGTTAAAGTCATTTGATATCATCTGAGTCCCGAGCCATTGCTACACCGCCTACATAGGTTAGACTTTGCTGTCTGACATGTGTGTACAAGCTGATGGTGTCTCGCTACCTATCAATATCTCTATCTTTCTGTGGCTGATAGAAGCTATGAAACCCTACCATAAATTGATAAGTGGTGACAGTGAGGAACATTGGGTGTCTGTACGTCTGTGTTTATATCTCTGTCTCATCTTGAAGGTTACGATGAATTGGTATTAACGTTACGCCGCTATTAAAGGCTTCAGTCAAAAAGGATACTACTTTTGTACATCCATCCCAGCATCAGAATATTGTTAACACGGAGCACACATTGTTCACAGCACTGCTGAATACATTCTGCACTCTCAATCCACTTTTGATTCAATTATCTTCATAAATTATAAAGTACAGCTAAACCCTCACATATAATTGTTGCCAGCCAAAAGACAAATACAATAATAAGTAGTAATGGATTCTAAATTGGGTCTTTACATCTCCATCTTGAGAACAAAACTAAAATACAAGAATAGCATTTTATATACGATATTCTTTTTGTATAGGATTGGAACATCTGCTAGTCATTTAAGGGCCGCATAGTACATTACCGATGGTCATGTTATACTAATTGATACCTTGTAATTCTGCTCACTAGGGCTTTATTCATACATTGTGCTGTATGTCTGGCATGATAAGTTAATGCAGCCCTGGTGAGTTACTCAGGAGGGTTAAATTTATGCATTATGACTTTAATCTGCATCATACATCAATGCACTATGCAGCCTTTAATAGGTTAATATGGAGGTTCTAGGTAGCAGTGCAATATGTGAGGTTAGCATTGCCAGTCCATAATATGCTGGCCAGGCAGCAGGTCTGACTCTAAATGCCACCACTTAGCATGACCTACATGATAACGGGAACATTACAGGTGCGCTACAGCAGGGTGCAGAGAATGGAACTGTAACAATAGATTCTGGTATATAGCAGTATGTCATAAGTAGCACCAAGCTCTATGCAGAAGATGTACATATCTATGGCTGCTTACATGCAGGGTCTACGCTGCAATGCATTTTGTTGAGAGAGTTATGAACACAACCCTATTAAGGAAGGCATGATAAGTTCATGTTAATTTATCATCATGATGCAGCACCGCTTCTTTTCAGAATGCAAAATTTTGAAGGAGAGCCAAGCTTTGCCTAACCACGAAAAGATAAGTTTTTGCGACATATGCATATGGAGGTAGCCTGATGCCCACTTCTTTATCCAACTGTATGTGGTAGTATCAGGACCCTAGCCTATAGTTGAACAAAGGGGTTCTCTTAGGACATTCACTGTACAATACACGTAGGTTGGGCTATATCAATACACTGTCGGCCATCTTGTCCTGCGGCTAATCAATATTCCCGATACATCTGAGACACACACTTCAATAGGAGCCGTTCTGGTTACAATAACCAGCAGCTTTATCATCACAAGATCCCCTTTGTATGCCCGCCCTACCCAGCGTACACAAAGTCTTTGTGTTGTATCTGAACAGAGGGCAAGCCATAGCAGGAAAGTGATGCAGTTATAGTTGGGATGAGGGCGTGGCAGATGGTGCACAGCAAAGGGCGAAGGGTTAAAGGTTCCCGGTGGTATGAAAAGGCCATTTTGTGCTGATTAGGAAGGATAATGGGGACAAAGATAAGTTATAAAAAAAAATTAGTTGAGCTAGAAAGATGAAAGAGAAGTGAATGGGACCAACTAACAGAACTTAACAGAAGGTGGCAGGTATGGATGATGATAGTGTAGGGGTTTGCAGAAAACTTAGACATTGGATTAGCCGGGAATCAAACCACAAACCTCTCGCACTGGTGACAAGCATGCTAACTATTACACCACCAACCTGTGTCTGACTGTTCTCCATTCGCTATATTACTGGATCGGTTCAGGAGGGGAGCAGGGACTATCTGAGTAGTCCACCCCGGCGGGCCTACTTCTCAGACAAGGAGATATCACTGACCCCCTACACCAGTGTTATTATTTCAGGTAATCGCTTTATTCAAACACCATGCGGTCTTTATGGTCTCAACATGGCAGAACACAATCTTCAATGAGGTGAAGAGTGCAACAGGGGTAGTTCTACAATGTGTTGTAATGCTTTGTGTGATGGATTCCTTACAAGAATTACATATCACATGCTTCTGAATGGCACTGGACATTTCAGTATAATGCCACACAGCTACACAGCTACACCTAATGCTTTATAACACTAAGCTAGAAGGTCAGATACTATGTGACACAGTCATTGACTCCATTGTATACTGATATGTCTTCCCTTCTCATACACCCACTTGGTATGTAGATGAGATGCTGTGTTCTGTCAGGGCTTGTCATCTATATGTAGACTAAAATGATTACCGCCGTGTCTAACTGTCGCATATGGATAATTACATATACAACACTGGGATGTTTGCAAAATTGCAAGCTATAAACTTGCAGTCACACCGCACAGTACAATTCCCCATAGGACGTCTTATACCACCCAAAGTCGTTGGAATATTTTTTTCATAACATAAATTTCCTTGGGTACTTTTGTTTTAAAAACACATTTAGTTGTGACCCGTTCTTTGTTTTGGTCCCTCCATAGCCCCACTTTGAGTGTAGATGAGATACAGTGTTCCGCGGAGGGACGTCTCGCATTTAAAGTGAGTGATTACCATAGAGACTCACAGTCACAGAGGGATTAACACTCCAGGGTGCTGTTTGACAAGCTTGCAACTTTAAGAATGAATTCAGCATACAATTCCATACAGTTCTTAATATTGAGGACGTTTGCCACCGTAGCCAAGTTGCCATAGAGCGTAGTTTCTTTTCTTTACTCAGGATCCTCTCTACTCTTTCTCTAATTCACAAATGTACCTATAATTAGAGACTCCACTGACACATTTCTCTCCTGCCTTCCTCCCTTTGCATAATTGTACTTTGTATGTAGATGAGAGACAATGAGTCTAATGGTTGCTGCACCGTCTAGAAGACACATTAGGGTAGGGCCTATATCATCTGTATATATATATATACATAGAACATGCTTCCATGAAATCACTATTGAGACAAACTGTTTTTCGGTTCTCTATATGGTATGTTTCAATGGTATTGTAATACATGGGCTGGATACTTTCATTTTTTTTGAGGAGGCGCAGCAAGTAAATAAATGCTGCCTGGTTGGGACAATGAAGGCACAAACCTGCCGAGTGAATCTTCTTCTTGTTTTGAAATTGTTTTCAGAGCTGTATTTGGCTAATTTACAGCCGTGGAGTATCAGAATCATCTTTGTAATACACTTGATGTGAGTAAGAGTTTTTAACAGATTTACCTAAAGAGACTTCCATAGCTCACATACATTCTGTGAAAATCTACACCATTCCTGTCTTTGGTGGAAGCAAGGCTTAAGACGTTCATAGTATGTAGCGATATACAAGACACTCTCTATCTCCACAGTCTTTGATAACACGGGCTATCAGTGAATCTCATTCCGCGTTATCCCACACCCGCCTGTCACAGGGAATAGGACAGCAGGCGGTATTCATAGTCAGGCAGGCGGATGGGATTGATTCGGAAAGTTTCCACATCTGCAGATATGACATACAGACATCATCCATACATACAGAGCGCACATATAGAGCCGGGCTAAAAACGATAATAGCGGCACACAGGCCGGGTATAGCGACACACAGACCGGGTATACAGAACCCATCTAACATCCCTTTGTAGCTCTCTGTTCGCCTGATCAGGTGCTCACTTTCACTTTTTATCTACCCCACCCTCCCTCCCTGACTGCGTCACTGAGCCCCCTGTCTTTACATAGGTTACAGCAATAGGGAGGCAGAATGTAGCCTAGGAGTTTGTTACTCATTTGACGTGCAGGCTCTGATGCTGGAATGTAAGGCCAAGAGTGCAACATTAAGTAGCGATAGGTAACGGTTTAAGTTCCATCAGAACCCTTACTTAGCTGTGGCAGGATCCTGTACAGCACTATATACCATCTGGTACACTACGTAGCTGTCGTAGTAATCTGCCAGGAATAGGTATGATAAGAAACCCTATCTAGCTGTTTCAGTATTCTTAAACCAAGCACTATAGGTACCAGCAAGACCCTTCCCTGGTCATAGCAGGAATCAGGGCAGGACCATGCTATAATGTAGGTGGAAGAGATCAATATTTTCAGAGTATCTATCTGATATAAACTGTACTTGACAATATGTTAAGAGGCCACTTAAATATCTTTACCACTAGAGGCTTAAAAATGAGGCTTACATTTTTCCTCTGTTCAAACCTGTTGTCGCAGTAAAAACTGTAACACATATGCTGGCAATATTGACTGTGTGTTGTTCATTGTTGAGGTAACATCGTTATGGGCAACGCCCAATAAGCATACAGGTGTAAAAATATGATCAAAGTGCTTGTCTTTTTTCAGACAGATGAATTCAAAACCTGAGCCGGCAACCCAATCACAGCTGCAAAACAGGGCCCATCCCAGTTTTACTTTCCAGACTCTGTGTGACATTGTAACAGAAATGTTAAACCACACATTCCTAGTGTATCCAATGATCCAGTAACCCAATCTATAGTGCCAAGTTGGAGGTCCAAGTGGCCATTTTCTACGGAAGCCGAGGAGGGCCACAACTATATGAAATAAGAAAAATAAAAAGATGTTTTTATAAATTTCTTAAGCGATTTTTTTTGCTCTCAGCATTGATTTCTCAGCTGTCAAACTGTCACGTTGGAAAGAAAGTTGCTGTCAACATTGATTTTTCAGCTGTCACACCGTCACGTTGAAAAAAATTGCTGTCAATACGGATTTTTCATGTGTCAAACTGTCTACTTATGCAAACCACTTTGTGACAGGTATTGTTTAGCGTTAGTGCTCAATACAGAGTCAGTAAATGCCAGAAGCTTCAATAAAAAATAGTTGACAGACAGACAGCGATTTTTCCCCCATTGACAGCAAGCTCAATTACAGAAGTTGACAGACTGACAGCATTTTTTTCACTGTTGACAGCAATAGAAACATGCATATATAGTATTTTCTGTAGAGTATTGTACATGGTCCTATATAGGGCACTAGCAGGATGCAGTAATTCTACCTTGTGAGACCTTTAGCTGAAGCTGGTTCCTGTCATGTCCAAAATCGGAGTTTTAGGGGTCATAAACCTTTCAGTTATAGCCCTCTATTGTGGGTCCTTAGGTCATCTGTTCAGATTGGGGGAGTGGTTAGGACTCTGGCCTACCAATCAATGGGCCATGAGTTCAAATCCATGTCTAGGCTTATTTGTTCACACATAATTTTAACATGTATTTTTGGTAGGTCAAAAATTGTGATAGTATACAATTCGGTTTTAAAGATCCTTTACACAAGATTAATATTTATAGTGTAATCTAAAATGGTTTTGCATCAGTTGTATTTGAATATTTCTCATGCCACCTGGTTGCATTGGGGGAGTGGTTAGGACACTGGCCAATCAAACCAGGGGTAATAAGTTCAAAATCATGCCAAGGCAACATATCTTTTTTTATAGTTGGTAAGAAATAGTAATATTGTTTACAAAGAAAACCCAATGCAACAATACAAAACCATTTTAGATCTTAGATTTTAGGTGTTAAGGATCTTTACAACCGAGTTGTATACTATTACAATTTTTGACCTACTAAAATACATCTTAAAATTGTGTGTGAACAAAATAGCCTTGACATGGATTTGAACCCATGATGCATGGATTGGTAGGTCAGAGCCCTAACCACTCCCCCAATCTGAACAGGTGACCTAAGGACCCACAATAGAGGCTTATACTTGAAAGGTTTATGACCCCTGAAACACCAAATTTCGGTCATGACAGGAACCAGCTTCAGCTAATCAGCAGGCTTCTATAGTTAGTAGAGGAAAGAGCACTGGTACCAGACAAGATGGCGCTGTACAGTGATCATCAGACTATTCTAGCTAATGTGGAATACAAAAGTACTAAGAGACATAGTGCATGTATATGGCCCTCATCGGCTTCCATGATTTTCGGCTCATTCCTGGTACTTTCACCATTAAAAACAAAAACAAAACAAAATCTGACCTACCTACCTCATTCTTGGAGTATGCTGCCTGAAACACATTTAATATGATGGTTCCGTATCGCTAACTGTAACTCCTCCTCAGTACCTTCAATACTCAACACAGCCACAACCTATCTGTCATATTTACAACTATACCTCGCAAGGCAGCTCTGTCACCACTGACATGTCGCTATATATATACAGACAACTCCTTCCCTACTGTACCAATACAGAGTCTATTCAGCATACTTATAAAGATATACTGCTAACCTGCCAACCCCCACGTATGGGATCTAGAACCTCACATCCCTTACGACATATAACAAGGTGAGAATTAGAGATTTGTGTCTGCTCTAGGAATTTATGTTTATTTAGAGAATTGAATGTTAAATGTAGATGTATCAGTTGTAAAATGGGTGTAAACTTGGCTTGATATGGTTCAAACTAGTGTGAGGCGATTGAGTGGGCTGTCAACACAGGCTCAGCATCTGCCCTCTGTCTTTCTTCCCTTGCCCGGTCTACTGCTTTTGTCTCCTTTCCTGTTTATCTCCCTGTCTCTCTCCTTCTGTCTTTTTTCACTTGTCTCTGTCCTTTCTACCTCTTTTTGTCTCCATTCCTCTTTATCTCTCGGTCCCTCTGGAACCCTGCTGTCTCCTTTTTACGTCTCCTGCCTTATTTATCCCTCTCCCCTTCACCTATTTTCCGCCACATATCTGCTCCACCACCTTTTACTATCCCAATTGCTCTCTTCCCCAGTTTTTCCCTCTACCCCCCATTGCCTACCCCTATCCCCCCATCCCCTACTTCCGTCTCTCAGCCGCCGTCCATCAGTGTAATTGCCCAGTAGGCGCGGCCCTTCATTCATCAAGTGATCGTCCTTCTTGTCAATAATGGCTGGTTTTTGCGAGCGGGTTTTGAGTCGATGAGACAGCAGCTCATGGTGGGTGTTCGGTGGGAGCTGTACGCGGGTCTGGTGGGTGGGGAGGAGCAGCTCATGGGTGGACTATAGGAGAGGCCTGGAGCTTTGCTTAGTGAAAGGAGCAGCTCGTCTGGTGACTGCCAGAGCAGTGTGTGTTAGGAGGCTTATGGGGGCTATGAAGGGAACTGGAGGTTGAGGGTTGATGTTTTAGGGGTTAGGGTGCTCGTTAAAGGGCCTCGGGGTTGAAGGTTCATGGTGAGGGAGGTTGGTGACTGAGGGATTGAGAGTTGAGTCTGGGTGGTTAAGGGGAAACCAGGGAGTGTTGAATGTTGAGGGTTGAGACTTGAGAGTTGAGAGCTGAGGGTTGAGAATTGAAGGTTGAGGGTTGATGGTTGAGGGCCGAGGTCTTAGAGCTGAGGGTTGCTGGTTGAGGGTTGAAGGTCGAAGGCTGAGGGACGAGGGCTAAGGGCTGAGGGGCTGAGGGTGGGGCTTGATGACTGGGAGTGACTAGGTTGTTTGTTTTTTAAGAATATTAATAAAGGCTCTGTGGTGGCTGTGGGAAGGGGCCGAAACCTGGGGGCTGGATGCCTTGAGTCTGGGATCCTAGGGGCTTGGGCCTGGTTTAAGGGGGGAGTGGGGGCTAGGTATGATGATAGTAGGCACGGGGGTTGAGTATAGGAAGGAGGGGGTAGGTCTGATTGATTACAGAGAGAGGAGTCTGACTCTAATTACATGTAGATGTCAGGCTGCAGCTACACCGGCAGCCACTCACTGGGAGGAGGGGGGGTGGGGGGGGGGGGGGTAGGAGGGGGATAAGGCACAGGGTAGACTGTATGTAGCTGGATAAGGAGGAACAATAAGGAATGAGGCCAATTCCAGCAGTCTATAGATATGGGAGAGGCAGGAGTAGTAAATGTGGGGGATAGCGGAAGACAATGTGGGTACAGGAAGAGATAGCAGCAGGGAATGGTAGTGGTAGCGAGTGAGTGCTGGACGGGGAAATGAGGAATCATGGACAAACTGAGAGGCAGTGAAATTAGCAAGGAGGGCGATATAAGGTAACTTCTTTTTTTTTGATGGGGGCAGACAAAAATGTCCAGTCCCCTCATAGAAGGAGTGCTGCCATGAATTCTATAAGCTGAAAGATACAAAGAGA
The DNA here is from genome assembly GCA_947462335.1 of Harmothoe impar. Lineage (NCBI taxonomy): Eukaryota > Metazoa > Annelida > Polychaeta > Phyllodocida > Polynoidae > Harmothoe > Harmothoe impar. Next base: position 22,229,235 of record OX381711.1, read on the forward strand.
GAGAGAAAAAGTCTGGAGGAGAGAAAATGATAATAGTAAAGAGAGGGTCATAAGGAGAAAAAGGCTTAAAAGAGGATCTGAATTCAATAAGCTGTTTTTGTGGGTGACAGTAGCGGTGGTATTACATTGGCGATCAATCTGTTTAAGAACCCAATTAAGGATGGTCGTCATCTGAGGAGAGGGGGTGTCGACTTTACGAAGGATAGAGACAGTGTCAGGGCGGAGCCTGGCATACACTGAGAAATAAAGGCACGTAGAGGTTGATAAACGTTGGGTACATTCGCACTGTTTTTCATGGGTTGGGTACATAGACAGTATTTTATGCTGGGTTCCATACGCCCCATAACCTTGTAGCCTTGCCTAGGTTTCGTAGTTGATAGTGTGCACATACAATGTACACCAGTGTGTGTATGCGCATCAAAACCAAGGGGGGTCTGCCTTTATACGCTTGGTGAAATGCAGCTGACGAGTAGCAATTTTTTTTACATCTAAACGACTGAGTGGGATGGATTTATGTATCCATGTCATGTGTTACTATGAAATTATTTATGGTTGAAGCACCCAGAATTTTAGAAACTGCTTTGTTGTATTTAAAGAGTATAAGTACAATAATATAGTTCTGAGTCACACAGAAATAGGCGTGTCACTGTCAGTGTCCCAGATGACTAATCACGCACCTACACCACAATAGCTCCCTCATTTGCCCTGATTCACTCTAATATTCTCAGGTTTACACCATCTATCTATGTTTTCTGGCAGACACACACATAATGATCGGGTCATCAGTCCATGTATTATTGCATAATAGGCCGATTAAATCATGGACATAGGTTATTTGTAGGAAAAGAAAAATACCGACATTACACCATAAGCATATATAATTATAATCATATCAACAAGTACTATTTCTTCAAAAATAGTTTTGCATTCGCTAAATATAGTTACGTATTTCAACCAATCATGGCCAGCTTTATCTTTCATTTCAACGAGAGAAATATTAGGTTTCTATTCAAATCCTCGTATCTAGATCCTGTATTAAAGTCATAATTAACTGCATTCGTACTTAAGTTGTGTTCATCATGTATTACTCAACATGGGACAAATACTGATCTTGCATTATCCATAAAAAGAAGTGTTTGTTTCAGAAAAAAAAAATACATTAAAGCCTTGAAAACCTAACCATGGGAGATACCCTGCTCTGACATTTTCTTTTCTTAAGTTCAGCAGATATCCAGGTGTTCAAAGTGAAAAACACACCCAAGGTCCTAGGTTCAGCAGTGTACATTTACTTCTGCTGGCTTTGCTTCCCCACTCCTGCCTGTGATATGAGAGAGGCTTGATCCATATCCTTAGTATTTATACCCTGTGTTATTTCTGCTTTCTTCAAACGGTTATTCCTGTATGTCATGATTATTCTGCATCTGAAAAAGCTATTACTATGATCTTGTGTGATACTATGATTAAACGTACAATGAGGTCACTGTTTAAATTTTAGAATACTTCAGTTTTATATGACTTAAAACATGTGTCAGTATTAAACTAAACTGATATGTTTTTTGTTGGTGTATTGAAATAAACATAGATATTATGTCACTTATTGTTTTGGTAAAAGGCTCCCTATTCATATGAAATTGACTTTTAATTTCTACCACATATGTAAACCCATCACAGTCATTTTCAGATGATTTTCAAGACAACGGTTCATATATCAGCAAATAAAAGTCCTAAACCAAAAATAATCTTTATGCAGATTGTTCATGTAGTGCCTGACACACAATTTCAGGCTAGCTTTTTACCTCTTCTGATAGTAACTGTAGGTCTCACTGTGCAGTGTTTACTAATTAAACCGCTTAAATTCCTGCCGTTAGTAGTACACACAGTCCCCGGAATAAGTCTCATGTCACTCATCAAGTATTTAGAGTCCTGCTCTGTCCTGTAACTTAATACAGGCTCAGTGAAATTATACCCATCCTTTCAGAATGATGTTTGGAACTAGAAGTCTGTTATATTAGCTATGGCTGTATAACAACTATCAAATGCAATTCATACTAGTCTGGCATGAGCACAGGACTGAAGGTATGCATAGCCTATATATGCATATATATTTACTATAGAGCTAGTTCCAGGAGTTCTCTTGTACTGTGAATATTGCTATTGTTTTGTTTAAATCATTAGCACCTTACTGTAAATAGAGGGTTACAAATCCCTTAAAACCTAATTCAGATGCTGCGTCAGTAAACAGATAAAGGTGATAATTAGGAGCTATATTAATTGTGATGAGGGACTAAGAACAACAGGGGAGCCGGATTTTGGCATGTACAATGTGCACACTGTTGCCGGTAACGAGCTGTAATTGTAGGATATAATATATATATCTGCCATTTCCACACCCTGTCATCTTGTCTGTGTACCTCCAACTAGGAGTAGGTGGGGGTCTTAAAGTTGAATATACATGTAATTGAATACTATTGCCAGTCCCAATTGTACAAGTTATTTACAAATGAATTAGATTATTATAATTCTTTCCAATGCTTGTGGTAATAACTGTTAAGGCACACAATGTCATTATCATGTTACATTTATTGTATCTTTAGAAGTGTCACGAAATTGTTAGTCTCTAAGCTGCATCTTGTGGCAGTGCAACTTGCTGAATACATCCCAGCCTTGTGGTCCCCTCCCACACACAAACAACCACAGAATAAAAACTGCATTTTTTAAACACGCCAAATCCTTCCCAGTGGAAACAGAGACAGAAGATAGCAAACTGCACACCAGAGATACAAGCTGACAATAGGCAACACAATAGGGGACCGTTGAGTGTACTCAGACTGGGGCTTTTGTAATTCAAATGTATGCTAGCAGCCATGATGGCATCATAGTATGGTACCCATATATGTATGAGGTATTATCATGATTGGAATCAGACTGTAGCAGCGAAGGCTGAGGCAAACTAGGTGATACAATGGCAATGTAGCTAGGTTGCAGGGTTTGTGCTGAAATTCTACTAAAGCCCTGTTTGAGGCACATGTTATTTAGAATGCCTACATTATGAAATTGTATATTCATTGCATAAACTGGAATTTCCCCAATAGCAATGCTTTAACCGGATATGGTGCTAAATGTTGATTTGTAATTCTGACATAATAACAGGAATTGCATCAATGAAGGATAGCAACATTTCTCGAAAGATCCCTACAATGTCTAGTGCACAGGCAACTGTAAGACACCGTTGCTTCATTCTTGAATTTAAATGTCTAAATGTCAATGTACCATCCTCACAGCACGGTGCACAGCAGGATAATAGTAAAAGAGATGGAATAGGTTGTTTGAACGGCTTTCCCAGGGCAAGCTATAGCTAGACACTGTAAAATATATGTATAGCGTACAATGTGTACTGACCTGTCACTGTACACACATATATGTATGTATTGCAGAATGACAGACTTTGAAAACGAATAATAAAACCTAAACCTCACTACCGTAGTGCCAACAACCGTTTTGAGGATGTTATCATGTGGTGGCAACCTTGGGATGTATTACGATTGTACTTAGGTGTCAGTCAGTGCAGGAGGTGGAAATAAATAAAGTACATTGTCAATAAATGCTGAAATGACTACTTTTGGTTGTGGCAGGAGATTCTACTTTGCTATATAGTGCTTGCTGACAATAATCTTGACTATAGGAATCTGAGTACCACGTGGCATAGTACTTGACTGCACTTATGTCTAGATGATGCCAAAATGAGTGACTCCACATCACTGCATAAGTGAACCATGATGAAAAACTGAAGGTGTATAGTGTTGCGTGGCATTCTGATTTCTTAAAGGGTTAGATATTTGCCCCCGCTGTATATTCTAGGCAGTCAATAATTCTCGACAAAATATATCGCCAAATACCTACTTCCCCAATGGTCTAGTCTAATTTCTGGTTGGTGATCATCATGCTGACAAATTAACCTGCATCGTAGGCATAATGCAGTCGTTAAAGGGCTAACCATAGCTAGTAAACTAACTATATTGATATTTTACCAAGACAAATCATATTAGCCAGGCTTAGAATAGAGGATACTCGAGCCTAGTGTATGTCCCATTTGTCTTTGTTCCAACTACATAATATACAGTGATTGTGGAGATACAAAAGCCGGCAATGAGACAACCGGCTAAAAGGTCATTGTCCATCTGTACAGTGGAAGCTGCGAGCTAGTTATCAGCTAGCTGAGATCGGAGACTTGAACAGGAGTTATTTGTAATGTGTATACGACAGAGAAATATCACTGTCATCATATTGCCACTTATCTGAAGTTGAATATTATACTCTTTAATTTGAAAGCCTTTCAAAGCTTTCCCCTTCTCATCTCTGCCGAGCTGTCTACCATGATATACCCCCTGCTATATATGAGCTACATCCATGATATAGTCTAGTGAATTAAGGGAACGAATTGGCATTATACTTTATTACTGGATAAAAGTGCCAAAAGTTTTTTACACATAGTTTGAACCAAGAACTTTCACTTTTTTCCTTGCTCCAAAAGAAATTTCCATGCTATCACCGTTTTTCAGCCATTTTGAAACGTGATCATCAAAATCATTGAAATAAACAGGAAATCTTAATTTGAAGAACTTTTATAGAAATATTTAGGGCTGAAACCATACAAGATGCTTAACTGGTAACTATAAATGTAGGTTAATATCCAAATCTAAATCATGCATTAAAAATTCAAGATGGCTGCCCTTCATAAAGATGACTGTCAGATCACATGAAACCATATTTTTCAGGTTCATTTAGCTGTTTCTTTTGATTTGAAAAAAGGCTGATCCAGGGGGGAGGGGGGGGGACGCAACAGGATTGCCCCCACCCCAACAAAAAAAGAGAGAGGAGAGGAAAGATGGAGGAAAAGGAGAGAAGGAAATGAAAAGAAAGATTGGAAAACTAGCTCTTAATCTAGGAAAAGTATTTCAGGGGAGTAGATAGTATCTTTTCCTGGAGTGGGGGGGATTCATATATTTCTGAGCAGGTGGGGGGAAATGTTACTGGGGGGGGGGGGTAGTTCTAGTTTTGCCCACCAGGGGGCACAGTGATAGCAAAAGAGTGAAATATAGGCCACAAAATGCACTAGGGTACTTTTAATGTAGAATATTCTCCTCTGAATAATCTTTGGTTCAAGTGTTTTATATTTATTGTGGGACATAATGCATTTAAGGCTTATTTACTGTTTCAGTTATACATTTTAACTCATGTTTGAGAAGTGATTTTGACAAAACATGCAGAAATATTTGCTACATTTTATATAGATCCTGTACCAGGTTATTTCCAAATTCCCCCGAGAGCAGGGGCATTGTCATGCCTTCTGCTGCCCCCCCTCCCCCCATTCCTCTTCTCAGGTCTGGGAGGGGGGCATGCTGCGGGCTGAGGGATTTAAGCCACAATTAGTTTTGCCTTTCAGCTATAATTTTACACCCATATTGCATTTTTAAGGGGCTGATTCTTTCATATTTATGACAATTAGTGTCTATTATGGCAACATTATTAGGTCTCAATGCTAGAAACCTGCAAAAGATTAACTTATAAAATTATTACTGTGATATTTCACATTTTTCAGGAAAATGACCCAAGAATAGTGTTGCAGGACATTTTTTGCTTGGAGCAAGGAAAAATATCCAATAACATATATTTATCTACCTTTAAACCAACTTTGGTGCTTTTATCCAGAAATAAAGTATATTTCCCTTAATTCACTAGACTAATATCAGCTATATTCATCCCAGCACATATGTAAAGTTAATGCAAGCTGGTCTCCCACATTTTATTATAGCCCAGTCCCTTTTGCCTTTGCTAAGGCCCCAAATTTTTTTTTCATATTTTTACCTATTTTTGGTCAATCTCAGGCTCTTCGGAGAGGTTGGCTGGTAATTTCATGTTAAAGGAATAATAATAATCCGAACTACGGACCCTACATTTTCTTCCCATGTTAGCCGAAACAACCCTTTTTTTGGCCTAACAGTAACTGTAGGTCTCACTGTGAGGTATTTACTAATTAAAGAGCTGCATTCTCCTTCCATTAGTCTGACACAAAGTCTCCTCAATACTTCTCATGTCACTCATCAAGTATTTAAGTTGCTGCTTTGTCCTGTACATCTAGAAGAGCATAGTGTAACTCTATCTGGTGCTTGATAACTGCCTGTGTGTGAGGCTGAACGGGAAGTATGTTAGATTAGCTGCAGGGGATATACCTGATTAAAGGCGAGGCGGAAGATGAGATGGATCCGGATAGGGATATTAACTGAAAAAAATCTTCTCTTGTCTTTTGCTTGCAGGATTAGAGAACCTTACTTTAAGTCTTCTATGGGGTTTACAGTGAAAGGATGTACGACATAGACTGCCACTGTGCTTTGTATGATATTACTAAATTATAAGAGCACCCATATTCATTTCATCTCAACATTGATAAACATATTGAATTTCCTCAATAGTTACTGACATACTAAATATATCTTAAATCCTCTTTCTCTTTAGCGAACATACATTTTATCTTCTACGTATCTCCGATACATGTATGTATTATATATATATATATATATATATATATATATATATATATATATATATATATATATATATATATATATATATATATATATATATATAAATAGATAATAAATGTATGTATAGCCGCTAATAGGAATGAACTATACATGGAGATTCCGTTCTATTCGAACCATTAGCACCTTCCCATTTATGAAGAGTGAAGCTATTTCAAATTCCGCGTCAGTAAACGGAGTAAAGTGAACAATTAAAGCTATGTTAATTGAAATGAGCGATGGCGAAAAAAGGTAATGTTGGCTCTTAGCGGGTACATTGTGCAGCAATCTGAGCCATTGTCTGTAATGAGCTGTAATTATAGGACGCACAGACAGACACAGGAACAACCTTTTGTCTGCCCTTTCCACATCTAGTCTCGCTAGGGCTAGTATCAAATATGTAGGAAGGGTCCTGACACTTATTTCTAGTCCCAATACCTCAGACACAAAGGGTTGAAGCAAGGGAGCATAGAAATGTATATCAATTTACAAACTGTAATAAATTTCAAGACAAATTCAGAGTCAGTGGAAAATTCATATTGTGCTCAGTCAACACGACACATTTTCTGAAGTGTTCCAAATTCGGGGGACTTTTTTTGTCTTCGATATACACCCCCCCCCCCAAATCGTGTCTACTATGGTAGACCCAGGATAAAGAGGCAGGAGTAGGGTTTCAGACATCCAGATATCTAACCATGGAAATTGGGTTGGCAGAACCCTAGTCCTTACAATGGCAGCAGTAGAACCTGACAGAGGAATCACAGCCCTATGTTCCCCTTCCGCATACAGACAGCAGAGTAAAAACTGCATTTTAAACACGCTTTGTGTCTCTGAATCCCGCTCTATGGAGACAAAGACAGAATGAAGCAAACTGAAACCTACAGATACAACCTTTCGTGCAGCAGCAGCGGCAGCAGCACAATGGGAGTAGAATATATAGTAGGTAAAGAATAGAATCGTAAAGAGAATTTAATGTGTGTTAGGATGCTAGCATGCAGTAGGTGCTGAACTGTGTGGGTGGTAGACATTTGAAGAACGATAGTTGCTGACATTTAGTTGTCTTCTGCATCATGTAGTAGTAATTATTCTTAAATGGTTGTTGTAAACCATAATTTTGTGTGATAAACAGTGTGTCTTAAAGTGTCTGTGTGGAATAACTACAGAATCTATCCCTCTCCTGTACTGGGGCGGTAACACCATGAGATTTAAGTTATAGCAAGGATTTCCGGAATTTGGGATGTAGCAATAGGCTATGGCTAGGCAGTAGAATGTAAGGTGTTTAATTGCCACAGGCGTGTCACTGCGTATGCCTAGGTAGCTTCAAATAATGACAATGTAATGGCCTTAGAATATGATAATGTTGCTAACCTCTCAATGGAAGTGCCACATTGTATTTTCATTATGTGGTGGCAGCTTTGAGAAGACTCGTGCTGTGCTGTCAGACAGGGCAGGAGGTGGAATTGAAATTGAAATAACATCATACGCGTCTTACTCTCAAATATTGTAGAAATAACTACAAGGGATGCTATAATGGCTTTCCGGTAGAAGGTAGAAGCAGTTTCTTTATCTAAATATTCAATTGCCATCGTATGAGGAGACATGATTATTTCAATATATAGTAAGGTTCCCTTAAAGGAAGGCAATGATAAGAGAGCATCATACTCTGCATATATCTGTGTGTTGTCCTGTGTGTATCAGGATTCAGAGTTGCAATGCAGTATATAATGGTGTATGAGCTATCAATAGATGGATTAAACAATATAAATCTATGTAAAATACGTGTCGGATACAAACCATGCAATGATACCCACAAAAGGTTATACAGAATTCTGTTCAATGATCACAGAATTCTGTTTAGTGCACTAAATATGAACTACAATGCACCAACTATTATGATAACTGACTCCTGGAGATGAGTTATTTCATATGAAGCTAGCTTCCTTTTCTCTGCGTTTCCTCTCAGGATTATAACTTTGCCCAATAAAATGGTATATCATGGTGAGGTTCCAACTGACACTCCTTTCTATAATCGATCCTGTCAACTCAGCATGATGCAGAAATGCAGCATTGATGCACAATGCTGCCCCCATAGAGAGTCAATGGTAGCCACGGTTGTTACCCCATGATTCTTTTGATTTGGGTTCTTTCCAAAATGAAGTGTATAATCCATAGTAATCTAACTTATCAAAAGTCTACCCAACTACACAGCATATTTATATACAGCTTTGTGTATATATCCACTTCACATTCAATAAAGTACATATACCAAAGGTCAATGTGAATCAGCAGCAAGCCAACAACCACTGACTTTAATCAGACAACTGTAAGCTGAGACATCCATGGACCTTTAATAACATGTATACTGTATGCGCAGCATTGTATTGTAATTAGGAGACCTGCATGACTATGTATTGGTTAGTTGGGAAGTCACTGACATTTTGCATACCCCATTTCTATCTGTGGCTGTCTGCTTGCCCATGTACTTTTAGTAACATGTGTCTTGCACCTAAGAAATTAATAGAGAGCCAGCATATATAAGAGATTTGCAATCTCCACTATTTTTAATCATCTTGATAATAATATCTTAGGAGGCAATCTATCTAGCTCTATAGAAAGCTAAGCAATTCTCACAACACTAAAGATCCGTCAGTTAAAGGCCTTCTTGGTTGTACAACAGTATATTTGCCGCCGGACAGACAGATAGCTCTGCAAAATAGGCTTAGGCAGTATTTAGAAACGTATTAATCCTTTACTAATGCCATGATGCCCCAGAATAGTGTGGCTCAACAATGAAGTTTGAGAGAGCAATTCACCAGCACTCTGTCAGTATATAAAATGTATGAAATAGAGCTTTAACAAGTCAGTGAGAGTTAGCCCGCCGAGGACAACTATACATCTGTACCTTCATACAACTATACATCTGTACCTTCATACAAAGTGAGCGATCTTCAGAACCAGACCCTCAGCTCCGACATGTTTTGTATTAGTGCTTCTTATGGAAGGACATCAATACTGGTTATAATTAGCAGTATCGTTATTCTGTTCGATGGCAAGAAAATAGAGCCTCGCTATCATAACTCGCCTCGCTATTACAAATCCTCTGCTATGTGGTTTACAACTATAATCATATTCTGTCCAGATCCAGATCAAAATAGGGATGCTACAAAATGTTATAAATCTAGATTCTGATATCTGATATGTGATGTCGTATAGCCAAATTCATATAACTTATGTAGATTAAATATAACATTAGTTAGGGTTATCATGTATGTGTAACATATCCACTCCCAGCACTGGAAAAGTTAATCAATGATATATGTGTGTGCTTTGCTCATAGAGTGTCCCTGTATACATGCTATTTCAGCTGCTCCCTTTTTGCCTGTTCTGACAGTAACTGTAGGCTTCCCTTTGAAGTATTCATTAATTAAAGAGCTGGCTCTTCCTGCCACTAGTCTTACACACAGTCTCCTCAATAGTTCACATGGCACCCATCAAATATTCAAAGTACTCCTGCGCCTTTGTACCCTCATATTACAAAGGCACAGTACAATTCTACCCTTGCCTTTGATAATTATACATGGAGCTAAGACCGATTTCCGTTAGCTGCAAGCAATATGCAGTGTCAGGATTATCCAGACTTGCATCAAATACGACATAGAGGAAATTAAATGTTTTTTTAAGTTTAGGTTCTAACAACCAAGAGGGAATTAAATGAAATATATCTTTTTAAGTTAGGCGTAAATGATGTAGCTGAAGAGAAGCAGATGTACAAAAAGAATAATATTTTATTCAATTTCCTCAATGTGGTACTTGATACAAGTCTGGGGAACCGAGACAGTGAATCTCTACAGGTAATGGCTTTTATATAATCACTGTACTTATAGCTCCTAACTGGAAATCTACTACGAATGCTTATTCTGCATTATAACAATTAACACCTTACTGTGCACAAAGCGTGACAAAAGCCTCACCGCCATTTCAAATCTCTAGTTATTAATCAGACTAAAATGAACAATTACAAGCTATGTTAAATATGATGCCGCCTGACAATAGACACAAAAGCCGGCTCTTAACCCTTTAAGGACGGATGTCACTAAAATATGAATTTGTCGTCATGATGCACCAATGCAGCTGCAGTCCGTGCTGCATTGGTGCATCATACCGAATGATGCTTGAATGCAGCACTGGCGAGTTACTCGCCAGGGCTGCATTCATGCATTATCCCGACCAAGGGCATGATGAATTGAGGCATCATGCCGTCCTTAAAGGGTAAATGTGCACACATTGTGTAGCAATCCGAGACATTGTCTGTAATGAGCTGTAATTATAGGACGCACAGCCAGACACAGGAACAACCATTTGTCTGCCCTTTACACATCTAGTCTCGCTAGGGCTTACCGCAATAATTGTTTTAGGGTCCTGATGCTAACTGAACATAGTTATGTTATGGTCAGGTTGTGGAGATGCATACTCAACTGACCAGGGATATATTAAGTGAATATTGACAATTTAGGAATTCTAAAAACACTGAAAGCTTAAGATGGCATTCGATGGAGTGTTTTTGCACCTAGCAAACTCCCTCGGTCCCTGCCTTCATTCAAGGAGCTGCATGGATCATGTTTGCAAGTTGATGATACAGACGTGTAATGGGTGAAGATCTTTTAACTACCAAGACTTCTGCCACTCCCTCATAAAAGAAAACAAGCATTCAGCTTTGGACAAGGGGTGGGGTCCAGAAACCATACTGCTGGAAATGCACAATATGGCAGGCCCATAGTCTTTACCTGGTAGCGGCAGAACCTCGCAGAACCTTCACATTTAGACATCAGAGTAATGAACAAATGTCTAAACACGCTTTGTGTCTCTGAAGCTGCTTCATTGATACAGAATGATACAAACTGCACATGTAGCTATACCCTTTGTGCATCAGCCTCAACCTGGAGGTAAAATATAATGAGTTAACAATAGTTATTTGTTGGATTACAATTAAAGAGGAAAATGGTGCTTTTTGCAGGCTAGTCCTACAGGAAGTATGCATGTATAATCCCAACGGGTTGGCATAATGCACCAGCGCTGAACGTGCTCCGAGGTATTATTGTTGGCTCTGCATTGGCGCAATTGTTTGAAGATGTTTCTCTCATTGCACCGTGGCACTAACACTATAATATAGAAAACTATATCAAGTAGTGAATAAATGGATTCTGGAATACTATGTAAAGCAAGGACATTGTCTTTAACCCAAATATAAATCACAATATCTAGATGCTTGTTCCCCTTATAATGGTCTACGCCATGTCACACAATATGCCACACAGATCACTGCACCGATACAAAAGATACCACCACCATGAGACTTTACTATGATTCATCATCTTGAAGCTCAATCTGACATAAGGAATTAATTCTACGCAAACAATAATCACATCCCCCGCTGATGCTGTCTTGGGGATTTCCATCATTATTGAATTGAGGCTTTGTCTATATTTACATCGAGATGGAGACATTCATGACTTGAGTGTGTTATATGGATCTGAACTGATAGAATGCACTGAGTCAATATATCATTGTTTCTGTTATCTGATTGAAGATGTTGAAGTAGCTGGGTAGCTGGTGTTATGGGTGTCTGGTACAAGTGTGGTTCCCTTCCCCTGGACAAAGCTGGGTCTTAGCTTCAAGCTGGTGAGAAGCTAGATAGGAAACTGTTTCTTCTCTTACTTTCTCCTGATAGAAGTTGATATACAAGTGTGACTTCAAGTCTAAAATATCTCGGCTTGACAGTCATTTTCTATATAATATACCTGTCTCTATATCTCTTTCCCTTTTAGTTTTTCACTCATTGCCCATCTCTCATGACTCTCTATCTTTGCCTGTTCGATCCCCCCTATTCTCTTCCCCCCCATTAACCCAATGTGCTCTGTCCGCCCACAATGCTTATTATATCGGGACACAGAATGTCATATATATGGTTACTGACGGCTTTATCTTGGGCTTGAAGTTTAAGACAACTAGCCTACATTCACATATTGATGTATCCCCGACCCGCCAGCTTTACAATGAACACATAACGACCCATATGTACTTGGCCTTATCCCTGAATAGCAAGATACATCAAGTTCTCATATAATGTTCTCTTTCTATGTATAATATAGAACGATATAATACAAAAATGGCCACATTTACTCAAAGCGCCGATCGCTGAAAGCCAAAGCCCTCCAGAGATTGCGAAATTTGATCATGGTGGAAGAATAGCTAGATATTGATTCTTTCTATTAATATATCAGGCCGTTATCAGAGGAATAATGTCAGAATAACAGATGAATGCCGTCAGGAAAGCAGATAAATGCCATCCGAAACCACACTATACATCACCTTTATTCCCTTCACAGGAAACCACGGTTCTGATATGTCAAATGTTAAGCGTATAATGTAGAGCATAAATAGAAAGTATACAGTTGTATACAGTCCCTGAAAGCAATGGTGATTTTGAATATGGGACAAATAGGAATAATATTTCGAGCAAGGTAATATTTCTTGCAAATCATATACTATGGCATAGTGAATAGATACAAAAGTGGCTCTTGTCTGAAAGAGATGAAAGGTTACTGATGAATGATACATGTAGGTAAAGTGTCGTCATCTGAAAATAAAGGCTGTTTCCACAAACAAAATAAAACTACTCACTTTAGTCCATTCCAGAAGAACTTCTCGGTAATGTAGTAATCACAGTTGGAGTTTTCAAAGGCGAGATAGAACTTGTAATCCCTGCGTAATACATCCATACATGCATCCTGGTCCAGGCGCGAGCAGCGGAACGGGCCGCACCCACCGTAAATATCCACCTGGATGTGCTTACCCAGCTCCTCTGCAAACTCCAAGCGCCGATTCCGCGCTCCGCAGTTTGATACAAACCAGGCAACCTTTTTAGTTTTCCCCGCTGAGTAGTCCCGGTCAGGGGCTACGGGTAATGCAGTGTCTTTGTATGGGATGAATTTCTCGTAGGGTGTAACGAGGGTGGAGTCTGACCGGTAGGTGGCTGTCCAGTTCACCTGGTCTTTGAGGTCCCTAAGGGTGGCAGTGTGGAGCGGGGACTCTAGCATCCACAGTAACCAGAGTTGGTACGGAGGCCGCGTCCATGTGTAATACACTGGGTCAAAGTTAAACACTACTATATCTGCACGGTCTGCCATTGCTGCATTCTCTGTCACATAACATGTGTCCACCTCACATCGGTCCTCAACAAAGCGGGACCGGCCCGCCTTAAGGTCCCCTAACCCACTCCACATCAGGATGGTTTTGTACACTGTAGGTTCCTCCATCTCACCCTCCTTGGTGTTGTTTCGCGAAATCGGAGGTTTACGTCGTTTCTTAAGAACCGATTCGGGTACATATAGGAGTTGATCTAGGATCCGGTCATCGTGTGGTCTCTCTGGATCGGGCCACACGGAGCGCCGCCTACCTTGGGCACGTCTCGGTGGTGACCGAATCTCCTTAAAAGTGACATCACTGATCGCATTATCAGGGTGTCGTGCGCCCGACCACACTGTTCCCTTATGATGAACCCCCTCTTTAGCGTCTAGCAGTATACGGGTTGTATCTAACCCTGCGTGTAGCCTCACTGTCCGTATACCTGACGTCTGGTGGTGTGCCCCGTTTTCATTTTCAGGCTTGTTGTTGAGTAACTCTTTATACCTCTCCGAGTCCCTCCCCATTACTTCCCCGCCGCGCACCATGAAGCGCCCGGGGTAAGCCGCCATGTCCTCCTCCAACCCCCCATACAGCGGCACTGCACCCTGCTGGGGGTCCAGGAAACTAAGCACATTGAGATAAACAATAACTGTCATGCATAAAGTCAACAAGAAGGTCAATGCTCGCCGCGGGGACACCCGCATTATGACCCCACAGTTGACGTCAATATGATGTCACACAGCCTTGATTATAGCATCACATACATGAATGTGACGTCACAGCTTTGCTTTTGACGTCGTATGTCATAGCTGACATTCTTCTTGTTATTACTACCTCATGGAGACAAAGGGAAACTTTGAGTATACACAACTCTCAATCTGTATATATACAGAAATGGGATCTTAAGCAAGTTGATCAATGAAGTTTTGGTTACACTGTGACAGACCCCATGCAGTCTGGTATTGAATCCGTTGGGGTGTAAAAATAGAATCCTTTTAGCACTTTATCTGCACTGCATAAGTAACGCTGCTATCTTATGAATAGGGTATCCATGCATGGTATTTACCTAGGTGTGACATTACAGGTAGTACCTGAGTACCCATCAATTGTGACATGTACAGGAAGGTTTGAAGAGGGGCACCATTCACTGCTTTAAATCATTGACAGGTATGCTGTATATCCTAATGGATTTTTTGTTGTTGGGTTTCAATGCTGCAGTCAATAAAAAAGATTCACTTCACAGGAACCAGTCTAACCACTACAGCTGAGCCTGGGTCACGTACGTCACGTCTAGGGGCCTCACAGCATGGGTATTGTAAACCAGATCAGGTTTATGTACACATTTCTCTTCAACCATGTTAGATGAACCTCAGCATAGGTTTAGTACTGTATGGTTTATTTCATCACAGCCTGGGGCCTATCTACCTTTTATTGAATCCAAATCCTACTTGGATCAATCCAAATGTTGTGGTTACTTTGTTGTGATGTGATGTAGCTATATTAGCATCATACACTGGGTGATGCTGTGGATATTTATGATATGCTATAGATATTGCACATACATCGTCTCCATTCTCCCACTATAAGTTTATCCAGTCACCCCTACTCAGACTCTATCACCAGCACTCCAGCAGTAGCCGACAGGTGGTCTACAATACACTCCTAGTACAAGACACACAGCACATTAAGTCCACCCTGGAGGGTTATACTTCACTGATCCAGCCACACGTGTTGCCTCCTCCAGGCCTGTATAGCAGTTCCTCCTGGGAAGTTTGTGACTGCTGTATCCCCTCCACCACCCGTGTACTAGCAGCCAGACACGGCCTGGGATGTGGCACTGCAGGGTGTACAGGGGGTCAGTGGGGTAGGCACCACTTAATGTTGGTTTAAGGGGTGGGGGCACAGGGACCCTGGATGACACTCACTCTATCTTGTATGAGCTGTATTCAAATCCATGGTTTATGTATATGCTAGCATTGGGAGTCTTCGCCGGAAATGTTGGAGTATTCAGAATTTTAGCAAATAGACCCAGTCTGTGGAAAGTCTGATAGTTTTGGTTGTTACCACTTTGTATCTTCACTTTACGATAAAGGGCATATTACCAGCCCTATAAGCTACACATGCTTTACAGTTGTAACTGATGTAGCGGGTAGCGGTCGGTATGAATGTTCACAGAGTGTCCGAGTGGTATTACAGGTAGTGTGTGGTGGGACAGGTATGGTGCTCCAACATAGAAGGCTCCTGGTCCTGAATGGGATATAATAGGGCAGCCTTGGCTAGGTGTATATGGCAGCAGGTTATTGCTATTGACACAGGACCTTGGAGGTGTCAGAATGGATGAGGCTCTCCTTACACCTGTGTAAAGCGTTCATTACAGGTAGGTTATGGGAACCCACACACCTGCCTAGGTCATACAGGTAGATCTGATCATGATACTATCCTTATCCTCTATATGAGAGTGGTGCCTTAGGGATTTCACCTTAAGACGGTTACTTCAGTTTCATTGTGTTATTTCTGGGAGAAAATGACAGGTAGCACCGTATCGTCTCCTTATGACCTACAGTACTGGTACAGGTAATCCGTCCTGATATATATACACATACTTATCTTTCAGTTCGACCCTAGTCACCAATCAAAGCTCCTTCCAAAAACTGACAGAGTATCATTACAACAGGAAGTTAGGTTCCTATGTAAACTCCTTCAGTCAGGCAAAGAACAGTAAAAAATGCTGTCTATTAACACTTGTGATGTTAGTATCCAATGTATTAATCCACTATAATATAATGTGTATGTTCCTATTGTTAAAGGTGTGCATAGGTAACAGGTAACACAGTGGGACTTCCCTGGGTGCCGCAGTCTGGTCTCTCGTCCCTCCTCCAGTCACCAAAGTACACACACTGTCTACACACAACCTAACCTGAATATGATAACACTACTCCAGTCAGAGCACGTAGCCCCGGCACACATCCAAGAGTGTAGGTGTGTTTTGGTTCCTCAACTAGAGAATACCTTTGTCCCCCTATGTTGGTGACAGAACGTGAAGTGATGGCGGCGTGAGGCTCCTCCTCCTCCCGGCCCGTGACGAACACGTAGTGCCTCTGTGTTAGAGGTACACTGCGCCGTACAGACTTCCAGAATGAGGAGACTCTATAATGCTGTACCTTAATTTGTCATTAAACAGTCAGTGTGTGATAATAGCATGGTATTGTAGATAAGTTGCTGGGCTGTTTTCACATTGCCTATTACATGTGCACTTCCTCGCAATACCACATAGACTGCATCGTAGACCTTGTTAATCCTAGAGTTAGTACCACACACAACATAAATAACAGGTATGGCATACAGCACTGACTCCAGTCACATTATGTGTACCAGTCATGTTAGTATTCACCCTGCTCAATAAAGCCTTTGTGAGCTGCTCCGTGAGTTGCTCTGTGAAAGTTCCTTCGGAAGCAGGTGTAGCGATTACATCAGCTGCTCGATATTCTCAAAGGCCTTACTTGGCTGTGACTGAAGGTATTGTCCGACCATGAGCTACTGCTCTGTGACTCATTCTGCTGGTCTACTGTCCAAATAATGTACACCTACCCGTGTATATATCTCCAAAGGTGTCTGGTGGGTGAAGTCACTATAGTTTTTCTCACTGTTGTCTCGAGGTGCAAGAAAGAGCAGTATTAACTGCTTAGTGTACACTGCTGGACTGCTTCTTATCCCTCTCCTGCCGCTGTTGACTTTATTACACTTCCTGACCTCAAAAACAGCAGCATATTGTCCTGTTACTTTTTAATGCACTGTTTTGTCTCTTTGCTGCTGGCCAATATGTCTGGCGAGTGGAGTTTATTAATAATGCCGTGCCCTGGGACCGCTGTTGTATGAGTCACCCTATCTGGCAGTTTGTTTGTTATACTTAATGAGGTTCTGTAATCCTCATGGACTCCCCCACCGATAAAACGTGCTGCTCAGTCCCACTTCCATTTACATCACTACAGGACGTGTGTCGGCAGGTGATCCCTGATCTTAAATTGATGTCGTTAGAGCTGTAGCCTGAGCTGCTCTTTGAGGTGACTCTATGGGTTTGCCCAAGGTGTAGAAGTGGCCAACAGCATGAACTGCTCCGTGAGCTGCTCTTTGATATGCTCTACAGCTTCTGTCGTCGCCTGCAACTTTACAAATCGATCCTCGTCTGGATATTGTTAAATGTTTAATGGGTTGACACTGTGGCCCGGGAACGCGTGCTGTAACCGGCTGCCATGTGAGCTGCTCAATGTGAGCTGCTCTGCTGTCCCAACTGTGGACACACTTATTAACTCCTTACTCTCAGGACGAGGGTATGAGGACTGTTGTGTGAGCTGGGTAGAGTTGCTCTGCACTGGACCATATCAGTGTCTGTATTAGTTGGCACAATGGACTGCTCTATGAGCTGCTCTATGAGCTGCTCTATGTTTCTATCAGCTGTCCCGCCTCATGTCACTGTACAAATCAATCCTCCCCGCTACGAGCTCAGCATTGTGTTTAATATAATTACGAGTGGCCTGCTAGGTGAGCTGCCATATCAGTTATACACTAACATGCCTTGGCGCCTGAACTGCTCTGTGAGCTGCTCCGAGAGCTGCTCCCCACTATGGCCTATTGCTCTTTGATCTGCTGTCCCGCTGCTTGCTGCAGCTCCGTCCCGCGCCGTCCCGTGCCTCGTGCCTCCTAACGGACACCTGACGTGTCTCCTCCAGCCTCCCACTGCCTCCCCCTCCTCCCACCACCACCCCACCACCCAGCCACCACCACCCCGTCACCAACACCACCACCGGCCACCACCCACGGCACCACAGCGCCACCTACTGCACCACGTGGTGTGTGACGTCACATATTGTTGTCCCGGGGAGGTGGTGGCTACACGTGGTGCCGTGATCCATAGAGCACCAGACCACGTGGGGACAGGTGGGACTAAAGCAGGCTACAGGCAGTAGTGGAAGGCGAGGAGGCATGGGATCAGTGGAGTGGGACATAGGGAGTAATGGAGTATGGAGGGATAGAGGGAGGGATGGAGGGAGAGGGGGGCGCAGT
This sequence comes from Harmothoe impar, assembly GCA_947462335.1. Lineage (NCBI taxonomy): Eukaryota > Metazoa > Annelida > Polychaeta > Phyllodocida > Polynoidae > Harmothoe > Harmothoe impar. The sequence continues at coordinate 22,248,059 of OX381711.1, forward strand.
GAGTATGAGTAACCCCGTGGGCACAGAACATTGAATCAACATTGATAAATAGTTGTCAATGTTGAATCAATGTTGATTCAACATTGATTCAGCGTAGACCTGAATTTTGTGCCCACTGGGAAGGGGTGGGGAGTGGAAGGAAACCTTAGGTAGAAGAGAGCTGAAGGAGAGACTGGGAGGAAGAAACAAGATACAGCAATGCACGCAAGAAGGTTTTTCAAAGACAGGTGACTGGATACCTTCCTTATTCTCCGGGTTAAGACACCTCAGCCTCTGATCCTACAGTCCCCAGATGGAGACAGAGACAGATACCTCCTCCTGTGAACGGAACCCCTTCAGCGGGCATTTCAGACATAGTCTACAGACGTCCAAACATCAAGCAGACGCAGAAAAACCTTGGATACATCACAAAATGGCGGACAATGTACCATAAAACATGGCGACCTCCTGCACAAGGTTAAGGGCCGAGGGAGGGGCATCTGGTGGGTGTGGCTCCTACTTCCGGTTCCGCCGGCTGAGGTCAAGTCACTTCCGGTCCTGCTGCTGCCACCTGCATGGTGCCATTCTCCAGGCAACCAGCAGCTACTTCCGGTGTCCTTGTTATATGGGTGACCTTCTGACCTCCCAATAAGTCATCCTGTATGAGGTCAGGATATCATAGTAATCACGTGTCCTATACAGGTGGACTGGTAGATCGTCAGTTTCTCACCAATGCTACCTTGTCTCCCATACAGTGATACTACTGACTACAGCCAGTAACCACTTCACATATTACAAGTGAATACAGAAGGCAGGCAGCTATACAGCACTGTCTTTGCTGCTGCTGATAATGCAGCTTTTCAATCAGCCGACTGCTCCCTGGGCTCCTCCTCCAGTCCCTCCCCATTTCTCACCGTTCCAGCCCGGCTTCCACTCCTCCTGCACCCGGCGTCAGGCCGCCTGCCGGCCGTCACCAACTCCCCCCAGCACGTAGAGGCAGCCCCCCAGACATGGGGGTTTGGGGGGAGGGGGATGTAGTACTGGAGCAGCAGGCAGTCAAGGGAGTAGGAGGAGGAGGCGATAGGGGTGGCGGTCATATCACTGTGGGTGCCAAGAGGTCCCCACGGCGGCGGCTCCTCATTGGTTGACCTGCATGTCTCACACCCTCCTCCAGTACAGTGTCCTGTGTGCTGGTTAAGGACGCCTTGTTCTCCTCCTGCTGACAGTAGTGGCTGCTGGCAGCAATGGTTGGTGGTTAGTGCTATTTGTGGCTGTTGCCAGAGGAGGCAGGGTGTTTGTCAGTGTCTCTTGGTGGCGGTTACATTGACTGAAGCTGGGTCTCTGTTCATGTCTCAGGCTATGTACCATGCCGTACAGGGCTGTCTCAGACTATAAATCAGATTGTGGGGTAGGCCGCGTCGCAGGCTGCAAGGGGTGACGTGATTGGGTCTGTGTCTCAGGTTGTGTCTCAGGCTGCAAAGAGTGAAGCACTGGATGGGTCTGTCTCAGGCTATATCTCAGGCTGTATCTTAGGCTGTGTCTCAAACTGTAAGGGGTGAGAGGGGTATGTCTGTGTCTCTGACCTGTGTAACAGGCTGTGTTTCAGGCTGTGTCTCAGGCTGTATCTCAGGCTGTGTCTCAGGCTGTGTCTCAGGCTGTGTCTCAGGCTGTGTCTCAGGCTGTATCTTAGGCTGTGTCTCAGGCTGCAAGTAACAAGGTTTTATTATAATTAGGACAACAAAGCATAATGATGGGCTTCTTTTCTCTTAACTATGCATAAAAGTGCTTGTACGCCACAGCCAGGCTCTGTGCGTGGCGTACATGCCTTGAGTGTGTGGCGTACATGCTCTAAGTGTGGTGTACAAGACTCCTGCAAGCAGTGTAGGTGGGGAGAGAAGGTTGGACGACAGTCCCTCACAATAATTTAAAAATAGTAATCATGCGAATCAAATAATAATTTCAACACTGATGGATAGAGAGACTCATAGATACACCCAACCGTTGAATGAAATGATTCATATGCAACCGCCATGTATTTCTTGGGTTAATGTATAATTATATAAGGCTGTCTGGGAGTATAGTATAGTAGGCTGCGTTAGCTCAATGACTGGCAGTGTCCTTTCCCTCTTATTATTTTGCTCCGCTCACTACCCAATTCTACCTCTTCTGTGTATTGGCCATTTCAATTGTACATAGCTGGTCTAGTCAGGCCAGGTGTTGTAAAGTAAGGAATAACTCATGTAATCTGTCAGTATTACTCCATATCTCTGTATAATCCCTTTCTTGCTGTTCCTGACTCTCTCTATCTCTGGATGGTACGATTGTATTTTCATAATTATTTGACTCTACCCCATCATCCTACAAACTGGCTCTCCAATGTTGCTTTACTCTCTCCACCTGACTGTCCACCTTTTTCACTATACCAGTCTGATAAACCCCACTCTCCCTCCTAAAATGTCATTTCTATAGCTTCCCCTGTGAGCCTCTACTCTAGCTCATAGACCCATTTAGTGCCCTGCCCTGCTGTTGTCTGTGCACACAGAAGGTCGTCAGGCGTCACACGCTTATATTATTGGCTTCACTACTCTCCCAAAGATCAACACTGCCAGCCAGTCCACCACCCTCCATCTATCACCCCACTCCCACTATACTATTCACCCTACTCCAGGCAAAGATCAACACTGCCAACACTTACACCTCACATCCCTCCACAACCATGTATTGGCATAGGAAAAGGAGGGTGGCTGGGACCCCGTTAAAATGTGAGGCTCCCCTTTATAAGGTTATATAGAATAATATAGCCTCCCTCTAACGAGATAGTTGGAACCCTCATAACAAACAGTAATGTATTTCCTACAGCCCTGAATACCCCACAACATGCCCTTTTTCTCTTCTCATGGCTACCCCTGGGTCCTAATACTCAGACAAACAACTATGCTAGTTCCTAGATATCCAGCCCATTGTTGCACCTTCTCTAGCCATATCCGGAGTAGAGTTCTGCTTTACTTTTAAAAACTCATTGGTCATACCCTAAAATCTGATTCCCCAGCTTCACCTTGAGCTGCTTGCCCAACTTCACCCAGCTTACTCCTATAGTGGAGCAACTAGGCCTGCTTTAGGTTGCCATGTCAGACATAGATCAACTGTCCACCTCTCCCTGGCTGGTGGTGCAAGATTCATAACCCTGTCCAACACGATCCTGTACAGAAATACCTCATTAAACAATGTGGGCCCTGCTACGAATTCTTAGGGCCTGCTGTGTCATACAGCCTAAAGGCCTCCTAAAACCGTCCCCCTTACAAAAGATAGAGTATCCATTAGAATCTAGAAGAGAACAAGTAATGGGAAGTAATACATGTGTCAGCACTGTAACTACCTAGATGATGTACCCTCTGCTCTGGTGGAATGTAACATGACTATCTGCAACCAGTAACAAGCTGTAACCACAGAGTATTACATCCTGCATACAGGGCTAGACATAGGCTGTAGACTGTAGACTGAGTACCGTAAAACCTCGCTTATAGGTCGATTTTTATTTCAAACTTTGTTTTGCTATAGGTCGATTTTTCCCCTCAAAAGTCCAATTCGACCTTTAAGTGAGGTTTTGAAAAAATATAAACTTTTTAGGGGCCTAAAAATACTAACTCTAAATACTGTTAAATACACTTTTTAAGTTTTTTTTCCCTCTATAAAACCTGCTTATTTCTCTATAAGTAGGGGGTCGTCGTAGTAAGGGCAGAATATCATAAATACTACTCAATTCGGCCAGGAAAAGCATGCTTTAGGGGGGTCTGGGGTGGGGTCTAGCCCCCCCCCCCCCCAAAAGTTCTCAAACTCCAATTCGACCTATAAGTGAGGTTTTCCAAAAGTTCAATGTATTTTGCTATAGTTCGATTTTTTTCCTCAAAATTGCAATTCGACCTATAAGTGGGGTCGACTTATAATCGAGGTTTTACGGTAGTACCACGGCTTGTAGCCAGAACTACACCTCCCATACTGTGCCTGTTTGAGTTGTTATTAAGGAGTTCCCTGAGGGGATGGTCCTGACCCGGGGCAGTTTGATTTTCTTGTCCGACCAGCTATAATCAAATCTCCCACTCTGTGAAGCCAAGCTCGCTCCATAAAAAAGAACTTGCTTTGAGCTGTTACACTCAATTCGTCCCTGATCCTGCTTGGCTAGCCTCAAATACCCAGTTTGATAACTATGGAAGGGTCCTTGCTGTGGCTAGGTTTCGCAGGTTATACATTAAGAATTGACTCTTGCCCCGTCCTGTCCTGTTCATTGTTAGACTACATGATATACAATATAGGTAGATTGGTCAATTAGAGACCAGGATATCGAGCCTGTATGTGTCACGATGCTAGACACACTCAATGAAATAATGGCTTTCTCTACCAAATGGCATGGTATCATAAAAACTGCCATAGCCCTGAAGAAGGGAAAGACTATATCTTTCCTATTCTGTTTATTTCTAGGTTTCCCATTATCAAACAATGAGATATAAATTGGTAAAATATATACAATGCCAGTGTAAATGAGTATATTGTAACGGTTTTTGTGTGGCAGGCACTGGTGCTACCTGCCCAGAAAGGGGGGTCAATCACATGAAATTTCATTTGTGTCTATGAGAACTCATACATATGGACTCTCCTGACATAGGACACCTTGTATATATCTTACATACATTTCTGTCACAATAATTACTTGATAAAACCATGTGTTACTGGGTAAGATCAGTTTTATAGGTGAGTTATGTAGTCGAATACCCCCTAAAACCACCCAAAACCTCCACCACTAGGTAGAATATAGATCTGTCAGTAATATTCTTTTTGTTGGGTTAAAAAATATGCTGGCGAAAATTGGCTAAAAGTTTTTCCTGGAGGATGTCTATAATCCCTAGAAGGCCTCTGTTTTTTCAAATATTGATAGGAAATTTTATATTTAGATACGGAAATTTAAATCATGGTCTGAGAGAGGGTATCATATAATCTAATTTTGGAGACAGCTGTTTTTTCAAGGAAATATTCTGCAAATGAGAACAATATTCCCACAGCATGCATTACGGCAGCTTCATGTCAACAGGCCCCAGTGGTGAGTGCAGTGGTACTCAGCACTGCCATGCAGGCTAGTAGCAACCGACAGGTCGAGTGTGGCAACATTTTATTTTCAAAAATTCCTAGAAAATGACCTATTAATGATAGGTGAATAATGTTTATAATTCCTTACTCTAGTTGATCCCCTAAATATATTGTGTACTTCATGATTATATTAACTGATTTCCTAACAATCCGTTGTCCTACTTACTATAATATAGGCAGTGTACATAAGAGCACTTAATCCCCTTAAGTAGGGGACGTTCTAATGTTTCTAATGAGCAGGTCAATGTTTCTAATGTCAATGTTTCTACTGTGGATCAACAAGAGAAAAGGAACCTCTGTGCTGGAATTTTAGTACTAGCTTTGGCCACCAGCCAAACAGGGTCTATATATAACAACAAATGATCTACACTACTTTATGGCGCACAATACAATAGGCCGCTCTAGAAAATTCCTGTTTTGGTGAAAACCCTCCATATTTGGAATACTTATAAAAAGACCGTTTTTGGGCCTAAAATAGTGTTTTGCACATGTTGGTTGCCATGGAAACTAAATTTTAATTCGAAATCAAAACTAAACAAAGAAAGATAGAGCTCATTGGCATTTGAGATTGGATTGACAACACATATTTAAGGACCCAGTTCTCAGAATCCAGATGTGGTACCTACTTTTGAAATATATCACTGGAAAGCTAATGACCCCCAACTTTGTAATTAAAATTTTACCTTTGAGGACCCATTTCCCTTGACTGTACACAGTCATGTTGAAAACAAGAAAGAAAATAGAGGATTACGGGCCAAGTGAAATTATCCTGAACTATCAAAAATGTTTTCTAATCTATTCATTGTATTAGCCTATGGGCATGGAAAATAGTATAGTGATTAGGATGCGTAGAATGCCATGGTGTGGTGCTTGAATGGCAGATAAAGGAAGATCATGGCATATTTATAAGTGGGGAATCTGCAAATATCATGGATCACCAGATGCCGCATGTGTAGATTGTGAGAAGCACCTTTAAGAAAATACAGATATCAATAGAATTACCAATGTTGGGGTGCTAAAACTCCTAACTATTATCATAATATCATGATGTTCATCCTGCCAATTGAGCAACACAGAAGAAAACTAAAGATTTAATAGCCACACATTTTCTGTTCATTTGGAGACCTATTGCAATATTGTCCCTTTCTTCAATGTATTTGGTGCCCTCATTGCACTGCTGTACTTTTCTGAGAATCACAATCAAATAAACTGATGGAAACGTATCACTGTCTTAAATCAAAATCAGTGACAACATTTCCGACAGGATAATTGATTTCTGAAGGCTAATACTATCTGACTGTCCTTGTAGAAGTGTAGATATTCAAAGCTGCAACACAAATATAACAAAGTTGAAAAAGGTAGTTCATGAAATAATGCTAGAAACAGTGTTAACATTGAGTGAACTCATAAAGATCTGTAGCCACTTTACATGGATTCCTGGGTGGAGCTGCATCAGCATGGCCATAACACCCACAGTAACCAGACATAAATGTGTTTCATGTTACACCACTCCTGATTGGCTGAGCTGGTTGTCATCAACCTGATACCTGATTACAGCCTGTGATCGGTTCGGTCAGGGTCACCACAGTGACTCAACCCAGGATGAGATGTGGGTACTTTGCAGGGGGTACAAGGGAATGGGTCAGATAACTGGCATCCTATGAAATCGAAAGTAAGATGACAATCAGATATTTCTGTACCAAGAAGAATCAAATAGATATTTCTATATCAAGTAATACTCAAACAATAAGACCATTAGTTAGTTATTAACCTCTATCCTTGAAACTTTTTGTTAAGTTAAAACCTAATATTATGGGAGATCCTAGTAGTATATGGAGTGTGGAAACAGGAAACTGGGGGTAATAAAAGTAGCCCTTTCCCCTCCACCAACTGTGTAGTGTTAAGATGAAGTAGGAATATTATAGCAGCAAAGAAATAAGGAAAGTTCCTCACACTATATGGACATTGATAATTAGTGATGGCAACATCATGGTCCTGATTACTATAATAACCAGAGATAGACCCATCTCATGTTACACTGCTACTGATTGGCTGAGCTGACCGCTATCAATCCCATGGCAAATGTAACATGGCCTGTGATTAGCTTAGTTTGGTCTGAGTCATCCCACACTGAATCCACAGGATGATAGGTGTATGGCTGGCTAGGAATGGTGGATTATGGAAGGTTAGATCGGGAATGTGAGGCGCCAAAGTACTTGCTAATGTTAAGCTTCGTCACGACTGCTTCACTGATTTCAACATAGCCCCTGGAACAGCCAATCCAAGAGTAGGTTAGAGAGTTATCTTATCACACAGATAGCTTTAGGTTTTAAGATGTTCCTGCAATTCCCAGCAGGGGGCCCCACTGTCAGGGTTTGCCAGTACGTCCATTAGTGAATCTCAATACCAGGTCAAAGGGTTTCCCCCAGGAATTGAGAAAGAGAGTGTGTACAGAAAGAAGTTACTGTATAACTGTCAGAGGTATTGTTTTATCAACACTGAGGCCGAAAGGAATTAAGGTAGGTTTCCAGTTACAGATTGCATTCAGCTGAACATAATATTATTGCCATCAAGGTCAGTAAACAGGGTATGAACTTACGATCTACGAGCTTTAATATGACTTGTTGTGATGCAGCATAAGTGACCCTGACAGTATTGAAAGAGGGTCATTGCGATGAACAATCAATTTCCTTTACCTGATTCATGAAAGAGAACACCCATTTAAAATTGCATATAACCGTGTTCTCTCCACAATCAGTACTGCATTTAACATAGCTCCCTAGTTCATTCCAGAATACCCCTTCTAAATTAGATCCAATTAAAATAGGCATGAGCACGGTATGCACAAAATATGAAGTGTCTTGATTCAGGGCTGCATGATGCTATAGTAGTGCTGATAAGCAACTGATGAGATGCTTATGAGGCTGTGAATCAATACACATCCCAATGGTATCATAAGATAATACAGTGTTACAGGAGGATGTCTTTGATGTCTTCAACATGGTTGTCCTTTCTCAGGCATTACACATACATTGATCATCTCCTACAGTTTGATTCATAAAGGTTATTATGCTGCCTATCTAATATATTCGTTCTTTGGTTTAAAAGGCATCTATACGGAGCCAGACTAAAAATTGCCCATATCAATATATTATTGTCCGCTAAGATGTCATCCAAACTGTCTCTTTATTGCTTTCTTCCATATTCATGATACTATCTACTTGACTTCTTCGTATCATCCTTTGCAGATAGTATCATCTGTCTACCAGTCTTATTCTATCTACATGACAGGCCTGTAGCAGAGATAACAAAAACATTTCATCGGGTCCTTGGGCGGGCATTACAAGGGGACCACTGGAGGAGCCAATGCAGATTGTGAATGGTGTGAAGATGGGTAGGTATGGTGGTATATGCATTGTAAAGTTGGGGTTGGGGATGAGGGGGAGGGGAACACAAAAAGAGGCACAAATTTTCAATGTATTTATGTTTTAGCACCTTTGCCCGATTGTTTGCTATATAGGTATGCAGCCTTTTCCACAAATCCATGTCGGATTCATGCATCAAATATTGTAAACCAAACCATAGGTATGTGTACAGTGCTGTGAAATGGCGAGTCCTACTATGAACTGCCAAACAACTATGTCCGGATTTGGGACATAAACTGCCTTATCCGGGTAGTAGGAACTGCAAAAAAAAGTGACTTCAGTTTATATGTAGGCTGTTATTGTTACTTTGTCAGCTAACCTTAGGTCCCTCTTCCTTTTTACAGAATCACTAACATCCTAACTTATCTTCTACTTTCTAAATTGTTCTTACAATGCTATTTAAAAAATTACCAAACACTGCAGATCATGTTCAGGTTTCCTTAATGATCAACCGAATTACCTCGTTAATTCAAGCCACCTTAATTAGAGCACTGAAAATGGGAGCTCATTCTTTATGGGTAGTGCTTAATACCATCTAGGTATCTATCGAGCCCTTGATCCACTGTGCATTATCTCATTAGTCTCCCATTCATCTCATTAATTCTGTGCGTTCTGTCTCCATTAAAATCACTTTGCGCACCACAGCAACTCATAAACTCTCATCATAATTCTGAAAAGTCTTGTAGATTATTCATTCGACCGGTTTACTCAGAAATACATCCTGCTGCAAGAATGGAAGTCAGCATAGACTGTCGACAGTTCCCTTGGAAGTGGAATCATTCAATCATTTGTATCAGACTTTGTTATAGTCTTACATTGATTCATGAAAGTCTCCTCAATGGAGTTTGGCATAGATCTAGTTACAATTACAAAACCTTTCAGATTGTTCAGTTTTTTCCTTCTTTAGATTGGTAAACAGCTATACCTGTGGTAGTTTGAAGTCATAACATTACCTTGGTGGGGGGAGGGCGTCAATATCAATTGAATTAACTATATCACAAGAGGTATGTCATTTCAAAGTTATGTCTCTTTTTTTGATCATTCAATGCTCACACACTTTTTCTATCAAGTCAATGCAGAACGGAATCCATACTGGATTTTTAAGCTTGAATTGAGACTTGGGTTTGCTGTCTAGAAACCTCAGCATTAATTATGTTTACCATGAGAGGTAAATCCTTCTGATGTGTATTACGTGTTTATGATAAATATTAAACATCATTAGAGGTACAGTTATATATTACAGTTATAGAACCTGTAGCACCAATAATATATATTCAACAGACTTGAAAGATTCTCTGTGAGTTTAAGGAATTTTTAATCTAGGCTCAGAGACATTTCCAGATTTTACTAAGGCATATACTTTATAGTGAGATGAATATATTCATGTATACATGGTTCTCTTCTGTGAGACTGACATGGGTAATTCCATGATGAACTAGCCTAAAAGGTGTGGTTTAGCACATAAGAGCAAAGGTTTGCACTGATAATACATTATTGATAAGCATTGAGCGCAAAGAGAACAGTATTAACCACTCTGGATGGATATGGCTATGGAAATGAGCACCTCCCCTGTTGCTCCCTACTCCATGGTGGTACCAAAGTGTCACCCTCAGTACCCCTGATGGTTGTGTTGCATGCCTGCTCCCCATCCATCATGTCATGTTTCTCTGAGGTGTAATGACAGAATAAGTGAAGTCAGGATGTGAAAGCATCATCCAACAAAAGGACCACGGCAATGGGGAAAGTGACGTTCTGGCCCATATACATAATTCTGTGTGATACCCCCAGCTTGCGAGCTCCACTGAAATCAGTAAGATATTATGGTTATTCTCCAGAGGCCTTAATGCTAACTTCTGGCAATAAAAAACCTATGAAGTAACTAGCTTAATGCATGACTAGAAGGTAGATCATTGCTATCAGATGCATCCTCTCATTAATAGAAATGCTATAAAATTTTACGAAACTATGGGTAAAGCTAGGGTAGATTAATTTGGACATGACTGGATAAAGCTGCTGCAATATTATGTTGCAATTTGTGTGATATTATGTCTAGCTTTCACAAAATATCAATCATCTGAGGTATTAGAAAGTATCAGCCTGTAACCTTTACAACATTAGTGTAAGAAATGTCCCCGGATACAAGGTATTCCACTCTCAATTAATCTTGTTTTTATACATGAAACCTCTGCTGGTACATGCTGGTACCTTGGCTGGTAACCCGCCCATCTGTATCCCAACAAAGGGCACACCTTCACAACAAGCAACATCAACAACATTGCAGTGGCCATGACAAATACAATCTTTGTCTGGTGACATTGTGGGTAAATTCTCCCCAGGGCTCCTATCAGAAAACCTTTTTGAGTTATAGTTCTTGGGAACTAACACTCAGAAGAATAACACTAGCAGCTGGGATTTTAAAAGATCAGAAAGGACCATGAATAAGAGATATCACTGAACAAGACTAACCAGACTAGGTTTACTAGTTCAAAATACATATGGAAGCAATAATATTATTATTGCTCATGTATAGAGTGATGTACGTTTAAATCATAGAACATGATACATGGGCTTCATATCAGTTCATATCTGAGCATGTGGCTATGAGCATACCATTCTAAAATTACAAAATCTGACAATAAGGTTTGTTTAGTTTGGTTTTACTAATATAGTTTGACTAACGAAAGTCTTTGGAAAGGAATGATGAAAACCAAAACAACAATTAAGATCTTGCCATAGGTGCAGAGCAGGAACATCCATAAATAAACACTACATCTGTGAACCATCTTGAGTGGAGACTAAGGCAGCGGGCTGCTTAGATTTCAAAGGTCTTTGATTATCCATGGCACAGTAATTTAAGATGACTGGTAATTACTTGAGATATTCAATCTCACCAATATTGTGGTTGCAGCAAAATCACTTAATATATGAATAAGTATTACTGAACTGAAATTCAGACAGGAGGGAAGGAGGTGGATGCAGTTTTCTTGGAGGGAGGTACACTTACAGACAGGAGGGGTTTTAGGAGAGATAGAGGGGCAGAGATAGAAAACTGTGCAATACATATTGAAAATTGTACTGCTCTAGCAACTAAGAAATGCTTCACATCATTATTTGAATGGAACTGCTCTGGTATCAGATGGTGATACATGAAGTAACTAGAGTTGCCTTCACTGCCCCTCATAATGAGCGCAGCTGACCAATATCAAAGCAATATCATCGCCAATCAGACCACCCCAAAGGTGTATGTAGGTGTGCACATCTGCCTTCTAGTGACAGGAAGCAGCATGAGGGAATCATGGGAAATGATCTCCCCACAGGAAGTAGAGGTTATAATTCACTTCTGGGTCAGCATGACCTCGAGTATTTAAAGATTCTTCTCAGATTTCTTCGACTCATGAGCAGAGTGGCATTCACTCTGGGCAGGCAATAGTTCCCCTTCTCACATGATGCACCATGGTTGTGAGCTGCATCATTACATCTGCCCGTTGCCTACTCACAGTAAAAGTGGCATCACTTATTTCCACTCACTATGCTTCTAGCAATAAGCAACTGAAGAGGAATTTTACCATTGAACAATTCACAGAGGAAATTATTGAAAATGTGGCATAACAACTTAATAACAGCAGATAACATATGAACAGAATGGTGGACATCAAAACACTGATGATGCACGCAGTTCAGTGCAAATTATGTCCTTGGAAATATACTTTCAAGGGTCATATAATAGCATGTGAGTAAAAGATTTTAATTAGAAATTAGACCATGATAGAACCATGTTTATACACGGATTTGTCTCCAAACGCATGTCTATATAGCCCACCTTATCTAAGTCATTATTAATAACGTCAATTCAGGCAATAAAAAGACACTTCACAGCTCTGACTTCCGAAATCCCAATTCAGTTTCAGTTTAACTGTGTATTTCCTGTGATTAAGAGGGTGAAAATACCCCTATGTCCTCACTCCCAGCAACATATCCCCAACAAGGGGTGGACGGCATACTTTGAGTATAGGATATCACTATCAGGATCATGGTGTCTATCTATATAATATTATTTACACCATGTGTAGAACTAAGGACTGTAGACAGAGCACCATAGCTTGTAGGCAGGACTATATCTCCCATACTGTGCATGTTTGAGTTGTTATTAATGAGTTCTCTAAGGCGATGGTCCTGCAGTTTGATTTTCCTGTCCGACCAGCTATAATCAAATGTTCTGCTCTGTGTAGCGACACTCTGCTCCATAAGAACTGACTTGAAGCTGTTACACCCACTTTATTTCTGATCCTGCTTGGCTTGCCTCAGATACCCAGTTTGATAGCTACAGTACGGTCCTTGCTGTGACTGGGTTTGACAGCTTATAGGTGAGCTATCGACTGCAGCCCCGCCTCTGGCTTGTTACTTATAAATAATAAAAGATAGGTTGTGTAAATAGTAGCACTTGATCTACTACAGTAGGGGAGGTATGTGGTAGCTCTATGGAAGATAACTCTAGAGTTTCAGCTTGGACCCCTTTAGATCGGGGGAGGGTGGACAGTAGAATGTGCAATGTTACATTGACTTGTACACTATGTACTCAGATTGAAAACTCTCTGCTTTTTTATTGCAGAAGTATGATTTGTGTGAATGCTACCTTAATTTCATAAGGACTTATAAAAAATGCGAGTCTGGTATGACTAACTATTGTTTAAATGTCCTGCTCCTGGAACAAGGGTTATTTTTGGAGTGACATAAGGAGAATAAGCCTGATGCTTACCTTTCCCTCTGTGTCACTAACCTAGCAGTAAACCTTCACCTTCTTATTCCTGCAGCTACCCCCTCTTTAGCCAAGTGACAAGTCCTACGCCACCCTATGTCCCCGTTTCATGCAAATGAGTCCCACCGCTTCCACTGTATCTGCTCCACCTCCCACCCACTTGCTACCCATCTGGATAACTGATGAACCCTTTTAGACCTGTTTTACCATATCCAGAGATCAATAACAGATATAAATAGTATTACCCATAATTATATAAAGCTCTTACGTAATATTATAAGATTATGATATTAATCCTGCCAACTGAGCAACACAGACAAAAACATTGACATCAACATTTGATATACACATTGTTTTTATTTAGAAACCAATTGCAATAATTACCCTTCCGTAAATGTAATTAGTGTCTCCTTTGCACTGTCATAGCTTTCTGATAATCAACATCTAAAAATTTCTGAAGGATAAATCATTACTGTCAATGAAAACATGTCAGACAGGGTTGTTTCTTTCTGGGGTTGATAACATCTGTCTGTCCATTATTTAGAAGGTGGGCATAGAGAACAATATATACAGCTTATCTTTACCTGTCTTTGGTTTAAAAATTAGTATTGCACTTTTAGAAAATCACCAAGTTAAATAAATACACTTTATAAACTCAAAGAAAAGAAGTATGACGGACAGGTAACTTAATCTGCTTTATACACTGGTTATTCCTGATGGCATCTGCTGGTTACTTTATTGGTATTGGGTACTAGTAAAGTATGGCGTGAGAGACCAGGGAATTATGGCATGGCAAGGTGAGGCTGTAGTCTAAATGGGAATGAAGGTAAGGACAGGTGCATGGGTGATAGAACAGACAATATGCATCTAATCAGCCTGCCTTCCATCCCTTGCCTTGCTGTCCAATTATTGCAATCCAATTGCATCTGACAAAGAAAGAATGTAGGGTAATGTAGGCTAATTTAGGGCAAAAAGTAAGGGGAACACATAATTCAGTAGAAACAAACAGGAAGTATTAAAGAGAGAAGTAATTGTATGAGTAGTGGTACTTGAAAGGTTAGGCAAAGATAATGTATCATGTAAAGTAGTTTCTGCATGCTAACTCATACACTTAATTACCTCTGGCCAGAGTAGGCCCCCAGGGTCAGGTGACTGGAATCTGATGAACTAAAATGTGAGATAAGCATGAAATACAAGTTACAATACTATGTTGAATCTAGAGGGATTCTCAAACAACAAGACTTTTATCTAGTTATTGACCTCAAACCTTGCATGCATATTCATGTTAAGACATCAATATGGGAGACAGATGGGGTCTAGTATTCTGGTGTGTGGAAGCAGCATGTAGGAAGGTAGGTTTTTCTCCTCCAACAACAGTCTGATGATGAAGTAGGAACATAATGGCAGCAAAGGAAAAAGGAGAGTGTCCAACACTATGTAGACATTGACGAATGGCTGCGCTGTCCTGATTACTATGATAACCAGAGATAGACCCATCTCATGCTAGATAGCCACTGATGGACTGGGCTGATCGCTATCAATCCCACAGCAGATGTAACAGGGCCTGTGATAATCTTAGTTTGGGTTCAGTTATCGCACAGTGACTGCATCCACAAGACAGTAGGCAGATGGTTGGCTAAAAGGGAATATCAGTTTCAACAACATATTCCATTAGAATGATATAGCATGGGAGTTCCTAGAAGCCAACTATCTGTTTGAATATCATGTGATGGGGTTATCCGAACATTAAAACAAATTATTAATCAGGCTTTTTTGCCTGGCATGGTTATATAGAAGAACCAGTCCTATAGATCAGGGTAGAGAGCTGTAGATGATCTAATTTCATAGATAGGTTTTAGGGTATTCCTATAAATCCCAGCAGGGGCCCTGAGTTTCAGGCTTTGCCTGGATGGCCATTTAAGTCTCAATACCAGGTCAAAGGGTTTCCCTTATAGTTGGGTAGGAGAAGAGCAGGAGTTAGTGTATAATTCTCAGTCAGTCTTTCTATACTGAATTAAGCCAATAATAATGAGTCAGGTTTCGAGTTGCAGTTTGATAAGAATGTTCAGCTAAACATAAAACTGCCATCAAGCTTCAGCCAACGAGAATTGAACTGATGTTCTAGCAGTTTAAACATATTGTTGTGCCGCATTATTGAACTGGACGGTGTAGAAAGTGAGTAATTTGTAAAGGAATACTCAGTTTCTTTACATGATTCATAAAAGTGAACACCTGTTTGGAAATAACTGTTTTCTTTCCACAATCAGTGCTGCATTTAACATAGATTCCCAGTTAATTTGAGAATACCCCTTCAATATTAGATCCAAGTCTCAAGCAAAAAAGCATGAGCACTGTATGCACAAACTTATGAGGCAGGTAATGGATAAATGCCCAAATAGTGTTACAAAAAATTGCAATACTGAAAGAGGATGGCCTGTCATCTAGATGGTTGTCCTTTCCATACATTACACATACATTGATAATACCTCTGGTTTACTGACCTTATTATATTCATAGAGGTCAATATGCTGGCAATCTAATTTTGCCTTTCTTTGGCTTGAAGGGCAGTCATACATACAAAGTCATATTAAGGTGGGTCGCTACCCTTTGATTTCTTCAAATTTTAAAATCTATCAGAATAGGCCAATATTGCATAACCAGATACATATATACCTTCCCTAAACTGTTGTAAAAATTTAGATTATTTCAAGCAAAATTGTGCATTTTGTAACACTTTGAATATTTGATTTAATGGTAACTGATAATAATTCTAATTTTTTTTAAAGTGCTAGTAAATTGCAGATATTTAATATTTAGAACACTATAGATGCTATGATCTTGCTCGAAATAACCAAGGGTATAAATCAGGACAATTTTAGATAAAGATTTGCTACCGTTTTACCCATCATGCAGTGCCATATATAATTAATTTAGTCATTTTTTGGCATTATTTTTCATTTTCAAAGGTCCAAAACCCTAAAAATATGCCTGGGACCCCCAATCAAAATTACTTGTATATGTTGGCAAATGATCTGAACTATTTTCTGAGAGAGTTTTAAAAAATTCTGGTAATACTGAGTACTATTTTTAACCAATAAGGCTACAAATAATGATGATTTCTTTGTATTCTTTCCCGAAATCCCATATTTTTACCCAGAATTCCATGGCGTAAAATTGTAAAATTATTTTTCCAGTAAAGGAGAACATATATGCGTTTTACATGTGATGTTTTACATTTCTGCGCATAATGGTTGATATAAAAAAAAATCATCGAAGTTTTCACATTTTTTCTCATTTTCAAAAAAAAACTAAAATACTTTAATTTTTCAAAATTCTATATCTAAAAAAGTAGTTCGGGACCCCCTATTTTTCTCTGCATTTTCCGATTCTATATAATATGAACTGCCTGTAAAAAAAAAATTGCGAGATTCTGTTAACTTTCAGTGACTTTGACTCAAGGGTAGCGACCCACCTTAAACATAGCCCATATTCCCATATTGCCTAGCAGGATGTCTTCCAAACCCTCTTCATCACTTTCTTTCATATTTGTGATATTATCTACCAGACTTTTTTGTATCATCTTTTGCAGATAGCATCGTCTATAGACCAGTTTTATTATATTTATAAGACATAGGATAGGCCTGTAGCAGAGATAAGAGAAACATTTTATCTGGTCACTCAGGATTGGGAGGGCATTATGAAGGGACCACTCGAGGAGGCAATGCAGATTATGAACAGTGAGTAGAAGCATGGTGAGGGTTGTATACATTGTAAATTGAAGTAGGAGGGATGAGGGTCTGGCGGGGAAGACACACAAAGGCAAATCAAAGCAATATTTTCAGTGTATTTCTGTTTAAGTACTTCTGTACGTAATTGCCCAAATGTAGGCTGTGTAGGGTCGAGGATCATTTTCAAGAATCCAAAGTTATTTGGCTCAACTTAGGTCCCTCTTCCTTCTACAGAATCACATAAATAATATCCCCTTACTTAAATTTCACTTTCTTAGTTGTTTTCAAAAAGCTATTAAAATTGCCTTACACTGCAAATCAAGTTCACATTTCTGTAGCGATCAGCTAAATTACCTCATTATTCAGGTCACCTTAATTAGAGCTCTAGAGTCGGGGCTTGTCATTTATGAGTTGTGCTTGATATCATCTAGGTATCTATGGAGCCCTTGATCCTCAGTGCATTATCTCATTAGCCCCCCATTCATCTTATTTAGTTCTCCACATTCTGTCTCCATTAAACCTCCCTGTGTGCGACACAACTCATCAATTCTCATCATGACTCTAGAAAGTGCTTAAAGTATTCATCTTACAAATCTTTCATTTACCTAGTTCACTCAGACCCATCCAGTTGTCTGAATGTAAGTCAGCATATTGTGTTTTAGAATTCTTTCAGAAGTTATTTAATCATTTAAAAATCATCGTTTTACTACTATACTATTAATAGAAAAGCCCTTGTATTGTTGGGTTTAGCGCATAGGAACAAAGGTCTGCCCTGATTATGATATTATTAATAAGCATTGGTGCAAAGGGAACAGCATTAACCACTCTGGATGGATCAGGCTATGTGTCTATGTAGATAAGCATCATCCATGTCGCTCCCCGCTCCTTGGTACCAAAGTGTCACCCTCAGTACCCCTGATGGCTGTGTTGCATGCCTGCTCCCCATCCATCATGTCATGCTTCTCTGAGGTGTAATGACAGAATAAGTGAAGTCAGGATGTCAGAGCATCATACAAAAAAGCACCCTTGCAATAGTGATCTAGGGGAAAGTGACAGTATGCGCCTTTTAACCCCTTCTACCCAGTAAGCCAATTAATTGTCTCTAATGCATTGGTGATATTGGGTATAGTTGTAAAGGTTACCTGTAACTTGACAAGGTAGACCAGGCCCCTAAATAATCAGAATACGAGATCAGTGAAATATCACTGGGCACAAAATATTCTGCCTTTTGTTGATACTGTTTCTACATGTCCCCTTTCAGTTGGGACCTATGCTGGTATGTGCTAGTCCCTTGGCTGGTAACCCAACAACATGTACCCCAACAATGGACACACAACAGCAACAAGCAACATTAATATGCTTTCAGCAGCCATGGCAAATGCCATCTTTGTCCATGGTGGGTAAATGGCCACAAGGCCCCTGTAAGAGGACCAAGTTTTAATTATAGATGTTGGGACCTTACACTCACTGGGATTTCAGAAGATTAGAAAGGACCATGAATAACAGTAATTACAGAGCTTACCAAACGAGGCTTACTAGTTCAACCTGTATGAAGACAATTGCTCTTGTATACAGCAATGTATGTTTAAAAAAGAAAGCTGCCATTCTGAAACAACAAAATCTACAATAAAGGTTTGTTAACTTTATTTTCAAAAACATTTTTTGACTAATAAAGGTTTATGAAAAGGAATGATGAATGTGCCTTTAAGAACTCGCAGTACCTGCTTGAGTAGAAACATTAATTAATAAAAAAGCGTTGCATTTATAGACCTGATAGAGTGGAGAGGAAGGCAGGAGGAGAGTGAGATTTCAAAGGTCTTTGATTATCTATGGCACAGTAACTTAAGAAAGCTAGTAATTACTTGAGATATCTGATCTTACCAAATATTGCGGTGGCTGCAACTTGAAATATGAACAAATATTAGCTGTGTGTATTTCTGGGGAAGTGGAATTTGGAAACGAGGGAGGGATGTAGATGCAGTCATTTTGGAAGGAGGCATACTACAAACAAGATGGGGGAATAGAAGGGGCAGAGAGAGAAAACTATCTATATATATGGTACATGGGAATAGATAACTTGATGCAATGAGATCAATTTTCACAGATCACTATATATTTCAAATATATTAGCAAATCTTGCTGCCCTAACAATGCAGCAAATGCTTTAAATAGTTTTTGAGTTCAATTGCTGTGTATGAGATGGCAATAAGTGATGCAACTAGATTAAAAGAAATATACAGTTAAAAGTGTTTTTCCTTTTCATTGAGGTGGATTTCAGCCGTAACCCAAACATTGTAAGAATTATATATACAGAAGCAGTAAACTGTGCAGGAGGGGGAGAAATGGATTCTGATAATGGCCAATGAGGAGATGGCAGGAGGAAGTTCCTTTGATCAACGCCTTCTCTGCTCCTTCTGATGATGTCATAATGAGCACAGCTGCCCTGTATCAAACAGTATCATTGATCACATGGTCTCTGAGGACCAATCAGAACAACCCTAGGGTATATCCTGGTGTGAACATCTGCCTTTTGATGATAGGAAGCAGCAGTGACCAAGGGAATCATGGGAAATGATCTCCCCACAGGAAGTAGAAGACATCAATCAATGACAGGTCAGGATTACTCATGTATGACCTCAGGCTGTGTATTTTAAATCCTACACAGATTTCTTTCGATTAATGAGGAAGGGGGCCCAGAGAAGCCCTCAGCTGTGGGAGCCCACAGCTCTCTTTCCTACATGATGCACTATATTATTTTGTGAGCTGCATCATTTTGACATGACCTAGATAAGGAACACTCATGTTTGTAAAAGCTAATTAATTGATGAAGTTGAGAATATTATCCTTCATCCTAGGTTATGTATTGTGAATGCAGGTACATTTAAACAGGTGAATTGTGACTGTACAGTGTTATACCTCAAATGGTCAGCAGCAGAAATTAGTACAGCTAAGGTTTTCGACTGAATGTAATGGATATTATTGTATAAGTTCCCTTCAACTAACTAACAAGGCACACAGAACAGTGTATGAATAGAGCAGGCACATCATGCATATTGTCCTCAAAATGACTCCACCAAATGAACAGGTGAGGGAAAGCACTAATGAAGGTACACTACTTGCTATGTGACATACAGCAATATGAAAATAGCACACTATGAAGCGGATGTCCATTGCATCTGAATAGTTTTTATAACGTCAATGTAAAAGCTAGCTTTGCAGCTCTGACTTTCCTATTCCCAATTCAATTTCAGTTTAATAGTGTATTTTATGTCGAACACAGGATGGCAATGCCCCAAGGACCTACTGCCAACAAGGGGTGCAGGGCTTGGGGTTGGTGATACTTGGAGTATAATGTACTACTATCAAGATGGTAGTGACTCTACACATACACCATGCAGATCTAGCTATGCAGATCTAGGCCTAGATCGACTATAGTCGACACCATGGCAGGCCTAGCGTCGACTTTTGTCAATGCCACTTACTATAGGAATTGAAATGAGGTCCGTTATCCTGGGAACTGCTAGTTCTCAGAGGTTGTCCTCACTACAAGCCATGTAATTTTTGTTCAGGATTCAAAGGGTTAAATGTCATGTGTATTCTAATTAAGGCCCATTCAATTTTTTGCACTAAATGCCTTTAGCATAATGGTTTTATCAAAGCACCGTTTAAACAATTTTGCCTATTTGACTAAACTGCTGCAATCCATTAAAAAGCCACGATGATCATTCAAGGGCAATAATTATTTTAATTGTGCCCCACAAGCGGACAATTATTGAAAATGATTTAATACAGAGGTATTTATGTTATGTGTAATTTTCCTTCAATTTTACCCTTAGAATGTTTGAAAAATATTAAATATTGACTAGATATAAATATAAAAGCTAATATCATGGCATAATTATGTTTTTGATTAATCACAAGTGAAACACTTAGCATTACAATTCATGATCTAATTATGACATTGTAAATTTCCATTACACAGCAACAAGATACATTAAATGCAGCTACAGCATTTTAAATTCCAATAACAGATTCTACCTGAAAAGCCTAATCCAGTCTAAGGGAGACTTATTACTGAAATTAAAAACAATGAAAACATTTCACACTGGGTTATCGATTTCAGGGATTAATAATAGCTAACTGTCCCTAGACACAATACTTATGCAGTGGACATAGATTACAATATGTACGGCGCATCTTCACCTGTCTTTATATATGGAAAACAGGAAGCTAAATCATTAAGATCTATCCACTTCACACGGTGGTGGTTACTGGTGGCTTTTACTGGTAACTGACAAGCTGTGTCAGTGGCCTTTGTTCTTATTTGGTACCAGGAAATGATTGTGTGATAATAAATATGATATTTTTGCGAAAAAACACTCCCCTCCCACTAAGGGCTGGATGCATGGCTCTCTCGGTAACCTGGTTACGACGGCAGAGAGTCAAACATTTGGCTGGGAGAGTGCAAGGAAATTTCACCAAGAAACTGTACCCAGGAAATTACTGTGTGAGGGAGCAGGAAAGCACTTTATTGTTTGATTCTATATATGGGTAAAAGGACAGATGCACAGGTGATAGAACAAGTGATTAGATGGAGGAAAACAGTACTGAGGGCTGATTGGTAGTTAACCAGTGTGCCCTGTATCCAGTGCCCAGCGGCCCACATACCACAAATTGCATTTTTCCAAGGATAATGTAAGGTGGGGTAAGTAAAATACATGATTATGGAGGCTGGGTGTAACACAAGAGAAAAATTAGGTGGCAAAGGTCGAATTAGTAGAAGCTAGCAGGAAAAAACGGTAAAAGGTACATCCATGAGGACAGACAAAAAGATGTATACTATTTCATGAAACAATGTAGCATACAAGACTCTACTCATGTTAAATTCTGCATGCTACACCTTCTGTAGTATGGCCTGGGTTCCTTCTTGAAAGAACTACACTTAAGATGCAACTACCTACAAGAAATCTGAGACATGTGAGGATCTTTAAAAGTACAACACTATTTAAAAGCTGGAAACCAAATATACATTGTGCGAATGCAGTGAGATCAGCAGCCACTTTGCAGGCATTTATATATGGCTGGACCAACATGTCTTCATACCCATAGTAGCATTATAATTTATAAACGTCTCTCATGTTGCACCACTCCTGGTTGGCTGAGCTGATTGTTAACAACCTAACCCCAGATGTATAACAGCGGCCTGTTTTTAGTTTGGTTGGGTACATAACAGTAACCTAATAACTTACATGGGGACTACATTATGAAGAAGTTTCAATATTTTTATTGGCTGAAAAAACATTACATCACAGGATCTTTTCGATTCACCGCCAACACTAATTACAAGTAGGAGACATGATAGCATAAGCGTATGATGAAATATGAGGATATGGAGATGTATGAGTATTTGTCATGGTAATCTCTTTAATCAATCTTTATTATACTGTAATATACACCTTTTGTGATGTAAAAATGTGAAGTGAAGGAAGGAGGCTCAAGATAGATTAACAGGTAAGGGAAGGGAGAGAGTAAGATAATAATCATTTCCCCAACAAAATAGAAGAGGTGTAAAAGGAGATAAACCAAAATATGAAACGGGGAGTTATCAAGCCTACCCTTGAATGAACATTTAGTGATAGGGTTGTCTAGGCATCAAAAATTGGACAGGAGTATCCCTGTGGAAGTTCATGAAAGAAAGTTATGAGGAATAGGATAGAGACCTAGGTGATCCTATAACATGATGTTTAGGTTTTTGGGGGTCCCTGCAAATCCATACAAGGAGCCTGATGTGCAAGACTCACATCATGGTAATACATTTATCAGCAGTAAATGCAAAGAGAACAGTATAAACCACTCTGCTGGATGGATCAGGCTATGTGGCTATGGAGATAAGCATCATCCATGTTGCTCCCTGCTCCTTGTACCAAAGTGTCACCCTCAGTACCCCTGATGGTTGTGTTGCATGCCTGCTCCCCATCCATCATGTCATGCTTCTCTGAGGTGTAATGACAGAATAAGTGAAGTCAGGATGTGAGAGCATCATTGAAAAAAAAGGACCACTGCAATGGTGATGTAGGGGAAAGTGACGTTCTGGCCCATATACATAATTCTGTGTGAGGTCCCCAGCATACAAACTGCATTGAAATCAGCAAGATATTATGGTTCTTCTCCTGAGGCTTTGATGCTAACTTCTGGCAATAAGAACCTACAATGTAACTAACTTAAATCATAACTAGAAGATGGATTATTGCTGCCAGATGCATCTTCTCATTAATTGAAATGCAATAAGCTATGGATATAGGTAGGCAAAATAGTTTGGACATATGCACAAAGCAGCTGCAATATATATTCCACTTCGTCTCACATTATGTCTAACTTTCACAAAATATCAATCATCTTAGGTATCAGAAACTATCAGCCTGTGACCTTTATAGCATTAGTGTGAGAAATTTCACTCTTGCTGCAAGGTGTTCCATCCTTAATTGGGCCTGTTTTCCCATGTCCCCATTCAGCTGGAACCTCTGCAGGTACCTGCTGGTCCCTTGGTTGTTAACCCAAACACCTGTTGGCGAACAAAGGGCACATATTCACAATAAGCTACATCAATAACATAGCAGAGGCCTGACAAATACTATTTTTGTCCAGTGTCATGGTGGGTCAATGGCCCGAAGGCTCTTATCAGAAGACCTCTTTTGAAGTATAGATCTAGAACACTCAGAAGAAAATAAGCTGGGATTTCAAAGATCAGACAGGACCGTGAATAAGAGAGCTGAATCTATCTAGCTCTATCACTAGACAGAACTAATCAGAAAAGAATTACTAGATTTAGTTCAAACAGTATGGAAGCAATGGCTCATGTATAGAGTAATGATGGTTTAAATATCATTTTTTATGAAATAGAAAATGATATAGATGCCCTATCCTGATGTCAGCACTGAGCATGTGGTTACTATATACCATACGTAAACTACAGATCTACAAATGAAGTTTGTTAACTTTATTTTCAAATATGTTGTTTGACTAACAAATGTCTTTGGCAAGGAAGGTAGTAGGAACAGGAGAGGAAGGCAGAAGTCTGCTGAGATGTCAATGGTCTTTGATTATCCATGGCACAGTAATTTAAGACGGCAGGTAATTACTTGAGATATCCAATCCTACCAAACATTTTGCCGTTTTTGAAAAATCACTTGAAGTATGAACAAGACTGTGTAGAGGCAAGGGAAAACGATACTCTAGGGACAAAGACAAATTTTAAATTGATGTCATAAGCTTTCCAGTGATGTATTCCACTTGAAGATACTAATTCTAGTTCATGAGCAATGGCTTTATGAATATGTGTGGACATTGCCCTATCAAAAAGCTCAATCAGCTCTAAGTCTCACGTTTCCCCAGATATCCCTATTATATCTAATTAGCATAATAATGATAATGAGAAATATATCATACATTTTCATTCTTCAAGTCATAAAATTCAATCTAGGAATTTTCATTTTATTCTGTTCTGACCATCATAACCCGAATAAATCATTTTATTATTGAGTATCTTTAATTTTTCTATTTGGAATGAAAATCATGTTTCCATGGCAACACACAACAACAAGGACACCTATTATACTGCATGTGTCACTCTTGTATTAATTCTAAGATACTTCAATAGAGCACTGTTTATCTTATAATGAGTGTGTCTTGTTGTACTTTATATCCATCATCCAATAGATTATTTTCTTGTTACAGTACAATGATATTCTGCTGGTTTGCCACATAAAGCAACATTGACAAGTGTAGTCTATACAGAACTACAAGACAAATATAACAACATTGGACTTATGGGCACTGATATATGACTAAATCAACATGGTCGTAATATCCTGGTAAACAGATAAACATGTCTCATGTTACACCACTCCTGATTGGCTGACCTGATTGTCATCAACCTGATACCTAATGTACAGCATATATGTTTGGTTTGATCGAGATAATCATAGTGACCCAACCTATCCAGGGTGAGAAGTGAATGGTTAGTAGGGATTGGAGATGAGGGGCCATGTAAATGGCATCTGATAAAATACTATTTGAAATGAGAATTATTTCTGTACTGAATCTAGAGTCATTGTCATAAGACTTGACTTCCATCCTTGCAACTATGCATTTGAAACATAGCAATATGGGAGATCAAAATAAGATGTGTGGAAACAGACAGCAGAGGGGGGGAGACACAAAGAAACAAAAGAAACAAAGATCACATGAAGATTGATAAATGGCAGCATCAAGAAAGTCCTGATTGCAATATTCACCAAAGATAGACCTAGCTCTTATCACTATCCATCTAACAGCAGACGTAACATGGCCTGTGATTTTTTTAGTCTAGTTACAGTGATTGCGCAGTGATTGAATCCACAGGATGATACTGGCTGATGTTAAGCTGGGACTGCTACACTGATTTCTACAAAACGTGCCATTAGAAACATAAGACTATGGGGAGCTCCTTAGACAATCAATACCTCTGACTGAAGATCATTTAATAGGGTCATCCAAACATTAAAGATAGCTTTAGGTTTTAGGGTGTTTCTACACATTCCAGGAGGGGGCCTAACTGTCAGTGTCTGCTCGGATGTCCTTTAGTGACTCTCAATACCAGGTCAAAGGGTTTCCACTATAGTCGAGTAGGAGACTAGCCGTGTACACAGAAAGAAGTTAGTGTATAATTCTCAGTCAGAGGTATTCTTCGTATCCTAACTGAATCCAATAATAATGATAACAGTGGATCAGGTTTCAAGTTATGGTCAGATAAGAGTAGTCAGCTAAACATACTGCCATCAATTATCAGCCAAGAAATGAACTTATGGTCTAGGACCTTTAACATATCATCATGCAGCATTTGTGAGCTGGGTGGTGTGGAAAGAGGGTCATTTTGATGAACAATCAGTTTCTTTACTTGATTTATGATTCATGAGACCACCTGTGTGCAAATGCAAATAACTGTTTTCTTTCCACATTGTATTTCACATAGATTCCCAGTTAATTTGAGAATACCCCTTCTATATATTAAATCCTATCCTCAAGCAAATAGACATGAGCACTGTATGCACAGACCATGGTGTGTCTTGATTCATTGCTACATGATGATATAACAGTGCTGATAAGCAACTCATGAGATGCTTATGAGGCAGGGAATCGATAAATACCCCATTAGGGTTACAAGATAATGCAATATTGAAGGATGGTTGTCCTTTCCTATAGGCATTACACATAGAATGATAACATCCTCTGGTTTACTGACCTGATTGTATTTAATGTTATTCACAGAGGTTGTTATGCTGGCAATCTAATATTGCTCATTGTTGGCTTGAAGGAAGGGCAGTCAGCTATACAAATCATATGAGAGATAGCCCATATTCCCATAAAATTATTGCCCAGCAATATGTCTTCCTAATGCTTTCTTTGATATTCATGATAGTATCTACAAGGCTTCTTTATATCATCCTTTGCAGATAGCATTGTCTTTTGACCAGCTTTATTCTATCTACAGGACATAGGATAGGCATGTAGTGGAGATAACAGAAACATTTTATCTGGTCATTCAGGATTGGACGGGCATTATAAAGGGACCACTGGAGGAGGCAATGCAGATAATGAACAGTGGGTAGAAGCATGGGGAGGGATGTATTAGCATTGTTAAGTAATGGTGGTGAATGAGGGGTGGATGGGAAGACGCACAAAGGCAAATCAAAGCAATATTTTCAATTTATTTCTGTTTTAGTGCTTTTGTACATATTTGCCCAATTGTATGCTGTGTGGAGACGAGGACTATGTTTAAGAATCCAAAGTTATTTGGCTCAACTGAGGTCCCTCTTCCTTCTACAGAATGACATATTCCCTTACTTAAATTTCACGTTCTTAGTTGTTTTTTAAAAGGTTAGTAAAACTGCCTTACACTGCAGATCATGTTCACCTTTCCGTAACGATCAGCTAAATTACCTCATTAATTCAGGTCGCCTTAATTAGAGCTCTAGAATTGGGGCCCGTCCTTTATGAGTGCTTGATAACATCTAGGTATCTATGGAGCCCTTGATCCTCAGTGCATTATCTCATTAGCCCCCCCGTTCATCTTGTTCATTTCTCCACATTTTCTCTCCATTAGACACCATATTGGGCAACATAACAACTCATCAATTCTCATTATGACTCTAGAAAGTACTTGAAATATTCATCTTACAAGTCTTTCATTCAACGAGTTGTCTCAGAGACCCATAAGTCAGCATATGTGTTTTAAAATTCTTTCGGAAGCCGTTGAATCATTTAAAAATCACCCTTTTACTACTGTACTATGAATATAAAGCCCTTGTGTTAACCACACATAGGTTCCTGTATAAGCTGCAAGCTATATTCAGGTATACAGGTAGTGGTAGCCTATATTGTGGGGTTAAGCACATAGGAACAAAGGTCTGCCCTGATTATGATATCATTAATAAGCATTGGTGCAAAGGGAACAGTATAAACCACTCTGCTAGATGAATCAGGCTATGTGTCTATGTAGATAAGCATCATCCATGTTGCTCCCTGCTCCTTGGTACCAAAGTGTCACCCTCAGTACCCCTGATGGTTGTGTTGCATGCCTGCTCCCCATCCATCATGTCATGCTTCTCTGAGGTGTAATGGCAGAATAAGTGAAGTCAGGATGGGGGAACATCATCCAAAAAAGAGCCCTTACAATAATGATCTAGGGGAAAGTGCTTGTATGCCCCTTTAAAACAATTCTGTGTCAGGTGTGAGCTTGGGGTTTATTGCGATAGGACTTTCGGGTAGTGGTTTCTGATGCAGGAACTTAAATAATCACAATACAAGATGTGTCAGGATATAAGATATATCCACAATATGCCCAAACCAATTGTATGGATGAGCATAAAGCTGCTTCAATGTATTTTCCAATTCGTGCACTATATGTCTAGCTGTGACAGATATCAAATATACAAGGTATTAGAAATTATTACTGTCTGTTGCCTTTACAACATCAGTGGAATATCACTGGGTATAAAGTGACCAACGGATACTGTTTCTACATGTCCCCTTTCAGTTGGAGCCTCTCTTTGTATATGCTGGTACATTGGCTGGATCCCAACCACTTATAGCACAACAAAGGACACACAGCAGCAATAAGAAACATCAATATGCTTGTAGCAGCCATGACAATGCAATCTTTGTCCAGTGTTATGGTGGGTAAATTGCCCCAAGGCCCCTGTAGGAAGACCTAGTTTGAATTATAGATGTTGAGACCTAGCACCTGCTGGGATTTCAAAAGATAAGAAAGGACCATGAATTAAAGTAATTAATGGACAGAACTTACCGAACCAGGCTTACCAGCTAAACCTGTATTAAACAATAGCTCTTGTTTTTTCAAATGGTATATTTAAGGTATATGTGTCAGCACTGGGTATGACTGTAGTTACAAGACCATTGAAAGGAGAGTCATCAATAAGATTAAGCAGAGGAATGGTTTTAGAATGATTTTAAGCTGTGATCTTGAAACAACAAAATCTACAATAATAGTTTGTTTGTTAACTTCATTTTCAAAGATACTGCTTTTAACTATTAGGGGTCTATAGAAAGGAATGTTGAATGTGAACATCAATATGCAATCAAGATCTTGCAATATGTGTAGAGCAGAAACATTTGTAATTAAGTGTTGCATTTGTGGATCCGGAGAGTAGAGAGGAAGGCAGGAGGTGGGTGAGATTTCAAAGATCTTTGATTCTCCATGGCACAGTAATTTAAGATGGCTGGTAATTACTTGAAATATCTGATCTGACCAAACATTGCAGTGGCTGCAAGATTACTTGAAATATGTGGTAGACCATGGCATAGTATGAGTTTGTATGCTATGAGAAAAAAATCAATAAAAAATATATAATAAAAAAATATGAACAAGTATTAGCGGTTAGCTATGTGTAACTAGAGGGAAGTGGAATTTGGAAAGCAGGGAGGGACGTGGATGCAGATATTTTGAAAGGAGGCATACTTACAGACAGGATGGAGTGTGGAAGGAATAGAAGGGACAGAGAGAGAAACTATAGTATACATAGACATGTACTGGGAATAGAACCTTAGTACCCCTGCAGTGAGGTCCCCTCTTGCAGATCATGTCACATATATCATAAAATCTTGCTTCCCTAGCAACATAGATGTTTTACATAGTTTTGAATTGGACTGTAGTGTATCAGGTGGCAATATATGATTCAACTAGAGTGAAATACATAATATACAATTAGAAATCTTATTCATCTTTATTGAAGTGAATCTCAAACCCTGTAAGAACCATATAAAATCATTAAACTGTGCAGGAGGGGAACAAACAGATTCAGAGATGGCCAAGGTGGAGAAGGCAGGAGGACGTTCCTTTAATTAATGCCTTCTTTGATCCTCCTTATGTTGTCATAATGAGCACAGCCGCCCAACATCAAACAGCATAAACACATGATCTCTGAGGACCAATCACATCACCCCAAGGGTGTATCCTGGTGTGAACATCTGCCTTTAGGTGACAGGAAGCAGTACCAGGGAATCATGGGAAGAGGTCATCAATCAATGCCAGGTCAGGATTACTCATTCATGACCTCAGGCTCTGTACCTTTACATCCTACCCAGATTTCAGGAAGGGGGTCTAGAGAAGCCTTCAGCTGAGGGAGGCCACAGTTCTCTTTTCTACATGATGCACCATGTTGTTTTGTGAGCTGCATCATCTAAAATGCCTAGGCCTTCTCACAATAATAGGGACGCTGTGTAGTTAATTATTTCCACTGACTATGCCCCAAGGGTGAAGGATGTGAAAAAAAGATTTCACACTGAACGATGCATATATCTGATAGAATAAAATCAGATATATAAATAAAAGTGCCATTCTGAAAATAATAAAGTCCACAAAAGAGGCCTGTTAATCTTATTTCATAAGCATAGCTTTACTAACAAACAGCTGAAGTAGGAATGCTGACCGTGAAGACCTATGTGCAATTGCAGTATGTCAAGTGCAGAATCATTTATAAATAAATGTCATATCTAATGTTCATCTAGAGTGGGGAGGAAGTCAGGATGCAAAATTTAAATGATCTTTGATTATTCATTGCAGTCATTCAAGATGGCTGGTTATTACCTGAGGTATCCAACCTCACCAGACATTGCGGATATCAGACAAACTTGCACCTATTTTCACTGCAAAGTAGTAACAGTATGGTAATCTCTTTGTTAAGGTAATTTAACATGACCTACATATGGAACACCCATGTCTGTAAAAGCTTATCAAGTGATGCAGCTGAGAATATCATCCTAGGTTATGTATTGTGAAAACATATACTTTTAAATCTGGATGATAAAGTTAAATAAACTATTGAAATGAATTGTGAAAGAATAGCATTGTACTTTAACAGTAAATGACAGCAGCAGAAGATTAGGACAGCCGAAGCACTGTGGATTGACTGAATATAATATAATGGATACTGTAAACGTTGCATTCCACTAAATAGCTAGAAACACAGAGCAGTGTTTGAGTAGAGCACGCACATCTTTTATATTGTATTCAAATAGACTCCGTCAAATGAACAGATGATGAAAAACACCAATGAAGGTAGACTACAGGCTATGTGACATACAGCAATTTGAACAAAGGGCACTATTAAACCGGTGGTCTGCATTGAAAAGTCCACTGCATCTGAATCATTTTTATTAACGTCAACTCTGTCAATATAAAAGGCCTTGCAGCTCTGACTTTCCTATTCCCAATTCAATTTCGGTTTAACAGTGTATTTTCTGTGGAACACAAGATGGCAATACCCCAAGGACCCTACTGCCAACAAGAGGTGAAGGACTTGGGGGTGGCTTGTGGTTTCTCGTTGATACTTAGAGTATACGTACCAGGATGATAGTGGTTCTACACATACACCATGTGCAGATCTGCATAGGATAGTTATGGTTACAGCAGGAGAAAAAAAACATATTACAACTGCGGTTGTTCAGAAAGAAGTACTATTTTTAACTACATCAAATCATTACTCTTACATTTGTTTTTCAAACTTTATAACTCATATTAGTTTGGTTAGTACAGTCCACGTCATGCATTAAAGCATGATAACTTAAGTGGAAGACTGGGGGAAAATTACAAGGGATGTAGCTTTGTGTTTCCTTTACATCATGCTAACCTTTATCCTACATGCCCCAGCCATTCCTTCCTGCTCCTTGCTCACTTCCTTCCATGCCTGAAACAAGAATTGCGGTTGTTGCCGCGTTATGCATTTGAAGAAACATAATGTCTACATGGTTGGTATGTTGTTACCCATTCATTACACCAAATATGCAGGGCCGGGAAGGGGTTATCAGGGGGAAGGATGATATAACTTCAAATATGGTAGTTCCTATGAATTCCTTGGGTCCATATTAGGGGGTGAGGAAATGTGTGTTGCTAGGCAAATAAACAATAAGAATAGCAGTTGCTAACCAGCTGTATTAGCAACAAACTAATAGAACCATTGAATTCTTTGGGTCCATTATGGGGGAGGGGTAGGTATGATTATGATCAATCTCAAGAATATGGAAATGTGTGTTGCTAGGCAAATAAACAATAAGAATAGCCGTTGCTAGGCAACCGGCTGTATTAGCAACAAAACAATAGAACCATTTAATTCCTTGGGTCCATATTAGGGGGGTAGGTATGATTATAATCAACCTCAGGACCATGGAAATGTATGTTGCTAGGCAGATAAACAATTAGAATAGCTGTTGCTAGGCAACCAGCTGTATAAGCAACAAACCAATAGACCCATTGAATTCCTTGGGTCAATATTAGGGGGGTAGGTATGATTATAATCAACCTCAGGACCATGGAAATGTGTGTTGCTAGGCAGATAATCATTTAGAATAGCCATTGCTAGGCAACCAGCTGTATTAGCAACAAACTTATAGACCAATTGAATTCCTTGGGCCCATATTAGGGGGGGTAGATATGATTATAATCAACCTCTGAACCATGGAGATGTGTGTTGCTGGGCAGATAAACAATTAGAATAGCCGTTTCTAGGCAAACATCTGTATTAGCAACAAACTAATAGACCCATTGAATTCCTTCGGTCCATATTAGGGGGGGTAGGTATGATTATAATCAACCTCTGGACCATGGAAATGTGTGTTGCTAGGCAGATAAACAATTAGAATAGGTGTTGCTAGGCAACCAGTAGCATTAGCAACAAACCAATAGACCCATTGAATTCCTTGGGTCAATATTAGAGGGGATAGGTATAATTATAATCACTCTCAGGAACTATCAAAGGTTGATTTATATTATTGTAATCGCATAGCATAAATTTGTGTTGTGACTCCTTAATCCAAGATGGCGGCACAATCCAAGATGGCGGCGCCCGTTCTGACTTCTGGTAAAGTGCAAACTTCATATACCTATGCCACCACTTTGGCATAAAAAAATGAGATTGAAATAATCATGTTTGACAGGGAAAAAACTGTCAAAACATGCCCTTTGATTGAAATGAAACCATAAAACAATCTTTGTATTGATTCACACTGATGTTAAATATTAGATGTTTTCCATTAAAGGGGACTTATTTAATACTGAAATTGAAATCTATGAAATATTTTAAACTGGTTATTGCTTTCAGGGATTAATAATAGCTCTCTGTCCCTGAACACAATACTTATGTGGTGGGCATACAGTGCAATACCTACAGCGCATCTTCACCTGTCTTTATGTATGAAAAACAGGTATCGTTGCTAAATCAATAAGATCTATCAGCTTCACACAGTAGTGGTTACTGGTGGCCTTTACTTGTTACTGACAGGCTGTGTCAGTGGCCTTTGTTCTTTTTTGGTACCAGGAAATTACTGTGTGAGGGTCTTGCCCAGTGGGCGCAAAATTCAGTTCAACGTTGAATCAATGCTGAATCAACATTAAATCAACATTGTCAACCATTTATCAATGTTGATTCAATGTTCTGTGCCCGCTGGGTGTGGGCCCTACTTGCAGAAAAAAAGGGAGAGCAGATATCGGGACGGACCCAGGGATTTATAATATTTCATGAAAGGATGTATTGCATGTGAGGATGTTCTCATTTTAAATCCTGCATGATAACCCTTCTGTAGTATTGGCATCGGTTCCTTAGATCTTCCCTTCTTGAAAGAACAACACTTAAAATACAACTGCACAAAAGGAGCAAAGACATGTGGACACTATTTAAAAGCTGGAAACCAAATCTACATTGAGCGAATGCAGTGCAATCAGTAGCCACTTTGCAGGCATTTATAGATGGCTGCACAAACATGGTCTTCATACCCATAGTAGCTAGTTACATGAACTAAAATTCTCTGCCCTCAGCAATAAGCTGCGGGCGTAGGTATTGGGGGCTATACTAAAAGTACCATGATATTCATAAACACCTCTCATGTTACACCATTCCCGATTGACTGCACTGATTGCTCCAGATGTATAATGGGCTATTATTGGTTTGATGGGGAACATTACAGTAACCCAACCACTTACATGGGGTCATCATCATGTGAGTGCCAGATGATGAAATAGAATGTGAGATGCATGAGAATATATGTTACAGTAATCTCTATGATTTGAGATCACACCATAATGAATGACTTAAGTGAGTGTAGATTTGTAGGGTTCAATGTAATCATGCTTAGTATACTGTCAAACATTGTATACACCTTTTGATATTGATATTTTATCCTTGGACTACCATTAGTCTTAGGTCCATAAGGCAAATGGGAGGTAAGAAAGTAACATTTTTCCCTGCACCAACGGCCACCAACCTTAACTATGCTGTCTGGTTCAAAGATAAAGTAGGTCTGAACATGATGGCAGGGAAAAAATAAGGAGAGTGCAGCATCAACATGGTCCTTATTGCCATAGTAACCAGAAATAAACCTATCTCACGTTACACTGCTACTGATTGGCTGAGCTGATCCCTATCAATTCCACAGCAGATGTAACATGGCCTGTGATTAGCTTAGTTTGGTCGGAGTCATCGCACAGTGACTGATAGGTGGATTGCTGGCAAGGAGACGGGGGGGGTGTCCTTCTCAAGTAGGTAGATTGTGAGGAGAATGTGAAGAATATATGGCTGATTCTCACGAATCGTTTATTACTTAGCTGGTAGGGGGTTGAAAAAAAGAAATAGGTGTAAACCTTTTGTATCTATTTAGCACACGGGTTGGGTCATAGGCTGGATATAATGAGGGTAGGTTAAATATCTATAGTAAATGTACAGCACAGGGGCAAAGTTGGATCTGCATATCGCGAGTGGAAACACCTGACTCCCTATTCCTATGTACTGGGAAATAGCTTTCTCATATATTAGAGCAAATCTACCATGAATAATGTGTGTTATAATTGAAGCAAACACCCTAACCTATGATAAGAACTATGTATGGTGTATGACGTTGCGTTGATACTCACTTCACTACTGCTGGGTAGAAGATGCCTGAGATCTGAAATCCCGCTCCTTATATGCCACAACCCTGGCCCATGGTGAGGCTAGAACCCTCCTGTAGGAGGGTAGGTTACTAGGCACCGCTCTTGTTGACTCTCCTGTGATTGGATGGGCGCATTACAGAGGTAGGAATCTGTTGGTCAGATTCTGATTGGTCCTAAGGACCTCCCCCTGTATTGGCCAGTGCTTTAACTTGACCAATGAGCTTCCCTGTACTAGGGAGGGCCTAGGCCCACTAAAGACCCTTCATATGCCCCTTACTGCAGTCATGGTTGAACGGATGTTCAGTCAACCGTGAATGGCATGGTGTTATACAAGGGGTTTGTCCATTTTATACACCAGCCCTGGTGGGGGGTTGGTGGATAATTTGTGGGAGAGACAAGATTATGATCTTCTATCAAGGGTTCAGCTTAATACAGATCCATCACGCTCCAGAACAGACATGTCTGATTGCATACAATTATGCTACTTATGCATTTTCTTTGAGCAGTTCGTGCTGCATTTAACAAAGTTCCCAATTGACTAGAGATCCTCCCTATACTATATCATTTTGACTGAAATAGAATCAGTATTGTACATACAGTGCTCACTTCACATCAATAGAGAGAATCTTTAATGAGGACCAGTTATCTGGTCTGATTTTGATATCCCACTCTGTCAAACTGCGTTAGCATGAGGAAGTCTCTAAAGCTCAAGTTGACTTGTTTCTTTCATCTTTTTCAGATAGTATGTAGTGCCCCTCTTCTAGCCCTATGCTGTTTATATGACAACGGATAGCCCCCATATCAGAGATAACACAGACTTGTTATCTTGTCCTTCAGGAAAGGGTGGGCGATACATAAGGGACACTGGAGGCAAGGCAGATTGAGAGATGTGGGTGGTGAGGGTGGTGGATCCACTAGGATTTCTTACCTGCTTTATGTTATCATGTCATTCTTTCCTCCTACAGTTATTACCATTAGGTTCAATTTTTTTTTTATTAATCTTCACAAATATTATTTGAGAAAGTCTAATGCTGAATGTGGATACTGATATGCAATTTAGATGCGGCAGTAAGTATAGAGCAGGAGCATTCATAAGCATTAAATTTATGGACTATCAATACTAAAGAGGAAGGACGGAGGTGGCTGACATTCCAAAGGTCTTTGATTAACCATGGTGCAGTAATTTAAGATGGCTGGTAATTACTTGAGATATCAAATCTCACGAAACATTTGCCGATGCTGCGTAATCACTCAAAATATGAACAAGTATGAGTTGTGTTTATCTTAATGGGACTTGGGTGCAGCTATATTGAAGATGTCAAAGTTACAGGGAGAGAAGAATATAAAGTGAGAAAGGTTCTCTAACTCTACAATATATGTAATAGAAAATGAGCTTCCCACGAGCCTAGAAACTGCGTTTTATGGTAATTGAATGGAATTGCTAGCATATTGATACAAATGAATAGTTTGCGGTTTAACTCCCCTTTATTGTGTAGTGCCCTTTCTCAACCACTCTGGGTGCCTTGGGTGAAATATAGCAGCAGTATTTCATGTAGGATGAGGATGTATTCACACATATAATGGCCATTTTTAATTACCTTCAGCTGAGCAGACACAGCCGTGTTTAAACAGAGCATACCCACCATGTACATTGCTCTCAAATAGAATAATTCTATACTCCCATGAACAGGTGTTGGGAAAATGCC
Source organism: Harmothoe impar (assembly GCA_947462335.1). Classification (NCBI taxonomy): domain Eukaryota; kingdom Metazoa; phylum Annelida; class Polychaeta; order Phyllodocida; family Polynoidae; genus Harmothoe; species Harmothoe impar. Next base: position 22,284,268 of record OX381711.1, read on the forward strand.
AATGTCATAATTATACACAGTGTACCACAGGCTATGTCGCAAACAGCAATGTGTCGATGATACACTATAACGTGTGTGCTGTGTATATACGAAGGCCACTGCTGATAGGAGCTCACTAGTGCATATATATACATCTAAAACCATTTCCCCTTTAAAAACCTCAAGTTAGTCAACAAAAAAGGCCTGGTAGCTCTGACTTTCCTATTACCAATTTCTGTTTAACAGTGTATTCTCTGTCCAACACAGACTGTCTATAACGCTAGAACCTCACTGCCAACAGCGTGTCTAGGGCATCTATATTGTTGTGGAACCTAGCCTAGCTACAGGTTATCGCATATTACAACAAAGCGGCTGCATTGGGTGGAAAATATACCATATTAGGAATATATGCAAGACTTAGTGTTTCCAGTGATCCTTACACAATCTCTCACAGAACGACATTAAATAGTGACCTTTTGATCTTCATCCTACAGCAAGAAATATTGCTTTGGGTGCATCTTTGCCACTACAGTTCTTACCTATTTAGAGGAGATCCTGAACAAACCCTGGATAAGTAATACAGTACTCATTGAGCCAAATAAAAAAAGGTGTGTTTCAAGTCTAGCAAAACAGGGCCGACCCTGGACATTTTCACCCATTTTCCATGAGTTGAAACCATTGTCAGCAAGTCAGCGTTGAAGTTTGCAAGTCAATTTCCTTCATGCTAAACTTTGATTTAGGTCCTCAATTATGCCTATTCGACCTCTGCTAAAAACTAGTCTCATCCACTCTGCTTTGATAAGCTTCTTACCATAGCTCACTATTTGTATTTCTTGAATATGAGAAAATATTAGAATTTGTATAAATGTATAGCTTTCAGTTTATCAAACTCTTTTCATATTTGAATATTTTAAAATGTCTCTATCTATTTGTTCCGTAAGACACTGAGAGAAACACTGAAGGTCTTCCATGATGGGTCTCCCGATGTGACGCAGGAACCATCTCCACTGGTACCCGCCCAATCTGTTATCCATAGAAGCAGCAGCAGGAAGTGAGGCACAGGAAGCCACCAGGGGGCAGCAGCTGCTGTACTTCCTGTTGGTGACCAGAGTGAGGCTGGGTGTCATCACTCACACAGAGAGGGGTGTAAAGGGGGGGGGGGGGCAGGTGTGTCGGGGCAGGGGAGGGGGGAGTAGGAGTTAAGAGGTATGGCATTCGGAGGTATGTACATGTATATGTGTATCTTAAAAAAAGACAAGATTAACTTTTGAAGATCTTTAGTCTCCATTTATTAACTTAAAATGCATTGGTACCATAAAAAGAAGCTGTCTGAATGTTACATGCAGTAAATCTATCAAATAATGCTCATCTATGCACACAGTAGATCCAAGATGGCTAAGCATGTTGTATGGCATATGCATAGCACACAAGGTAGATTGATCTTTTAGAAAAAGAGCATAGACATACAGACTCTACCCCCTCCTTCCCTCTGTGTGTAGAGGTCAGGCATAAGGAGGTGTCAGTTGGGGTAGAGGTCCAGTCTTTGAACTTTATTCAAAGTCCCTGTCCCTAAGACGGTGATTCCCTTCTGTGGTGGTCATGTCAGTATGGGGCTGCTGCAAGGGGAATATTGAGTGGGAGTTAACTCAGAGATCGGGACATCACTTTGTAGCTGTAAACGTTGTCAAGATGTAGGAGACATGTGGGACTTGTGATAAGTGAATGATGGGGGTTGTTGTTCGAGAGCTGGGATCAGTGTGTGATTTAAAGGGGAATTTACAGAAGTAGCACCCATGATGATTGCAGCGTGAGATTAAAAGAAAACTATTATAAGAGTTCTATTTTGAGGTCAATATCCAGTGACTTAGAGTGATACAAGTTGATCAGTAGTTAGAAGGTAATAGTTAGGTAAATGAACCAGATTTACACGGGTATACAGTTGTAGGGGTGGACAAGGAGGGCAAAGAGTTTTAACACTCCCAGACATGAATTGTGATCGCATGAGCGCAATACTGCAATTTCATTAGTTGAACATGGGCACTGCCATCTTGGATGGCAAGGAGACCTATGTATTATGATGTCACATTCTGTCTTCGCTTTCTTTTTGTCTGCACCTGGCAATAAGGTACTGCATATGTTTGTGTTAGAACTTTATCAATGTACTCTAGTTCAAGTTTATCAATGTTCAAAGTTTCATCTTTGTGGATTGTTTTTATGATAATGTTCACATTCATTTAATGATAAATCCTGTGCCTGCAACCTTGATCATTCTCACTACCATATAAGTGTTTCTGTCCTCATTTTATAAGTCTAAACTCCAAATCTAGCCTCTCACATCCCATCACCATACTACCATTTCTGTAATCAGGTAATGCCAGTCTTTCACCACACTTCCCAAGCCCTGACATCAAACTGTTAATACTGGTTATGCACTGATCAATCTAATAAAGCTTTTTGGGAGGCAAAATGGTGATACACTCTAGCTCCCCTATCCCAATCATTCTTCTTCCATAGTATTGCACATCACATATTATTATGAGACAAGAAACTCCAGGCAGCAGAAGACCCTGAGGTCTGAGCATGTTTACCTAATATAGGATATCTAAATGTTTTACAAACATCAACCAGCAACAATTTCGACCAGACTGTGCTATTCGACAATGACTGTTTCCAATTACTAACCAATCTGGACAACAGTTGACAGCTATCCATTTTAAACACTAACCATCTAATATCAACCTTTGACACCGCACTCACATGTTATTCTTTTGCAGTACTGCATATCTACTTGTAAATGAAGTAACCTAACGGTGTAGGTAAAAGTATGTAAAATAGTGTTTGCTTCATTTAACGTCAACCAATAGGCTATCCTACCTCATTGTCATCATATTATCCAAATGCTTATTAACAAAATCAAGTTCAGTATTTGAAAGGGCTACTTAGGAGTTCACTAATGTATTAATGTCCAAACTGATAGGAAACAGTGGAAGCATAATTAGTAGGACATTAAACTACTTTATTTATTCCATGTGAATATTTCATGAGACTGATAGAAAGATTACATTTCAGAGTAGTATTTACACAAACCTGATTACTATTACACAGATTTACAAATTATTTGACCAAACATGAATAAATCAGATCACATCAAAACATGAAAGCCCTGACACATGCAGCTGCAATACAGCTTAACGTGACTGCCGGGGCAAGTAGAAGAACAATACTGTGAGGCGTCGGCTAAAAACTTGATGTCAGATCGATACACTGTCAGTGTTTTCTGCTCATTGGATGTGAGCCAATCCTTTACATCAGAATATGATGGCATTCTGAAGCAGAAAGACAAAAGGAGATGTCGGTAAGGGAGGTGTCCAGCATTTGAATGTGCATCACATTCTCCAGGGTGTGATTCCTTTCTGTTGTGTATCTTAACCTCACAACGTTTGATGATTTACTCTCTACCCGGAACTTAACTCACTTCTACCACCATGAGCTGTTCTGCCCACTATCACTTTCCCTTTTTCTTTCTCTCTCATCTCCATAATGTACCTTTTCACTTCCCTGTCCCCTACTTCCCCATTTAAGCCACCACTTTTATTCCAGCCTCTGACCTCTCTCCCCAGGCTCTAACACCGTAATCTTGGTACTGATCGATCCAACCTGCTTAGCCTTTGAGGAGGAGACTTGCCCTCTAGAGAGTTTGACATCCCCCAGCCTCCCTCTCCCCACAGTGCCAGTTCTCTGTATTGCATGTTACATCTACCTAGAAAGTCAGAGATCAAACCAAAGGCAGCAGCAGGCCGGATGGCCTGAGCATGCCCACTCTGGTGGCCGGGAGATTTAAATGTTCTGACAAAAGTCAATTGGAATTGAACCTAGACTGCTCAGTTTGATGTCTGATGTTTCACATTACCAACCGAGAGATCACAGCCATAACATTTTGACCCTATTTAATATGTGTAAGGCTAAACTTGTTCTACATCATAACATTGTTACATAATTTCTTTGTTGATAAGCAACATTTACCTACTGTCTGCTTATTTAAAGACAGAATAGTTGATTAATTCCTACATTGCCTACGAACTTAACTCTGAGTGATAAATCCGCTTTTATCTATCGCTTGTGGAAGAATTCATATAATTCATAATAGCTCATTACATCAGTACTGCTTTACTTTGGAGTTTACAGTTCTGTTCTGTAGCAGAGAGGAAATGATATAGCTCAGCCTTTTAGGCAGCCCAGCCTCAGTTTATACTACCTAAGTGTACTGCATGACATTTAGAAACAAGGAGACAGATATTTTGTTAGATTGTTGGAGATAATGATGGAAATACGATAAGATGTGTTTAGGTGATCATGCAGAACACTCTCTATGAAAGAGTTAGTCAGGGGCCTATCAATATTCTGCACCTAGATAACCATAATTATGTGACATGTGCTGGGAAAAGGGACCCTAGTGCACTCTTTTTTGCAGATTGTGTCTCATATTATGTGGTCAGCCAGTGTTTGTCATATAATTGTAGTGTGGCTACGCCAATATAGCATCTTATTTCACACAGCACTGCATGGAATTTTTGAGAAAAAAACTCACAAAAGGGGAACACCTGTGTTTATTGAACAGTATTTATGACTGTCACATAGTAGCGGTGTTTTCTTGTCCTACCCATACACACACTCAATGTAGTACCAACTTTACTGGGTCTACTTAGCTTTAGCTGTCTTGCCATTTCAGGCAGATCAGCTAGTCTGTCAACCAATGCTCCTGGCCATAAATTGACAATCCTATCTCTCGGCACACACACTCACCCCTCCATCCTGCTGGCTATCGAAAACCACCTTATTTAACCCTAGTGGCCCCCAACACTGCACTCAACGCAAATTGTATAGTGCACTTATCTTGGTCAGAGTAGTTGCTGACTTCACAATGATATCACTTAGCACAGATATTCCTCGATACTTAGCCTGTGGAGCCGTTTAAACATGACCTTTACGTCTGCACATGTACCTGACACCCCAATACTATTTCCCACATACCCTTTTATTTTGCCCTGTTTGCCTCTAAATACTAATGTTTAGTTTTGCCTGTAACTGTCAATGAAAATTCATATGGCTGTGTCTGACCGGGTGCCATCTCTGACTGAATGTGTTAATGCTGTGTCTTTTGGAATACAATAGATGCATAAAAAATATGGCTACACTGTCACCTTACCCCTAACCTAGCAGTAAAAGCTGAACCTTCTGCATGCTGCTATTGCCTGTAGTCTAAGCCACCAGAGTGCGCAAGTACATGACACACAGCTCCCATCCCTTCCCTTCTGTCTACTCCACCTTGCGGCTCTCATTTACATAATTGATTTATTATATTTGAGCAAGGTCACATTTCCCCAGATCTGCTACAGGGATTGCCACCCACCTCTTGTTCACTTGGCTTACTGAGGCATGGGTGAAGAGGTGACTAATGGTGACTTGTGTGCAGTAACATGATGACAGGTACAGAAAGGGGTAATGAGGGGGTACACATAATAAGAAAGGTTAACTATGTAGGCAGGTTAGTGTAACGGGAGAATAGATCTTTTGATAAGAGCAGTTAGATCAATGTTGAAATTGAATGTGGCAATCAGAGAGATGAGGATACAACAACTCTATAACTGATTGTTCATGAGCAGAACCATGTCGATTTTATTGTGACTATGTGAGCATACATAGAACTTTTATTTACAACCTCTTTATTCTATTACCATATATATATCCTTTCCCTGACTGACTAAAGGCCAGATACCTCATCACATTGAATGAAAATATTGTAACTGGAGATATTACACATGAAGTTCTTATCACAGTAAGAGTTCAGGTAACAGTTCGTCAGCAGATCAATTTGACATCCCTGTTGATAGTGTTTTGTAAAAGAATTGGAAAAAATTTGATCTGAAGACTTAAGAACGAATAAACAAGGCCCATGAATAACATAATATCAAATACTCGTCCATGTTACCATATGGTCAGATGCTTTCATTACTGCTCCCTGAGGTTGTTAAAAGTGCCACTGTATTTGATTCAATCTCAGACAAAAGAAAAGCTCAATTTTGATAGCCTTTTCAGACTTATTGGGAAACCAAATTAGATGTTTACATTTTCTTTCAATCTGCACTTTGCATGTTGCAAGGAGGCCACAGTATTACACTGTACAAGGTATAGCTCTTTATTCAAATAATAAGGACCTTCCATGGGTAATATTGTGTTGTTTTCTCTATGACCAAAGATTATTATTCCCTGCTGCAAAGATATAGTAGGAACATAATGAGGAGTGAAGAAACAGGCAGTGTCTTATACTCTACAGACATTGATAAATTGTAGCATTGACATGGTCCTGATTGCCATAGTACCCAGAGATGAACCCATCTCACGTTACACTGCTACTGAGTGGCTGAGCTGAGCATTGTTGGTCTAAAACCAGATGGAACATGGCCTACAATTAGCTTAGTTTGGTTGGAGTCATCACATAGTCACTGAACCTGCAGGATGAGATTAGGTTGGGGTCAGGGGCAGGCAGAGTAGATGATATGAGATGATATGTGAAGTGAGATGTATATATGGATCCATACAGCTATCAAGGTATTTTGTAAAAATGAAAACTAAAATATAAAACAAAAGGAGGGTGAGAGTTTTAGAATATTGAGAGATAAACTCTTAATTGTGTAAACATATTTTAATGACGAGCAATGTTGACATTAATTTTTTGGAAGTGTATGCTTATATACATATTGACACTTAAATACTAGCAACACATAATGGAATAGATTTCATTTACAGAGAACTATACACTGGCTACTAATGATATTAGGTCGAAATCTTGGTTCCCAGGAACAGACATGTGGAAAAGAAATAGCAAAAAAAAAGAGCTAATATCTGACACACTTTATTACTATGAACTTGAGACCTACTTTTTTTTTGTTGGCTATAGTTGGATGAAGCGTCAATTTGTAAAAGAGAGCAAGTAGTAGCATAAGTCTCTGAGAGCTACCTAAGAGCCTCACAGGGCACCTGGGCTGCCATCATCATAGATCTGTGTGCACAGGTCACTACCTCCACACCTTCACCTTTCGACTATGAACTGTCAAAATTACTGTAGAACACAAATTGATTAATCTAGTCTATTAAATGTATGTAAAGAAAAGGAAGATTATGCTCAATAACTAAACCAGCAAATAGACACTACCTTTTGTTCTGTCCCCTAGAACTCCCAAACCCAGCAAACTTGAAGCACCTCTGACCTGAAGCGTGGGGAGGGGGGTCACTAATGGACAACTGGGAAGTCTCTGACTGTCAGGTCCCCTGCTGGGACTTGTAGGAACCTCCCAAACTCTTACACTTTTTGTGCAATAAGATCATCTTAAGCTCTCTACCCTGCTTGCTGGTACTATTCCTGCTCTTACTTTTGGCAAGGCTGGAAAAAAGGTTGTGGATGGTCCATAAAGTGCTAAGTGATGTTGTCACAGCATGTGCTGGTTTTAAGGACCGGAGCTGACTCTGACGCACTTCACAAGGGAGCTGTATGATCTCATAGCATTCTATGCCTCCTCTAGGGGTTCCTTTGTACCGCCCACCCTTTCCTAAAAGGACCAGATAGCAAGTCTCTGTTATCTCTGATACGGGGACTATCCTTTGTCATATAGACATTATGTGATGTCTTTTTCTAATTAGCATAATTATGATGATGGAAAATGATACAACCCTTTATTTTTTCGTGCCATAGATCTGGATCTAGAATTGGTAATTCTATTTTGTTTTTACTGTACCAGTCCTCATGCCCCAGGTAAAAAAATACCATGGTATTCACAATAGTAAACCATGGTAACAAACCATGATATCAACTATGATTAAATGTAATATTTTATTATGTTTTATCACTGTACATTATCATATATCATGGTTGATATCATAGTATACCATAGTAATTCTATCAGGGTTTGGCCAAATAACCTGGGTAAATTTACCATAGTTTACTATAATGAACACTACAATAAACTATTTTCTTTTCTATGATAGTTTACAATGGTAACTATTGCAATGTACCATAGTAAATACCATGGTAAACTGTTGTCAGAATACTATGGTTTGGCCAAATAACCAGGGTAAATTCACCATAGTTTACTATGATAGATACTACAATATACTATATTCTATGATAGTTAACAATGGTAACCATTATTATGCACCATAGTAAATACCATGATAAACTATTGTCCAACTAATATAGTTTGGCCAAAAAAAACGACTGAACACCATTTTAGTGTATTCTATTGAGTGTCTGGTAATAAATCATCTTTTTTCACTGGGAGGCAAGGGCCAGGTACTGTAGTCTAGGGCCAGGTACTGGAGCCTGGGGCCGGGTACTGGGCAGTCAATCTGGCAGGCAGTGGGTAGGTTGTAGCAGCAGGTGTGTTCAGTAGTCCAGGCAGTGGTGAAGTGAGGAGTACCCCCAGCAGCACCCCCCATTATAAAGGGGGTGCCGTCACGGTCACGTGACTGCCGCGAGACCTCCCTTTGATTGGCTAGGTGGGTCACATGACCTCCCATGTGCACTGAAGCGGATCAGTGTACCATTGGCTGTCATTGAGTGAAGAGGGTAGCGCCCAGGTACCTCTCACCTTATGCATGTGTTTCTATATTCCCCATCATAATTACTATCAGATAACCTAGCAAGGCCGGAAATGAGTTTTGAGGCAAGCAAATTCATGAGTTTGAGCACCAAGAAACGAGTAATACACATATTTTGTTATAATTTTGTTAACTATGGTTTACCGTAGTATTTCCCGCACACCTTGACACCAATGACTATAGTAAACAGTATTTAAAAAAAATATTACTATAGTGTTTCACGCACATCTTCATAATATACTTTAAAAGAAAAGAAGTTTAATATAGAATCCGACATAATTACCCCACATAAAAAAAACAATAGTATCTCATTATCATTTTGACTATAGTTAACCATACTATTTCTGCACACCTGCACGCCTATAGTTCACCACCTGCACCCCCAGGTACCCCTCAGGCCGCCCACACCTCTGTAGGTGTGGGTGCTATGGTAACTATTGTAATGTACCATAATGAATACTATGGTAAACTATTGTCAAAATACTATGGTTTGATCAAATAACTAGGAATAATTCATCATAGAGTACTATGACAAATACTACAATAAACTATTATTCTATGATAGTTTACAATGGTAACTATCATTATGTACCATAGTAAATACCCTCATAAACTCCAGCTAGTGTGAGTGCTCGGAACATAACCACCTGTACCCCAAGGTACCCCTCAGGCCGCCTACACATCTGTAGGTATGAGTACTCGGTGTATGACACTTTTAGCTCACTGCCTGCGCCCCCAGGTACCCCTCAGGCCGCCCACACGTCTGTAGGTATGAGTACTCGGTGTATGACACATATAGCACACCACCTGCATCCCCATGTACCCCTTAAACCACCCATACCTAGGTGCATGTAACCATTCTAGTCTGGCCAACTAAAACATGGTTAACTATAGTATCAATACTATAGTTTGCTATCACCCATACGCATTGTGGTATACCACAGTGAAAATAACACTATAGTATAGGCGTCTAGCTGGATGCATTATCAACCAATGAGATAATTCCCTGGCCTTCACTGCGGAATTTTTAGGGTGCATTATGTAACAGCCTGTACCCATTGTGATTGCTGTATCAGTGCTTATCTCGCCGGTTACCAGATCAAGCAATGGATGCGCCCACAGGGCGACCAGACAGACCCCTATATTGTAGTTGCATATATTAAGTGTAACTACCCTAGTAAATCTGAGTTAACCATGATTTACTATGATATATAAACCATGGTTTATCATGATAGTGACATACCATGGTAAATGATAGTGACGGCAATCATTATGTACCATAATAAAATGTATTACCATTACTATTTTTTGGCTATGTATTAATTTCTGAAGTATAAAACTTCAAAGAGTCCTTCAACCCTACAGCCGCTCAGGAAGCCCTGGCGGCTTGGGGAGTCGCCGTGACGCCTGCCCTAGCCTCCCCCCCCCCCCCACCCCTACAGCCGCTCAGGAAGCCCTGGTGGCTTGGGGAGTCGCCGTGACGCCTGCCCTAGCCCCCCCCCCCCCCCACCCCTACAGCCGCTCAGGAAGCCCTGGCAGCTTGGGGAGTCGCTGTGACGCCTGCCCTAGCCTCCCCCACCCCTACAGCGGCTCACAGGCCGCACACACCTCTGTAGGTGTGAGTGCACAGAGAACAATAACAACAACTTACTACCTGAACCACCAGCCTGTATATTGGTACGTCTGGACAGCTCACAATTAGTATAGTATCCATAACTTCATGATAAATTTAGAAAACATGGGTAAAATATAATATTGATACCAGAGTTTACCATCATTAAACATATTGCCGTAAACCCTAGTAAAGTAAAACCACAGCATACTATACTCGCATAATAATAGGTGATATGCCAGATCAAATAATGGTTAAAAAACAGAGTTTACCCTGATTAACTGATTAAAGAAACACAGTGGTATAATGTAGTAAAATAATATAATAGTATACCATAGTTCCATATGTTAAGTGTAACTACTCTAGTATGGCCAACTAAACTATGGTTAACTATAGTATCAAAACTATAGTTTGCTATTATCTAAACGCATTGCGGTATACCACAGTGAAAACGAAACTATAGTATTATGATAGTTGCATATATTAAGTGTAACCACCCTAGTAAACCTGAGTTAACCATGATATACTATGATATATAAACCATGGTTTATCAGGATATTGATATACCATGGTAAATTATAGGGACAATAATCAATTTAAACCATGATAGTATGTATTACCATGATATATCATAATGAACCATGGTTAACAATTATCCAATTATCATCGTAAATTACAAGTTTCATCCTTGCAGAATATTTTATGGTAAACTATGGTATTCAGTGATGCTGTTTTAACCATCTAACTATCGTTTACAATAGTAGTAAATGCAACTATAGTTTACCATGGTGTACAGTAGTAAATTAGAGTTACACTTACGCTGGTTTACAATAGTGTACTATAGCACATTCTGGTAAACCATGGTATACTATGGTGTTGAATTGTAAACCATGGTAATGACCATGGTATTTTTTTACCTGGGGCGCATATCTTTTCAATTGCCTTTTTTTCAATTGGAATGAAAATCATTTTTCATAGCAATACAGTTGCCATTTAGGGTCTAAAACAATCTTTTTACAATCTAAATATGGAAGCATTTCACAAGAAACTGAAATATTGGACAATAATATACCCAAAAGCATCTATTACCCTGGCTCTAAATGAACCATAGTGGCGCCCCTGGTGTATAATATAGGTTCACATAGGACAGGGTAGAAATGGTGACAGTGCAGTAAAATATCCGACTTTTCAGCAACTGAGAATGCTAGCTGACTCACAAATAACTGGAGTGCCTGGGGAAACAGTGTGGGGCTGTTGACTGAATATAATGGATATTTTTTAATTTCCTTTCAGCTGTGCAGACACAGCATTGTTTGAATGGAGCAGGCACAGCATGTATATTTTACACTCAAATACACTGACATGCACAGGTGTTGGTAAATGCCAATGTCATACACATAGTGTACCACAGGCTATGTCACAAAAAGCAATATGTTCATGGTACACTATAAAATGTGTGCTGTATATAGAAAGGCCCACTGCTGATAGGAACTCACAAATACATCTAGAACCATTTCCTGCCCCATAATAACTTCAATTCAGTCTATATGAAATGAGTAGTATAGTATGTATCGGAACGGGACTATAGTTAACTACTGTTTATTACTCAATCGATATGCAGCCAATCAGAGGCCGCCATTTGGTCACGTGACCCGTTGCCATGGTAACGTGACCTACTTAGGGCTCTCAGCCAATCAGAAGCCAGCATTCTGGGTGACCTACTGACCTACTTAGAAGCTCTCAGCCAATCAGAGGCCGGCATTCTGGTAACCATGGTAACGTGACCTACTTACGTCACGTGACCTACTTAGGCTCAGCCAATCAGAAGCCGGCATTCTGGTAACTAGGGTAACGTGACCTACTGAGGGTTTTGTTTGTAAACAACACCACGTGGCTCTCTTGTTTGTAAACAACACCACGTGACACGTGACTGTTTGTAAACAAACAACTTATATATAGAAAATAAACACAACAAGTTCCATGTTATGTTAAAATTATATTTTCAAAAAAAAGCACATCTGTTACAGCGTCTATGTGTAACTACGCGCGTTCTCATTCAAACACTATAACACTATCATACCGTAGCAGCAGCAGGTAGGACTGGAAGAAAAGCAAGCGCACGAGCAGAAGCGACAACACCAGTTGCACCATCCGGCCGTCGCGTTGGTAGCCCTACTACTCGTCGCGCGTTCAACTGGAGGTTTAAGAGTGACAAATGACGATTCTTTGTCGACGCGACTGCTAACATCAGCAGCATCAGCAGCATCGGCAGCATCGGCAGCAGCATCGGCAGCAGCCTCGGCAGCAGCCTCGGCAGCAGCGGTAGCAGCAGTAGCAGCAGCTGTAGCAGCAGTAGCGTGAGCATTAGCAACAACAGCAGCAGCGACAGTAGCAAGGGAGGCAGAGCGGGCACTAGCAGCGTTATCAGCGGCGACATCAGCAGCCGCAACAACATCAGCAGCAGCAGCGTCGGCATCGGTGGCATGAGTAGCTGCATCGGCGGCAGCAACAGCAGCAGTCACAGCCGCAGCGGCAACAACAACAACGTCATCACAACCAGCGTCACTAACAGCAGCAGTAAATGCAGCAGTAGCACGCTGAGCAGCACTAGCAGCAGCAGTAGCAGAGGCTACAGCATCAGCTTCACATTCGCGCACCGCTTCGTCATTCCGCTTCATGTCACGGTAGCAACTTTCCATCATGGGGATCTGCAAATTGAGGCGCGGTGCTGGTGGTGGTAGTAGTAGTAGTAGTAGTAGTAGTAGTAGTAGTAGTAGTAGTAGTAGCGTGAACGATGACGACGATGCCGAATACGGTTTCACTCCCCCTTATATACCCTTACTCCCCCCTTTTTTTCAAGCCACCGGCCAGCTGCCCCTTCACGGCAGGTCTTTAGATCACCCTTAAGTCGCTTACTACGCGGCTCATCATCCCTCTAATCGCATTTTCCAGCCGCCGGCCGGCTGACTGCTGACGACAGGAGAGGGTGATTTGTTTCTCTTTAGATTTAAGCCGCTTACCACACGCGCACCCTCTAGTCACAGACAGAGTGACAGAAAGGGAGGGGGTCGCTTTGTTCACGCTACCTGTAGTTGTTTTTCTATACACACGCTGAGCCCATGACCCGCTAATCCTTTATACAGGTAACACGCGTTCAACTAATTACTCTATTGTATGACAGTCGGTACACGGATTTAATTTTAAACCACCTTCCCATCTGGATCCATGTCTTGCGGGGTGGAAGGATCCAGCTGAAAAGCATGATTAGGGCTTTTGTTTCTCTTATGATAGCAGCAGGTCAGCATGCGACAGCTGAAAATGTCAGACTCGCCGCTCCTATAAAAGACTGAGATGCGTCTCTCTTTCCACACACCCTTCTACCATCGCCGCCGACACCGCCACCGCCCATCGCCAGCCGACCGCCGCCACCGCCTGCAGTCACCGCCATCACGCAGGCAGGGAATTTCGAGCTGAGTCTGCTTATTGCTTTTTTTTTTTTTTTTTTTTTTCTTTGAGCTTTTTGTTTTTTAAAATTTTTATTTTCACTCAGTCGTTTTTGTTTCGGAGGAAAGAAATATGGCGCTGCAGAGGGCGCTAGTTTCTAAAAGACGGTCGCGCGAACAAAGGGCCCTCCTCAACTGCCCGGCTATTTTTTTATCTCAAAGGAGAGAGCGTCACGTAGTTGAGGTTCACGCATCTCTTGAAGCGTACCGAATTCTCAAGAAATGCAAAGCTGAGCGCCATCGTCGTTATACAAGAGCGGAAAAGGAAAACGTAGCGACATGGCCGAGAGCCGTCTTCTCAGAACAGTATTTACTCTACCATTGCATAACAGCCGCTCTCAGCGCCCCCACTCGTTGGGCGTTTCATGAAAAGAAAGAGCGCTGCTACTCTCCTCACCCTGCCTCCTCTTATAAAGTGAGAATAAGTGCTATGAAACGATTCGACAAGCCGATCGGTTTCTTGGGAGCGACTGCAGCTCCCACTCGGTGGGCGCGCGTTGTGGCCGACGTGAACACGGTCTCTAAACGTTTCGACGTCGTCACTTGTTATCCCGCATATTGCAACGCAGCCGAATTGAAGAAGATAGGGACGCACTATTTTAAACCATACGCTCCAATATGTATTTGTCACCGCCGCGCTCACACGCCTTATTGCTTTTTCGAGACGATCGTGTCACAACACAGAAATAGAAAAAAAAGCGGCAAAGCGACGAGCTTTGCCTAAATGATCAAAAAAAAAAAAAAAAAAAAAAATTAATCTCCTCCTCCTCCTCCTCCTCCTCCTCCTCCTCCTCCTCCTCCTCCTCCTCTCCCTCTTCTTTTTTTAAAAAAAATAAATATTTGTATCAGACTCCTCTGGAGTCTGATACAAAACATTTATGCCTATTGAGTGAAAATAGAATTTTATCGCAAAAAAGAAAAAGAAAAAAAAAGACACTTCTGCCGCCACTACTGTGACACCGGCCGGAATCAATAAAAAGGTCGGCGGACTTTTCTCCACAACCATTCACTACCGACCGTTCGAGTGAGAAACACAGCAGACAGTCAGACACACAACCGCTCTCTCACGCGTGCTGAAAAAAAAAAAAAAAAAAAAAATGTCGAGCAGTAGAAGCAAACTTTTCACAGAAATTCATTTCGACGCTCGACTACAAGGACCCTTTAGTTGTATCATTAGCGGTCCGTCGGGTTGTGGAAAATCGCGCTTGGTGGATCAATTTCTGAGCGACGTGAACAATTTGGTCACGCCGCCGGTGGAAAAGACTTTTTACCATTACGGCGAGTGGCAACCTCTGTTTGAAAAAATGCAAAATCAGTACGGTGTGGAATTCAGAGAAGGTCTTCCTAGCAAAGAGACTATAGCGGGAGACGTGGAAGTAGCAGAAGACGCCTTACGACCCCACACTCTACTGATATTGGACGATCTGATGAGCAGTTCCAATCAGCAAGTGGTAGCCGACATCTTTACTAAATACTCGCATCACTGGAACGTGAGCGTCATATACATCACTCAGAACCTATTCCAGAAATCACCCGACTTTCGAACTATGAGTCTGAACGCTCACTACATGATCGTTTTCAAGAACCCGCGCGACATGGGGCAAATAGCTAGTCTGTCTCGCCAGGTGTTTCCGTCCAACGCGGCGGCCCTCTCTAGTATATTTACCCATGAACTCAAGCGACCTCACTCATACCTCCTTCTGGACTTCAAGCAGTCAACACCTGACGATCTGAGAATACGCTCCTCTTTGACGTCCATACACTCTCAGCTAGTGTTCGTACCGCTAGACAAAAAAAAGAACAAGAGAAAGCAGTAGCAAAAATGTCTTCTCATCTACTCGAAAGACACTTTGGTACTCTCAAGCACTTAGCTAAGTGCTCGCCAAAGGACTGCTCGCATCTAATAGACTCTGGAAGCGACGATCTGATCGCAGCGTTGAGTGAGATCTGTCACAATTTACTGGTAGGGAACATCCCACTCAGCGACAAACAACTGGACAAGCTTCGAGAATCGGCTGACGTGTTGAGGGAGGTCGGCAAAAAATCTACGCCCATCAAAAAAAAGAGACGCGTCTTGGTACAAGAGGGAGGTTTCCTCATTCCGGCTCTCATAGGGATGGCCTTACCGCTTATAAAGAGCATTCTCCGTATATGAGACACCTCATTCGACACCTACTCGCCGACAGCACCACCACCACCACTACCGCCACCACCAGCGTCATTGCCACCGTCGTCCCCATGACGGACTCAGAGCAGCAACAACACTACAAACGCTTAGCGCTCGTGGATCCTGAGACGCTCTACAAATCATCACGAGCAGGTCTACTTCATCATGTGCCCGCTGCTGCTGCTACTACTAGCGCTGCTACTACTGCAGTCGCTGCTGCTAGTACTTCTACTGCTCCAAACCTTCCTCCTCTTCCTGATGAGCGCACTGAAAAGAACGAGAGTTCCGCTCCTGCCACCGCCGCCCGCCTACCTGCCGACATGGCCTATTACCACAAGCAGGCAGAACAGGCCCTTCATCCCGACGCGGCCTTGCACCAGGTGCTACAGTTTATCTACAGGGACTTGGATTTAGTGTTGAACGACCCCACTTTGGAATCGCGCGAGAAAATGTTGAAATACCGAAGGTTGTTGAATAGATTGTAATTTTTTCTCGCGAATCCCCACAACAGCAACATCTCTTCGTCCTTCTCTTCTTCGCCCCCGGCTCACCTCCGTCAGTCTGCTGAAGAGGCCAGCGCGTCCCTACTCGAGCGGTTGGCGAACCAAGTTCCCAAGAGGAATCGCACCCGGACCGTGGCGCTGTACAAACAATTGGAGAAATCCGGTGTGATCAAGTGGAACGAGGACGGTGCGGTGCGCGAGATGTCGGGTCGGAGAATACCACCTGAGCATCGCATCAACATAGTGGACTTACTGAACGACGCTGCCAGGTTCAGGAAGACGGCGCCCAGACCGGCAGGCTACTCGCCGTTCACGAAAGCGCTGCGCGAAGCAGTTCCCACAGACTCCTTGATCGGAAACCATCTGTATAAAGCGAGCGGACCTGGCCGAAGTTTGGACACACGGCTTGCTGACAGAGGTCGGAAACGACCGAGCTTCGACTCGGAAGAAGGAGAAGCAGCAGCAGCAGCAGCAGCAGTAGCAGCAGCAGACTCTTCTCTCCAGGTGGACGATCAATCCTCTGACGACGAGGAGGACGACAGTGAACTTTTCCAAACTCCGACTTCCTATAGGAGCGTGGCGAGTAAGAAAAGGAAAGGGCGCAACCGCCTAGCGGCGAGCTCGTCGTTCACGCCCTCAACAGGCCCACCATGGGCAAACCAGTGAAGAGACTGACCAAGAAGGAAAAAGAAAAGAAGCGCGTAGTAGCTAGATATACCGACGTCAAAGCGCCCTCCAGTTTCACTAGCGTGACTAAACTCCAGAAACATCATTTTCGCCACCTGAACCCGGCCGTCATCCGAGATGCTTTAGTGTCGCTGGACGCCTACACTAAACATAAACCCATTCGGAGAAAATTCGCAAGGAACAAGACTATAACCGGCGCAATCGATCAGCAGTGGCAGATAGATCTGATGGACATGCAAGCTTTGGCGTCTCACAACGACCGCTTCCGGTACGTGGTGACGGCGATCGACGTTTTCTCTAGGTACGCGTGGGCCGTTCCCATTAAATCCAAGAGCGGCACTGATGTCACCGAGGCCTTCCGAGAGATGACAGGCACTGGCGAGAGACGACCGCGCACTGTTCAGACAGACAAGGGGAAAGAGTTTTTGAACAAGATCTTTCAAGATCACTTGAAGAGCGAGGGCATAGAGTTCTTCACTGGCGAGAACGACGACATCAAAGCTAGTCTAGTGGAGCGCTTGAACCGCAGTCTGAAGGAGAAGCTGTGGCGTTATTTCACACACAAGCGCACGTATCGCTACGTAGACGTACTGCACCATGTAGTGTCTTCTTACAATCGCACTCACCACAAGACGTTGAAAATGGCGCCGGCTCAAGTCAGCTCGGAAAACAGCGAAACAGTTTTCTACCGACAAGATCTCCCAACTAACAAACAAATCGACGAAATATGGAAAAAGAAGAAAAAAACAAAGACGTCCGCCGTCGACGTCATCGCTCCGGGTGACAGAGTGAGGATGTTGAGAACTAAAGGCGCCTTCGACAAAGGGTACGAGGGAAACTGGCGCGAGGAAGTGGTCGACGTTGCTAAGACGTTGGGAAGCAGAGGGTTCGAGCTGAAAGACGACAAGGGCGAGGAGATAAAAGGCGTCTTCTACCCGGAAGAGGTTCAGAAGGTGTACAAGAGTCGTTACGACAACAACTACCTGATAGACGAGGTGTTGCGCCGCAAGACCGTCGACGGTAAAGAGTTAGCTTTCGTACGTTGGTTAGGTTACGACGACAAGTTCAACGAGTGGATCCCCGTCAAAAAAATAACGTAGAAAAGAAAAAAAAAAAAAAAAAAAAAAAAATGAACATCACTCTACCTAGCAACAGCTCTATGGAGTATTATCCTGACAACAGCTTGACGTCTTTCCGAACTCACTTTGACTCGCCGCTCCTTCTGCCGGAAGCGTACGAAGCGGCTCTGACTGAGATCATCCTCCCTACAGAATGGACTAACGTGCACGACGACGACTTGATCATCGTTGTTCCTCTGCGCACCAAGGGTTCGCTAGAGGAGGCGATCCAGGTTTTAAAAGAAACTAAATTCGCCGAAGGAAAAAAACCACAGGTAGACTGGAGGGGAATGAAAAACGCGAACGGTCTGAGCAAGCTAACGTTCAGCTCAAAATTCCCGCTGAGCTGGAAGGAAGCGAGCTATGTAACGGTGGAAGAGATATCAGACACGTCAGAAGAGCAGCAATTGAAACCGGAAACAAAAAGGTTCAAGAGAGAGGTCGACTTGAGACAGACGAATGCCGTATACAAGCAGTTCTTGTCCCCGGCGGTGAAGAAGAAGGCGATCAGCGATCAAGCAAGACAGATGATCGAAGAGATGGAGAAAGACATGGGAGTGCGCAGTTTCATGCCAAACATATTCGAGATACCTCCTATTTTCACCGGAAGCAACCACACCCTAATCGAGCGCTTGAGTGAGACGTTGCGAGATGACAGACTAGAGGGCGACAGCTTCTTGCTCAAACCGATGCGGATCTTATCGTACGACGCCAAGACGAAACGCGTCACCATCAAACCGCCGAGACAATGTGCTGTCCTGCTGAGTCAGCATCTCGCATGCGTTCTAGGCTTCGGAGAGAAGACGTGTTTCGCGTCGCCGACTACCGGCGCCTACTCGATGGATGTTTACGGGGACGTGCACTCTGTGTACATATACACCGACATGATCCAGGAGAGACGTGTGGGCGACATGCAAGTGCCGCTGTTGCGCTGCGTCGCGGTGGACAGAGGCGGAAAGCGTCGAGGTGGCGTGCAAGCTATCAGTTTTCCCCATTTGGATTATTTCCCCTTGAAATCCAAGAGGTTTACCGAGGTCGGCATCTATTTAAGAGACCGATCCGGTCATTCCATCCCATTCGGTAGAGGCGAGGTGACCGTGACACTTCATCTGAGACCTATTGAGCGCTGAAAGAGAGAAAAATGATGCGTCAACGCGTTCCGTACTTTCCACCCAGGCGCACCGTCGGCAGAGGGTACAGCGATTACTACAACGCGCAGCTGGGCAACGGCGTGAACGTGTACAGCGGGCGCTCTTTCCAGAGCGGGCACGGTTTGGGCGGCGCTCTGTTAGGTCTGATGCGCTCGGCTACCCCGCTATTGAAGTCGGTGGGAAAAACGCTGCTCCGCGCCGGTGTGGGCGTAGCTAAAGATGTGCTGGCGGGTCGGACTTTAAAGAGCAGCGTGAAAGACCGAGGCGCAGGCGCTCTGAAGAGACTGGCGAGTACGGCGTTCTCGGGAGGAAAGACGACTGTCGCGTCTAAGAAAGGGTCGAAACGTCGCCGGCATTCTCCTCAGACGGGCGGTGGCTCTTGCAAGAGACGTAGAGGGGATGTATTCGACCGGTAAGCGCCTAGGCGTTCAGGTATAAATAAAAAGACTGGAGGCGGCCGGCGTCAGTCTGTCGGCCGCGTGAAGAGAGAACACAATGGCTTACGTACACGAGAGCAGTAACGAGTGCGCGCTCTCTGAGCTCGACCTGCACACCGTAGCGCCGACTCAGACTACTATCTTAAAGTCGTCTTTCCTGGGGATAGAAACAAAAAACTCTTTAGAGGATGGAGGTAACATAAATTTCACCATCAACAAGTCGCAAGAGTACACAGACCTGAACGAGAATTACCTTCATCTGGAATGTCAAGTGCTGAAAGCGAACGGAGCGGCGATCGAGGACATCGACGCGGTAGCTCCGGTGAACAACTTGGCTCACTCGCTCTTCAAAGACGTCCAAGTCTCCATCGGCGGTTTCAAAGTGTCTGGCAACACCGAGACCTACCCTTACCGAGCTTACTTGGAAGGGTTACTCAACTACAACAAAGACGTGAAGGACGGCGTCATGAGCGCCCAGGGGTGGCATGAAGATACGCCCGGTCAGTTTGACACGTTGACTGACGCGAATGCGGGGTACAAAGCGCGCAAGAAGCTAATCTCCAACAAGCGCTTTTCGCTGATGGCGCGACTGCACTTTGACCTGGCTCATCAACCGAAGCTCATCGTTGGAGAGACAGAAATCAATCTCACTCTGAAACAGGCGGCGCCCTCTTTCTATCTGATGTGCGCCGCTGACGGAGGCTACAGCTTGAAGATCTACAAAGCAAAGCTCTACGTGCGACGCGTGCTGGTGGCGGACGCTGTAGCGGAAACGCACGAGAGAGCGGTGATAGAACACGGGCCCTTCGACTACCCGGTGAACAGAGTGGAGGTGACGACGTACGCCATCCCTCAAGGTAACAGAGATCACAGCTACACGCACTCCAACACAGGCCAGCTTCCCAAGTCGATGATGATTTGCTTCCTGGACCACGACGCCTTCAACGGTAGCTACACCAAGAACCCGTTCGAGATGAAGCATTACGACATCAGCTCGCTTCAAGTGATAGTGAACGATCAGAAAGTGCCGAACGACGCCTACGTGCCCAAAGCGGCCGTGAGAGAGTACTTGGCGCTACACACGGAAACGGGGATGTACGAGGGCGCGCGCTCCTGCGGTATTTCATACGATCAATTCCTGAACGGTTACACGGTGTTCCCCCTCGACTTAACCCCAGACAGATCGCACGACGGGTGTCGCGTGAACCTTATAAGAGCGGGTCAGCTGAGGGTGGAAGTCAGTTTCCGCTCGGCGCTACAAGCGACAACAACGGTGCTACTCTACTTGGTGTACGACAACGTCGTCGAGCTGACCCGAGATCGACACCCCATCACCGACTACCACATGAACTGAAGACAAGACGGCGGTACTTGGCGTATCGTATGAACACGCTTGAAATAAGCAGAGTGTTGAAGGAAAACGTTCACACAAAACATCGTTTCCTGGGCGTTTTCTCTTGTGACACTATTCCGAAGCACCCTATCAAAGACACTTGTTTCGTGAGCAACACAGATCCGCAACATTTACCAGGTCAGCATTGGGTGGCGTTTTACGTGTCGAGCACGGGTGAAGTGTACTACTTTGATTCCTTCGGCTTACCGCCGCTGAGTGCGGAGTTCTTGTCTTTCGTGGAACGCTCTGCTCCGTTCAAGTGGCAAAGAAACCGCATTCAACTACAAGACACTTCTGCTGACACCTGTGGACCTCATTGCGTTCATTTCCTAATTGAAGCATGTCGAACAAGAAACCCCAAGAAGTGCGTCATGCGCATGAGCAAAATCCCAAAGCTGAGCGACCGGGCCGTGAGTCAGAAGCTATCGATGATGCTGTTGTGACGGGTTGTTGCGATGGCGGCCGTTTCATGGAGGCAAAGATTCTCTGCCTTGCCGAAATGGTGTTGGATTTATCCAAAGTCGTGCAATGTCTATTGGAGAGAAGTCGTCCGGGGTGTGGTGGTGTGAGTGACGGCGGCGTGAGACTTTGCGGCCTGTTGAGTTGCTGCAAATCGAAGAAGCAAGCTAAAAAAGCATAAACTTGTGTGTTTTTTCTGATTGAAATGAAAATAAAGAATAAAATGAAAAGAAAAGAAATTATCTTGTTGTGTTTTTATTTCTATATATAAGTTACATAACTTTTTTTTTGTTTGTTTGTTTACAAACAGTCACGTGTCACGTGGTGTTGTTTACAAACAAGAGAGCCACGTGGTGTTGTTTACAAACAAACCCTAAGTAGGTCACGTTACCCTAGTTACCAGAATGCCGGCTTCTGATTGGCTGAGCCTAAGTAGGTCACGTGACGTAAGTAGGTCACGTTACCATGGTTACCAGAATGCCAGCCTCTGATTGGCTGAGAGCTTCTAAGTAGGTCAGTAGGTCACCCAGAATGCTGGCTTCTGATTGGCTGAGAGCCCTAAGTAGGTCACGTTACCATGGCAACGGGTCACGTGACCAAATGGAGGCCTCTGATTGGCTGCATGTCGATTGAGTTATAAACAGTAGTTAACTATAGTCCCGTTCCGATACATACTATACTACTGAAATGCCTGGTAGCTGTGACTTCGCAATTCCCAAATATATTTTAGAGGTTGTCTTTACCCGTAAATCCGCACTAGCAGGGCTTGTTCAAACCTTCGATAACTAATACAGTTCTCATCATGCATTTAAAGCAGTGCAGTGGATTGGTTTCCCCGCCTTTGCACTAAAAGTCATTCTAAATGACCTGTCTGTCTCCTGCACACATTCTTTCCATTTCATAATTTCTAGTAAATATTGAGTCTTATAGTTGATAGCAGGTCTATTCAGTAACAATGAAATCCCATATAAACGACCTCCTTGTTCTTGAAGTTGTGTTTCTCCATAATTGACTATTAGTCTTTCTGCCAAGTGATTGTGTAACTCTCTCTGATATACCACAGTCATTATCATTTCAGTATGGCCTATGTCCTTTTGGTTAAACAGGCTGGTTTATGCATATATGTAAATACATTCTACTTTATCTTTATCTAACAGAAGAAAAGAGGAACCTATTTTAGCTCATAATTAGTATTTTCTGCCCCAACTTCATTCTCCAACGTAAGAAAATATCTGAATTTCTTTGAGTTGGGTTATTTTTCATTCATTGAACTCTTTGAGTATTTCTAGAAAGAGGCGATATCAATTGTCTCTAATTATCATTATTTACAGAGTTTTAGAATGTTTCCTTTCATTACTATATTTTCTCAAAGCAAGTGTTATTATTCATAAGTATAACGGTTTGCAGAACACATCACCATCTATATATGAGACAAAAAGAGATGTAAAAAGAAACTTCAGTCGTCAGTCCCAAGACAATTGTCAGTCTGGAGTCGATCAACAGGAGGCTGGGTTCTATGTAAGGTCTCTATGACCTTCTACCTGCCCTTTTACTAAAAGCCAGCTGATCTGTTATGAAATATGTATTGTAGTCATGATTCTTTTGCATTGGATACATCTAGACATCTTTCTACATATAAAGAGTAAACAAATACATTGATGGATGAAGAAAAAAGACCAGGAAGTGGAAGGTAAAGCAGCCTGGCCCATCAGACAATGAGAGATAGGAGCCTAAACGATTGCCCTCCTCGCATCCTCACAAAACTACCACTACGAAACCAAGAGATCTTTGAGACTTTATCCGAGCTACTAGGCACTGCTAAGGTTAAGGTAGTGTACTTACTCAATCATTATATCATACTATTTACAGTATTCAAAGTTGTAGAATTTTTAAAGAATAGTTGAAATATCATTACAATTAAAACCAGCGGGCATTTTTTTATAAAAAATAAATAGACGTTCTAAAAATTATTCAGCCCCCTCGCCCTTTTTCCCACTCTTTTTGGTCTTCCCTAAATCCCCTTCTTTTGGTTTGATAGTCTAGATGAATTTGGAGCAGACACAAGTTAGGTACATGAATAAGATGGCTTTAACAGCCTTAGTATCTATGTTTGTAGTGATCGAGACGCAGACATATATACCACAGATTATGGATCTCCTAATGTGAGGCTGGACCCTCCCTTCTTGTACTAGCCTGCTTTGTTATCCGAAGAAGCAGCAGCAGGAAGTGAGGCACAGGAAGCCACCAGGGGGCAGCAGCTGCTGTACTTCCTGTTGGGGACCAGAGTGAGGATCGGTACCATAGCTCGTACATAGAGGGTTAGTAAAGGGTGGGGGGGGGGGGGGAGGCAGTTGCTTGTGAGACCTAGGAGTGAAAGATGACAGATGACTGAAATACATATTGTACAAATGAATAATAGCCCCTTTTGCAATGTCAATTAGTATAATGAATACAGTAAATCTATCAATAATGCATACAATAGGCCCAAGATGGCTAATCACGTTGTAGGGCATACATTTTGCATATAAGGGGAGATTGATGGTTCAGAAATAGCTAAAAGACCTATAGCCCCCTCCTTCCCTCTATGTGTAGAGGTCAGATAACAAGGTGTAGGTTGGGGGAGAAGTCTTTGAACTTGATTCAAAGTCCCTGGCCCTAAGAGGGTGATTTGCCTTCTGTGGTGGTCATGTCCTTATGGGCCCGCTGCCAGGGGAGTGTTGAGTGGAGCTTCACACAGAGAGATGGGAACATCACTTTTGTAGCTGTAAATCGTGTTGAGATGTATGAGACATGTGGGACTGATAAGAAGTGAATGATGGAGTTGTCTTAGTAGAGAGTTTGGATCGATACAAAATGTTGGGAGAATGTACAGTGCTAGGTCTATAATAATTGCGAGGTAAGATTGAAAAGATAAGATTGGGAGTCTATATTAAAGTCAGTGTCCAGTGACTTTTAGGTATACATATTTAACAGTAGTTTGCAGGTGATAGTTAGGATGGTATCAAGATCACACAGGTATACAGTTGTAGGGGTATACAAGGAAGGCATTCATTTACTTGTGGCAGCAACCTAAATCATTTTCACCACCAGATTCCATGTGAATATTCCATGAGCCTGATAGACGTGTTGCATTTCAGAGAATGATTTACATAAGCGTGATTACTATTACAAAGTTATACAAACTATCTGACTAAACATGAATTAATCTTTTCACATCAAATTATAAAATTCCTGACATGTACAGCTGAAGCCCTGCTTAACGTGACTGCCGGATGTATCAGAAGAACAATCCTGCAAGGTGCCCGGTTAAAAACTTGATGTCAGACTAAAATGCTGTCAGTGTTCTCTGCTTGTTGGATGTGAGTCTCTCCCTGTAATATTAAAGAACAACATAATTCTGAATGAGTGAGACAAAGGAGGACAATGTCAGGTTCTAAAATTTTCTTTTTCCGGAGTGACATAATATGCTGAATCTTAATTACTGGGAGACCATAACACTTCCCACCTTTAATGTATTACCGTAAATTTGCATTCATGAATTTGCTTAAAATGTGCTAATGGAAATCAGCATATTCATAAAATATCACTTGTTTCTAGTTACATTGGTCGTGGATATAACTGTGTTTTACTTTGATCAGTGACTCCTCTGTTGGAGCTTTAATCACATTTGCAGACAAAAGCTGTTCTGCCCAATATAACAATCCCTTTTTCTCTCCCTCATCTCTACTGCCCTTTTACTTCTCTTTCCTCCCCTTCCCTCTATAAGCCACCACTTCTATTCCAGCCTCAGACCTCTCTCCCCGAGCTCTAACATCATGATCTTGGTACTGATCGATCCAATCTGCTTAGCCTTTGAGCTGGCGACTTGCCCTCTAGGGATACTGACATCCCCTAGCACCCTTATCCCCATTGTTCGATTTCTCTGTATTGCACATACCATCTACCAAAAGAGTCAGAGATCAAAACAAGGGCAACAGAAACCCCAAAGGCCTTAGTGTGTTCAAACATCAATTGGAACGAAACAGAACCTGGATTCCTTAGATTAACAACTGGTGTTTCACTTTACCAACTGAAAGCTAACAACCACGTCCAAGGCAGAAATTCTTTTACCTCTCAACACTATCCCATAGTCACATTTTTGGTAGACAACATTGAGCTACTGCTTGCATATTCCTTGACAAACGAGTTTACCATATAATTATAATCCTTCCTTGCTTATGAATTTTGTTCCGAGTAATAAACATCCGTTTCTCCTTTTTTCCTAGAAGGAATAATATCATTCAATAGTGTTCATAAATGTATTGATCCATCCAGTACTACTTAGCATGTTCCATAGTAGGCAGCATAACTCATACACTTCCTCTGAGCCCTTGATAGCTTAGCCTCTAGGCAGCCAGCCTCAGCATTAACTACCTGTCTATGCGTAAGCAATAACTTAAGATTCACACAAGGTATTTTTTATTGAAAGAATACTGAGGACTTGGCAGCTCATACTACAGGGCATATCATAAGTGGGTGACCTTAGATTGACCATTACAATTAAGTCCATATTATTAAAACGCATAATTAGATTTTAATGGGATATTGTCCAAGGTATTCACTTTAACAATATATACATCTACATATTATTAGAAATACAAGGAGACCGATGAACTATTAGACTATTAGAGAAAGTGATGGAGGTATGACAAGAGGGTTTTCAGGTAATCATGAATAACAATCCCTATGACTGATCATTATTTTAATCTATATAACCACATTATGTTTTAAGCCGGTGTTTGTCCAATGTTTGTGATGTAACCATGCCAACATAGCATCCTACTGTATACAGCACTGTGTAATATTAAAGAAAAACACACCTGTTCTATTCATCCATGTTTGTGCAATTGAACTGTTAGATGATGGGCATGTTTTATGTATGGTGCTTATTTTTAAAAACTTTGAGTCTATTTTGTACATTGAGGCAAATACACACCTATGCCAAGCATCACACATATTGATATGCCCATGTACGCTATTGCACAATTTCCCTTATGATTCAGCTGCTCCCCATGACTCAACTGACTCATTCTGACTTCTTTTACCAGTATCATTGGATAATGTTCAATGCTCTTTCTTGATAAAAAGGGCCTTTTCATCCCACTCATAAACACACTCAATGTAGTACCATTTCACTTAACTGAGTCTGCTTAGCCTGAGCTGTTGGCCATTTCAGGAAGATCAACTGGACTGGTCACCAATACTCCTAGCCAAACACTGACAATCCTATCTCTCAGCACAGTCACTCACCCCTCCGTTAGCGAAATGAAAAAAACATTTTTACTCCCAGTGGGCCTCAATACCAGATCCTACATTCAAAGATTTGTAAAGCACACTTCCCTTGCTCAGAGTAGTTTCTGACTTCACAATGGTATCACTTAGCACAGATGTTCACGCATGTTCACATGATTATCTCTATGGCCATGATACTATTTTCCACATGCACTGATAACCGTTAATACTCCGTGGCTTAGTCTGTGGTGTTATATTGGGCCATATATATATTGGTCAGCATGATAGGCTGATATCCTATAATGACTGAAGCAAAGCAAAATGTGAATTATGCCTTACTCTAAAAGCATTGGAAAGATTAAAATGGGTTGGTCCCCACTATCCAACCTCATAGTTGATACAGGCCTGCTGGTTCTGTCCCAAATTCCTTAAGGTCTGACACATGTGTAGGGGCTAGGGTTATACGGGTATGTTATATGACGAGTGCTGTTGGATGCTGTGTTGCGAGCTCAGTCCGAACCCTTCAGTCCGACGGTAGGTGGCAGCACCTACCCCGGGCTTGGGGTATGGACAGAGGTCGCTATAGGCTTCCGGTCTGCGTGTGCGCGCACAGGCTGGCTGCCTATATATACCCAGCATCTGACGGTACTCGTCGGTTACTCTGAGCCACGCTGGTGAGGAGACCCCGTGATCATTACGGCTGATTAGCCTACTGACCCGTTCCGAACTCTATAGGGAGTTCGCACACATAGATACTGCTTGTCTAGGTTTTCTGAATAAACCCGATTTGCAACCTGTAACACTTGATCCGAACTGTGTCGACTTTGTTCTTTAATTGATACTCTACCAATATCATAAAGAGACAAAGTATCGTTTATTACACTGGTGCCGTGACCAGTTCTGAGTGAAACGCAGGTTAGCCTGTGCAGTAGTGCAGACCTCCTGCTCTGGACGGAGCAGCGAGGTCTCCCGATGAGGCGCCAGCCTTATCACCGGAGGGGTGAGATGCCGTCAAGGAGGCAGATACCCGCAGGAGTGCGAATGTTCCATCCGGAACAAGCGCATTTTTGGGATACAAAGGTCCCGAAATAATGAATCACTCATTAGAAGAAATGAGCCTGTCAATGTTCAACATTGGTGGGTCAAGATCAGCCGCTCCGAATCCACGGAGGGCTACCATCTTGGAGGAACGTCGTTTCGACGACATGAGAGAGGCCAGAATACAGGAGCGTGTGCAAATGGCCCAAATGGAGTTGTTGACCATTCAGAAACAGTCGAATGAATGGAAAAGCAGTCTGATTGCATTAGAAGGTGCAGTCACACATAGAGCTTCCAAAATCAAGGAGAAAGACGCAAGGCTTTCAACTTTGTTGGAGGAGAACGAAAAGCTGGTGCAATCCCTTAGCAGGGTTCGAGTGGAGTTCGATCAGAAACAGGCTGATCTACAGGGACTCCGTTCCGACTTTGCCCGGGCAAACACTGAGCTGAATCAGATTTGTGCGGCCCGAGATGCCGTCATCCATGAAGCAGAAGGGACCCGATCAGAACTTGTTCGGGACACTGAAGACTTACGGGAGGTTCGCCGAAGTCTCGTGTCAGAATGTGACATTCTGAAGGCAAAAAGAAGTTCTTTGGAGCAGTTTTTGTCAGAGACTAGGGAGAGTATACAGGATAGCAGTACCTCGTACGCTTCCGCTGATAATGACAGTCCGAAAGGTCCTCGTTACATGAGTTTTACGGACACCCCAAATCTTCCTATGGGACGTGGGATGACTGTAGAAGGTGCCTTGTCTACTTCAACGCCAGGACGACCACTACAGGTTGGCCGGGCAAGGGGTAGAGGTAGGGCGAGTGATTACTCACCTAGGGTGGGTATCAGTGGTATCCGTCCAATTCCGAAGCAGGTCTTTTCGGCTCCGACATGTGTAAACACGGCGGGCAGGGGAAGGTCGTTATCGGAGTTGGTGCGGAGTCCATGTTCTCAGTTGAAACTGGATGAGCAGCAACTGGATTCGGAACGCTTGAAGAAAGCAGCCGAACAAGATAAGGCGGCCAAGACCGACTTAACTCCCTCGAGTTTGTCGCAATGGCGAGAATGCCAAGCAAACATACTGTTCCATGAACAGAAGAACTTGGAATTGGAGAGGCGAGATGTGTATCGCAAACAGCAGGCTGCTCTTGAGCAGCAACAAGAACGCATGAAGGAAAATGCAGCCCTCGCTGAGGAATTAGCGGAGCAGGAGGCGGCGGTTTTGAGAGCTCGACAAGAAGGGCTCCGAGCGGCCTGTGAAGCTGCGAAAGCTAAATTGGCGGAGGCACAGCAAGATGAGGAGGCTGAGAGACAGGCCAAGGAACTGGAAAAAGAGAAGGCGGCGCATCAGCGATTGCTTGCTCTGGCCCAGCAGTGTCAGTATATGACTGACCAGGAGAAAAGTTGGTGGTTCAGTCAAGGTGTGGACCCCACTAAGGATTTGGTGTCGTATGGTACCTACCAGACCTATCTGGAGAGACAGAATAGCTTGCCTACCAGAGGCGCTACTCCGGGGACGACTCCGGGCGCAAAGAGTCCGAGGAGGGCTCCGAGGAGAACAATTCTGAGTACAGAATTGCAAGAGTTGTACGATACAAACCCAGCAATAGCTGGGATCGGATTGCACAACGTGGGTACAGAAAAGGACGCCTCGGCTTCCATTTCTAAATGCCTGGCGATAACCTCTAAAATTAGGGGGTCATCCAACGCTGCTAGACGCATTGCTAGCGAGCCTTTTCCCTACTGGCAGAAAAACTCTTGGGAAGATTGGTTGGGAGCCACCGTTGAGGACATCAACCTCAGTGGGTGGGATCAACAGGATGCAATTCCGTACGTCTGTAAGGGATTGCGCTTGGGGGATGGCCTGATGGCCGTGGAGCAGTGGAAAGATGAGTGCGGACCCCGCGGCACTTTCAAACAACTGGTAGAGATCGGAACTATCCTATACGGAGACTCCGCTCGGATTGACCCGATGGTCGCTTTTAAGAAGCGAGTGCAAGGCAAGAACGAGGCCCCGAGGGTTTTCGGACTTGCACTGATGAGACTCCTGAAGAAGGTACATCCAGCTTCAGGAATCCATGATGCCTTATTCTCTAAGGAATTGTTCTCTCAGTTTGTTGCTGGACTGAGGGATCCAGAAATACAACATGTGGTGTATGATACGTGGAGAGCAGACACGTCATTAGATGACCTTTTTAAGGCCATCGACATACATGCTCTCAAGAAGTCACTGTTAGGGGACCGGGTGCCCACCCGGGCCTCGGCCATTATAGAGTGTTCTCCGGAGCAGTCTGATGGTTCGGGCAGTGAGGAAGAGGGAGCGATAGCTTCTGCAGCTCAGTTTAAGAGGAATGGGAATTCCTCTAAAACGCCGTGGAAGAATAGGAAGCCGGAAGGGGGTGGAAACCCTCCTCCGAAGAAGGAATCATCGGACCCAAAAGCTCCGATAATGGACGCAGCGTTTTTCACATCGCTGTTTGAGAAGATGACGACTTCCATTCAGGGGGCTACACAGCCTAACCGGAGGAAGATCAATCGGCGGACCGCCAAGTGCTATAGGTGCCTGGAGATCGGTCACTTTGCTGCGGAGTGTACGGCTCCGACTCCGAAAGTTCCCGGAAAGGAGGGAAACTAGAGGGGGTGGTCCGAGAAGGCGAGCGGACGACCCCTGTATATGATGTACGCCAACATACCAGAGAGGTAGAGCCTAGTGAAATTCCAAAGGCAGGAAGGGAATCAGGGGTGGCTTCGAGCTTGAGGGGCTCGGATGCCGGCCTGGTTAACATTCCGGTCCAACAGTTGCCCGGCAATGAGGCAGGGAGGCCCATTACGGATAGGAACGAGGAAGTTGCGGCTGTCACAGACACCGTGTGGGTAGGGAGTACCCAGCTTTCCCCGGATCATCCATGTTTCGACCATTTGAAGAAACATGGCCTTGATTTGGCTGCTCCGAAGGATTTTAAACGCTTTACTGTAAACCCGTCTCCGCTGGGGGGGAGGCGGTGGTATGTGTCTGTTACTGTGGCCGGTAGAGCGGGCGAATTTTTAGTAGATACGGGAGCTAGCCACTCCTTTATCTCCTCTAACTTCTATGCTCTTATGCCGGATAGTCGTGATAACTTCAAAACGAGGGTAAACGCCTGTTCGGCCGATGGGTCAAGTATGCAGACGTATGGGCGCGCGTTCATACCGCTCCGAATTGGGGGGAAGGAGTATGTGGCTTCTCCCACCATTGCGGATATTGCAGACGACGGTATACTCGGATTGGATTTTTCGGCGTTGTATGACGCGGTCCTGAATCCGGGTACAGGGGTACTCCTGATAGAGCACCCGTACCGTGCGGTAGAGCAATGTGTGCTCCGACAAGTGTCGACAGTGGCAACGGTGGTCCAAACTGTAAAGATTCCTCCCGGACAGACGTGTGACGTGCTGGTCCGAAGCAAGGGGCTTAGGAGAGAGGAAGAGGCAGTTGTGGAGCCGGATGTGGCCATGTTGGGTAGTATCGGTTTGACGGGCATGGACACCCTCGTGGGTGATGGTGCTTGGACCGTAGTGCCGGTTTCTAACCCCGGGTTGGAACCGAAGTATCTAAAGAAAGATACAATACTGGGGAAGGTGTTCACCAGTGAGGCAGTGATGCCTGCTGGACAGGTGAGCATGAAGGGTGACCCTTCTCCGACCGCTCTGAGTGAGGGACTTGAGAAAATGATCTCCGAAACGGATTTGACGGATCGGAGGGATCTCGACTCCCTAAGGAGGCTGGTAGTGAAGTATCAGGATGCATGGCAGGTGGAGGGGGAGCCTTTGGGCCGAACCGACAAAGTGTTGCATTCTATCAATACGGGTGATGCACAGCCTTTCAAGATGCCTTACCGACGCTTGCCTTTGGGTAAGAAAGCGGTGGTAGAGGAACAAGTGAAGACCATGTTGGAACAGAAGGTGATCGTGCCTAGCACTAGCCCCTGGTCCAGCCCGGTCCAGATGGTTACTAAGAAGGACGGGTCTATCCGATTTTGTATCGACTATAGGCGCCTGAATGGGGTAACCAAGAAAAATGCATATCCTCTCCCCCGGATTGATGAGACTCTGGACTCTTTGGGTGGGAACCAATGGTTCTGCACCCTTGATTTGCAGTCCGGATATTGGCAGATCGGGATGAAGGAGGAGGATAAAGAGAAAACGGCTTTTACAAGTCACATTGGACTGTATCAGTTTGAGCTGATGCCCTTCGGGTTGTGCAACGCCCCGGCCACTTTTGAGGCTATGATGGAAACTCTTCTGAGTGATCTGTTGTGGCGCAAATGCTTGGTATACTTGGATGATGTCATTGTCTTTGGCAAGACTTTTGAAGAGTGTGCGTTGAACCTCGGAGAGGTTTTGGAGCGAATTCGGTCCAATGGCTTGACATTAAAGCCGAAGAAATGTGAACTTTTTCGGAAGTCCATGGTCTATTTGGGCCGGATCATCTCCACCGAGGGTGTGCAGGCTGATCCGGCTAAATTGGAGACTGTGGAGACTTGGGAAGTTCCAAAAGGACCAAAGGATATCAGATCCTTTTTAGGGTTCTGTTCCTATTACAGGGACTTCATCCCCGGATTCTCTAGGGTGTCTCAGCCATTACAACGGTTGAGCCATTGGACTCCGGGGAGAAAAAAAGAACCCTTCCCATGGGGGATGGAACAGAATGAAGCCTTCAAAGAGATTAAGGCGTTGTTCCGAACCACCCCGGTGCTGAGATACCCTACGGAGAAGGGGCATTTCATCCTTGACACTGATGCGAGCAATGAGAGCATCGGGGCCGCATTGTCCCAAATCCAGGACGGAGTAGAGGTCCCGCTGGCGTTCGCTAGTAACAGTATGAACAAGGCACAGAGAAATTATTGTACTACCAACCGAGAGCTGCTCGCAGTAGTGGTGTACACGAAGAAGTTTCGGCACTTCTTATATGGAGGGAATTTCACACTCCGTACCGATCATTCGGCCTTGAGGTGGCTCCTTAATTTTAAGGACGCCGAGGGAATGATTGGTCGGTGGTTGAATCACCTCAGCGAGTTCGGACTGGAAAACTCTCATATCCAGCACCGAGCGGGCACGAAGCATATTAATGCTGACTGCCTGAGTAGACGTCCGGTACGCCGTTGTGTGCGTCCGGAGTGTGGGGATTGTGGTGCTCACAATGCTGTGGTAGCGAGTGTGCGTTTGCCTTATGATGGGTTGTTGCAAAACCTGTTGGATTGGTCCACCGACACTATAAGGACGTACCAGATGGCCGATCCTACCATAGCACGACTGAGGGAGCTTGTCCCTACTGGGGTCTGTCCAGTGAGACCCGAAATATCACTGGAAAACCGTGAAATGCGACGTTTCTTGGCTCAGTTCCACGAACTGGAGGTCCGAGATTCGTTGTTGTGCAGGTGGAAGACTTGTCCCGGAAAGCGGAGGGTGTTACAAATGGTAATCCCTGCTGCTATGAGGAAAGACATCCTGTACTACTGCCACGGCCATTCCACTAGTGGGCATTTCGGAAAGAAACGCTCGTTGGAAAGGCTGAGTCGGAGATACTACTGGCCCGGCATGTCAGGCGACCTTTTAAGGTGGATTGAGACCTGTCCGGCCTGTTGTTTAGGCAAACCTGGTCCTGGACTAGGAAAATTGCCACTGCAACAAGAGCTATTCGGAGTGAGATTTGCTCGAATAGCTGTGGACATTATCAGTGGAGTTAAACCCACTCCAAAAGGTAATACGTGTATGATGGTGGTCTCGGACTACTATACGAAATACACCCGAGTGTACCCACTCGAGGATCATACCGCTGCTACTTGTGCGGAAGCATTGGTGAAGGGGTGGATCCTCCATCTGGGGGCTCCCTTGATGTTACATAGCGATCAAGGGAGAGAATTTGAGTCCAAACTATGGGCAGCTATGTGCCATCAGTTGGCTATATGCAAAACTCGGACCAATCCGTACCGACCACAGTCCGACGGGCAGGTGGAGCGGTTCAATCGGACCTTGATCCAGGTTTTGAAGCCATTAGTGAACTCCCATATGGATGATTGGGATGATCAGTGCGAATTTGTGGTGCATGCGTATAACAATACGGTCCACACTTCGACAAATTGCACACCGAACCTCTTGGTGTTCGGAGAGGACTTGATCATGCCGGCGGATTTAGTATTCGGGGTGGTAGGGATCAGTCCGGAAGCACCATGTACGGTGCTGTTTGTAGAATCTCTACGAGAGAGGTTCAAATTTGCCTACGAAACAGTTAGGGCTCATTTGCTCAAAGCTGCGAATTGGCAGAAGGTGGGTTACGACACCGGATTGAAGTTGCGACGATTTGTAGTGGGGGATAGAGTGATCCGCCTACACGAACCGCTCTGCAACGTCAAGCTGGCGAATAATTGGGATGGACCACACACCGTGGTTAAATGGTCAGTCCGAAGCAGGACGCATCCGGACGAGCCATGTGGCTCGGTTGCGTGCTTGGGCTGGAAGGGAGCTCACCCCGGAAACGGAGGTGGAAAAGGGAACTTCGGAGGCTAAATTTGTACCTTTGGAAGGGGTGTCAGCGGATACCCCTAAGAGAGTGGTACGAAAGAAGCTCCGGAAGACCGTGAAAAAGAAAGTCTCGGCAGGCGAAGGAAGAAGGGCACGGAAAACTAAAATCAAGGCTGGAGTTTTAGTTAGGAACGAGTGTCCTTCGGCCAGGTTACGAGAGGTGGACGGGAAACCCGTTCGGCGAAGCCCAAGGCTGGTGGCTAGAGGGGCTGTAACCTAGCTTGTTTACACAACGAGTGTGTTGTCCTGTGTTGTCCTATATGTTATATGTATGTTACCAACAGGGGCGCTCAGAGTCAAGAGGAAAAGAATGTAAGAGTGCTCCCCGAGGGTGGTGGACGGATAATCCGGTGGGGTAATCTTCGATTTCCCATAAATATCCACTAATACTCCTGATGAGCTCTTTATTCGAAGTATATTTTGACTTTTGTGAGCCGCCTACGTAGCAGTGTGATCCCTCGAGCCCGAGCTGCGGGCGGGAAAGGTCGTGACCTGATTAAACAGTAATTGGGTCACACCGGGTAACGGGATCGCGTCCAATCACGCGAGACGCTGCGCATGCGCTTTGTTTTAAAAACAAAAGCGAGGGAACGCCATATTGATTTTGGGCTCGCCCCGGTCAATAGCGGTGTTGGTCGGCAGCGGGGAAGTTGGTGTTTTGGACGGCTAGAAGAGGAGAAAAGTCAGTAAAAGAGTTGTAAGCAGTGAGTACTCTTTCCTGGTGCGTCTGAGACAAAGAGGGAGACGGGGAACTAGTGGTTTCCCCGTCAAACTCCCGTCGAAAGACACTGTGCAGTAGTGAGGATGGCCGAGCAACAGCTCCGTCAATCCGAACTCACCGGACACTCCGAGGTGGCATCCGCCACCGAGGAGACAATGGATGCTCAGAGCCCTAGTGGTGATGAGTTGAGCCAGACACTAGCGGAACTCCGTGTAGATCCGGTCGTGTCCCCGATCCGAAAGTCCCCGTCGCCGGACGGCAGCGAGGACTCCGGAGTGCTGCAAGGACTCGCCTACACCCAGGTAGCGGCGGATCCTTCCGAGACGACTGTACGTCCCTCCCGGATGTGCAGTCTTAGTATATCACCAAACCTCCAGAAGACGGTTGCTCGCAAACTGTCTATGGGGAGTGGGAGTGATTCCGACACTTCACGTCCGAGGACGCGCGGTGGGAAGGGTGCTACCCGAGATCGGTCCAAGTCGGCCGATACTAAGGCTAGTACCAAGGCTATCAAACACACTGGTGTTGGGAAGAAGCCTCCGGGAAAGGACGAGCCTAAAAAGCCCGCTCCGAAGAAGGAAAGTACTGCGAGTACGAAGAAGCCGGGTTCTAAGGCTGCCACTGCAGCGGCCTCCAAGGATCCGAAGACGGTTGACCCCAAGGCTCCTACTACGAAGGTGCCTAAGGGTCAAAAGAAAGCTGATCCGAAGCCTGGTGCTAAGGACCAGCCGGGGAAGGGGCCGACGTCCGACAGCACTAAAGCTGTCAAGACTCCGGGCCCCAGTAAGTCCAACCTACCGATCCCTGCGAAGGGGAAAGGTAGTGGGAAGGCAGTTGTAACCACAGCTACTCCGACCCCAGCCATTGACGTGTTGTCCTTCTCGCAAGGGCTGGACAACAGCTCAGCAGTAGCTGCTACAGCCGCTGCGATGGCTGGTACTAAGGGACATGGGGGAGGCCGTCCAAAAACGGCAGTTCCTCCCGAGGCACCTCGGACCGAGGAAACTATGGATACATCATCCGCAGCCCATACGGTCCAGGTAGTGCAGGATGTGCTGTCTAGCATCACCTTCAACCTCCCGACTCCCCTGGAGCCAAGAAAGGAGGTACCTGTTCGGGTGGAGTTACCTCCTCCAAAAGAGGTACCCGTCCGAGTGGATACTCCTCAACAGCCTACCGAGCCTGCTCTGGAACCATCCAATACCATGGATATTTCGGAGGAAGCCGGAAAACTGGACCAGGCTGCAGGTGGTGGTCCAACTGGATAGGGGGTGCAAATCCTCGCTCCACACCAGCATGACGCATGGGAGAAGGAGGACGCCGACGTCCCATCCCTGCTCCGAGGTGCTATCATCGATCAGATGAGCGCAACAGAGGTCAGATCCTTCGATCTGATCCAAATGCGAACCTTCCGGGGGCTGGACGAGTTGTCTGCCAGGTTCCCGGCTTGGTTCCCAGATCGCTTAACTGCGGCCATGGACGATCTCAGCAAAAAGTCAGAGACAGCTCGCTTAGTTGCTGAGACCGAGGGACGTCCCGAACTTATCGCGGCCTTGGAGTACGACCTGCAAACTGCAGCGGAGTACCACACCGTGCATAACCGACGGGAGAAGAAGAGACATCTGACGCCAGCAATGAAGCTGGCTCGGAGTATGGAACAGAAGACCAAAGAGTCCATTCTGGATGCTACTCTGGAGGATGAAATGATCCAACAGAACACGGCCGCGGCTAGGTCTGCAGACACTAGTCGCATGGAAAAGGCCAATCGTAGGCACCAATACCTACGAGAGACCATCAAGGTAACCTCTCGGAAGGGGGGTCGATCCGACGAGGAGGTAGAAGCGGTTCTGAAGGGATTGGATGAAAATACAATCCCGGACGACGAACTTCAGGTTCTGGTCCGGAATGCACTCCGAGCCAATGCTGCAAGTGGGTTTAAGTACTTTAAACCCATGTGTGTGAACGACTGCGTCAAGGACAAGCGGTCCTCACACCATCCGGAGGAGGTGGGTCCTGACGGTCTCTCCGATGACGAGGAGTGGATTAAGACTGATCCACTCGATAAGTCGGTACAGTTGTACCACTTTGAGCTCCTGGACAAGGTCCGAAATGGTAGTACTAAATACCATTCGCCTTTCCAGAAAGCTAAGTTGGCATGGGCTATGGCTAGATGGCATCCATTTAGCAAGTGCCCCTTTGAGCCTTGTCTGAACATCGACGAGACACTGGAAACGCCCCGAACTTGGCCTAGCAAGGTTCGGTACGCAAGGCATATTACCCGCTATCATTTGCGTCATTACATGCGGTATGACTGCTTGAGTGTGGGTACAAAGCAGAGCAAGGGTTGTCCGAATGGTGGCTGGTTCTACACTAGAGCCGATATCATCAGGCATCTTGCTAAGCAGCACGGCTTGGCTCTGGAGATCGCGGCGGAACGCATCCAGACAGCCCATCAGGAAGTCTACTCCCATTTCGGGGTAGTAGGCCGAAATGAGAATCTCGAGGTGGATTTTGGCACCAACGAGAGAGGAAAGGTCCGGGTCTTTTACAAGGTAAACCCGGACGGCAACTACAACCGGGTTCCGGAAGGTGAGCTCTTCGATGAATTCGAGGAGTACCAGAAACGTACCAGTACGTGAAAGGTGCGGCGCGCTCAGAAGAGACCTAGTGGGTCTTCGGAGCAGGCCGACTCTAAAAAGGCCAAAACGGATGAAAGGAAATCCGTTATGGAGAAGGCTGATCCGGGCTATAAAGGGCCGGCATTCACTTCTCATACGACTGACTGGAAGAAGGGTCCCCAGGGCAGGCCACCTCGGTCTGTTCCGGAGGATCCGAACTCCAGCACGATGGGGTCCTTCGCAGAGGAGTTCCCCGAAAATGACATGGTTCCGGGTGAGGAGTCGCAGACTCTAACCCAGACCGGTAGGACGAAGGCTCCAGCAAAGAAAACGCCGAAGCCAATTCAGACCCCGGATCTCCCACCCGAGACCGCAGAGGAGGGGCGTCTAGTCTTGCGACTGAAGAGCCCTCCTTCGTTCCCTCCCTCCGACTTCACTTCCTATGAAGCCGGACAGGAGGCCTTCGGTCAATGGCAAGACAACTTTCATCGGTTGCTTGCTGGCCTGAGTCAGGAGGTGGCGATGTTGTCCTTAAACACGGTGCATCATCTCCATCAGAGGGAGGTCGCTACCCAGAAGGCAGCGGCTACGGAGTCCGTACAGGAAGAGCGTGAAAACGCTCGGACTGAACGATGTGCTGCTAAAACCGAAAGGAAGAAGCAAAAGTTGGCAGTTAAGAACGCCGAGGAAAAACTGGACCACGAACGTCGTCGGTTCCGAGACTGCTTCGCGCATGAAATGCACGAGTGGGATGGAACTCGGGCTCAAATCGAGCTCTGGCTCCAGGAGCTGACTCTGGCGGAAGCTGCGTCGGACTCTGAGGAGGAAGAGGAGCCGGCTAAACCCGGTTCCGAAGACGAGTCGGACTCCGGATAGGATTATCCTATTCTAGGAGCCGATTAGGAGAAAGGGGGGGTATTCTAAGTATACCACCCCTACAAGCAAAACACCCTTAGAAAGGGTTTAGGAGTGTCCCGACAGAGGAACGCGGCAGGCTGGCTACGCAAGGATCCAGTCTGCCAGGTGGTACTGACGGAGGAGGACAAGGAGATCCGGAGGGGACGCTGAACTCGGGACTGGAGCACTTTACCAACATGGATCCGATACACGATGTTTTTTTATATAAACTCTGGATATCAGGACCGAGTGCTCCTAATTATAAGTCCGAAGATCGCCTGGAGGCAGGACTATTTTTTTTCTATTTATCACCTAAAAAGCTCCCGAGCATGAGCTATGAACTTTCTCGTTCCGGTGAGTAAGAGCTGAACGAAGTAGGTTCTGAAAGCCGGGCGGAATGCAACACCATCAACAGAGGATCCGGATCTTCGCTACAAAACCACGTATGATGTCTTTTTGTAATAATACTTTAATATGTCTTTAAAACCTTAAAAGAAGTGATATTGTTTATCACTTATAAGTATTATTCGTTACGAGTGTAATTAGCTCGGTGTCCTGAAGGGACGAAAATTTTTTTACTGTGATATTGTACTTTTTCAAGTGTTTGTATACTATATGTATAGATTAACTCCATCTATCCTAGGGAATGGGGCGTAATTGTCATTACGGTCTATATATGTAGAAATGTGTGTAATTAATACCTTTTTGTGTTCAACAGTATACGTCATATTGTTTGTAAGGTATAACTTTAATAAACCCCTAAGGTGGCATTTATAAGATAATGCCAGTCCGAAGTGTTTTCGGACTTTAACCTTAATTAATTTTTACCTCCCGGTTATTATCTGGTAGGGGGTAGTGTAGGGGCTAGGGTTATACGGGTATGTTATATGACGAGTGCTGTTGGATGCTGTGTTGCGAGCTCAGTCCGAACCCTTCAGTCCGACGGTAGGTGGCAGCACCTACCCCGGGCTTGGGGTATGGACAGAGGTCGCTATAGGCTTCCGGTCTGCGTGTGCGCGCGCAGGCTGGCTGCCTATATATACCCAGCATCTGACGGTACTCGTCGGTTACTCTGAGCCACGCTGGTGAGGAGACCCCGTGATCATTACGGCTGATTAGCCTACTGACCCATTCCGAACTCTATAGGGAGTTCGCACACATAGATACTGCTTGTCTAGGTTTTCTGAATAAACCCGATTTGCAACCTGTAACACTTGATCCGAACTGTGTCGACTTTGTTCTTTAATTGATACTCTACCAATATCATAAAGAGACAAAGTATCGTTTATTACACATGTAACCAGTCCCTCACAATTGAAGTTCAGTATGTCTTCAGCCTAAGTGATACTAGTGAGAGCTACAGCCTGTAGACAGGGCTTTCTCTCCTGTATTGGGTCTGCTCTAGTCATCTTTAGGCAATTCCCTGTGGGATTGATGCTGCCCTGTGGCAGTTTGATTTTCTTGTCAAACCAGCTGTAATCAAATCCCCACTCTATGTTGGTGTGCTTGACTCCACAAAACCCAAGCTTTAATCTGCTTCTGCTGATTTGTCAACATGCATGCCCAATTTTACAGAAGGGTCCTGCCAGTGTCTTTATTGGTTTTATGGATATTACACTCCTGCTTGATTTTTATGATGCAGGATCTTTTTCTGATAACGGCATATAAGAAATGTGATAATATCCAATTAAGCTCCAATGAACGAGGCAGGTATTGTTTCAGCACCAATGAACCAACTCCATACTATCAAATTCCAATTGGAATTAAAAAACCGTATTAGGACTGAAAGGGTTCTCAGCTTGAGCCCTAAATTTGCAGCAGTCCCTGCTGTGGTTACCAAACCATTCATAAAGTATGTAGCTCTCTATACCGTTAACTATTATTTATAGGAGGACTGGTATGAGGCGGTAATATATCACTAAACATTATACAGTTATTACAGAATTTCCTTCTACAAGTACTGATTGAGAATGGCTCTAGTTCTGATCATATTCATGGATCTATCTAAATGGGGTTTTAATTGTTGAAGCTGTTTCTTTTTGAAATATAATAGATGCATCCAGGTAGCTATACTAGCACTATATCCCTAACCCAGCAGTAAAATCTATACCTAGCTGCCAAGTACAGGATACATGGCTCCCAGCCCTTCCTGTTTGTCTGCTCCATCTTGCAGTGCTCATTTACATAATTGATTTATTTTATTTGAGCAAGGCCGCATTTCCCCAGATCTGCCACAGGGTCGTCACCCACCTGTTGTTTGCTGGGCTTACTGAGGCATGTGAGGTATGGGAGAAGTGGGATTGTTGGTGACCTGGTGCAATAACAAGATTACCAGTATATAGAAAAGAGGAAAATACGGGGTCACATATAATAAGGAAAGTCAACTATATAGGTATATTAGGAGTACCTAGAGCTCTTAATAACTTCAGGTTCATTTGCTTAAATTGGCAGACCATCTGCTTATAGCTATTATTTTGATGTCAGTATTTATAATTGTGTTCTGACATAGAAATACAATACAGTATTGACCTTCAATGAGGTCTGTAAAATAAATTTACATCTGAATTAATATGGATCCATGACTATATTAAATCAGGCACAGAGGGGTCTATGCTGTATGGCGTATATATTACAGCAAGCCTGGCTCTTGATGAACATATTCTATAACATTCCTTTTTGGAAGGTAATTTTCATATATTTTGGATATAAAACCTTTCCGAGCTGGCAATAGTGTGCTCTTTTGCTGCGACCAACATGTATATAGCCTACTAGCAGAGACATAGTAGGAACACAACCAGTTCGAAGAAATATGGGCAGTGTCTAACACTATACCGACATTGATAAATGGCAGCATCAATATGGTCCTGAATGCCATAGTAACCAGATATGACCCATCTCACATTACACTGCTACTTATTGGCTGAGCTCAGCGCTGTCGATCTGACACCAGATGCAACATGGCCTGCAATTAGCTTAGTTTGGATGGAGTCATCCCATAGTCACTGAACCCGCAGGATGGCATTAGGATGGGGTCAGGGGCAGGTAGAGTAGGCAAAATGAAACAATGGGGGATGTGAGGTGTATCTGTGTTTCCAAATAGATATCAAGGTATTTTGTATTTATAATGAAAATGAAAATATTTGAATAAACAAAAATAGGCTGAGAATTCTAGAATATCAAAAAATAAAGTCCGGATTTTGTAAGCATTGGACAGTTATCTAAACATATTGATCGAGATCAAGGCTGAGTAAAACTAGTTTTAAAGAACATGGATATGCCTATAATCTAATACCCATAAAACATATTTGGATATTCTTTATTTATATAATGTCAGAGTAATGAAAATAAAAATACCTATGAAGAAGCCTTCAAGACATCCTTAGTGGGCAATATGGAGATATGACACATTATAGTTCTGTCTTAACACGGCTCTTTGATGGACTGAACAATCACTTTTTAAGTTCATTTACCCAGAGCAATCGTTTTAATACATGATATATCAGGATAGGGTTTACTTGGGGGTATATAATTATGATTGTAGCATGACGCTTGAAATGGATCCAAGGAAAGGTTTCCATATAGACTCTAAACTCAGTCAATTAGTAAAAGAGAGCCGCTGGTGGTATAAGTCTGTAAAGTACTTAGTGCTGTTGGCTCAGCACGAGTGGATTTTAATGACCTCAGTCCATCTAAGAGCTTCACAGGGGACCTGTGATACCATGAACATCTACGCTCGCAGGTCACTACCTTGATACTCCTACCTTCCAGCAATGTACTGGCAATATTGAAATATAGATTAATTTTCTCCAGTCTATGTGGAAAATCAATGCTGATGATCATGCTCAATACCTTTAACTAGCAGGTATACACTACCTATTTTCTCTGTACCCTAGAATTCCCCAACCCGGCCAACATGAAGCAACACTGTCCTTGTGGGGGGGGGGGGGGGGGGGGGTGGTGAGTGGTGAGGGGTCACTAATTGACAACAGGGAGGGCCTTGACAGTCAGGTCCCCTGCCGGGACTTGTAGGAACCTGCCAGACTCTAAGGCTCATTGTGTAATTAGATCATTTGCAACCCCTAGCTGAGACTAGTTCTGTTTTACAACTACTGAGACCTAACAGGTAGGTCTATTATTATTTACTTCAATGACCTAACCATACAGTCTATGACCTGGTTTCTATGGCACAACACGGCATGCTTCTCCCTCTATATATACAAATATCCAGATTCATAGGGGCTATACTCCACTGACAAGAACTCTATGAATGTCCGTCAGTAGAGTTCTCAGGTGAGCAAAATATAAGTCTAAGTTATTTATGCCATACATTCATGTTCACATCATAAGCGTTTCTTCATTCCACACTTTGGCCTAAAATACGTCAGTCATTGTTTCATGTGCGGAATAACTCACGTACGTGTCCACACATTATTCTCTGCATAATTTTGGGACACATTAGATATG
This sequence comes from Harmothoe impar, assembly GCA_947462335.1. Classification (NCBI taxonomy): domain Eukaryota; kingdom Metazoa; phylum Annelida; class Polychaeta; order Phyllodocida; family Polynoidae; genus Harmothoe; species Harmothoe impar. Next base: position 22,327,491 of record OX381711.1, read on the forward strand.
TTTATCTTTACATATTATTATGTTGATTCACTGTAAGCATGTCGGGGGCTCTGACCTCTTACCCAACTTTTCTTTTCAGCAATTCTACCCCGTGTTTATTATACTAGTGTGGGAACGTCATTAAATAGTATTAAACTGGTATAATATTATAGGTTTTTTCTTTTGTTTTGTTTTAAGATTATGCAGAAATAAAACACAGTCTTAGAATTAAGACTAAAACTATTCTTTTAAGATAATACAGAAAGTGAATGTTCGCACACTGGCGAGAGTTACCCTATATTTGCGTTATTGTTGCTCATTAATACAGATTCTATGGCGGTGACTCCTCACCTGTTTGCCATCAGCTCTATATTCATGCTTCATCAATCTTTTTTCCAGCCTCCGCCTGACCTTCCCCCAAGGTCCTCTGGTCCTGTACCTATACATAGGGAGTACCCAGTAGGAACAAAGACCATCAATAAAGGCCACCACAAAGGCCACCAGACACCGTTGTGGTATGAGATCTGGCTGATCTGGCACTGGTATCATACCTGGTTGTGCTACTATAGGCCTCTACCTGGTGTGGACTTGTCCCCGCAAACACTGTGTGTACAAAGACACAAGCAATGATAATCACTTCCGGTACTGCTCTCGCAAACTTAGCCTGTCACTGTCAAGCTATGGTGTTTGTGAGTGTGGTCACTGCGATAGATTGTGAGCTCAGAACTAGCATGGCTGGCCATATGGAGAAACCCGAATTCTTGCTATACAACGTCTCTGATACCCATCCTTGATATTGGTACTTTATCAAAAGGTCAGTTTGATATTCTGAAACTTAATCATGCATTTAATAAATCTTTCTGAAAGCTGTTCATGGGTTTTAGTTCTAAAGATCAGGGTTCTTCACGCTTTATTTGAAATAGGATGCTCCGTTAAATCGCAGACAAGCCTTCAGAACATTATTTTCAGATCGCCTTTCCAATAAAACTGAAAAAGTATGATAAATACTTGTTGTGTTGTCGTACCCAATCGCCAATAAGACCATGATGCAACACACCTCACATTAAAAATGTGGGGGTTCTATTTCAAGCTGTCATTGACATTGAACATGTTTATGCTGTAAACATAACGTTTCTATTTGCTTCTTTAATACAACCATGTAACAACTGATAATCTGAACTTAATATCTGGAATCAATCTTCCTGTGAATGGAATCTATTCCGTGCAAGGCCTGAGTGATACAACACTTGCACAAATTCCCCTTTTCTGCTGATTGCTCACATTTCTGTTAAAGGTTACCCAAATGTAAAACAACAGCAACACAAATGAGAAAAACATGAGAGAAGGGTTGATCAGCACCGCTCACCGCCCTTATTTGGATTTGCGGTTGGCTACCTGAAACCTGACCTTTTACTTTGAGAAGAGATTTCTGAAAAGTGTCTCAAGTTTTCCTACTTTCTTAATAAGCAGTCTCGAATTACCTGTGTTTATCCATGTGAAAGTAAGTTTCGGAACTTTTAACACAGGATCAAGTGACGAGGCTTTAATCAGTCTTGTGCCGGCTCAATGCCCTGGAGGAGTTATGCATCTTCATCATCGAGAGGTATCAGGTTAAGGGAGTGGTCATTTTTTAACAACAGAGGGGGTGGTGAATTTAGATTCCCAAACCTTTAAATCACTTATTGCCGACAATTTATTTTCTATGTCTGTTGAAATTCAATAGAAACTATCACTTAATCGGTTCCACTGGAGTTTATTAACTGACCATCACAACCCTTTTTATATGGGATCTGACATACACAATGACATAGCTAGCATACTAGTTATGTCTGCTACCCTTTCCTCAAAACTGAATTGGCTTTTCTGTCGCATTTATGTCTACCACTCTCCTATGTTACCCTTATCATTTTAGAGTACATGTACTATCCGATTAGATGGTTCTTCTTGGATTTCCATATATTTTCCATCTCATTTTTTAGTTTCATTTATTCATTACCTCTGTATGATCTAAGCTATCCAGGGAAGAAAAAGAAAGAAATTTGAATGACTTTGAGTGAGGTGTACAAATCATTCTTTATCTCCTGTTCAAGCTGTTGTTTTGACAATGATGTTTTATCCAACATTTTATCAGTCACCTTTCATTGTTTCTACAGTTCTCACAAGTATCCATGTCTCTCAGCATAAAATTAATCACTAATTCTATCACTTCTCCTATTACACTCAATCCCAAGTAAGCCAAACAAGTGACAGCCGGGTGCCGACCCCTGCTGCAGATCCGAGACAAAGCGGCCTTTCTCAAATATTATAAATCAATTATGTAAACAGTGGTGGCAAGGTGAAGCAGACAGAGAAAAGGGGCTCTGTGTGGTATGCATTGGTTGGGTTGGAGGTAGGGTGGTGTAGGGATAGGGGCAAATATCATTGTGGCCAAGGGTTTGACAATCGAATACGGTAACCCTGATTGCAGTCAGATATAGGTAACTCCTGGTTTGCGGATAAGATGTGAAAAGGTGTGAGAATCTTTGGAATAAATTCTGTACAACATCCAAGAACAGGACCAGAGTACCGTACATGTCTTCATGATAACCTGATGCATCCAGTAAATGTTAGAGTCCTCCTCTAGTTGTGGTTGAGGCTTGCTGCTGGCCATTTTGGCAGTGCAGCAATGGGAGATTTGATTATAGCTGGTTAGACGAGAAAAGCGATCGGGTCAAGGCCATCACCTTCCCCTCAGGGAACTGCTCCATAACAACTCAAATGGGCACAGTATGGCAGACTCTCCATGTTGACTGCCTGTAAAGGTGTTCAGGATGCTACCTCAACTACACTGATATTCTTTATGCTTTGGAGTCAGTAGTGATATTGGGTCTCATAGATTAAATTTAGCTATTTTATAGTTAAGAATTTACTTCTGATAACAAGATGATGTGAAAATAATCATTAGATGTGATACCAGTAACTAGGGGCTTTATTGGTTCCCGTCACTTTCTAGATGCTGGCTTGTAGGGCCAAGTCAAGTAGAATGTGAAAAAGCAGCTGAATATTTGCCCCTCAATCTGTGCACATCTGAATGGCATCGGAAAAAAGATAAATTAGAGAAGCTTGACAGGTTATGAGATGGTGAGCGCACCTTACTCAAAAAATAACAACATGCTTGTTGTCTGGCTTGTATCTCTGCCTCAATTTATCTTTTACAATTTCTATTTGGATTAAACTGTTTCCACATTTGACATCAAGTTCATGGTAATTACATTGTGCTGAATATAACATTTTGTGATTTCATGTGGTCAGTATAAATGTTATTGTTGGGTAATGTCTATCTTTCACCAATACATACCAATAGTTCCACGCAGAGACGACGGGGTATAGTGATAGGAGCGAGGACAAGAGTGGAGAGTGGAAGGTTGATATTGGAGGGTTGGGTTCTGGAAGTCATGGCTGTCAGCTCTTGGCACGATTGGTTGGTTATTGGAAACATTGAATGTCAAATGGAGCAGTCCAGCTTCAATTCAATTCCAATTGATGTTTGTCAGAACATTTAAATCTGATGGCCACTAAAGTGAATACACGATGGCCTTGAGGTTGAACTGCTGCCTCTGGCTTAATCTCTTGATAGTTAAAGGTAATTTGCAACAGAGGATGGAGGAATGGTTTGGAGAGGATAGCTAAGTGCTAAGAAGATTGATTAATACTAAGGGTCTGATGTCAGAGGATATAGGGGGAGGGGGGAAATGAGACAAATGTGTAGCTGCCATACTTTCTCAATACTTTCAGCCCCACAGGCCATATACATTTAAACAAAATTAAAGTTGGAAAGTGATATACACAACACTCCTCTGAGCGACTCAGCACACACAAAGCACTGAACCTACCCTGAACACATCACACAAGCATGGCCACCTCGGGGAATCACCCACTTAGGGACGGTGACTTTGAGACACGTTCAAAGGCTGCCCCTGTGCCAACCCTCTCCCCTGCCTGACATCCGCACCCACAGGAGAGGGAGAAAGGACATGTCTATAAGCAACTTCTAACACATCGTCCTCAAAGGCTGTATACAGCACTCCCTGTGTATCCCCCTGGGTGCATACATAAGCAATGTTAAGCATTTATACTGGGCTGCTGACCTGTTGTGAACAGAATCATTTGAGGATTTCACTAAACAATATTCTAGTAAACAGAATAAACGTTATACAACGTTTCAGGATTTTTTCTATGGCTCTTTTCTATGGCCCAGCTTTGTATAACGTTAAAAACTATATTTTTATGTAAATCACATATTTGTTAGAATATTAGTAAACATAACTAACCTCAAATCATTCCTTCACTAATTTCATGACTTCTAGCTCAGATGGCAAAACGCAACTGTTGTTGAGTTTAATTGACACTTAGACTAAAATAATTTAGTCATAATTTTAATTTCTCTTTATAATCATAATGTCATATGAGGCTTTGGAGCTTGTTATGAATTTTTTTTTGTGAAAGCTCATGTGTAGTGACAGTGGGGTTGTGTACTTTACGGTCATCTTTATAACACAAACACAAATAACAAGCTAGGCCCCTGTAGTGACAGAGAGACTAACCTTAACTGTGATTTCATGCATTCTGTGTCAGCTCTGTCTGTATTTGTCTCTGTTCTCTCTTTATTCTGTCTTTGTTAGATCTGGTGCTAATATTTGCACATCGAATATTGTGTGTCGCTATTAAAGTCAACAAAACTGCACTGAACAGGGCGTGACATGCATGCAGCATCTGTTTTATATCAACACATTTTTATTGTTCTCTGTGTATTCTGCCATGCGGCAATGTGTGTTCCCATTATTAATCAATGTCCCTCTCCTGTGTTCCCTCTGAGGTGCAGACTCCGTTAGACATTGACCAGGTCAAAAAACTATCAAAGGCCGCCAAAACCAGATCGCTCAGCTGTTGGTGGGGTGATGAAACCAGCCTAAATTAGGTCTCGGATTTATAGCAATCCATAGTAGGCCTATAGCTTGATATAAATACATTTGGTAAAGGCAGATAAAATGTGATCTCATATACATATGTAGTATATTGGTGCTCATTTGTAGTCAGTGAATGTTATGATACAGTCAGCACATGACCCTCTACCTCTCAACCTAAGCCTTAGCATCTGCCATTAGCATCTTCTCCGATCGTTGTCTCCTATGATGCCTCATGAGAGTGGGCATAGTGGCAGTGAATGCTCTCTACTGTCAGCCTGTCACCATCATCTACATATCTATGGTATCATGCTAATGGATCTATGAGGAGTGAGTGGAAAGGGAGCAAACCCCGCACTCTGTACTCATCATACTATGTGTATCTTTGTCTGCTCCCTTGTCACCCCGCAGTCAGCCAGATGGTTAGATAATGTGCCTGCCACACATGTGTCATGTCACACCTCTCAGTGGTGTCATGGCTATATTAGTTAGGACAGAATGGCACAGAACCAAGTGACAAAAACAGACAGGTATATACAGTTTGTGATGCAAGTAGCTACCTAGCTAGCTACCAAGAAAGAAGAAAAAGCGTCAAAAGGGAGTCCAGGTTGCCTCCAGAATGACTCCCCTCTTTAGGGGAGTCTAAGTGACTCCCTGACCAAACAAAGGGGGTCATCTAGGGGAGTCACATAGCTTCTTGGCTCACATAAGGGAGTCACATACGGACATGGGCTCTCCTGGAGATGGGAGTCATTCTGGAGGCAACCTGGACTCCCTTTTAACGATGTTTCTTTTCTCCGTTTATCTGATGCTTTTCCTTAATTCTGTGTCATATATATATAAGACAGAATCGGATATTGTGGATACTGATGGAATAGTTGGGCTGAGAGGTATGATTTAATTGACTGTGAAAGTGCCCATGTAAGTATGCATGCATTGTAATGGGAGTAGCTGTGGGTGACGTCTCACTTGCGTCTGTTGCAGTGTACTCAAGCACGGTACTCAACCACAGATGATTCATACAAAACTCTATCGAACATCACGAGAAGAGTAACGGGTGAGAAACAGATCGGAAAAGGCCAGTTGTTTGTTTACTTTCCTCGGACATGCTAACCTTTATGTTGTGTGCCCTACTCCTTTGTCCCTGGCCCCATTTCACCTATTCCCTAATATGACGCATTTGTCATACAGCGTCTTACAGTAGATAGCGGGTCTCGTCTATAACCCTGACACCCGATACACCTCTCCTGCTCAATCTAGACACACTGTAGCCATGGAAAAATCAATATTGTAACTCACACTTAAGACCGAACCCCAGATGAACCATGTTATGCCATGTCTGAGAGGAGCTTCTTATCATGAACACAGATGATGCTTTAGATAGGTGCTGATGTTTTGAACACTTCAGATTTGCAAGTCAGAATTCAATGATAGTTTGTCCCTGGTGCTTTGGCTCTGAGATTCTCTAACATTATTGTTGTTATCTCAGTAATGACTGAATTGAATGTTAAGATGGACCGCTTTATGTGGAATAAAATTGATTATGTATAAATAGTGAGGTTTGAAGGTGAAGGATGAAAGTAACGGTGTGGGTCGGTGGTAAAAAGAATCCAGGAGGGAGCAAGATGACCATGCTCCACAGGGTGTTTATTTCATAAATGATAATCTAATACAACGATCTTCAAAAAAAAGGTTGTGTATAATTATAATAAGTAATCCGACGTAAATTGTACATTCATACTAATGTATTATGTATAACATTATACTTCTAGCATAGCATTCTTATCTATACAGCAACACTAATTAATACCACAAGGGCTCGGTATGAATTTATCAGAGTATAGTATAACTGATAACGGCTGTGGAAGTGAGTAAGAACAACCAACCAGAGGAAGTGATGTAGGCGTAGTGTGTTAGGATACAGGTAGGTGGAGCCCCTGCACTAGGGGGAGGGATGTGGTAACTGTTCCCATGGGTTCACTTATTGACTGGGTGGACTGCACACGCTACAATCACACAATTAACTTGTTGCTGTCTGAGTGGACATTACATCTCAATATCTCATAACTTGTCGAGCATCCCTTATTTCTCCTTAGCTTTCCCTCTAATAGCAAGATAGGGCAGCCAATATTGCTTTTTTTCCCACTTTCCAAGTAAGATATCCGTGTTTCAAAATAGCTTGTTTGAGATTGGTTTCCAAATAAAACAAGCCAGATTATTAAAATCTATGTTTTGTTCCGACGCACTCGATTCACAATGGTTCCTGGAGGCAGGTTCTTTAATAATAGCATTTGGGATTTTTTTTCAGATATCATTGATTCATGGAGCGAAAGGATTATATTAGTTTGCCTCTGTAATAGATCTATTACATGTATGAGCCGAGGATTTAAACTTACATATATATTCTCTTCAAACTGAAAGTTGCAGAGTTGTTCTAAAGGTTAAAAGCGGAACAAATTATGACAGTCAGGCAGATGCAAAGGTAAAGAAATCCCAGGACTAGAGCACGATAGTGTTTTACACTGAGCCAATCTGTGGTCGATTGTAAACAGTGTTGCAGTAAAAGACGGTAATTGTTGCAGGCCCTAATGATATGAAAAATAATCAACTCTTCCTTTCAACCTGAACCCAGTATTAACTTCTTTCTGTCTGTCCAGTTTGTTTACCTGTTGCATTTTCTATACAAACCTATTATACAAATAATCCCTGTTGCACAAGTTTGACCCTTTTCTCTGCCTATTGCCTTTGGCCTCTCATGCCTTTTGTATTCCCTGCCTTTCACCTATACAAAATGATTATTTCTCAATTTTATATGATTTGCATGTGTTGTCCGCTGACCATTAAATCTACATTATTAAACCCAACCTTTTATTTGTCATCTTTCATTGTTCCTATAATTCCTACCTGTCTGCCTGCCTCTCAGCATAAATCTCTGATTCTGCCACCCCCCCCCCCCCCCCATTGCACTCAACTTGAAGAAAGCCTGGTGAGTGACATGTAGGTGGCAACCCCAGCAGCAGATGCGGGGCAAGGTGGCCTGTCTAAATCAATTATGTAAACAGTAGAGGGAAGGTGGAGCAGTTAGAGAGAAAGGTCTTCAAGCGGTGTGCATGGTTGGGGGTGGAGGCAGGGTGGGATAGGTGATGGGGCTATAATAGTTTTGCCCATATATCTACTTAGCTGGCAAAGAGAGGAGGGGGCTGTAACAATATAACCCATAGGGCAGTCAGATACAGAGTTTAGACCTGGTTTAGGGATTATGATGTTATTGTAGCCATCTTGTTATATATATTTATATCTTCAATCCTGTACAGCATTGAGAGTAACAGGTTTTTAACATAATTATATAGACTGATTAATGTTAAACATGACAAATTCCTACAGCGTGTGTGCGGCTGAATATTGGCTGCTCAATCTGTCTTCCTCAGATTAGCATCAGGAAAAAAGATGTAAGTAGGTTATGAGATAGTCAGTGCACCTTACTCACAATGACTCCACAATTCAAATGTATATGTAATAGGATTTGTACTGAGAATAAATGCTTTTATATGTTGTGAACATGCAGTCATTATCATGTGATTATAGGTGCCAGTATGACTGTTTTTTTGCGAAGTAATAACTATCCTCTACCTCTCCAGAACGTCAGTTACAAGCAGAGAGTGGAGGGTTGGGTTCTGAAAGTCATGGCTGTCAGCGTCAGCTCTTGGTATGATTGGTTGGTAAGTGGAAACATTGAATGTCAAATGGAGCAGTCTCGCTTTAAGTCAATTCCAATTGATGCATGTCAGAACGTTTGAAGCTCCTGGTCACTAAAGTGAACCCACTGAGGCTTATAGATCCACTACTACATCTGGCTTAAATCTCAATGTAGATGCAATTACGAATAGAGGGCAGAGGGATGGTTTTGACCAGGTAGCTACAGAGTGTTAGGTTCTCCAAGGGACGAGCTTGGATTGCTTAATACAAGGGATTTGATGTTGAGGATTGGGGGGGGGGGAGAAATGAAGTAAATTGGAAGTGGAAGTGGAAAAGAGGAAGAGGGGAGAGTCAAAGACAGGAAACATATCATGGAAGGGAGGAAACAATTTTGTTAGTATATATGTGAACCTGATCTGTCCGCGTGAGGTGACTACAGTGAATTTATAAATCTAACTGGACCTGAGGACCTAAGTAGACCTTGTTTTCTTTGGTCACTTTCACCCAGCAATCATTAGAAACCCTTTGCTGTCATTAATACCCACTTTCTTCTCTATACCCTCCCCACTGACCACAGATAAATGCCTTGTAGGTTCTACAGGTCTTATATATACCTAGACAACATTTAAAGCTGTGAGGTGATGTCCTACAGCACTCCTCAGAGCACCTCTCCGTGCAAAGAAAACTGTAACTTCCCCGAACCTCTCCTGAACACATCACACACACATGGCCACGTCAGAGGGGAATCACCCACTTAGGGGCGGGGACTTTGATACAAGTTCAAAGGCTCCCCCTCTGCCAGCGCTACACACCCCCATGTCTGACTTCCACAAACACAGAGGAGTCTATAAGGAACTTCCAACACATGTACCTTAAAGGGTGTTTCAAAGACCCCAAAATGTCTTCAGCCATATGAAAAAGATCTACCGTTTGGATACATATTGTTAGATATTTACCTGGCAGCGTAGGTTGGATCTGTCCAAAACTGAAATCGAAAAAATTTCCTCAACATTCAAGTTTAAAACAAATAAGAATTGTGTCATAAAAGGGTTATGGAGCTGGTCAAGTGTTGTATCTCTACACAGAAGTTTATTTGCTGAGTGGGGTTGCGTACATGTGCTGATGCCATTTTCATTAAAAACACCATTAAACACACTGAGCCCCCGTGGTGACTGACGGAGTAACTTGAGATGTGATTTAGTTCGGTGTCTGCTCTGCATTTATTATGTTTCCTCTTCATTCTGACTTTGTTAGTCCTGGTGCTAATATTTACACATTGAATAGTGTGTGTTATCACATAAATAGCATTGTTTACACATTGAACAGGGCCGTACATGCATGCATCATCTGTTTTGGTCACAGATTGGTTCATTGTTCCCTATGTATGTTGCAAAATTGAACCGTGTGCTCTCCCTATTAATTTTGACCAATGGATCTCAATATTCTGTCTATCTGAGGTGATGGTGTTACTGACAAAGACTGCCTATACTAATCCTTCTCTCCTTGGTCAGCTAATCCCGGGCAGCTAATATATCAGGGAGCTGTTGATTATGGCTACAAAGGCTTATTTAGTCAGTCTCAAACCATGCATATTATATACATTGTACAATCACATGGTGCAAACAATTCTGACTAAGAACATACTGTCACAATATAGATAGCAGTTAATTGTGTAAGCACTATAATCTATACTCTCATATTAGAAGCATACAGCTTAATGGTTGCATTTGTACATCGGGTTTAACATGTGTTAAACCGCCAGTTCTACATTAGTTAACAGCGTTAATATTTACTTGCAGAGACATCATTGGCAATATCTACCTTTTTCTTACTCCATAATTATCACAATTCGATTATTTAGAGTGAGAGGAATATGAGCAGTAATAACTCAATGTGTACTGATCATGATATGTCCAACGTTGCATATCACTTCTACTGACCCCAACCTCCCCCCCACCCTTCCATCCTTTGTCACCTCTAGGTCCCTTGATGGTCAGATAGTGTGCCTGCTCCCCATCCGTCAAGTCATGCCTCTTTGTGGTGTCAAGGTCACATTAGTATGGCCAGGATGTGAGGTAACCATGTGACCAATAGACAGTCAGGACCGTGGCACGTGATATAAGTGGCACCCTGATTCTTTTGCATCGGTCATTGTCATGTCTGAGTAAGGAGGAATGGTGGTGGGAGCGAGGTGGACGATAGGAATCAACCTTGTTAGACATTGAAGTAGACAGAGTCAGGAGATAGTCCAACCAGAAAACCCAACTTATGAGGACACTAAAGCCAAGGTCACTGACTTAACAGATAAACTTTTCAATACATCAGACAGAAAGGTCACCAAAAGCTCCATCTCGATAGGGGACACCCTAACACAGAAGCTGTAATAGCCGAATTGGACTTGTTTGTTTTGAACTATTTAAAACTATCTTAATAACGTTGATGTATACTTGAATGATGATATTATCATCATTTATTTCTAACTGCCACAAATAGAATACGTGAGACCCATCCCAAGAGGACAGGGGAACGAGGAGGTGTGGAGAAAAAACATCTTGTACAAGTGAGAATTCAAAAAATCTAAGCAGGCCTAGACAATCCCGGACATTCGCCATTACAGGTATATCAGCCTATAGGGGAGGTTCTCCCAGCAAGGGGAGATCTTCCCTTACTTAAGCCTGCCCCTTGGTTGGCGCCCTGCCCTTATCTCTACAGAGATAAGGGCCGCCGGGAGAGATAAGGGCCGCCACCGGTCCGCCCCTCCAAGGGGGAATCTCCCAGTGCAGTATCTTATCCAGGTGTGGTGGTAAGGGAGGGGGGAGGGGGGAGGGGAGTCCACATATAAAATTAATGTACCTTATTTAGGCTATATTTTGACATTTAAATCATTATATCTCGAGAAATACAAGAATGTTATACAAGCCCATTCACATACAACTAGCTAACTATATTGTGTACCTATAGATAGGTTAATCATTTCAGCAAATTATGGTACGATATCAGCAAATTGGATTTTCTAATTGTACCGAAAATCAATGTATAACAACCGAAAATCAAGGGAAGAAACCCCCTCACCCTATTTTCTCCCTTCAAGGTATGAAAGGCAGGATTTTCCCAACCTGCTAAGCTTTTGAATATTTTTTGGGAAGTAAAGAATTCTCATAGTTCGCCAAGAATCGATCAGACGCATCAATGCATAGGAAGAGTTAACCCTAGAGATGAGGATGCAGGGTATCCAAGTCACGCAGACCTGTACACATAGTATTTAACATTATGAGTAATATGGGCAAAAACAAAGTACTTAATCTCATAGACCTTTGGTTTATGTCAGAATGCATGCAATCTATTATGTTATTCTTTAATCGGTTCTGAAAGGGAGTGGTTTTCCCATTTGAATAGGTTGAACATTTTAGAAGCATTTTAGGAAATCATTTTTTCAAGCAATAGTTCTAAAGCTCAAGTCATTTTATTTCATTTGGGCATACTGTACAGAGCAGGGAGTGAGGCCTATTTAGTAAAATGAAAACATGTAGCATTTGTTTAAAACAGTACAGAACAAATTGTAAACAAGAACTATTGCTTTGAAACTGTGTGCATATTATGTGTCCATAAGAGCTGCTCCAAAAGAAATAAGATGAGGGTTTACTTTGTAATTAAATAATAAATATGCGTTTTCCATAAAAGGATCCTTTTATTTCTTTCCACAAACGGCTTAATTTCGCTTTGATCAAAGAGCATTAAATCAGTAATGACTATTGGTTTTCTAATAAAAACTAGTCTCATCCACTCTGCTTACAGCGATTATTTTTCTCATCTGTTGTGATGTACTATTCTTTCTGCCCCATTCTTGATATTCACACTGATTTATATGAGAAAAAGTCAGCTTTAAAGGATTGTGCAATCATTTAAAATGTGTGATTTCATCATCCTTCTATTCCTTCAACTACAGGAGGTCTCAGCATGCGACAGAGTGCTAGCAGGACTTTATCAGGATAGTTATTATTGGGGAGTGGACCGCTTTCTTAGTTTAAAGGCCTCCCTCTTTGATGATGAAGATTACTGTTTTTCTGTCTGTGTTGTTTCATGTCATTAATGTTTAAGGCGAGTTGTCCAAGCAAATCATCTTAATAGATGCAATGGGGCTGGTATTGGACTTGGTTCAGTGGCTAGGGGACTGCTTCACCAAACACAGTGCCCTGGTGCTTTCTACTTCTACGTTTTAGTGTCTTGAACCTTTGCATTATAATTACATTTAGGCAGAGATGGACTAGTGTACCAGAAAGAATTATGTAAGAATACTGAATTCAAGAACAAATTGTCTTCAAATTCTAAGAATAAGGCTATTCAAAATTTTTTAAATTTTGGAACTCAGAGAACCAAAATAGGAATTTTAAACAAATGGAGGGAGCGCACAGTTGAACATTTTGAAATGCACTTCGGGCAGAAAAAGATGCGTTAGACTAAAATAGCATGGATGATATTTTCATGAGATGCTTTAGATGTAAGGGCAGACAATGCCCAATGCTAGAAACACACAGAGCTGACAATCAGGTTAATCGCTCAGTAAGCACTGCTGTTTCACAAGGGCTATCTATAATATCAATGTTAGAAAATAACTGTCTCACAAGGAGCCTGACTGGCGTATATTCCTGGGCGTATAGCACACTCAATTTATCAAAGAACACCTTAGGTCTACTTATATCTCAGTATCTAGTGAGATAAAAATAATTACATCTCACGATGACATGAGGTAGCTCAAGATATGCCTGTAGCAAATAAGCACAATCTAATTAGTAGAGGAAAGAACATGATGTCTACAAGTACTCACTGATACGCCCTGTGGCTGTACTTTCCCTCTTCATTCACCACTTTCCCTCTCCTGGTGTGCTCCTCAATATATCCTCCCTGCTAAATTCCAAATATTGCTCCTCTCTCTCCCTTCCAATCCCTACCCCTCCAACTTCATTGACAACAAACACTGAGTACCGATCAATCCAATTTGCTTGCCCTTTAAGAAGTTCCCCTCCTTCTGTCTATCTGACATCATCCTGGTTCTTGCACAAATAGGGCATGCCACGGTTCACTGGACATCTCACATGGGGCAGATTTACTATAAATGACACTCACAATATCACTCCTCATATAAATAAGGTAACTGCATATGTCCCGCTACTATTGACTTGTAATAACATTGGTTTTGACCAACCTTATGTCCCCATTCATTGTGTAAAAACTGCACTAAACAAACTGTCTGATAACATTTATTCCTCAGGCTGCACATAAATAGACAGAGCTGCACGCTAAAGTGACTGAGTGAGTGGTGCCTGGCCTGTACTGCACGCTGGCCGTAGCCCTAGTGCAGTACGGGCCAGGCACCTCAAGTGCAGTAACCACTGACGAGGGCACTTTTAAGTGACGCTCTGTATTTATTTCAGGTTATCTACAGTAAATAGTTGGCAAACAACCATGTTTGTTAACTTCTGCGATGTTTGTTAACTTCTGCGGTGTTTGTTTACATCTGTGGTGCCGCCATTTTTAACTCCGCGCAGGTCACGTGACCCTCGGCGGCCTAGCAACGCTATGGACACCCCATGGCGACCCCTGGCGACCTCTGGGAGCGTGTAATACGGCCAGATCATGTAATACGGCCGAGGGTTATTGCACGCTTCACTCACATACGGCACTCCCATAGGTTTAACCTTGATAGATCGTATTCATCATGAAATAATGGTCTAGATATCAAACCAAAAGCAGTAGAGGACTCAGAGGCTTGAGTATGTTCACTGTGGTAGCTGGCAGATTTAGATGTCCTGAGAAACGGCAATTGCAATTGAACTGAGGCTGGACTGCCCTCGTTGATGTCTGATGTTTCAATTACCAACCAATCAAGATAAGAGCTGACAGCCATCACTATTAGTTTAAAACCTCTCCCCCTACTCTACACACGGTTCCTTGTCCCACTACTCTCCGACTACATCTCTGCCTGAACCTGAAATATAGTTTAGGGATGAGGAGGTAGATTTCCCCTTCCGGAACCTGAAATAATATGTCAAAGGTTAACCCTAGAAACAGAGAAGAGTAGGAATAAAAGAATTCAATTTAATACAATAATGTAGTAACATTAAACTTTTTACCCCCTTGTAAAGGCTGCAAGTTTACAAAAAGTTGATACTTGGCACAATCTATACAGGGTGTTACAATTTTTTTGATTTCCGTTAGCATTACATGCATCAAAATGGGTAACTTCAAACAGAGATAGGTGTGACCAATTATATCAAACATGTCGCTGTCTAGGTGGGGATAACCTCTCAATCATCTCAATATCTCATGACCTTCTCCAGCATCTCATTTCTTTTTGGCCTTCCCTCTGAGTAGATTGCGAGGATGTGAGATTGTACAGCCAATATTGGTGCGTATTTTACTTTCTAAGTGTCAGATAGCAGACTGACTATGAGAAGAGTTTTCTCAGTGGTCTCTAGTTTGCTCATTTTTTGGACTGCCTGTATTAAACAGGATCTAGTTACTGGAGGGGATCATTTTCATTGGCTTTAATATGCCTGGGACCATATCAATGTCGCTGAGTTGGGCATGTGCATTCTGTACCTTAAATCATGATATAGAACGTTCCCTCTTAGATATTCGAGGTCACCACCCCATTAGTTGAATGAGTATCACCTGTTTGTTTGTTAAATATCTCTCAAAGTATCAGGTGAGATACCATTTGCACACATATTCCCTACTATTAAATCTTCACAATTCTAGTTGTGCATGTGCACATTTCATCTGTACCCTCTCATTGTTTCAGCAGTTCCTACCTGTTGCCACGCCTCTCGGCACAAATCACTAACTCTCCCCAGATCTCCAACTTTACTTAGTCCCCAGTAAGCCAGGTGAGTGACATGTGGGTGGCGACCCCTGCAGCAGATCCGGAAAAACACAGGCTTTCTCAAATATAATAAATCAATAATGTAAACAGTGGCTGAAAGGTGGAGCAGACGGTCAGGAAGGGCTGGAAGTGGTATGCATGGTTGAGGTTGGATGTAGGTTTGTTTAGGTAGGGGCTGATTCCATTATTTCCAGTTATACCACAGCGGGCACAGACAACAAAGCAGTTCACACCTCTTGTATACTGCATACAGCTAGTGGTATAAAGTAGTTATAGGCCTAGAACCAATCTGTAGGGGTATAAGGCTCCTTCACTGTATTTCGCGTACAGATTGGTACATGTCCTAAAACTACTACATATATTAACATGGCCTCTCAATGCATTTAGACAATAGAACAGATATAGAGTTTACAGCTGGGTTAGTGATTTGATCTTTGAGCAGCCATCTTGGGACACAGCTCCTTGATTCTATACATCATCAAAAGTAAGGATTTTGTTTTAGACATTGTAGCAGAGGGGGTCTCCGCCACGGGGAGTTGCGGGGAGTCTCGCGGGGAGTATAGTGCGCCACCGTCCCGCAGGGAGGGCTATATTAGCGAGCACGGCAGCGCGGGCCGCCAGTTTTGCTTTGGCTCTCGTTCGGGACGGACGTACTGTGCTCCCTGAGAGACTCCCCTCCGAGCTTGACTCCCTGCCTTTCTTAAGGCGGTTATTATTAGTATAACCAAGCATTATATGTGATATCACTGGTAGCATAATTAGACATAAAGGCACCGACATTCCTTATTTTTGTACACTACTTCTGTCAATAGAGAACTCACATATATCACAACTTCTCCTCTCACCGTTTTCCTTCTTAGTTATAAGCCACCATCTAATACCATTACAATATAGACTGATAATCATTCAAAAAATAGCATTCATTAGTCAGTATGTCACATTTATTGAGTTGAGCTAGATTCAATTGTTCACATGTTGAGGAAACTCCCTGTTCAACAAATTTACATAAGAACAAAGAAGGACAAACATTCCGGTCTTGCCAATCAGTTTGCTCTTTGCTGCTCTCTTATGATCAGCATTCAGAGTGATGGTCACATTGCAAACAATACAGTCACGAATTTACCAGCAATGAAAAGTAGTAGCAGTTGTAGAAAATGTCTTTTGATCACAAAATGTAAATTATTGTACTGTATGCTTAGTGAATGCACGCCCCATATTTATAGGTGTATGTGAGTTCACATGGGTTGACCCATCGGTTTGTCATGGGAGCCAGGGGCTCAGGACTTGTCATTGGTGCCAGCGGGTGGCAAGAATACTAGCATGGTATTGGGGGTAGGATCTAGTACTGACTTCCACTGGGGTTAAATGGGGAGTATTGAGATAGCTTTCAGGGTGGGTGGCTGAGAGAGTGTGCTGAGAGATAGGATTGAGAGTATTTGACCAGTGGCACAGGAGAATAGCTGATCTGCCTGCAATGGCAACACAGATCAAGCTAAGTGGATCCAATATAGTAAATGGAAACTGTATTGGTGCTGTCCGGGTCGGATAAGGAGACCAATCTGGAAGGAGGCTTATTGCCTGTGCTCATGATTAACTCAAAAAAAACTGATATGGATGGGGATTAGCTGACATTGGGGAGGCCAGTGAGATCAAGAATAAATGATATATATCTGTGCCTCTACATAGGGTCCCACGTTTTTGACCATGTCACTGTGTTGATTTTTAGCAGAAGAAGTGTGTTGTCGTGTCAAATTTTAGATATATAAGAACTCAGAGAAAATCCCTGTATGTCGATTTTTATCCCAATTTCCCTGTGTTGATTTTTAAAAGGGCGATGGCACCGGTGTCAAATTTTAAAAAGACTGTGTCGCCGTGTCGCCTGTGTCGAATTTTACCCATGTAGAGGCACATCTGAACACATCTGAACACTCTCAAATTTAGTAACATTCCGTAAACATCTTAGCTCTGATCTCATCCTTGAGACATGGGAAGCTGTATACCTTCTAGAATCTACACCATCCCGCCTCTGACAAGGTTGATGTAACACAAGAAGAGGACAGTCTGCAAAGTATCTGACATCGACATGCCACAATATTGTTCATCTGGCTTTAAAGTAAAAGAAACAGGATATTGCTCGCCTGTGTCAAATTTTACCCATGTAGAGGCACATCTGAACACATCTAAACACTCTCAAATTTAGTAACATTCCATAAACATCTTAGCTCCGATCTCATCCTTGAGACATGGGAAGCTGTATACCTTCTAGAATCTACACCATCCCGCCTCTGACAAGGTTGATGTAACACAAGAAGAGGACAGTCTGCAAAGTATCTGACATCGACATGCCACAATATTGTTCCTCTGGCTTTAAAGTAAAAGAAACAGGATATTAGCTTCTTCATCTGTCCCCTTCGGGTGAAAGAAATTAGGTAATCTTGGCAGGTTATGAGATTTTAAACAACACCTCATTACTCACAAATTACAACCCTCTGTTTTTCTGACTTGTACCTTTGCCTCTGTTTTGAACATCTTCACTAAGTAGATAGATACTAGATAGATACAAGCAGGGATTAAGTGGTGAGGTGGTGGGAACCTGGAAGCAGAGTGGAGAGTGGAAAGTCAGAATTGGAGTGTGGGTGTAAAGGTGATAGCTGTCAGCTGTCAGCTCCTAGTTTGATCGGTAATTGGAAACACAGAATGTCAAGCTGAGCCGTCAAACTTCAATTCAATTCCAATCTTCATTTTTGGTTACCAAAGTGAACATGCAGAGGCCACAAGTTTGTCTGTTGCCTCTGATCTTTGAATCTCTAAACAAATGTAATTTGCTATAGAGGGCAAATAGGTGGTTGGAAGAGTGGGGCTAGGCATGGTCTCCAGAGGGCAAGCTCCCTGCCTAAAGGCTAAGCAGATTGGATCGATTAGTGCAGGGGTTTGATGTTAGAGGATAAAGGGGTAAAGGAGGGAGGGAACAGAGGAGGAGGGGAAAAGGGAAGACAGGATAACAGTGTATGGTAAGGAAGATGGGCAATGCCTGCGATGACAATCTTTCTGCTTGTCAATAAAACCCTACCTACTACCCTTACATACAATAGTTAACCCTTTCACTGTTGGCCCTGAAAAATGTCATTTGGGATTTAACAACCGGCCCTATGCCATGGGAATATGTAACTTTGCAAATATGTGCAGCCTGGGATAGTAGCTAAGGAATGAAATAAGTTGTATTGGAGACAGAGGTCACAGTTTTCTGACAATATTCATGTTAAATTCTAGACCTACAGATCTAAGTCGACAGATCTAAGTCTTTACTCACATTTATCATGCAATCCTTAGAGACATTTTTCTTTTATTCATCATTGCTTTTTTATCTTTATATTCCATACAGACTCATGCAAAAGACTCTTTGGCATACATACCTATAGGCCTCATATATTTGAACAAGATTTAAAGCTTTCAAGTGATGTCCCAAAGAGACCTCTAAGGATCTCCACACATGAACAGTCCCATCCTAAATTGAGATATGCCCTTCCCCAAAACACATACACACATCACTGTACCTTCCCTGAACACCTCACACAAACATGATCAGCACAGGGGGGAATCACCCACTTAGAGACAAGGTCTGATACAAGTTGAATGGCTGCCCCTCAGCCTACCCCAGACCTTCCCATGTCTGACCATGTACACGCAGGGGAGTGCGAAGAGACTTCTCTATAGACACTTTTAACGCATCTGCCTCATCGGCTATATGCAGGACCCCAAGTGTTTTCAGCCATCTCAAAAAGGTCTACTGCATGCATACATGAACATATAAGGGACCAATTGTCCACAGAATAATTGGAGGACCATATTTGATACAGAGCTCTTTGATATCTACAATAATACCAACTTTAAAAACTTCCTTCCTTAATCATCTATTAAATTTGATGTTAGGACTAACCTAAAGAAGTCCTCCTCATTTGAGATGTTACCTATAATTGTCATGTCGCATAAAGTTAGGAAGCTGGTTAGGAATGCATTATTTTCTACGAGAGTTTATTGTAGTGACAGGGAGGCTGTGTACAAGTACTGATGGCATCTTCATTAAACAAATCATGGCAGAGGAAATAACCAGAGCTGTGATTCATTTGTTCAGTGTCTCTGTTCTTTCTATTCATTCTGTCTTTGTTAGTCCCGGTACAAACATTTACACATTAAATATTTTGTGTTATTATGTCAATGGCCCTGCCAATAAAACACTGAACAGGGCGTGACATGCATCCACGCATCTGCTTTAGTCAAATACAGGTTTTCTCTCCTCTGTGTATTTTGCCAGGTTGCACTGTGTGCCCTTTGTATTGAATCGATGTCACTGGTGTGCCTCTCTGATGTGTTACTGATGCTAATAAAGACTGTTGTACTAGATCAGGCTGAAAGGGGCTGCATGTAGTAGATATTTGAGCTTTTCACTGGTTGGTGAAGGTGATAGAAGGTGCCCTTAGTTAACCCTTGAGTTATTGCTCCATTCACACCTCGAGTGCTGTAGCTAAGAGCCTTGTAAACTATGTTGTGAGGAACAGTAGCACTGAATCATCTCTATCCTTAGCCGGTCCATAGCATATTCATGTATGGTAAAGTAGAATGCAGCAGTAACCCATTCAAAGCTGTTTGGTCTACATCCATCAATGCCCATTGCATCCTGCTCTTTGCCATCACCTTGTCACCTCTCAGGCAGACTGATGGTTAGATAGTCTGACAACTCAACATCCATCAGCTCATCTCTCTCTGTGGTGTCATGGCTGTATCAGTGAGTTCAGGATGTGTGAAGATCACGTGGCAAAAGGACAGTAGTGTTTGACGTAAGTGGCTGTCCGCTGCTTTTACATAGTTCTCTGTCAGCTATACAATGGAGAATCGTATATGATGAGGGTGGTGGAAAGGTGATATGGGGGGAACGTGAGCTGGGGTGGCTTGTGATAGTGACCTTGTTATACACTGAAGGAGACAATGTCAGAAGATGGAATTAAGTTTGGTTTGGATTATGAAGTAGTTGGGAGGGAGGTATTGGGGAGGTCAGATAGATGGAGGCATGGAGGCATGAGGAACAGAAACCCCAGGATATCCTGAATGTACTCAAACTTAAGTAAGTATAGCTCATCCCAACCTGATCTTCACATCTCGTCCATATCACAATGCAAAACCTAGCTGAAATCCTTGTTGGCTGAGCGTACTAAGGGTAATGCTGTGGGTGCTTGCATTCAGGGCAATTAAACAGTACAAAACCAAAATGGGAAGCCCAATGGGGACATTTTTTTAAATAGAACTGACTAAATATGACTGGAAGTGATAACTCTTTTTGAATGATTCATTGAGTGTTATTGCTCCCAGCAAACTGTTTCCAGTCAAATAAAAGCAGTATTTAGTTCCTAATTAAATACTAAATATGTGTTTTCCATTTAAAGTTTGCTTCATTTTTTATGCTAAATGGCTCAATTTAGCTTTGATCAAAGACCAGTGAACCTTAATGACTATCGGGTTTTTCTTGGTGACTAATGGGTCTTATCCACTCTGCCTTCAGAGATTATGGTTGCAGTTTCTTCTGATTTCCTACAATTCCTGCTCCACTATTTATATTCACGTGGATACATGTGAGAAGGAAACAAGTGCAATCAGTTCAAATATATTCTCTAGCCTCGAACCATCGGAGGTAATAGCGTGCAACCAAGATGAACTGTAGCAGAAGAGCTATCATTAGACAGTGGGTACCTTGGTTTAAATCTGTTTCCCTTTGATGATGTGGATAACTTCCTTCTGTGTCTGTTATTTCATGCTGCTAATGTTTAAAGGGAGTTGTCTGAGGAAACCCTTTTAATGGAGGTAGTGAATGTCGAACTGGACTTGGTCAAGTGGTAAGAAGATTATTTCATCAAAAACAGATTTGGGAGTTCCAGTGCTACGGTAGGTCTAGTCCCCTTATTACAAATGATACATCGATTTGATGAAATCCTGCAGTACTAGGCGATGCAGCAAGGCTGAGGTAAATATAATTTTCATCTCATCTTCAAAGTCTAAGACGGGGTACATTGAAATAGTGTAAATTGTTTTTTGAGGAAACTGGTGCGTAGAATAATTTGTGATAGCCTGCCCTTTCACAAAATATCAGTTACTGTACCAACATTTAACAGGCTTCCTGATTAACATAGCCAGCTTCTATCAGCTTCCCCAACAGCTCAGACCGGTAAAACAGGGAATTCACTCAACTTGAGGGGCACGCAGTTGAACATGTCAAAGTAAAAATGTGCTAGACTGAAACTGCATGGATGTCACGCCCTGTGAAATGTTTAGGTGATGTTATTGACGTCAGGGCACACAGTATCCAACGCTTATACATCAGTGCTCACAAAGAACGAATGAATAGAAAATTAAGACAAAGTAAACACAGACACAGTACAAATAGAACCAAGTAAATTATTCCATGGTGAATAAGGCAGACCTATTGATTAACCCTTGGGAGTCTCAGTACCCTATTATAGAACCCTGCTCAGTGAAAAGATTATTTTTATTAAATTTTAAAAAGATGCACCCAACTACCTCTCTTGCACTGTGCTGGGCTGACCTACAGTAATTGTTCCTACTGCACTTTCCTCCTTCCACTCCCAGCCTCTGACATTAAGCCAATCTGCTTAAAATTTGAAACATTTTATGCAAAGGTACTGATCGTATGACACCAGTTTAAACATCAATTTAGGAATTATGATCTTTCATATGTACATACAATTTTCCCATTTAGCTTACATGTTGATCAGCTTAGGTTGTCCTTTTTAGTCCACAATCAATTCAATCGAACATACTGTTATCTTCTGCTACCTCAAGCATTGATACACAAGTAGATGGGTGGCTATCCAATCTGCTCCTGAAACTGTTCTGCTGACGACAATAAAGTCAGTTCTTAAATTTATGCTGACCCTTTGAAAATAGCTCCTGAATATCAGACATATCTATCATTAGATTAAGTATATTGACACATCTTTCTGCAACATATGTCATGTCATTCCATACTAGAGGACCACAATATGCTGATATACGGTAACTCGGTATTAAGTATCAATCCTAGGTCAACCATACATTTTATATTTCTCTCACATTTGACTTTGTGCTCGCCATCAACATTCCAAATTGTTACCTCATACAGACCGTTTGGGCACAATTTATCTTTAGCCTAAATCTAAGTTTGTACTGCTCTTTAATATCTCTGCCACTTTTATTTACCTAGAGAGTCAGTGATCAAAATGGAATCCCTAGGCCTAAGTGTGTCACTATGGTGGCCACTCGACATGTTCTGACTAGCAGCAATTGCATTTGAACTTGAGTCAGACTGCTATGTTTGATCTCCAATGGGTCGATTACCAACCAATCAAGATTAAAGCTGACGGCCATTTTGACCACCACCCTCTCATCTAAACCTTCCACTCTCCTACCTCACCTCACACATTGCATGATTCAAACATTCATATAGAACATGTTACTGACAATGTACTGGAATCTAACCAGACGATAAGACTATTTCACCAAACAATTATAAATTGTCAGCATAATCTTCAACATGAATCAGGTTGAGGCAGAGATAAACCATGTTGCTGTCTGGGACTGGATTGCCTCTCAATATCTCATAGCCTGTCGAGCATCCCTCATTTCTCTGTGGCTGCCCTTCTGATGGGATTCTCCTGAAGCAAGATCGGGCAGCCAATATTGGAGCTCTTTTTCACTTTCTACTCGACTTGACCTAGGATGGCAGCAGCCAGCAAAGTGCTGGTTGAAACCCTTAAATTGCCAATTTTCAACACTTTACCTCTGATCTACTGATCTAACTTGTATACACTGCTAATGTGACACAACTTTTATATTAATTCATGATGTTATATTTTTCCACAATGAGGGAATCTTTATCATACATTTATCAGCCATTGGACTTCAAAAGGTAGCATTGCATTCATGGGAAGAATATACAATTCTTTAAAGGCATATTTATCTAGGATGTATGAGAATTCTGTCATGATTTCAGCTTTCTCTGTTTGTTTTGACAATACTATTATGTTGAGTGAAAAAGAGCCATCCCACTTGGAAATCTGTCCTCTTCCCTATTGGTCAATAATTAATGCTTAATGCATACCACCAAATAGCACTATTCAATGGCTTTCAAGCATGCTATTGTATAGCACCATAAGGGCTTGAACAATCAGGTTAAACAAGAGGGTGTTCTTAGGGTACAACCATTTTCCCTATCAGGCCCAGAGTAATCTTTTACATGCAACACCCATTTCTTACCCTGATATCTGAGCTAACTGCTGTATGGCTGACAAGATTACAACCCCCTGTTAAACCACGATATGTTTATGTCAGGCACTGCATTGTACAGTGTCATAATCAAGGGATAGACTTATCAAGGGATTTTTTTAGGGTGTGAATTTTCATATCCAAATCTTTTAATTTACAAATCATTTTACAAATCATTAGACCAAAGAGTAATAAATTATACCACATTAAGGACCTGACAAGTTCAGCTTTGATCGTCCGAGTTTAATGGCAAAGAAGAGGGACTTCAGACAAGATGAAAAATTTTGTGAGACTCAGATACTATTTTGTATGATGTCTCTTGAAAGATGACAGCGTTCTTCCACAGTAGGAGTGACAGGGATCTGGGAAGGAGAATGTCAGATTTTCCTTGTCTACAAGTAGCTTCTCCTGCTAAATCCCAGTTTGTGTGCAGCATTTTCTTCTCACCTTCTCTGATATCTCCATCCTGCATTTTATCAGCACCCTCGCCGAGGTGGCGTTATTGTTCCTGATTCTGGACTTGCTTCTTCCTCAAGCATTATTGTTTCATAATCTTTGACATGAGCCATATTCTTTTAACCAAGGAGGAATTCCAAATACTTCACAAACCAAAATAGAATAAAATTGTTATCTGTATCAATACTGCGATTTTTAGATGCATGGTCATGGCATTTTTAAAGTCATGCTGAGCTTACTAAGAAATTGGATGCCTTCTCATTACAAATGATACATCAGCTTCACATGGCATCTTTATTTACAGACTATCCGATCTGTATCCCGAAACTGAACCTACCCGGACTGATAAAACCAAGGGACCCAATGCCAAATTAAATTATTTCTGTTATGAATACAACCATAAAATGTGGAAACATCTCACTGATACCTCTTCTCAAAGTCAGAGGTATAGTTTCAGTCCGGTATCTTTTTCTTCAAGATTCTGGTGATAGGGGTTGGGCCATCATCTCATCAGGCTGTTGGATGTACACACTACCTTAAGCACAGCATGTACTAACAGAAACAATACCGCTAGATGATGGTATTTACACTTGCTTTGCATGATTTCCAACATTGTGCACCAAGCAAGGTTACTAATTTTGATTCTCGATACCCCTGTCTTCCATTAGCCACTTGTATTTACCTCCCACTATGTTATCCCTCACCTCTCCCTTCAGCTTTGATTTAATCTGTGTTTGATCTAATCTGTGTTTTTACTTTCTTGCTGTTAAGTAACTTTATAGCTGATAAAGGTGGATGCAAGTATCATAGAAGGTACTGACTGGTGTATCATTCTCAATGCAAACAACCATCTTGTCCTTCCAAATGAAATATAGATGATAATTATAAAGGATGTATGTGCAAGGCTCTTAACTACCAGGGGGGCACTCATATATCATCCCTACAAATCACTACATGAGGTACATCACTATTTACAGAAAAAAACGTGATAGATTTGCTTTGAATGCAGTTTTGGGGTGGTAGGCTGGTGTCCTCTCTGTGTACAGCCAGACTACCCTATACCATATAACATAGCAACTTCCCATTCTCTATATAGATGCATTCAGCCTATCATTATTTGTATGTTAGCAACTAAGTAATCTGCTGTTTTCCTACAAATCATTTTTTATTACAGTAAAAAATATGCTCAGGGTAGCAGCGGTCAGGACCAATCCATTGTAGTAAAAAGATCCATTTAAATAAAGACAGACTTTTTGCTGTAGGCTGTGAAGCTTGGCAGGGGTAGTGAAGGCAGTGGTTGAGGAGGATAATTGAGGTAGGGAACACATGTCTTGGGGCAATGTCTGTGATCAAAGGCTGCTCTGCTTCTCCTTATGAAGGCATTATGGATGCCACATCCTGAGATCAAAGTACAATCATCACATGATTTCTGAGGACCAATCAGAGAACCCCAGGGGTCTATCTGTAACTGCACTGTGTGAACATCTGCCCTCTGGGACCAGGAAGCTGCACTAGGGACCCATGGGCAATTATTCCGCACAGGAGGTAGAGGTACATAAAAAATCTAAATTTCCCAGCCCTTAGTCTGAAGAGGGTATCCCAGGTTTGTCAAAGGGACATTGGTCAGGTGTGACAAAGTGCTATTCAAAATTGACTAAGGCAACACAGTAAATGACTTACTCAAAAGGACTTAGCCTAAAACTTATTGAAATGGAGAAGACTAAGGTGAATTGATCAGCACTGACCATCCTGACAATATTAACTAACCTAGGTTGGTCGTATAGGGAGCCAAAAAAATGACTGTCTTGCTTAGTCGGAAGCCAAAACATATCTGTGTACAGAAAGTAAGTTAAGTGACCACTGAAACGAGTAGGACAGGATGTCCAATAATTCAAATGCTTGAGGCCATGATTACCTTGTTCGGTGTAAACACAGAAACAAGATCAAAGTGGCTTTAATCATTTCAACTATGCCGTTAGGGACAAGGGACTGAAAAAATGCCACTGTTTTTACCTTAGAGCAATTAATTAAAAAGGTGTAAAATTGGGGTGTAATATGGCAGAACAGCTGATATGATCTTGAGGCAGGCAGTGTGTGGGCAGACAGCTGTGTGGGACCTTCTTTGGACTTTTGGAGTAGATCTATGCCACTTTACATGATTTGTAGGCCTATTAGGTCTTGTGGAAATCTTGCTTCTTTTAAAATCAATTCATAGCAAAGGATTTTCATTTTTTGAAGCTCCATTGAGGAAAACATCTATTTATACACATTGTATAGAATACAACCTGTTTCAGAAATATGTTTAGCTGCATATGTGTGTTTTCAATTGTTTTCACATGCAGAAATTAAGATCCTGTAAGAATGGTTTTAGGGATTTGTAAACAAGGGTACTGTTATAGAAAACCCTCTTCCCGAACCCCTTTTCAATTAGATTGCGTCAGTGAGCTGTCACCTTGTGACATTGCACTGAAAATGCTGATGGCAGATTCTTTCTGCTTAAACAGCAAGTACCATTAGACTGCACCTGTCAAGTATAAGCATTCATGTTTTTATCTGAATAACAATTCTTATAAAAAATAAGGATGGTAGTCATATTTACTGGCAGAGCTAGATGTTAGTAAGTCCATAATAACACATTCCCAAATTAAATGGTCAGAGTATGAGAGCTTGCAACCAGAGATACTCTTGAGTAAATGTGCTCAATGGAGAAAATGATTTCCCGAGAAGACTGATGGGCACTGTGCCAAGGAACCTAGTTGGATGAACACCTGTAATTCTACTCCGTTTATGGTTAATGTGATATTTACTAGGCCAGGAGAATCCATTACAGGTAAAAAATTCATTACAGGTAGAAAAACCTTCCTCATCATTTTGAAACCCCCACTTTCTAAAGGCAGTTTCCTGGTGAACACCTCAGAGTCCACCTTATGCCTCCTATTATCATATCCAAATCATAATATATCATGAAATACAAAGCTACCATACAAGCCTACTCACATAAAGTATAACCTAGCCAACTATATATTCTACATTATATTAGTTTCCCCAACATTTTAGGGATGGTTAAGTATTTGCAAATCAAATTTTCTGGTTGACCTAACATTAAAGGTAGAAGCCAGGGTTCGGTCAATTTTGATCTACCAACAATATCTCTTTATCACTTGGGACTATATTAGTTTGGTACATAAAGATATGATAAAAACTTCATAGTGCTAGATTTTGATTTATTGGCAATTGAATATAGGACACCCTTAACAATAGCCGGATATGGGAAAATCAAAATTATTTTCAACATTTTTCAACTTTTTGAAAAATTGACCAATAATATCTCCAGCGAACTTCTCAGATGTTTAGAGGAGAGCAATAGTAGCACAATCAATCCAAAGAAATTAGTTATAAATCATAGGTGAAACTGAAGAGCCATGACCGATTTTGGAGAAAAACAGAAATCTAGGAAATTGTATTTTTCTGCATTTTGCAACACAGAAAAAAAAATTGCTAACAATTTTTAACTAAAACCATAGCTATCTGTATATAAGATCATGTGATACATTTTACTATCAAAATAAGAGTGGTGTATTGATGAATTAATACAGTTTGGCAATTATTCAAATATTTTCTAGTCAGTCCAAACGCCTATAATAGAGTAGCGCACATTTTCTAGCAACAATGAAAAGCAGTGACAGGATGTGTAGAACACTATGATGTGGCATATTAAGGGTTAGTAAAGGTGAGTAAGGACATATACAAGAGAGAAATATGCTTTTATCATGATTATAGGTGGTTCCATTTTTTTGCCACCAGGTGCCGTATGCGTTGACCCTGCCTTCTACCTTTAAACCTATGTTGGTTTCATGTACAATGTATACATACCAATCTTGACCTCCTTTTCCCCTGCTGTTATCTGATCATATCCCGTGTAGACTGCCTGAACTGCATGCATTGGCCCCTGGTCATTATTTATCCTTCAATATGATAGCCTAGCCGGACCATTGCCTCAGCCAATTCAAACAGTCCTACCTCATTACTGCTCTCCATGGACTCTGGTCGGATTGGCTCAACCAATGTTTATCCACCTTACATGTGTGCTTGGTTGGCAGGATATGTGATCACGATCACGTGCAATTGCAGGGTTACCCACCTTGCATGGCATTCCCTTTCAGGGACAGCACATGTGATGGCAAGTTCTTACTTGGCACCTTTGGGAATGATGAAAGTTCTGGAATGTACAATTTCTAATGAGTTTTGAGTTTGAGTTTGAAAGCTTTTTTATTGACTTCAAGTCCATATACATTTGATACGTCTCTCAACAAGAGCCAATAGGTCTCATCAAATTAGATACTAATCAGAAGAGTTACACAGTTTATAGTATGGTGCAAAAATATTAACCGTTCGCCGGTATGATACACAGAAAAAACAGACATGGATCACATGTAACGGTTTGCGAAAAAACTGGATAATAGCAATAATCTGCGCCAATACAGCAAAGCATCATAGCAGTTAATTAGTCACTAGTAGCTAGTATCTAGTGGCTGGTGCAGTTCAATTGGATCAGTGTCATTCAGACTCAGTCAAGTACAAAGGATAATGGTGAAATAAACCCTAATTCAACACTAAAGAGTATCACCTTTCATTAATATACTTATTACCAACACTATCCATATACAACTTCACGTACGTCAACAGATAAACACCAATTTATACACATTCAGCATACTTTGGTTTCTGGAGAAGGCACTAACCAACATTCAATTCCAAACTTCAGAGTTTATACTCAAAATTAGATACTACTTTCATTATCAGCATAATAGATTAATTAAAACAGCCAGAGATTTATCACTTTCATTAGAAAAAGTACAATCAGCTTTTTTTAACTTCACTCATGAACAAATCAAGTGACTTAATACACTGTATCAATGCCGGTAACTTGTCCCACTCAGCAGCATCTGAATTTCCAAAATTACGTCCATCAAAGACAGATTTACTCCACAAAACATGTGTCTTGTCAAAGTTTACTGTTAGTTTGAATTCTGAACACCATTTACTCACACGGTCAAGATCCTCTTGAATCAGCGCCCTAACCATAACCGGATCCCTGTTACATACCGAGATTGCTAAGTCATCTGCGTACATAAAATATATTTATATAAATAAGAAACAGTAGGGGGCCCAATACTGAGCCTTGCGGTACACCACAGCCTATTCTTTTTGAGTTTCCTGTACTCTGACTTCTTCCAGTCAGATAGCTTTGAAACCATGCCACAGCGCCGTCAGAGCAACCAATATTGACGACCTTGTTTAATAAGAGGAGGTGGTCGACCGTGTCAAAAGCCTTCCTCAGATTGAGGAAGACAACGGCCGCCACCTCCCCCCTATTTCTACTATCATATTGATTCTGGACCAATCCAAAAACAGCATCAGTTGTACTCCTGCCGGGCATGAAACCAAACTGTTGTCTGCTGATTATGTCATGTTCAATTAGATAAGACATTAATTGGTTATGAGCAGCCTTTTCAATCAGTTTAGAGAAGACACTGAGCTGGCTAACCGGGTGCCAATTTGTAACCTTAGATATATCACCACCTTTAGGCAATGGGATGACCAGCGCATCCTTTAGGTTAGATGGGAAGACGCCAGACTCAAAAGACGAGTTAATCATAACCTTTAAAATTTCAGGTTTACACTTCAAAGCATCCTTACCCAGCAAATTAGATCCAGATTGTTTCACCCTGTTTTACCCCTGGAACTGTGTGCTCATTTCGTGCACTTTGTGTGACATGTATACCATGTAACAGACTCACACACACTGACACCGTGTTCCATGGAACAGATTCACACAGTTCTGACAGATTTATAAAAAGTTTATTCACACCAAATGACAAAATATATAATGCCCTAAACCAAAATGTTTAGTCACGTATTTTTAGTTTCATTCCGAATTACTAAAAGATAGGAAATACTGCAATACTTTTTACAACCAGCAGTATTTGACATAGATAGTCATAGCGCACTATTGGTGTGTATGCTGCTGGTTTGTACAAACTAATTCGATCAGGTTCCTAGCATTTCAACATAGGGCTGATGAATATATGTACCATTATAACCATCAACATTAGAGTTCACATGAGCAGCAGGAGATAGCCAGGCTTTTATCCAAACATAATGACGAGAGGAAAGGTGTCTAGCATCTGGACCTCTTAATGCTGCTTTCATTAAAATGATATGGCATCTATTTATATCCATAATGAATGTTATTAGAAGGACAGGTGCATTGTCTGATTCACAATACATTGGGACCCTGTTTGGATACTTATAAACAAAGAAAATCATTCTCTTTAATCAGGAAAAGGGGTACAATCAACTTTGATGACACCTGGTGTCACACATAACAGGTATTTGTGTGATGTTGTGTCACCTCGTTTCCCTTCTGGCACACACTCACACATCTTCAAACAGAACCATTATAACTTTGTCAGGTTGGAATAGTGCATGGTTTTGACACCAGGTGTCATCTTTGTTGTTCCTTGTTATTCACATGGGTGCAATGGAATCATTTTCATTGTTTATAACCATAATAATATGTTGTCAATGCAACTTAGACCTAGCTATACACCTCTAATTCTATCAAGTTCCATTAGTGATTGAAAAACACACCATACGATTTGATTAAAGCTGCATTAAGAGGGACAGACCACAGACACCTTTCCTCTGGTAATCTTGTTTGGATAAAGGTCTGACCTTTTGTTACATGTGTATACAGCTGATAATTGGCATGAATATTACACAACTCCATCAGGCCTACACTACCATTTAGAATTGAATGAGATAGTATGCCCATATACAGCAGGGAGTGCACTAACAGATTTCTGCTATGGTGCCCTATGCCAACTTCTAAATATAATGACTATTACAAACTAAACAGACTTTCCTTTCTTTAAAAAAAAAAAAAGGTGAAACAATAATGGTTGAAAATATTTTTGTGCCATGGTACATGATGCTGTGTGAATATGTGTGAATTTGTGTGAATATGTGTGAGTATGTGCCACTTCTTGTCCTATGGGGTATGGTGTCATATTGTGCCAATTAGTTCCATAGGACAACAGTCACACAAAGTGTACGTTCCAGAAACTAAGTCAAACTAATTTGCTGGGTAATATCGCAGGTCCTGACATTGGTGACAGAGGACGCCTTATTTGATTTGATTTTCAGAATAAGTCTGGTCACATGATCCAGCGGCATACTAGTTAGAGTAAAGCGTTGCCTATCGTGGCACCAATCGTGGCACCAATGTCAACATAAAAGTCATTCACATAGTCGGCTAGACTGTTGCTAGGTACCGCTACACCATTTTCATCTCTCAGACTCATAGCAATAACCTTACGTGGACCACGCCATAGCGAGTTGACCTCAGCCCAGAAGCGCTTTGGATCATCTCCAAAGCGGTTCAGTTTGTGTTTAATGTTATTCTTACAATTTTTTACTAGGAGAAGTCTGATATGCCTATCAAAAGCACGCACAGTATCAAGATGGACCTTCACAACGCTAGTCTTGACGGTACGTGATTTTTTCAGAACACGCTTCTTTCGGGCAATTAATCTTTCCACTTCAGGAGTGAAACCATCAGGCCTACGTGTAGTGACCTTGAAAGTTTTCACAGGATGATCCACATCAAGATATGCATTCAGACTAGAGATGAAACATCTACACATTGAAGTGCGGATTCCATTTCAGCAAGTCTCCAGTTCATATCTGTTACATAGGTTCTAGTTTTCTCACCAGAGTAGTTCTTATACAGTCTACCGGTAACCATTTTGGTTTCTTTTATCTTTTCAATCTTAGCTTGTTTTTTAAACAACATAACATGGTACATGATCCCCAAACATATCGTTGATCAGACCAACATTGCTCACATGCACACAATTAGTATAGCAATGATCAAGGGTTGATTTACCAAGTCTATGATAATAAGTCGGTGGGGTCTGGTAATATTTCAATTTAGCAGACTTTAAGAATTTGTACATTCACCTGCGATTGTGACTGTTCCTTTGTCGACTGTCTACATTTATATCACCCAGGACCCAAATTTCCTTGTTTTTCAGAAGGGACTCTTCACTAATTTTAAAAGTTTAGTATATCCCTGAATTACATTGCTATTTTTTGGCGGGCGGTAGACAGTCACAAAAACTCTAAACCTCTTGCCATTTCTTTCTCTCTGCATTGTATCCACGCAATGAAATCTCATTTAGTAACAATTTGCTAATGATAGCTGAGATGAATCTAATATTATATGCGGATAGATCTATACTGCAGAGAACCAGCATGAAGCATCTGTTTGGATATTAGAACCATGATGTCTAACACAGAGAATGTTACTGGGATGTATGAGGGGCCAGTAGTCCCAGGTCCCAGAGACTAAGATATGAATTGAGTAGTTTTGCATGATTGCATACTCAGCTGCACCTATTTTTTATGATGGGTTGGATAAATTGACATCAGGTATTCTAAAAGGTAAATTGAAATATTCTCATATCAACCGTTTAGATTTAGAACATGGAGGGAATGAGGGGAAAACAAATAAATTCAATCCAGGGAAGGGGCAGCACGCATGATGGAACAGAGAAGAAAAGGGTCAGTCAGGCCATAGTAGGGAAATGTAGCAGGTTATGGAAAGATGAGGGTGATTAAACGGGGTGAAACTACTTAGGGTTAAACTGCAGAGAGAATATCATATTATATTGTATTATATTATTATATTGTTGTCTCAAAACAGCTATAAAATATGCACTCTAATAGGTGCATTTAAAGATAAACACATAAAAAGCCAAACATATTTAAGCTTTGAATACATTTTATCTTAACAAAATTTTTAATATAGCAGTTTATACTTTTAACACATTCAATTTCAATGTCTAAACATGTTCACTCATTAAACACCACTCAAAAACGAAAAGTGTTTAACTCCTCAACATACTTGTTTATTATCTGAACATTGTTTTCATAGTGTGTTCTTGATAGATAAGCATGGGAAGTGTCTTAGACATAGCTATATAACAGAAGTGGGAGAATGAGTTCACTGGGAAGACACTATTTTATGGAACAATAAGACATGCAGTTGCATTGTCATGCTATGACAGTGATTTATGTGACCCTCAGATTTCTAGTAATATAAAGAGACATGTAATGCTTGAACATGCAATGTTTAAACATGCAATGTTAAAACAAAATACTTAAACTATAACCCAGGGCAAACCTTAGAAACAACATTTGACCTAGGCCTGAAACTTTCATGTTTGTAAATGAGATATATAAGGGTATAATGCAGAGAATCATAGCCTTTCTTGGATCATAAAATGAATATTTGCTTTACAAAACCATTTTGGTTATCAATCTATATATTTCATCTTACGAAGGATGAATAGAAAAAGAACAACAAAACTACCAGCATCAGATAACCTAAGAAGGACTGAGAGGCTGCAGGCTCCTAACCCAACCTCCTCCCTTCCACACCACACAGATACTTTATCACAAAAGCATCCCTTAGTGTATGACAAAGGATACCCTTGTACCAGAGATATACTATCTGGGAGCCATAGGTTAGATTTGCCTATGATGCAGTTCAAAGCACATGGCTGGAGGATACAGATCAGGACATATATATGCATCCTTGCAGATTGCTATCTTCTCCTCTTGCTACCTGCTTGATACTCGCACCATGTCAGCATATCAATCTCCCAGATCCTGATATATACATTATAAATAGCAGGCCATTCGGTCCCGATCTATGTCTGTTCAAATATCCATAATACTAAATGCTGTGTCACATCATTTTGGAATGTGTATACGGAATTCTGCCAATATTAGAGAAACTGCCATCAGTACCCATCAGAAACTAGTAGTGTCAGTGATCTGTAGACTACCAGTAGGAAGTGTCCCTTGGTACAAGGTCTACCACCCTTTGTTTATCCTGCTTTCCCACCTCCCTTTTCAATTGGTACCAATGCTGGTACCCAACAGTCCCTCTGCTGGTAACCCGACCATCTGTAGCCTAACAAAGAACACACAGCCACCACCAGCAACATCAATGAGATGAAGGCGGCCATGACAGATGCCATCTTTGTCCAGGGTCGCGCTGGGTAAACGGCCCCAAGGCGGCTGTGAGAAGACCTTGTTTGAATTATAGATGGTGGCTGGTTACACAGCCCGAAGGAGAAGGGTAGGCTGGGAACCTGTCTATGTGCTTGTATTTTTGACTGGTGTAGATAGTGACTAGTAACAATACACCTAGAAGTGGGAGGGCATACTGGAATCTGTTGTGTCCTGGACAGCTTTGGCTTCAATCTTAGGTGCAGTAGAGTGACTCTAAATATCAAGAACAATCCTGTGAGATATGGTGTAGGTAAAAAGGATTGATGTCATGCAGAGATGCTGTCAGTGTTTTCTGTTTGCGTGATGTCAGCTGCATCACTTTGACAGCACCAGGAGTTTTGAGGGAGTAGGATTGAGAAGAGATTTTATTTATAAAATGTCTGATTTCCCTTGTCTATAGGTTCCTGAAAGCTTGTGGTACAGAATCCTAATTTGTGAATGGACTTCTTTGCCAAAATGTCATTATATGTTCGCTGCACCACCGCTACAAGCAGACTCACAAACACATGCATGCACACACATATGAGCATGCAAACACACACCCAAACCTGCAACCTAGATGGAGAAAAGAAAGGCTCAAAGGTCTGCTTCAATCTGAGTAAGTCTGAGGCATAATCATACACTTGGATGTTAAACAAATCATTCACTGGAAATTCCATCACTGCAGACCCTGTGATTACTTCCAAGTGTTTCCAATTATTTATATACTCTCTCTTTCTTTGGTGCCATAATAGCTAGAAACTATACTTATATTTCAATTTACTTTCAGACAATATCTGTTCCCAATTGTAACTCAATGGTTCTGTCTTCATTCATACTTTCCTACCTGTGTTCTGACTTCTCCGCCTTACATGGCTCCCATTTTCCCTCACTCAGTCCCCCCCCCCCCCCAATATCTGGTTGATAGTCAGAAAAGTCACTATGTATATGATGCGGTAGTCTGGACACATTATGACATTTAAAAGTTTGTATCAAGTATTCGTTATCTGAAATTCTCCAGCACAGTAGGTTACATTTTGCACAAAATGTCAAATAATCCACATGAAAATTTCACTGTGCCACAAGCTGTCAAAGGTAGTATGGATTGGTTATCACAGACACTCTCGCGGTCCCAGTAGTTTTTATTATGTGTTTGTTGATTCTCTCTCCCATTATATCATGTGACTTTCAATATATGATAAGTCTCCTCAGCAGCATACACTTGCTTTGTTCTTTAATTATGCCTATGCCATATTCTGCCATGGCCTACAGGACTATTTCTAAAGAATAATCCAAAATATCTGCCGTTGTTGTTACCCGATACATGACTCTTTTTCAGCTGTCTTTGTGAAACTGTGTTTTGGAATTGATTTTGTCATACAATGTCAGACAGTGTACAAACATTTGATGTGTGAACCGAAATCAGGCAAAGTCTCTGCCTTTATATTTGTATAAATTTATGTTTGTGAACAGTCTGATAGCTGTAGCCTGAAAAACTAGAATGAAACATGTAATATCAAAACATGCGGATTCTGATGTCTATCTGCAATACACCTTTATCATCAGAGGTAATGAACTACAAGCAATATATTTTTTAAAAACCCATAAAATTTACCAAATATACTCTATTATTGATGATCACAAATAAAGGGGGCCGTGGACATTTAACAAAAACTTCTTTGCAAAGTCAGAAGTCAGAAGAATATAAGGTCTGAGAATACTTTCAAAAATCCTCAGGCACGCAAACAAGTATCTTTATCATTGACCTTTAAAAACATTTTCATTAGAGAACTAGTTATAATTTTTGTGATTTTTTTGTGACCCATGTCACATAATATACTCAAAGCTGAAGGCAGAGGGTGAAATTTTACTTTTTTAAATTAAGAGATGTCTGGACAAAAAAGACAAATAAAAAGAGATCCTTCTTCTCGAAGCATTATGTTTCATTCATTTCTGAATTACATCATAATCTAAAGAATCAAACCTCTTTATGGTCAAGGAAGGAATATTTCTCATGAAGTTGCAAGGATGTGTATCGTGATATATGCAGCTAGTAGAAGACACATAGACATGACACATTAGATGGAATCATCAATTGTGAGGTATTCTAGTCTCTTTATGGTATTTCTATTTCTATATAAAGGTATACTCTACCAGTGGGCTTTTACACATCTCATAACAATTGTTGTAAGTGTATTTCCAAAACAGGTACATACTTATGAATGTCTCCATTGAATCAATATCTTCAGATTCCTAATTTTAAAGCTAGCATGATGGCCTTCAATTGTGTAAGTTTTTTGTTATGATAATAGGGAGTTTTAGCAGGCAGAACGTAGACGTAGACTCAGACGCTCTAGGAGCTACGTGACCCCCTATGTACTGGAGATGAATGAGTTTTAGCATGCACACCCTGCCGTGGGCAATAGTGGTGCAGCGAAAATAGTGCCATGGTTGCGGCATTTTTGACCATAGCTCAATATACGTTCTCTTATCTCAATCTTTACTATTTTCACGGAGCTTAGACATATATGCCCCTAGAATTATGATATCTCGGCTCAATCCGGCATTATATAGATACATAGTGGTGGACGTAGCAAAGTAGTTTGCTACGTCTATGACGTGCATAGCACTCACTGGACGTACCAAAGAGCACACAAACTGCTGACGTCACTAGAAGGGTTGCTAGGCGACACGCTACGTATGTTTACGTGTACGTCTACGTGGGGCCTGCTAAAACTCCCTATTATTGTTTTTTTTGCTGTGGTAAAATGTATGCAGTGGGAATATAGACCTGTATGATATTGCAGCTGCCATGGTAGATAGAACTTCGGCCAACAGTAGGTTCTTGTTTTTTCATGTTCTTGTTCTCCTCTTGTCTGGTTGGTCTTCTTCTTTTGGTAATTAACATTTTAGAAACAAATTACCCATGATTCCTCCACAATAGCCAGTGATAGCCTTTTTCATGAAATATTTTATTTCCACCATTTCATTATGCCATTTTAACATGATCTCCCCTCATTTACTGTGACTATGTTTTCCTTTCTGTCCTTGTTCTTAGTCTCATAGGTTTTCCCCTTATTAGTTGGTAGTGAGTATAGAAACATCCAATGTGGTCGTTTCTTGTTAGTTGAGTGCAGTTGGGTAAAGTGAGTTTATAATGAGGGAGTGATATCATTAAACCTGTTCAGATAATGTTACTGTGCCTCCCTCGGGGTTGTCTATAAATTTTCTCTGTACAGGTGCAATCACCTTCCTGTGTCATTTCCTCTCACCTGTGTTCTTGATCATTTCTCTTCAAACTATTTATCTCCATCCACCCCTTTTCATTCATCTCATTCAAATTCAACACTATCTCTTACAAATCATATGTCCAACCCCCTTCCCTCACGTCCAACCCTTCCCTCATATCCAACCCCCTCCCTCACACCCAAACCCCTCCCTCACATCCAACCCCCTCCCTCATGTCCAACCCCCTGCCTCACGTCCAATCCCTCCCTCACATCCAACGCCCTCCCTCATATCCGACCCCTCCCTCACATCCAACCCCCTCTCTCACGTCCAACCCCTCCCTCATGTCCAACCCCTCCCTCACGTCCGACCCCCTCCCTCACATCCAACCCCGTCCCTCACATCCAACCCGGTCCCTCACATCCAACCCCCTCCCTCATGTCCAACCCTTCCCTCACGTGAGGAAAAGGTAGTGGGCGTGAGGGTTAGGTAGTGGACGTGAGGAGAAGACAGTGGACGTGAGAAGGAAGTAATGGACGTGAGGAGGAGGTAATGGACATGAGGAGATGACAGTGGACGTGAGGAGAAGGTAGTGGACGTGAGGAGAAGGTAGTGGACGTGAGGGTTAGGTAGTGGACGTGAGGTTGAGGTAGTGGACGTGAGGAGAAGGTAGTGGACGTGAGGAGGTGGTAGTGGACGTGAGGAGGAGGTAGTGGACGCAAGGGTGAGGTAGTGGACGTGAGGAGGAGGTAGTGGACGTGAGGAGGAGGTAGTGGACGTAAGGAAGTGGATGCAGCATAATTTGTTAGAGACAGTGAAATGGATGTATGGCAGGAATTGGATGTATGACAGAGTTGTGGACGTATGACAGGGGTTGGACGTATGACAGGTTGTGGCCTATGGCCAGGGGGCCTATGGCCAGGGTGCCAAAAGACCGGGGGCCTAAGATCCGGAGGGCCTGAAGGCAGGGGGCCGGTAACCAGGGTGCCTCAAGGCAGGGTGCCTAAAATCCAAGTGCCTTAAGTCCACGTACCATAGCATACTGCGTGACAATACCACTTAGTCATCATAACAACTATCAACATTTGATAAATCATTCTATAAGCATTATCTGGAATATGACATAGTTAAGAGTGCGGCTGTTGTATCATGCAGGGGCTCTGCTCCCGCACCCCCGCAAACCAGACATAAACAGCATCCTCATTGATCTAAGTTCCTAGAAGAAGGCAAGGCAACAAAGATTAAAGACACATATATCATCCCAATAATTGATTATATTATAAGCCTACTCTCTCTGTCAGAAAATGATGATCAATGTTACACATTCAAAATCCTGTAGAGATCACATTCATTTTTTCTGCTTTTGATGAACACTAAATAAATTATTATCGAAGTCTGTGTATTGACTTAGAAAACCACAGAATAAGGGATGGATACTCTCAGAGTGAGAATAGCATAACATTGTATCAGTCTAAGATCTTACTTGAATAAATATGTAAGCAGGCAAGCAGAAAGGGGGTATCCCCGCGGGAATAGTACCAATTTTAGCCACCAGGGGGCTCCACCATGGCCTAGAATGATGGAAACAGGCTAATATTTGCTTTTTGGTACTTTTTTCTGGCGAATTCAGTAATTCTATACAAAAATTCCATTTTTGGTGTGAAGCTTCCTTATTTGGAATGTGAAAAGAACGTTTTAGAGCCTAAATGGGTGTCTTTGTTGATATGTGTTGCCATGGAAACATGATTTCCATTCCAAATAAAGAAAATAAAGAATCCCAATGATAAAATGATTCACTCCCAGATTAATAAGAAATGAATTTGCTTTCTTTTTCATGATACTTATTTTGATATTGTGAGATGTGGGACGGCTTCCTGAGAAGCTTTTCTTACTGTAAAGTAACTTTGTAGCAAATAGGGGGTTACTATCAAGTATTATAGAAAGTACTAGTACATCACTCAGTGTGCGTCACCATCTTGCACTGTATACGGTACAGATTACTTAGATTAGCATTGAGATTGCTAGAAGTCACAAAACCATACAGAATTTTGGTTATTCAGCCCAGCATCAATATGAACACTGCTACAGTGGGAGGTCCTGGCCAAAAACAGAACTGTTATCCTCAATGTAAGTACAATCGGGCCATTGTAGTTTGTAGAGCTTAGCAGTCTGTAATGCTAAATAAACTATGCTTTCTACAAGGAACGTGTATTAATGTTAAATATATGACCAGGGGCCGGGATTGTGGGGGAGGGGATAGTCTACAGGCCTAGTACATGTAGGCCTATAGTCCTAACCCCCCCCCCCCTCCTCCTGTACCATAGCAACCACCGCGAAAAGTGCCTGAGTTGAGCCTGCCAGGCGGCAGACAGTAGCACATTAAATTTTAGGTAGCGTGTACGGGTGGGGGAGGGAGGGGGATAGCTCGGGGGTGAGGGCGGTTTACAATGTAGGGCGGACTTTACAATGTAGGCCGTCCTCTCACGAAGGCCCACAGGAGAGGCCAGCGTTCCTCTGCCCCAGTTTAGTGCTAGCGACATCGCCTTAGTTACGCACGTCCCTATCTACCCTCCAGCCTCACTCTCCAAACATATTCTCTCGGAGGGGGGGGGGCGCCGATTAGGAAGTTTAACATTGATTATCTCTTTCATTTGAGTGAATGATGATATTATGTTCATAGGGGAAGATTAGATTAGTATTTACAGTCGAATGCTGGTGTATTTGATTAATACTTTGTGATAGATACGTTATGTTTGTGCCCTTTTAATACAGCAAAACATGGCGGAATCTAGTTGGATTTTCTCCCTCTTGTTGCTAGGCCCACAGTACGAGAGTAGGCCTTTTTGTATAATGTCTGTGGTTTTCCTTTAGGTAATCTGAGTATAACTCTCATAGGGAGAAAGTATATGACATAAGAAGGAATACACATATTAATTAAAATGAAATTATGAAGAAAAGTAGAGTTAACTTTGAAAAAAATACATGATATATCATCTTGCCTCTTTTGGTTTATCTGTTCCCGGCAAGCACTCAATGCTATTTCAATGGGGTAGTTTGCTGGTCCCAACTAATGCCGTTTTATATATATAGGGGAAATATATGACCAGGATGACAATGGACAGGACCAGCTCATTGCAGTTAAAATAGGCATGTGCAGAGTAAAGAGACACCATGCATAGAGACATCTTGCTGTAGGGTATATGTACCTTGATTGGAAAGTGTAGGAAGGGGTTGTGGAGGACGATTTAGGTATGGAACAGATTTCTTGTAACCAAAGTCTGGCCTGTTCTTCCTTACCGAGGCATTTTGTATGCAGCATCCTGATATCAAAGTGAAATTATCACATGATCTCTGAGGACCAATCAGAGTGCCCCCGGGATCTATCTGTCACTATACTGTGTGAACATTTACCCTCTGGGGGCAGGAAGCAGCATCAGGGAATTATGGGAAATTATCCCCATGGGCAGGAGATGGGAAGGAAGTAGAGGTCATCCATCACTTCAAGGTCAGGATGCCTCTTGTATGACCTAAGGTGGTGATAGGGTTATGGTCAAGACCTATGCCTGACACACCTATCAGTGCAAGGGTCCTGATGATATATAGTCCTGCTTAATAAGGTTTACAAATGTACCTTTTTCAAACAATGTTGTGGACATAATGCATGAAGAATTGATGTAAGATATTTACATACCAAAAGCAGAACCTGGAGAGTGAATGATAGAATGAGCCTCAAAGATTATTTCATACTGAAAGTAAGGCAAGGCCATGCAAGAGGCTTTTTATAAAAAGGCATTTCCACAGTGATTGTGTAAATTTGTTTTCCAAACTACGCACTCAGAAACCCTGCAGTCAGTGATAATAATATGACACTCTATATAGCCTGCTTATGCTATAAGGTACCTGGTGCAACCTTGGAGGATTGGGAATTCATCTCAACAATAGAAAACAATAGGAGTATACAAAACATTCCATTTCTAGTGATAAGCTTCCATATTTGGAATGTAAAAAGAACGTTTTAAGGCCTAAATTGATGTCCTTGTTGATATGTGTTGCCATGGAAACATGAATTTTATTCCAAATAGAAAAAAAAGATACCCATTGATAGAATGATTCACGAGGGTTACTATGGTCAAAACAGAATAAAATTACCATTTCTAGATCAAGTTTTATGACTTAAACATTAAAAATGTTCTATCCTGTCCTACCTCGCCCCTACCATACATCGACTATTCCACCATACATTATCCTACATCCTCTACCCTTTTCTCTGATGCCCTTAAAACATTTCACAATGTCTGGTCCAAACAAATCCTTTAATTCAAAGATTTCAGAGAATCGAAACAATTGAATTGAGTAGTTTCTTTAGTTTCAGGCAAACAATGACTAAATTGTTTTGTGTTTCCAAGCCATGTCTTCTTTGTTTCTGAGGTCACAAACGGCATGAAGTGCAAAAACTTCCACAATTTCTAAAATAATTCCTATGGAGTTAACTTTGTCCAAGTGATTAAGAAACTGAATCCATCAAGAGTAGTGGGACAGTCCGGGAACTATCAAGTAATTTGGAGCTCTCAAATTGTCTTTTGCTCAAGATTCCTCTCCCAAATGTCTGATATTTCTTTCCCCTAAATCTATATCTACTCCTCTCGCTCCCCTTAGTATATTGCCTGTCCCACCAGGGCTCGCTCCAGCCTATCCCCAGCAGCTCCATGTGCTCCAGTATCAAAGATAGCTATCATTTCCATCTGCTTACCCTGATCAGAAAGATGACGTGCCCTCTTACCTCATGCCCCTACCTCCATGGTTCAGTTTTCCAGACAGTCTACATCATGAAGGGTCCTGATAATGTAACTTTTGAATAATTCTCTTTCCCGAAAGAAGGTTGCTAATATGACACCACCGACTTTGCATGTTAGAGTAAGTCTGCCCAAAGCTTGCTTCTATAGAGAACCCTGAAGATGGTTAATTGCTCTAGGGTAAAAAAGTAGCATTTTTCAGTTCTTTCTCCCTAGGGGCATGGCAGAAATGATTAATATCACTTTTAACTCACACGAAAAGGAGGGGATCACAGCCTCATGCATTTAAATTAATACAGCTGAGCAAATAACATACAACACAAAGTCGGGGAGGTGGGCAGTAGTCTCAGGCATTCCAGGAACTAGTCTCTGACATTGTAGGATCAAGCAAAATCGGAACTAATCCCGCACGGACTATCCTTTCTGCTTGGCTGCACACATTATATAAGTAGGGGTATTAATCCACTAGGGGGAGTCAGAGTCCCTCCTGCCAGTGACACTGTGACGTCACTGCCGATGTAACTACAGGATGCAACTAACTCTCTACCTTCCACAATATTGAAATAACAATCCCTTACAACTTGCTTCAACAAACACCTGTCTATGAAGATTAGTCAGCCTCGCCCCCATGCAGTTGTAAACTAGAAATGTTTGACAGTAGGGCATTAGAGTGATACAAATAATCTAATAACACAAAGAGCATGTGAGTCAGGGAGGTTCCTACAAGTCCCATCAGGGGGCCTTACTGTCAGTGTTTGCCCAGACATCCATTAGTGACCCTCCACTCCAGGTCAGATGCAGGACACTGGGAGGGGAGGGGAGGCTAGGTACACATCGTGTAGATAGGTAGTAGGCCCTACTTAACTGTTATGCAGCATTATTTTTTGGATCTATAAACAATTAAAGTATTAAATTATGGTATTATCAATGTGTTCCCACAATGTCTCAGGTTATCTCCCAGTATCAGTAATTCTGCCAATTTTTTAAGGTTCATCTGAGCTCGGAAAATAGGTGGTGGAAGCAGTCAGATATTTTGATGATACACGAAAGTAGGC
Organism: Harmothoe impar; assembly: GCA_947462335.1. NCBI lineage: Eukaryota > Metazoa > Annelida > Polychaeta > Phyllodocida > Polynoidae > Harmothoe > Harmothoe impar. The sequence goes on from OX381711.1 coordinate 22,370,959, forward strand.
AACTGTATCATATTATTTGGACAAGAAATGAGTTCTCAATTGAACTAGACAGACTAGCTTTCTACTACTTGATGTAAATGCAGGTATGAATGTAGGGGTGATGCAGGGGTTACCTTGTACAGAGGGCGTCGCTATAATGTAAAGGAAACTCTTTATTCTACTACACACCCAGGGGCTGCAGCCTGTCTCTGTGATCAGTGTCCTACAGAAAGGTTTTGACATCTTGGTACTACAGTGAACATCCCACTGACACTGACCATGCGGGTAGAGGGTAAATTGTGAGATTCAAAAGATCCATAAGGCTAAAGAATTCAAGTAACAAATGATCTTTGCTACCTAAGAGCAACTTTTAAAGATATCCAGAAATGTGTAAATGGATTTTTTTTTTGTAATTAAATACTAAATATGCTTGTTCTGAGTGTAGTAGCGGAGTTTCAACAACTTTGTCCAACCCCACCTAAATACTAAATATGCGTTTTCCATAAAAGGCTCCTTTCATTTCTTTCAACCAATGGCTTAATTTCGCTTTGATCAAAGAGCATTAAATCAGTAATGACTATTGGTCTTCTGATAAAAAGTGGTCTTATGCACTCTGCGTGCAGAGATTATTGTTCTTATCTGTTGTGATTTGTTACTCTTTGTGTCCAATCCTTGATATTCACACTGATTTATATGAGAAATGGTCAGCTTTAGAACATTGTGCAATCATTTGAAGTGTGTACTTTCAATCATCCTTCTATCATTCCTTCAACTACAGGCGGTCTCAGCATGTGACAGAGTGCTAGCAGGACTTTATCAGGATAGCTATGATAAGAAAGTGGACCACTTTCTTAGTTTAAAGGCCTCCGTCTTTGATGATGAAGATTACTGGTTTTCTGTCTGTGTTGTTTCATGTCATTAATGTTTAAGGCAAAATGTCCAAGCAAATCATCTTAATAGATGCAATGGGGCTGGTATTGGACCTGGTTCAATGGCTAGAGGACTGCTTCACCAAACACAGTGCTCTGGTGCTTTCTACTTCTACGTTTTAGTGTCTTGGACATTTGCATTATATTTATATTTATCATATTTAGGCAGAGAAGGCCTTACTCACCACTTTCCCTGCCTTGGCCTGCTCTTCAATATAATGCTCTCAGTAAAAAATGCAAAATATTGCTCACCTACATTCCAACCCCTACCCTTCCAACCTTATTGACAACAAACCCCTATTACCGATCAATCCAATTTGCTTGCCTTTTAAGAAGTCCTCTCTCCTCTCTACATGACCTGTCTCTCTGACATCATCCTGGTCCTTGCACAAATAGGGCATGCCATGGTTCACTGGATATCTCACAGGGGGCAGATCTACAAGAGATGACACTCACAATATCACTCCCCATAGAAATAAGGTAACTGCATATGTCCCGCTTCTATTGACTCGTATCGATATTGGATTCAACCAACCTGATGTCCCCATTCATGGTGTAAAAACTCAGAAACTGCACTAAACAAACTGTCTGATAACATTTATTCCTCAGGCTGCACATAATGATTTAGATATCAAACCAAAAGCAGTAGAGGACTCAGAGGCTTGAGTATGTTCACTGTGGTAGCTAGCAGATTTAGATGTCCTGAGAAACGTCAATTGCAATTGTGTAGGAAACGAGGTGTGTGTCGAAGAACCACAACTACAAAAGTGCCCGCCAAACCTGCTGGCAAAATGCAGCTGGACTTAATTATGCATGTTTTTTCCCTCCATTAGGTCTCATTGGTCAACCTGTGGTCAGCTGGTCACTCACTGGCCAAGCTGAGGCTCAGTCACACTGACACTTGTTTACAAGTGCACTTTTTGCTAGACACTGGCAATTGAACTGAGGCTGGACTGCTCTCTTTGATGTCTGATGTTTCAATTACCAACCAATAGAGATAAGAGCTGACAGCCATCACTATTAGCTTAAAACCTCTCCCCCTACTCTACACACAGTTCCTTGTCCCACTACTCTCCGACTACATCTCCACCTGAACCCGAAATATAGTTTAGGGATAAGGAACCTGAAATAATATGCCATACGTTAACCCTAGAGACAAAGAAAAGCAGGAATAAAAGAACTCAAATTAATACAATGATATAGTAACATTAACTCTTCCTTTACCAACCACTTATTGAAATCTTACCACCTTGTAAAGGCTGCAAATTAACAAAAAGTCGATACTTGGCACTATCTATACAGGGTGTTACAATTTTTTTGATTTCTGTTAGCATTACATGCATCAAAATGGGTAACTTCATACAGAGATAGGTGTGACCAATTATATCAAACATGTTGCTGTCTAGGTGGGTATTACCTCTCAATCATCTCAATATCTTATGACCTTCTCAAGCATCTCTTATTTCTCTTTGGCCTTCCCTCTGAGTAGATTGCGAGGATGTGAGATTGAACAGCCGAAATCTGTGCATTTTTTCACTTTATAAGTTTCAGATAGCAGACTGACTATAAGAAGAGTTTTCTCAGTGGTCTCTAGTTTGCTCATTTTTTGAACTGCCTGTATTAAACAGGATCTAGTTACCTGAGTTAAAGGGGATCAAGTTCATTAGCTTCAATCAGCCTGGGACCATATCAATGTTGCTGAGTTGTGCATGTGCTCATATCATTCTGCAACTAAAATCATGATATAGAACTTCACTCTTAGATATTCGAGGTCACCTCCCCATTAGTTGAATTAGTATCACCTGTTTGTTTGGTAAATGTCTCTGAAAGTATCAGGTGAGATACCATTATATTCAGGTATGTTGTGGTCCCTTTGTATAAATGTTAATGATAATTTATGTCCATCAGAACCAGCTTTAGTTGACATACCAAACAAACAACACACCCAACATGCTACATATATTTCTTCCCAAGCTTCTATTTCCTCCCCCATTAATGATTTTTAATTATTGCCTTTGTATTTCCCAACCTTCATCGTCAGCCTTATTGCCAGGTAAAAATATCAAGTTGTTAATTATTATTATGTATGCACACATATTCCCTACTAATCAAATGTACACAATTTTATCTAACATTTCATCTGTGCCCTTTCATTGTTTCAACAGTTCCTACCTGTTGCCATGCCTCTCGGCACAAATCACTAACTCTCCCACATCCCTCATTTTACTTAGTCCCCAGTAAGCCAGGTGAGTGACATGTGGGTGGCGACCCCTGCAGCAGATCCGGAACAACACAGGCTTTCTCAAATATAATAAATCAATTATGTAAACAGTGGATGAAAGGTCGAGCAGACAGACTGGAAGAGCTGGGAGCGGTATGCATGGTTGGCAGCTGACCGATTGCTGTGGACACTGTAGTCCCTGGGACTATGCGCCGCCGCACGCATAATTTAAGCGTCTGCTACGGGCGTCGTCGCGCCTACGCCCCCCCCCTGCCCCCTGCTGCCTGCCTCCCCCTGCCTAACACACACCCCTGCATGGCTGGCTCTACTGGACTGGATATGGACTGTAACTATGTATAGTCCCCAGGACTATGTCTGTTGTCCCTAGGACTATGTCTATGATTATAGTCCCCAGGACTATAACTTAGTATAGAGCTACTTACTGCCCACCTTAGCATATCATATAGGGCCTATATGCCTCTGCTTGACTGAATTCTGAAAGTACTGAAGAATATTGGTGCATAGTTATAGACTAAATCTGTAGTCCCCAGGACTACGGAGGAAGTCCTTAGGACTACAAGTATTAAACTTGTAGTCCGGGGGACTAAAAAGATGATAGTCCTGAGGACTACAGGCATAGTCTACAGACGAAGTCCTTGGGACTAAAGACTTCCAACCTGTAGTCCTCAGGACTACAATTATTTAACGTGCAGTCCTGGGGACCATAAGCATAGTGCTGAGGACTATGCAGCTGGTTGTAGTAGTCCCCAGCACTATGACTACAGTGACAGGCCTACATAGTCCTGGGGACTACAGATATAGACCTCGGGACAAAAGACTCTCAATATGTAGTCCTGAGGACTATGCCTCTATAGTCCCCATTACTATGTAGGCCTGCCTTATCTACCTTTCTGGTAGTAGCAGTCTTGGGTACTCCCTAGGACTATATACATAGTCCCCAGCACTACACCTGAAGTCTCCAGGACTTCACCTGTAGTCCTCAGGACTACACCTGTAGTCCTCAGGACTGTGCAGGCCATACATTTAAATATTTGGAAGAATGTATATAATGGTATATGATCTCAGTTCTAGAAATAATAGTCCCTAGGACGAAAAGGATGTATAGTCCCTAGGAATACACATGTAGTCCCTAGGACTACACATGTAGTGCCCAGGACTATAAATCTAGTCCCCAGGACTATGCTATAGCTCGCAGTATATGTTAATCCTGAGCACCCCCTCCCCCCCCCCCTCTCAAAGAAAAATGCCCCCCCCCACCTGCTCCGCGCTGCAGATAAGGGACGTGTAGGGGCCGGGGTCAGGTCCCCGCAGTGACGTCGTAGTCCTAGGGACTACAGTGGCCACAGTAATCCGTCTGCTGCGTATGGTTGAGGTTAGAGACAGGGTGGTATGTGACTTCCACAATAGAACCATGTACCCCGCATGTACCATTACTGCATTCAGAGTAGAGTTATATAGTTTACTGTTGAGTGATTTGACGTTAGTGCAGCCATCTTGGTATACATTTTCGTTAATTCAAAACAGCATCAAAAGGAAAGATTCTTTTAGATATAGACTGATAATTATTCAAAATATAGCACTTATCAGTAGGTAAGTGATGTCTGATATTTATTTGGCTGAACTAGAGCCAATTGTCCAATCAACACATTGAGGTAACTCTTTGTTCACCAAAATAATACAATAAAAAAGAAGGAAAAATATACAGGCCTTGTTGATCGGTATGCTCTTTGCTGTTCTCTTTTAATCACAATGCAACATTCTGTTCATGTTATCATAGAGTGATGCTGACATTGGGAACAATACAGATACATATGTACCAAACGAACATGCCAATCTAAAAATAGAAACTGACAGAGGGTGTAGAAAATGTCTTTTGATCACAATACTTTTTTTCGCTCTATGCTTGGTGAGTACACGCCCCATATCAAAATCAGAGGTGTCTGGCTTTGTAGGTGTATGTGGATTCACATGGTATTTCATCATAGAATACCGGGAATGGCTTTAGGAGTAGGATCTAGTACTGGCTTTCACTGGGGTTAAATGGGGAGTATTGGGATAGCTTTCAGGGTGGGTGGCTGAGAGAGTGTGCTGAGAGATAGGATTGAGAGTATTTGACCAGTGGCATAGGAGACCAGCTGATCTTCCCGCAATGGCAACACAGATCAAGCTAAGTGGATCCAATATAGTAAATGGGAACTGCATGGGTGCTGTCCGAGTAGGATAAGGAGACCAATTTGGAAGGAGCGGTACTGCCCGTTCTCATGATCAACTCCAAAAAAGCTGCCCTGGATGGGGATTAGCTGATGTTGGGGAGGCCCGTGAGATCAAGAATGAATGATATATATCTGAGCACTCCGAAATTCAGTAACATTCCAGAAATATCTAAGTCCTTGCATGGGTGCTGTCCGAGTAGGATAAGGAGACCAATCTAGAAGGAGCGGTATTGCCCGTCTGCATGATCAACTCCAAAAAAGCTGATATGGGTGGGGATTAGCTGACGTTGGGGAGGCCACTGACATCAAGATTGAGTTATGTATGTCTGAACACTCCCAAATTCAGTAACATTCCATAAGCATCTTAGCTCTGACCTTATCCTTTAGACTGGGGAAGCTGAATGCCTTCCAGAATCTACACCATCCTGCCTCTGAGAGTTGGGTTGATGTAACATAAGAAGAGGACAGTCTGCAACGTCTCTGATATCAAGCTTTTGACACCGACATGTCACAGTACTGTTCCTCTGGCATGAAAGTGAAAAAGAAGATATTAGCATCTGCATCTGTCCCGCTCGGTGAAGGAAATTAGGTAAGCTTGGCAGGTTATGAGATATTAAGCAACACCTCTTTACTCACAAATTACACCAATCTTTTTTCCTGACTTGTACCTCTGCCTCGGTGTTCAACATCTTCACTAAATTCTTGGATGAAAAAACATTGTTTACAAATTAAATTCATGGAAGAGGTAATAAGACTGAAAATAAATGAGTCATATTTTTGTAAATTTTAATTTTTTTTTAAATCATTGGGAAATTCCAGTATGAATCTTTTATCTATCCTTCCCCAATACAGAAAATTAGATAGAAACAAGCAGAGATAAAGTTGTGAGTTGATTGGAGCCTTGAGGCAATGGAGGGCGGAAAGTCAGAATTGGAGTGTTCAGTTCTCAAGTTGATGGCTGTCAGCTCATAGTATTGGCATCAAGCTGAGCAGTCAAACCTCAATTCAATTCCAATTTTTGTCATTTTTGGCTACTAAAGTGAACATGCTGAGGCCGCCAGTTCCTCTCCTGCCTCTGATCTCTGAATCTCTAGACCGATGTAATTTGCAATAGAGGGCAGAGAGAGGTGGTTGGCAGAGTGGGGCTAGGGATGGTCTCCAGAGGGCAAGCTCCCTGCCTAAAGGCTAAGCAGATTGGATCGATTAGTGTAGGAGCTTGATGTTAGAGGATAAAGGGGTAAAGGAGGGAGGGAGCAGAGCAGGAACGGAAAAGGGGAGACAGGATAACAGGGTATGGTGAGGAAGATGGTCAATGACTGTGATGAGAATCTTTCCTCTTGTCAATGAGACCCTATTGACTACCCATACGTATGATAGCTAAAGCCTACCTACTGTGATTGAAAGATGACTTAGGTAAGTTGATCCCACTGGACCTACAGGTCTAAGTCAACCCGATCGTCTTTAGTCACATTCATAATTTTTCTGTCATTAATCATTGCTTTTTATTCTATATATTCCTTACCAACTCATGCAAAAGACCCTTTGGCATACAGGCCCATAGGCCTTATATATCTAGACGATATTTTAAGCTTACAAGTAATGTCCCGAAAAGACCTCTTAAGATCTCCACATAACACATGAACAGCCCCATCTTAAAGTGATATATGCCCTGCACCCCAACACATGCACACATCAGTGTACCTCCCCTGAACACCTCACACAAACATGGTCAGCACAGAGGGGAATCACCCACTTAGGGACGGGGTCTGATGCAAGTTAAAAGGCTGCCCCTCAGCCTAACCCAGACCTCCCCATGCCTGACTTTCTCACATGCAGGGGAGTGTGAAGAGACTTCTCTATAGAAACTTCTTACACATCTGCCTCATAGGCTTGATACAGGACCCAATCTGTATTCAGTAATCTCAAAACGTCTACTGGATGCATAGATAAACATATATGGGACACTGACCAATTTTGCACAGAATAATTGGAGGATCATATTTGACCCAGAGCTTTTGGCATTTACATTAGTACCAACTTTAAAAACTTCCTTCCTTAATCAACTGACTGCTGGCTAGAACACAAACTCTGAAAGTTATTTGATGTTTGGACAAACCTCAAGAAGTCCTCATCTTTTGAAATTTTAACTATAATTGTCACATAATTATAGTCATGAAGCTGGTTACAAATGCATTATTTTTGACGAGAATTTATTTGTAGTGACAAGTCGGTTGTGTACAAACACTGATGCCATCATCATTTACCAATCACACATTTATGCAAATTTACCCCTCAAGACTGATCGCGCCTTTATGCACAAAATCTGCCTGTTTTTTGAGATTTTTGACCCCCTGTTGTTTGTCTAAAAGTCCGTAAAATCCCATGATTTTTACTTCTGACAGTAGTCTATGGCATATTGTCTCTGCATATGCTAATCTGTTTGTATAAACATCCAAAATTTAAGGCAAAAATTGTGAAAAATGATTTGTTAAAATTGTGCGTTTCGTCAGGAGATCGAACCCGGGGCCGCAAGACTACGAGTCCAACGCCCTATCCACTAGACCGTGCCGGCCATACAGAAGAAGGGGATAAAACAAGAAGTCTATGGACACATTCCCAGCCCTCTAGCTCTTATATTGATAGAGATACAGCAACTTTTACACTTTTTGTTATAACTTCTCCTAAAATCAACTTTTTTTAATAATTTTTTTTTACTATAAAGGTAGTAGTTGGACTTTACTTACCTATGCGTTAAAATAATTCTAGAGATTTTTTTTCACATACATATAGGCACTTTAAAAATCATACTTTTCCACCCGGATTCGATCCGGGGACCTCTGGTGTATGAGGCCAACACCCTAGCGCCCATGCCCTTCTGGCTACGATACATAGGGAGGGAAATGCTGGCTTTATTCCAGTCTATCAGGGAGCGGTTAGTTTTTAAACCAGCAGGTCGCACGGCGCGAGTACACTCATATACGTTAACACTGAGGGTATGTTGGATTTGAAATAATGACCGCTCCCCGCAGCTGGCTCCTTCTTCCTCACCTCCCCTACTGAAGATTTCCACAACATGGCGACTGCACCCTCTGTACAAGAAGACTTCGATATCGTTCAAATTGGCCAAATTAGGACGAATTTAAGGTAATTAATCACATTTGAGTTGAAAAATCGTATAATAAACCTTATAATATATGGATAACAGGCCCACTCAGGGCTGTATCACTCTATACAGTGATACATCCCCTCGTGTGCCTGTTATCCATATATTATTGGTTAACTACTAATGTTTAACGGGAGCTGTCTAAGTCAATCATTTTAATAGAGGTAGTGAACTTGGAACTGGACTTGGTCAAGTGGTAAGAGGATTATTTCATCAAAAACAGATTTCTAGTGCTACAGTTGGTCCCCTTAGTACAAATGACACGTCTATTTGATGAAATCCTGCAGTAATAGCCAATACAGAAAGGCTGAGGTAAATTTATAATCTAATATTGCATTTAAAGCACATCTAATCTATGAAGTCTATAGATGGGGTACATTAAAATCGTGTAAACTAATTTTTGAGGAAACTGGTGTGTAGAATAATTTGCAACATGCTGCCCAATCACAAATTATAAGTTACTGTAACAACAACTAACAGACTTCATGATTAACATAGTCAGCTTTTGTCAGCCTCCCCAACAGCTAAGACCGTAAAACAGGGAATTCCAACAACTTGAGGGGCACGCAGTGGAACATGTCAAAGTAAAAATGTGCTAGACTGAAACTGCATGGGTGTCACGCCCTGTAAAATGTTTAGGTGATGTTATTGATCTAAGGGCACACAGTATCCAATGCTTAAACATCAGCGCTCACGTATAAAAAAATAAAGAGAAAATTGAGACAAAGTAAACACAGACACAGAATGAATAAAGCTGAGTTCATCACTTCATGGTGAATGAGGCAGTCCTATTGATTTACCCTAGGGAGTCCCAATCCCCTGTCAATAGTGTTATACAACCCTCGGAGTGTCTTACGGTCTATGTAGAGATTACTTTTATGAAATAAATACAAAATCCACCCATATACCACCCAGGGGCTGACCTACTACAAATATCCTTCCTACAGCATTTTCCTCCTTTCACTTCCTGTGGCTGCCTTTTCTGATGAGATTCTGAGGAGGCGAGATTGGGCAGCCAATATTGGAGCTCTTTTTCACTTTCTACTTGACTTGACCTAGGATGCAGCAGCCAGCAAAGGGCTGTTTGAAATAGTATATAGCCAAATTGCCAATTTTCAACAATTTACCTGATATTGGTACATTTAATCTAACTTGTATACACTGCTTATGTGACACAACCCATTGGACTTATCGGAATGTAGCATTACATTTGTGGGAAGAAGATACAATTCTTTAAAGGCATATCTATTAAGAATGTATGAGAATTCCCTGTCAAGATTTCAGCTTTATCTGGTTGCTTTAACAATACTATATGTCCCACTTGGAAAGCTGTCCTCTTCCCTATTGATCATTAACCAAGTCTTAATGCATACCACCAGATAGCACTGTTCAATGGTTTTCAAACATGCTATTGCAAAGTACGTTCAGGGATTGAACAATAAGGTTAACCCAGAGGGTCATCTTAGGAAGGCTGTTAAAGGTAGAGCCAATGTTAGTGTGTTACCTGTAGCTGCATTCTGTGGCTAGGGTACTGCATAATTATGGTGTATCAAGTAGTGCCTATCATAGCTAGGGTATTCACTTTGGTATGATTATTACCCTTTACAGGGACAGACCACAACCTCACCACAATACCCTGTTCTAATTGGTTCACAGGACAACAGCTGGTACCTGGCCCATGGAGGAATTGTCCAGGTACCAGCAGAAAGACGTGACTGCCACATTGTGGTAGAATGACAAAAACACTTGACTGATCATGTAGCAATAGCCATGTTGGTCATCAGCGAGGCACTGTGGCTGAGATCTATATGGATGCATCACAACCATTTACCTGATCAGGCCAACAATAATCTTTTACTTGCTACTACCGACCCTCACATCTGAGCTATCTGCTGTATGGCTGACTAGTTTACAACCCACTTGTTGAACCATCAGATGGTTCTCTTAAGAACTGCACTGTAAATAAGGAATCTGGTTTTAGGGTTCGATTTTTAACAGCTCTGAATTGTATTTACAAATGATTTTACAAATCATTTGACCAAAGAGTAATAAATATACCACATCAAGGACCTGACATCTAAGTCCAGCTTTGATTGTCCCAGCTTAATGCCAAAGTAGTAGGACTTCAGACAAGAGGAAAAATACTGTGAGACCTGATTCAATTTTTAGTGATGTCTCAAGATGTCAGTGATCTTACACAGTAGGGATGAGTGGGATCTGGAGAGGAGGATGTCCGATATTCCCCGCCTTTACATCGCTTCTCTTGCTGAATCCTAATTTGTGTGCAGCATTTTCTTCTCACCTTTTCTGATATCTGCATCCTGTATTGCATCAGCACCCCAGCTGAGGTGGCATCATTGTTCCTGAATGTACAAATGGCTGTCAGATTGTGAAGACTTTCATACTTCACAAACCAAAGTAGAATGAAATTGTTATTTGCATCAATACTGTGATTTTTAGATACATGGTCTTGCCATTTTTAAAGTTATGCTGAGCTTTCTAAGACAGTGGATGATACATCGGCTTCACATAACATCTTTATTTACAGACTATCTGATCTGTATCTGGACACTGAACCTACCCAGACTGATAAAACCAAGGAACCCAATGCCAGATTAAAAGATTTCTGTAATCAAGACAATCATAAAATGTGGAAACTTAAAACATCTCACTGATACCTCTTCTCAAAGTCAGAGGTATAGTTTCAGTCCTAAATCTTTTACTTCAGGACTCTGGTGATAAAGGTTGCTTGGCCATCATCTCAACAGTCTGTTTGATTTACACACTACCTTAAGTACAGCATGTACTAATAGAAAGATTACTGCTAGATAATCATATTTACACTTGCTCTGCATGATTTCCAATATTATATACCAAGCAAGGTTACTATAGAGGACAAGAACATGAAATTCCACATCAACAACTATTGGTTCATTAAACAGTTCAAACCTAATCTTCTACACACATAAGTAGAAAGCCCTATAATTAGTGAAGACAATATTAACTTTGATTCTTGATATTCCTGTCTTCCACTTGCCACTTGTATTTACCTCCCACCTTGTCTTCCCTCACCTCTCCATTCAGCTTTGATTTAGTCGGAAGCTCTTTCTGTGCACGACACACTGCTTTAGTCACCATCAGTTAGTGTTTGTTGGTTCCCAGTGAGATGAACACAAACTCAATGTGATAGGTGCCAGGATGGTAGGAGGACCTGCTTAGTATCAGCAGAAAGTTGCTGAATCAGAAATAAGTGGATAAGAAACTTTGTTTGACAGGAAAACCTAGTAAGACCTTGAATCATCCTTTCTATACCGATGTGCTCATGGGCAAGTAATAGTACAATGGAATTAGGCAATTCTTTTTATGGGTTGTATACCCTGAAGTTGTAAAAAGACCCCTTTTACTGCAGGGATCAATCATTTTTCGATGTTAAACTACAGCAGTGATATCTACAAATACACTGAACATCTGAATTGTAGCCACAAGGCCAACTATATTCACAAAGCCGCAGGTACACATACACCTGATCAGACTTCCAGTCACCCCGATGTTTTATAACATCTATATCCACACCAAGCCTCGCCAGGAAATGAGCACCTCCAGCTCTGAGGCCATGGCTTGAAATACGATCAGCTTCAATCCCTGCATCATCAGCTAACATTTTCAATATGTCAGAGAAAACCCTATAATGAAGGGGAGACACACTTTCTTTTTCTGCAATTAAGAAAGCAGCATGAGAATATCGGCCTTTCACCTCGGCAAAATGCCTTTCCACCCAATGGACAGCACAAAGTATTTTACTGCTAATCCTAGCAACAGGGATCAATAACTCCCTTTCTTTAAATTGAATTGTCTTAGTATGGTTCAATGTCACCATCATCCCCCAGTCGAAAAATTCAAATGCACTTCTACACAACATACTGTCTCCCATCGTATAGTGACACTTGCGTAACAAAGATCTAAACGTTAACAAGGCTGCGGCCCAAAAGCATGTGTGTCCTAACAAATTAGGTAAGCAAGAGTACATTAATAACAAGTGTTCCGGTAGAATAGCCAAGGCCTGGGTTGGATAATCACCTAACACACGGCGAGCCCCCCTCAAAGCCCTGTGGACCAGCGGGTCCCCATACGGTACTTCAGAAACACGATTAGTCTTCAAGTAATAATTAACTGCACTTAAATACCCTTTGATTGACACATACTTGTGGGTATTAGATAAGTGAGCTATGTAAAAGGCTATGCCTTCATGTGCAGGAGCCAAAGGCTTAACCCCATAAATAGCACAGAACTCCAAGTAATTCTTTAACTGAGACGTCCTTGTCTTGTCAGTATTGTCAGAAATGTTGTGGTCCAAAAGTAGCTGTAGCCTTGAAGCCAAACGGGCACATTGATCTGAAATCCCAAATGCTCATAGCAGCAAAGGGAATCTGGTGAAGTAACATACATAAGTCTATCATGAGCATCCGACTCACCCCATCTGCTTAAGGCATCACAAATTACATTATCCTTAGATCTAATATAAACCGATTTGAAGGAAAAATTTCCGTTTACAGCAAGCCAAAACATTTAACGAATCCAAGACATACATAACTTATTAGTGCTGCGGCCTGTATTAAGCATATGCATAACTTGTGTATTATCTGTCACAAACACAAGCTCACTGTCCTCCCATAAACCACCCCACCTCTTGGCTGCTAACAACACAGGCCAAAATTCCAACTCATTAATATTTTCATTATATTCGGGGGGTGGGGGTACATAGTGATGCTCAGCCTCTGGAGGCAGGGGGCAGCGGCCCTCGTCATTCCAACCCCCCATTAACCAATCTCTATTATGGTAGGCAGCATAACCGGAAAACGATGCGTCACTATACACAGATAACTGCTGACCAACTGGCTTAATTATTTTAGCCGAACCATTGAAACTTTTAGCAAATTCCAACCACCACACAATATCATCTCTGGCAGCGTCAGATAGTCTCACCTTATAATAAGGTTTTTTCACAACATTACATAAATCATAAATACGACGAGTAAAGCAGCGGCCTCCTCTCACAACCTTACTGGCGTGGGCTAGACTCCCAGCCAACGAGTGAATGTCTCTTTTTGACAATTTCAGCTTACCCTCAGCATCTCGCAGCTTCTTCAACAAATCACACATTTTGTCTTCAGGCAATGTCAAGGTCATATCCACACTATTAACCTCAATGCCCAGGAATACTACTTTCTGAGCCACAGGGGTAATCTTTCTAAAAGATATACCAAAACCCAGATTCCTGATTACATTTATTAACACATGTTGGGCCTTAATACAACAATCCTTATCCACATTCAACAATAGGAAGTCGTCTAAGTAATTGACAACTGAATATATACCTCTTCTGTTCATGCATCATACAATAAAATCAGAAACTGAATTAAATATGAAAGGACCAGACGCCATGCCAAAGCATAAACGCCCATCTTCAAATACCATGTCCCCTCGACCATCACCAAAGTCCCAGCACATACGTCATCCAGAGATTTATATACAAATTTTTCTGAAATTTCGTCACAGAAATCATTTACAGACGAAGCACTAGCGCCACCTCTAGAACAGTCAGTGATTTATAATGCGGAAACCAAAAGCAGAACCCTCCAACATAATATTTCCAGTTTTCATCAATGCCCCCTCACATGAAACATTCACAAAAAACCCGACATGGTTTCATAGTGATAGCGGAGCCGTCCAATACATATTCACAAGCACATTGACCATTAAAGCATAATTTCTCCACAGAAAACATGAGAGACCTAGGTCCATTAGACTCAACGAGGTTCACACTCAAATAGCTATAGTCCGCGGGTTGTGGCCAACCATTCAAATATATATTTTGAACATCAAATGAATCTACACTCGATTCAATTGCCAGTGAGTCATTTGTAACACCGCTAATGACAACCGGATACATAGTAATCCTCTCACTACTCTCACCCTCACCTACATACTTAGCACACCTGGCAGCGGCCCCACTGTTATTCACACCACTGTTACTTTGATTAACATCAACATGTACCCTCACTGGGTCACTGAAATTAGCTGTGGTTGGTTCTTTACGCAATACATTATTAGCAGAGTGAACAATAGTGGTGGTATGCTGTTCGATAGATGAGTGTAGACCCTAGCCAGAATATAATCTGACATTGGTACATGCCACAGACTTGTGGGCGGGGTCCCCACATTTTGAACAGACATGGCCAAATATGCACGTTCTAGAGTCACAGCCTGACCCATTGTCCCTATTACAGGCCATAATTCTACCACTTTTATCTACTCGGACACCCTCGTTATTACGAGGGGCAGCTGCTTGACCCTGGTAGCCCTGACCCTGGTTGGGGGGATAACCCTGGTTGGGGTACCCTCTCCCCCGACCAGACCCTTGGCCTCTCCCTCTCCCCCGTTGGGGGTGAGGTTGGTATTCACGGTGCATCTCTTTAACTTTCTTTAGACTATCCGTATCGAAATACTGCTTGGTCAGCAGATCATTGCCGAAACCAAACTCATCTATGCCCTTCCCATGCACACATTCTTCTCTCAAGTCGGCATCATAGCCTGCAAATTGATGCTTATCATATAGACCACTAACTGCCTTGAATGAGTCGAAGCCTAAATGGCGAAGAAATTTTTTCGATTCCTCCAGTGACCCAAATGTACCCTCATCAATACCCACACAGGCCCAATTGAGTGAAACATACAACAATTCTTCAAATAATAAAGACCTTGGCTCACGGCCTCTAGTATAGCGTTTGAGGTCAAATTTCTTCCTAATCTTCGCCAAACGTTCAATTGAACTGTCTCTACCTGCGGGCAAATCAAATCTGGGAGTTGATGTCCTCGGACCTTCTCCAGGGCTTGACTCTCAGGAGTCCACGGGAGTCCTGGTAGTCTTGGTCTTTGTCTCTTGTCCGCTCACCTTCACTCTTGAAGTCAAATGGCCTCGGATTTTTTCCTCCAATTGTTCCATCCGATCCTGCTCCTCCTTAGCAGCATCCAATTCCTCGAGATATTCGAGGTACTCCTGTCTCGATGGAAACTTTTCCTCTGGAAGTAGAGTTGCCAGACTGGCATCTGCTCCTCCTGGGCAGCGGCCGTCACCTCCTCAACAGTCATTTTCCAACCATCGATTCTCTTGCTCCTCCTGGGCTTCATGGGCTCATGGCCCGCACGAACCTCCTTTTTGCAATTTCTGCCCCTCGATGGAGTATGGTCATGCCCACACCTGTAACACCAGGCATCCGCCATAGGGACGGCAATGAAACAGGAATAATCCAAGAGTAATTAATATAAATTCTCCCAACCGCCGGTTATACAGCGTACCTACACTGTAGAGTACATGAGGAAGCGTCCTCCTGCTGCAAAGTTTTGAAACCGACTAATATTTCAAACCAACCGCGTCATAGCATCGCAGAGCGGTCCCCCTAGTGTGCATAATAAGAACTGCCCACCAGATAACATACATGGCGAAGGCGGGAGCAGAGTAACTAAGTATATACCCATATAAACTCGGGGGCCTTTATATAGAGATGTATACCCTGAAGTTGTAAAAAGACCCCTTTTACTGCAGGGATCAATCATTTTTCGATGTTAAACTACAGCAGTGATATCTACAAATACACTGAACATCTGAATTGTAGCCACAAGGCCAACTATATTCACAAAGCTGTGTCATAAATTGCTTTAAAAAAGGGTGAACTAGTTTGAAGTGCCTAGGTTGTGCTGAAGCACCAGTTGGTTAACAGTGTCAATGATCAAGAGGATAACTAACATAAGAACTGCCAAATCTCAGACTTTAGAACAGTGTGAGGAAGGTGATTTATCATCTTTCATTTCACCTTTCAATATCCGGTCCTACACAGATAATTGTAATGCCGGGGCCCTTAGTCTGTAGTGGCTCTCTTAGGTTGGTCATAGGGACATTGGTCTGGCATGACCATGTGTTATTCAAGATGGACTGAGAAAAACCAAAATTATGATTAATGCTTCACTCAAAAGGACTTAGCCTAAAATGGAAAGACCAAGGTGAGTTGGTCACCAACCTGACAATATTAATTAATCTAGGTTGGTCATATGAAACCCCAAAAAATACGAACTTGGTTAGGCATTATAGTGACTGAGATATTGGTCGCAAAGGGAGCCAAAGAATATCAGTGTACTTTAGCTGACAAGGACTCCTGCTAATATCTCAAGTTTTCAACCTTTTCATGGGTATTATTCCACTGGTCACCATCTATCTTAAAACATTTGTAAAAGACCTTGGTGGAGTTTGGGTAAAAGCCAATGGTCCAGAAGGTACTATTCCCAAATGTTTTAACAGAAATACCATTTCATCATTGCCTAAAACATGTTAAACGTCATGTAAAGTTGCTATTTTCCCACAGAATTATGGTTTTAGATGGGTGAAGATTAGCTTTTTATTACATTATCCTCTCCACACCCTGCACCAGAGACTTAACTACCCAAGCATTGCTACCAATACTACCATCATACATTCTGGTTCCTGTCCACCGTATCATCCTACCATCAAGGTTTGCCCAAACCCAGCAAAATACCAAGTTCAAGGTTCTGTGGCTGTAATCTTCCTTCTGAAGAATTCGGGAACGAGAGTACCTACACCACTCTTTCACAATAGATACCCCCCCGACTTAGCCTCCAAAAAATCACATCAGGTTAACATTTACTATCACATTGAGTCACATCCAGTCTAGCTCTAACTTTCCTCACAAGAGGTCAGGTCAGTTTAGTGTCTGATCTCACCACTTGCTGCATACTTGCGTGACCACTTCTTTGACTAACAGCCATTGGCAACAGCTCACTCTTTATTAACGGGTGCAGGCCATGAGGAGGGTGTTTGTGAAGGTAGGTGATGTATAGCCTGAGACAGGCAGAGGAGGGGTAAGCTGAGGGTGACAGTGGTACACTGGTAGGGGAAGATGATCAGAGTAATTCAATGTTGAAGGACCTCAAATCAAAGGAGTGGTATCAAAAGGTAGAGTAAGGATCAGGTGTAGGGATTGGGATATCAGGCTTCCCTTTCAGTTGTACCCCTTTTTCCACTCTCTAATTGACTACTCTCTTATTGCTCATGCCCCCGCCTCTTTCTTCCTCGTCCATTCTTTCTTGCTCCCTCTCAATTCCTTCTGCTCCCCCTCCTGGCATAATTAATAGAGGTCAATTCACTGACTGAAATCTGCCCAAGCAGAAATCATTCCATGCCTAGCAACTGTACACAAAATGGAATTTACTTGAAGGGGACATCCATTCTGGTCAGATTGGTGTATGTTTCATTATAATTTTAGCATACTTGGGACAAATAATGCACTAGAATGTGTTCAACGGAATTACCCTAAAACCCTACCTTAAAAAACATGTTTTCACAAGTTGCTGGTAGCAAGAATCCCATTTCTGTCTGTAATCTGAATTAATCCATACTAATCTGTAGGAAACCAGTCACTGCGGCTTAAAGTGCTAACGTCTATTATCATAAGACAATTTTTTTGTGGAATCAACCTGTCATGGTAGCTGACATGTTGTAGGGTAAGGAAATTAGACCTGTCATTCTTACACTGGTTGATGTCTTGTAATGAGAAATGGGTCTTTTTATGACCCTTTTCTGATATATTTTACCATACAAAATGCATGTTAGTAGTCTAATAATAAAGCATATCCCAAAAGAAGTCTCTAATGTTTACTTTAGGTTGCAAAGGGAAGATTAGGGTCAGAGTGTATCTTACCCAACTGGTACTGAATCAACAGGGTGTAACTTAAATATATTCAATATCAACATTTTTAGGAGGGTTTTTTAGTCTAATTGTTTTTTGTTTTTTTTCTACAGAAAAGAAATCTAAGGCCAACCCTAAGACCATCATTCTAACCATATATAATGCTCTTTGATTCATCTACCTCTTACATTTACCTACAGAGTCCGTGATCAAACCAGAGGCAAAAGCTAACCCTGGGCCTGAATTTGTTCGGTATGGTGGCCAGGACATTTAAAATGTTCTGACCAGCAGGAATTGCATTTGAACCAGAGCCAGACTGCTCTGTTTGATCTTTGATTCTCCAATTACCAACCAATCAGGATGAGAGCTGCCGTACATTATTTTTACACTGCCACTCTCTCATCCAATCCTCCCACTCTCCACAGTCCTTTGCCTCCAATACCCTGCCATCACATTTCTGCCCAACCCTGAACCTAAACCAGGAAATGTGGATGGGCAGAAATTGATTGTTCTAGTCCATACATTTGACAGTCCCCATATTGCAGTGGCCAGAAAAAGTAGAACCTGCTTATGAAATAATATGTGACCCGCTTTACCGAAATGGGTCGGAAGTCGCACATTAAAATTGTTGTGATATTGCAATATTCGTGTACAGCTCATCAAGAGCTTTCATCTGGTATGTGACATGTAGTATATTGGCCTGTTTTGACCATTTGGCAATATTTTTGATACATTTTTGTTGAATGAAATGGAAATTAATTGAAATGAGATAATTAACATTTAAATTAGATATTAACTAAATTATACAATACAATTATTAACCATATGGCCATCATTTTGGGAATAATTGGAGTTGAAATCTTGTTTGTGCCTTATTATTCTATAAGATAACTATTCATATTTTTTTTAATTGATTTTTTTCCACCCTATCCTACTTAAAGAGGCCATATCTAGGCTCTTTAAAGTTCAACTTCCGACCTATCTCATTGAAACGGGTCACATATCACTGTAAAGCTGAGGACTCTTCACTTAGCTTATTCAATGTACACATGTACTGAAATCACATCCAGTTAATAAGACTAATACACAAAACAGCAATCAGATTTCAGCACAATCTACATAAAACAAAGTTGATATGTGTGAAAGTTGAATATTACAATCATGATGGGCAACATAAAACAGGTTGAGGCAGCTTTAAAAGGGGCCAATAACATTGAACATGTTGCTGTCTGGGACCGGATTGCCTCTCAATATCTCATAACCTGTTGAGCATCCCTCATTTCTCTGTGGCTGCCTCTCTGATGAGATATTGAGGGGGCGAGATTGGGAAGCCAATATTGGAGCTCTTTTTTACTTTATGCTTGACTTGCCCTTGGATTGCAAGGAAGGGGTTGACTGAAACATTACGACCCTTAAATTGTCAATTTGACCAAGTTAATGTAACGGCTAAGTACTTGTATTGACTGCTAATTATCACATTACTAGAATGTTACTTTATGATACTCCTCACTCACAATAAGTGAATTTCAAAACCATAGAGGAGTCACATAAGATTGGGGGAGTACTTTACCACCTGGCAGCAGTCTACTTAGTGTATGAAAGGATAGGCATAGGAAGACAGAAAGATTAAATCTATTCAAATGTGGGGGGGGGATCGCATTAGCATCAGAAATATGTGTGGTTAACCCTTTCCCTGCTGGCCCTGAAAAATGTCATTTGGGACTTAACCACCAGCCCTATGCCATGGGAATATGCAACTTTGCAAGTATGTGCTCCCTGGGATAGTGGCTAAGGAGTGAAATAAGTTATATTGGAGACAGAATTTAAACCTTTCTGACAAGGGGACGTATTATTTATGTTTGATATTTTTGGATTGATTAAAAAACTCTTATTCTTTGTTCCATAGCAGGAGCTGTTATTTAGAGGTATTGCTGCCTGAAGGTAGAAATTCTGCTGCCCTAGGGCAGCAGCGGTTTTTCAAGGGAGTTTAGATGCTGCCCAGAGGCAGCAGCGGCCCTTAAAGGGTTAACTTAAGTAAACCAACCCCATGTTTTTTTGCTAAAGTTTTGAAAGCAGCACAGATTCATAAATACAGAAACATTTTTTAAGGACATATCCAATCGTTCGGTTATATTGATATGAAATATCATAATTTCAGGTTACCCTATCTAGCAGAGCAGGGATGACCCTAAAATGTTTATCCAATTTGAAAAATCACTTTTATTTTGGTTCATTTTCAAATTATTTCAAAGTCAATTCGATTCTCACACGTTCTCACCACAGTACACTGGTCTCATTGGTGAACAGGACCCCAGCTGGTACCCATAGTCTGTGGTCGGTCCCTGAGAACCAGCAGAAGGAGGTGACTGCTACCTGGAGGTAGGACGACGAAACACACTAATGATCAGGTGACAATTTGTGTGTGATATACCAGGCTGTGTAGCTGGTGTACATGAGTAGTATAGTATGTATCGGAACAGGACTATGCTTCAGTACTGTCTATTACTCAATCGACCTGCAGCCAATCAGAAGCCTCCATTTGACCGGAAGTGACGTCACATGCCCATATAAGGGCATACCGGAAGTGACGTCACGTGACCTTGACCTAGTTAGAGGTCAAGGTCATGACGCAGCCAATCAGCGGCTTCCATTTGACCAGAAGTGACGTCACATGCCCATATAAGGGCATACCGGAAGTGACGTCACGTGACCTTGACATGTCCATATAAGGGCATACTGGAAGGGACGTCACGTGACCTTGACCTAGTTAGTGGCCTCTGATTGGCTGGTACACCGGAAGTGACCCATTATGCAAATGAGGGGGTCACTTCCGGTCAAATGGAGGCCTCTGATTGGTCGGGTCATGAAGAAGTGTGTCTCTTAATTTTTTTTGTTTAGGAAGTGATGGACTTTAGGATCACGTGACCGGAAGCGACCTGATGAGTCACGTGACTAGAAGTGACAACGTCACATGCCTTAATTAGGAGATCAGCAGCGACCGGGGAGTGACACTTTGAGAGGACACGCTAGTTAATTGTTATAATTTTTTTACTTACTAATAAAAGAAGACGTATGAAAACACAACAATAATTTTATTTATTTTTTTATTTTATTTTTTTCAATTCTAATAAACACACTATTTTTGAAAAGATGCGCTCAATCAATCAATAACACACTTATTTTTTTTCATATTTTTAAAGGACTCGTTGTCACACCGTTAGAATAATACAAGTAGTGCACGTCATCTTTCTCTATGGTGTAAGTGTCCATTTTTGTTTCGTACCACTTTGAAATTTCTATTTACCGCAAGGAGAGTTTTTCGTTTGCGAAGAACATCTAAGAAGTCATCTGGTTCTTTAGGGTTTTGTTACTTCTGTACACCTTTTGCACTCCATCTTTTTTTGGATTTTTCTTTCACCGGTGCCGCTGACTCGATCGTAGCAAATGTAAGTCTTAGGGTTGAGACTTAGGATCCTGTCACCTTCCCACTCCGCTTTCATAAGCCCCGAAGTTCTCAGATCGTGAAGGTAACGTCTCTCACAACATCCGCCAGGCGGCGGACACCATTTTCACACTTTTTCCGTTTTTATCTTCACGAAAAGCTCTAAGTGATCTTCACACACCGCTGTCGGAAATCCGCTTTCGTTTCTCTCTGAAGTATGTCTCTCTCAGGTGAGGTTTGACTACACAGAGGCAAATATCAGAGTCACCCAATGGTGCCAATACTACTCTCAGACAAGGGTCAGGCACTGCTGGACTACAATAGATGGGTCAAGGGCTATTCTAGTGAGGGTCAGGCTACGCCGGACATTCAATAACAAGCTGGACTTTGGCAAACTTGCTTGAAAGTCTGGCCATGCTGGATCCTCATGCCATAGTCTGGCAATGCTGAACTCTTGGGAGAGTATGCTGGACTCTTGCTGGCCAGACTTTCAAGCAAATTTGCCAAAGTCTAGCTTGTTATTGAATGTCAGGCCTAGCCTGACCCTCAGTAGAATGGCCTTTGACCCATCTATTATAGTCCAGCAGTGCCTGACCCTTGTATGAGAGTAGTATTGGCGACATTGGCCGACTCTGATATTTACCTGTGTGTACGGGGGGAGGAGAGGGTTCACAGCCACAGCTCTCTTAACTCTTCCTTTACCGATCGCGCATTTATGCGAATTTACCCCTCAGGACCGATCGCGCATTTATGCACAAAATCGGCCGATTTTTGGCCGATTTTTGCCGATATTTGACCCCCTGTGGTTTGCCTAAAAGTTCATAGAATCTCATGATTTTTTTCTGACAGTAGTCTATGGCATATTGTCTCTGCATATTTTAATCCATCTGTATATTCATCAAATATTTAAGAAATGCTGGACATCTCAACTTTGATGATATTTAACCCATTTTCAATATGATTTGAGCAATATTTAGGGCAAAAATTGTGAAAAATGTCAAACAATATAGTTTTTTGGGTGAAAAATGGTTTTGTCCAATTTTTCATCCTGAAATGGATGGTACCAAAAGTCAAGGTCTATTTTAATGTACTCTGACTCAAATATAAGTTTCAATGGCAACATATACACTAAAATAAGCTATAATCAATTTCAAATAGGGCTTTATCTCCCTAATTCGAACACTTAGGGCGATTTGGGTATCTTACTTTATGGTTATTCAATATTATTCATTTTGTCACAGATGTACTTCTAGTTTGGATATTTACAAAATTCTTTCAGTTTGTAAAAGGTTAGGCCATCCCCTAAATCTCATTATCCCATTTGAATTTCATCTGGTTTTGGGAGGGGTGTCTTTACATGGAGCCCGGTAAAGGAAGAGTTAAGGCAAAGCTTGCGCTTATAGAGCACTACTAGTGGAGGTCTGGATGAGGAGTCTATGGCGTTTGTCTTAAAAAAAAAAATAGCCATGGCACATGTCGATGTCGCTTAATTATGCTCATATCTCATGTCGATTTTAAGAATTGCTCATGTCACCTGTCACTATGTTTTTCAAGCTTCATGTCAAATGTCACTAGGCCTCATGTCGAATGTCGATTCTAAGAAACAGACATGACGCCATCTCGAATTTAGTGGTCTACACCGCCGCCGCTGCTGCTGCTGCTGCTGCTGCTGCTTGTGCTGCTTGTGCAGCTGCTGATAGCTGCTGCTGCTTGTGCTGCTCGTGCAGCTGCTGTATTTGCTGACGATGTCACGGATGCTGTTGACAGATGCTGCTGTTTGTGCCGCTCGTGCAGCTGCTGCTGCTGCTGACGATGTCACGGATTCTGCTGACAGATGCTGCTGCTTGTGCTGCTCGTGCAGCTGCTGCTTGTGCTGCTCGTGCAGCTGCTGCAGCTGCTGACGATGTCACGGATGCTGTTGACAGATGCTGCTGCTTGTGCTGCTTGTGCAGCTGCTGCTGCTGCTGACGATGTCACGGATGCTGCTGACAGATGCTGCTGCTTGTGCTGCACGAGACTGAGTAGCCGCTATTACTAATGCTACTAATACTAGTATGAGAAAATACATTTAGTCAGTTGATTAAATCAAGGAGGTTTTCTGACTTCAGTGGATCGTTTAGCCATCGGCCACGGGCAAAACTTGAAACCATTTTATACATGGGACAATTGGCAGAGTCGAAACGTGTTGGTACGATGGGGTCGATCATGTTCATCATCAGTTCAGGCAAAGGAAGTGTGTCGACAGCACGCGAAAACTTCATGTCTGGATGTTTCAACACAAGACCTTTTATCACACTCACACAGCTGCTTTGAAGAGTGAATCCTTTACCAAACTTGAGCTTTTCCAACACAGCTTTGGCTTCTTTCTGTGCAATAAGGGATCTCTCTTTCGGGTTCATCTCAGTGTTGTCTAGCATGTCCTCAAAGTCTTTAACATAATGTCCAACGGGCTACAAATGATGGACTCCAGATCATCGTCCGTATATGTCGTCTCCTCGCACCATATTGTGTCTTCTCCTGTTTCGAATTCCGTCATTTTCTTAACAATCTCCTCCTGAGTGCCTTGCATATATCGAAGCTCCTTCAAGGAGTTGATAACTTGTATGGCGAAGACTGACAAACTTGAAGGAATTTCACCACAGTCAGGCCAAGTATACAGAGCTAAGAAAAATAGCTCTAACAAAATCTTCTCCCTCTGTCCAAATGAAACTACTTCTGTTCCGATGAAGTTAAAGCATGCTTCTATCCATTGCTCCTTGGTGACGTCCTTCCAATGTTTCTTTACCTCACATGCATCATAGGGCACTGTTTCTCTTCTTGCTTCAAGTGGGAGTTGCTTTTTCTTTCTTGGACTCATTTGGAGAGTGTTTCGATGCTCTGTAACGTCAACACTTTCATAAGTAAAGAAAATAGCAGAACTAATCATCATAACGTGCTGAGCGAGTGTAGAGTGGACGATGCTACGATGATGAAGGGCGGGTCGAGAAAGTGTGATGGGTGAGAGCGGCGTTTCACTCCTTATGTACCCTGTCCTAGATAAGCCTCTTAAACGGCTGAAAAGACTCTCTCAGTAAGGAGCTTCTACTGCAGGTGGGTTTAGACTTAAGCAGCTTAGTGCACACACGTGTCTGTTAGAAAAGCTACTTGCACACCTGCCTTCCTTTTTCACTAGTATTTACCCCCTGCCGACTTATAAGGCACCTATACACTCCTTCTCGTGAAATCTATGGAAGATGATGGAAGGACCACCGACTAGATTTTCTTTGATCAGAGCGTGGAGGACGGCGTCGAACGGAGGGAACGTTGTGAACGCAGCTTATAGGTTTTGGAAGAGGAACCGTAAAGTCAAACTGGTGAGAGAGATCTCGTCTTTCAACATGTCAATGCTGCGATCTTGGAAAAATTTAGCGTGATTTTTTCAGAGCTTCTATGAAAGGTTTGACGTCTTTGTTGTTGTAGTGGATCAAGTAATCTCTCATAGTTTGCATCTTCTTGTCGGACTAAACTTTTTGACATGTGGCGTAGTCGGATTCGGCCATTTTGACGCCCGTCAGTTCGCTGTCAAAAGCCGATCTCGGTGGCAGGGTTCTGTTTACCAGTTTCTTGGTATACGTCATCCATTCGTAAGGAAGTGAACTTTCTCTTCGTTTCTGGTGAAAGCTCACAAATAATTCGCGTAGTTGTAACCAAGTGCCAAATAGTTGACTACGTCCAAGAAAACCGTGTGCTGTGTGTAAATCGTCAAGTATTGATTTCTTCTCTTTATGACGCTGAATTGTTGGTTTCTTCGGTCTCCGGAGGCAAAGAACGAGTGAAGGCGTATTTTGATCAGGTTCAAGTCGTAACGCCCCGAGTTGAAGCCCACGACTGGAGCTTGACGGATGTATCTCAGAAGCCGCTTCACAAGTTGAACTAACGGGTGTCTGGTGTGAGCTGCAGCGAAGCCGCCTGGAGAAGGGGTGAATGCCGCTTCCTCCAGCAGGAGAGCTTCACCTATCGCCACATGTAACTTCGCTAACGGTGGTCGGTAAAGTTCTAGCACAGCTTTCCTGATGACTTTGGCGTTCTCGTTTATGTGATTTTAAACTCGGTCTAACAAGGGGTCGGAATCTGCGTCGGATTCTCTGACGTACACCGACCCCTCCTACCCTGGAAAGTCGGATGCGACGCTAGCCGACAAAGGGACGTGATCCCACAGCAGGGACACGTGTTCGGTCGACGGTTCTCTGCACGGTCTGAAGAAAGCCTCGAAATCGAAGGTGATCTTGTAAGGGTAGATTCTGGAATGTCCGTCGGGAGGAAAAATGGAGAAGGCTGCTAGCGCTTCGAAAATCGTTCTCGAATTTTAGTAGATGCAACCTACGTAGCGCAACTTGACTTGTCGGCAACAGGAAAGCTGGTTCCTGTGTCTCTTCAGCAAGAACTCGGTGGTGAACGCCGCCTTACACTTGCAACATTCGTATACACCCGCGTACGCGTTGAAGTCCGTGACCAGAGAGACGTGCAAACCGTCTTTTGCCGTCAGGTGTAGGTTGACTTTACTTTGGGCGGCTAGAGTTCTGGAAGGCGGTCTGATCAGAGTAACGCGTGTTCTCAACTTCCGCCTCGGCACCTGACGCGTCGCGGTGTAAACCGCTATTTGTATGTCAAACAAGTTCTCTAACGCGGGTAAGTCGCGGATGTTCAAAACCTGGAAAGGTTTCACGTGTGGCAGCGGGACAGAACTGACGTAACAAATCTGAAGCGCGCTTGCTGGTGTTGTATAAGTGAAAAGAAATGCAGCGGAAGACGCAGTGGTTGTCCTTTTTGGGAAAATCTAACACACCGCTTCTCTTTCCAACTCGACTAGCCTGACTGTTCCTACCGCCTATGGGAAATCCTCCCGGTCCCATGTAAACGCAAATGTTCAAAATTGGTAGGAAAAAGAACGCGCCACTTGGTGTCAGCGTCGCAAAGTTTCCGTACTTCCTCGCAAGCGACGGTGTTTTCCATCTTTGAGAGGAGCTCTTCCAAAGTTTCTGAATTAGTTATAGTAGGGAGCGGTTGTAATGAGAGTTGCGTTGTTCTGGGAGACGTGAAAGTAGCGCAGTTTGCTGTTCTCTTCTCTGTGTTGTAAGAGTAAGCCTACCGAAAAACTCGCTTTGTATCTGAATCTTTGTGTGAAGTGAATGCGACGCATAGTATCTACAGCGTCACTCAACTCGCCGGTTGGTAGTCTGACGTTTGTTACACTCACGCGAGTCCCGTGCATCCTGACACTCGTTCGTATTGCAGGCCAATTCGCCGTGAACGTTTCCTCACCGTTCGGTACAGCACATATACGCGGAGGGATAGTCACCTCGTCCAGAGATTCGCGTCGACAGGTGATCTTTCAGCAATCGACTTCGCCGCATAGAGGGCAAAACTGTCGTGATTGTACGGTCTTTTAAAAATTTTGAAACACTTTTCGCAGACGTACTGCGTCATGTTTTTTTTCTTTTTTGTTTTTTCACTTAGTTACCAATTATTAAAAAAAATAAACGTTATTTATCGCTTGAATACTAGACGACTCTTACCACACGATGCTATTAGCATAGTGAAAGGTGACTGTAGTCTAGGATTGAATTCAACAGATGTCCATCTTACTGCAGGGATCAGACGAGAGTGGTCAACACTGGAGTGACACAGCTCACTTTTATGTCTTTGGGTGCAGCTGCATACAACCCTTGAACATACATTGCGACGTCGCTGCGACCCATGTCGTCTTGCAACACTTTCATCAGAGCCATAGGCTCAGACGTCTCGTTGTACTTCCAAGCTCTCAGCACTTCATAGACAGGGTTCTTCACAGTCCTGTCAGAAGGCACAGGTTGAGAGATGAAAGCTACTTCATGAGAAGTCAACCCTAAGTAGATCCCTATGGTCTTCCAGTCTCTAGGGCAGAGCTCAGCTAAAAGAGAGAAATATTTCTGCACTTTCCACTCCATGTCTCCACTCTCTAAGCCATCCCACATGTCATGCTTGTCCATGTACTCACGTGAGAATTGGATGAGGTCCATACGGTAAGATTCTTCCAAGGCAGCTGCTAGTTCCTTCCACCTAGTAGTACAACTTTTCTGGTACCAAGTAGTGAACATTTCTCTAGCTTGAGTTATGACACTTCTCTCACAACTGAGATATCCCATGTCCTTCAAGTTCACTTTAAGGTATGAACCTAACCGTATGTAATCTGATGTCGGCAACTTAGTACTTATTTTCAGTAGCATAGCGTCTGGCAAGTATCTTAACGGCTCTCCTTTGAAGTATGATGATACAGGTACTACTGCAGCAGAACCAATAACAGGAGCAGCGTCTGCGCTGGTATCCGACGACTCGTTGTCGGAACAGGGCAACCACACAACCTCGTAAGGTGGTGGTGAGGGCAGTCACCACGGACCGGACGCGCTACCAGTGGAAGTGAGGTCGAAAAACGTACTCTGCACACGTAGCCCTTTCGGGTTCGTCGTACGCCTCGTTGTCAGCGTCGTTCTCTGTCTCACTCTGTTGCTTCTCCTCTTCTTCTTCTTGCTTTAGGGCATATATGTCTACTACGCGCTGCTGGGGCTGAGTGTTCGAATAGCTGTAAGTCTCAGCGCGAGCGGCTTTGATGGCGTCGGTTGATGTAGTGGTGGAGAGGCGCTGTGCAACGTGCTGCGTGTCAGTAGTAGTAGCGGCAGTCGCAGCAAGAGGTGTAGCAGCAGCAGCAACAGCAGGCGCAGCAGTAGCAGGCACAGTAGTAGCAGGCGCAGCAGTAGCAGGCACAGCAGCAGCAGGCGCAGCAGCTTCAGCAGGCGCAGCAGTAGCAGGCACAGCAGTAGCAAGCACAGCAGCAGCAGCAGCAGGCGCAGCAGTAGCAAGCACAGCAGTAGCAGGCACAGCAGCAGCAGGCGCAGCAGCTTCAGCAGGCGCAGCAGTAGCAAGCACAGCAGCAGCAGCAGCAGCAGCAGCAGCAGCAGCAGCAGCAGTAGCAGCAGCAGCAGCACGAAGATCAGCAGCAGCAGCAGCAGCAGCAGCAGCCGCAGCAGGCGCAGCAGTAGCAGCGGTAGCGCGCTTAGCAGCAACATCCGTCGCGAGTGTAACAACGTCGCTACCACGACGACTACTACCACTACTACTACTACTACTACTACAACTACTACTGCTGCGAGCGCTCGCTACAGCGGGAGGGTGATAAGACCAAGCGGTTGCGGCGGTAGTCTCATTTTCAGTAGCAAGAGGAGACGCTGACGCTAAACGATCACCGTTCTGCGTACTCTTCTTGTTCTTGAACTTGCTTAGATCCTTGGACGGCACTAGTTGTTGTCTTTTGCTCATGGTGGTGACTGTAGAGAGCAGCAAAAGACAGAGTGAGTGAATGGGTGTTTCCAGCCCCCTTATATACACCTTCTCGCTTCTAGAGCTAAGCTACTTACGGCCCTGTTCAGCTGCCGCCGGCTGACCGGCGGCCATTCACAAAGAGAAACAAAAGACATAAGGCATGACGTTTTCAGCTGGAACCCTTTCCCCCCCTTTGAGAGATCGACTGACATGAGCTAAGCTACTTACTGCTTTGTTCAGCAATTCAACGCGCGTTAGCTGTATAAAGGATTAAGCGGTTGCTGCCGCCGGCTGACCGGCGGACATTCACAAAGAGAAACAAAAGTCATAATGCATGACGTTTTCAGCTGGACCCCTTTCCCCCCTTTTGAGAGATCGACTGACATGAGCGGGCGGTGTACTGACTGTGCTAATTCAACGCGCGTTAGCTGTATAAAGGATTAAGCAGGCATGAGCTTAGAGCGTGTATACAAAAAAACTACAGGAGGCGTGTGGCGTGAAGCAGGACCCCCTAAGACGGGTGTGTCTGTCTGTGAGTAGAGTCGTGTGCATGTGGTGAGCGACTTAAGTGTAAAACAAAAAAAAATCACCGCCTCCTGCCGTGGTGAGTAGACCGGCCGGCAGCGGCCGGCAGCGGCCGGCTAGTTCAATAGGGGTGACAGCTGACTAAGGCTGTGCATGAAAATCCGATTTTCACCTGACTTCTGACGTTTGTTACAATGAATGCCTAAGGGGGAGAGAGTCGTCCTCAGGTAGGGGGTAGGAGGTAAAGCTATGGATAAAGAAAAAACGACATTTTCAGCTGGCCTCCACAGATGGCGATGACATACTCCTCGTCAATTAAGCTCTTAAGAAGCTCTTAAGGAGCGGAGCAGCTGCTAGACAGCTGAGTGCTGTTGGAAATAGGATTAAACTCCTTCTGTATAAAAGCTCTGATTTCTGTTAGAAAAACCATATCACCTCTGACCACAGTAACGTCTACTACCACCACCACCAACACCACCGCCGCTGCCACCGCCGCCGCCGCCGGTCGCGGCTGATCGCTTCATTAGAGCATGTGACGTCGTCACTTCTAGTCACGTGCTTCATCAAGTCCTTCCTTCCAGTCACGTGATCCTAAAGACCATCACTTCCTAAACAAAAAAATTAAGAGACACACTTCTTCCTCTCGAGAGGAAGAAGTGTGTCTCTCGATTAAATTGTTTTCTTTCTTTTTTTTTCTTAAAAGAGACAAACGCCCCTTAGAGTGCCCCCCCACCCCCCTAGAGTGCCCCCCTCCCCCCCTCCCCTCCCCTCCCCCCCACCCGCCCCATGCATCCTAAAAGCGCCCCCCTCCCCATGCATCTTAAAGGGGGCCCCCCACCCCCTCCCCCCTCCCCTCCACTCCCCCCTTATACACTCTAAAGAACACTTCTACCTAGTTCAATAAGTCACTTCCAGTCGCTCATAAAAAAATAAAATGAAAAAACAAACTTATATCGTTGTGTTTTTTATTGGTTTACCAAAAAAAATAAGAGACTCGCCTCCTCCTCCTCCTCCTCCTCCTCCTCCTCCTCCTCCTCCAAAAAAAATATATATCACATTTTAAAGCGCGTGACCCCTTAAAGACGCTTATCTCTTCATCAAGTCGCGTGACGTCACTTCTTCTTCTTCTTCTTCTTCTTCTTCTTCTTCCGGTCACGTGATCAATCAGGTCACTTCCGGTCACGTGATCCTCAATGAGGTCACTTCCGGTTGTCCTTTAGGTCATGTGACGTCACTTCCGGTCACGTGACTCATCAGGTCACTTCCGTTCACGTGATCCTAAAGTAGGTCATATGACGTCACTTCCGGTCCCCTAAGTAGGTCATATGACGTCACTTCCGGTCCATAAGTAGGTCATATGACGTCACTTCCGGTCACGTGACCAAATGGCGGCCTCTGATTGGCTAACTAGGTCACGTGACGTCACCACTAATCCCCTAAGTAGGTCACTTCCGGTCACGTGACCAAATGGAGGCCTCTGATTGGCTGCATGTCAATTGAGTAATAAACAGTACTTAAGCATAATCCCGTTCCGATACATATTATACTACTTACATGCACAAGGATCATTTTCTTAAAGAACCTCAATCATTCACATGTGTGGGTACCCTATCACCTAAAATAGTAAAGTTTTCCAGCATCCACCTTTGTCACTCACATCTGAACTAGTTGCTGGATAGCTGATTTGACAACTCAGTTGTTAAAGCATCAGTTGTTTCCCACAGAGGCTCCCTGGAAATCGAGGGATCTAATTTGAGTGAGGGATTAGAAACAGCTCTGAATTATATGGTATTTCAAACTATTTTACAAATCATTTAATAAATAGTATGATATCAAGGACTTGCCAAAGAAAACCAATCCTAGCTGAAATCTGTAGAGACAGCAAAGATTGGGTAACTCCTACTGACATCAGATAATGACACATTAGTACCTTTTTTGTGACATCTCAAATTGACAGAGATCTGAGTTGGAGAGGACAATGTCAGATTTCCCATGTCTACAAGTCCCTAATGGCTTCTCCCTCTGAGACCTGTGTGCAGCCTGTGTGCAGCCTTTTCTTCTAGTGACAGTGGTATCTAAATTTTGCACTGCCTTAAAATTTAAGTCAAAGACAGTGGCTTCATTCCAGACTCCTGCATTCTTCCTCCACTTTTAATTTGGCCATAATCGTTGACTTGACCCCTGCCCAGTAAACAAAAAACGTTATAAAACATTTTATAACGTTATATGACGTTTCTCTAAAGCTCCTTACTATGGCATAACGTTATATTAAGTTTTAAAACATTCTTTTATAGTAAAATAACGTTTTTTTGTTAGCTGGGTGTTCTTTTTCCCCGTGAGTATTTTTTCATTGACATGAAATCTAGAGCCCATATTTCATGTGTATATATAGTTTGCATACTCGTCTTTATTGCTGTTTGTTCAGTGTATTCACCACTGTGATTCTGTATGTTCCTCAGCTACTGTTTGCCTTTTTCTTTCTTTTTTCTTTTTTACCAAGGGCCCCAACCCCTCCCCTTCTCTCGCCTTTTCCTCTAGACATGCAGCATCCGGGTAACATTGATCATCACGTCAAGGCTGCTTCTAACTTTGGGGAACAGAGGTGAGGTCAGTTTAGTGTCTGATGCATACCCCGCTGACCATTTATTATACTGACACCTACATTACAGGGTCCAGGCCATCAACAGGACATTTGGGTGAGTAGGGCACCTGGAGATAGGAGGGTTGTAATCTAAAGGTGACAGTGGTAAGTGCAGAGGACGATAGTGTGGCAATGTATTCCACTTTCCTTGCGCAAGCATCCCCTCCCTTCTCTCCCAAACCCTCTTCCCATTTGGCTATACATCTCTTCCTCACTCTCTGCATTTCTCTTTATGATATTACCCTCACTTCCCTCTCCCTTCATTTCCAAGCCCCTTTTACCTCTTTTCTCACTGCATGATCAGTGTTATCACGTCAGACAATGGCAAGATACAATTTAATTAAGCAGATTATATTACAATCAAGACTATTTGAAAGGAAGCAGCTCTGGAACACATAATAAATGACAGTTTTATAGGATATTGGTCTCATAGTTGAGTGCCTATAGATGAATTAAAGCTACAAAGTAATTGGATAAGGACCGAATGGTGGGGGATTATCTACTATCCATTTGCAGGTAGTTATCATGGGACGAGGTTCTCTCCAGTTAAATCTATAGATAGAAAACATAGACCAGAAAGTCTCTGTCATATTTCATTTCATTTTAAACATCCATGTTCCCTCCCTGCATGGTGCCTTAGGTTGTGGCTGTTTTATTGAGGGGCGAGCTATTTTCAACTGGAGATGTTCAACCTTTTCAATACTGGTATAGTCTAGGTTTTATTGCATTCACTGTGCACAAAGCCTGGTTGGACCTCTTTGGAGAGAGATTGATTAGAGTTCAGGCATGTAAGACGGGCTCTAAACCTGTTATCAAGAAAGATAAAGGCAAGGCATACCAATCGCTTCTTGAAAACGACTGGCAGAAAAAAAGAGCCAGAATAGGCTTATGATTAGTGTAGAGATACAAACCTTTCAGGATGGAAATCATCTCATGCAGAAATGTCCCAGATTGATAAGGAAGTAATTTGATTCTTTTCATATCTGTGGCCAGGTGAGGGAAAAAGTGCCTCGAGGGGGATTTTTAGTACTGATTTTGGCCACCAGGGGGCAGTATATAGGTAAAACACTGAAAAATATACTAAAAAATGTTTGAGACCAATTTTTCATGGGGACTCCAGTGATATTTTTGGAATTATTCCATCTCCACTGAAAACGTTCCATTTTTGGAAGGCAAAAGGAACATTTGTTGCCATGGAAACATGGAAAATTCGCATATATTGCAATTTCTGGTTGCCATGGAAACACTCCATTATTCCAACTAGGAATTTTTTGCCACAAATGTTTTCTGAAAATTTCACAAGTAACTCAGAATTGAGAACAGACATTGATTCTAGAAGGAATTTCTGACAAAACTGCATTTTTTACCTTTTTAGTATTCATAATAGGATATAGTGGATTTAGAGCTTATTTGCCATTTTCAGTTGAACACACCAACCCCGGTTTGACAAGCAGTTACAGCAAAACTACTTGGGATATTTTAGCTCAAGATATCTCATTTTAAAGCCTGTAACATAAAATTTGGAAAGCCATTTCCGCCCCGGAGGCATGTTTTCCCTCACCTGGCCACATCTATTTTGAAACAGTGAATTATGGGGCTACTCTCAATATGAGGCGACTGCCAAGGCTTCTTTCTGAGTGACAGTCAGTAATTTGATCTAATCTTTGTTTTTCCTTCTTTCTGTAAGGTCACTTTATAGCTGATAAAGGTAAATGCATGTTTCATAGAAGGTACTGACTGGTGTATCACTCTCAATGCTATAAAGTATCTTATACAGCAGTGCTTTTGATATAATTAATGTAACAAAGTTCAAATGTTGAAATCAAGTTTAAATAATGTATTCATCAAAAACTCACTTTTATGTATAGAATGCTGTTATATGATAAACTAGCGGTGAGAATTTAACATGACTGAAGACCCTACATCTGATCTTCTAAAATACCAGTAAAAGATTGCCCCTGGGTACAAAGTCTGCCACCCGTTGCTGACCCTGTGTTCACATGTGTCCCCTTTCAGCTGCTCCCTGTTGGCACCTCCCATTCCCTTTACTGGTAACCCAACCATGTGAAGTCTAACAAAGGACACATCAGCAACCAGCAACATCAATACGGTGACAGTAGCCCTGACAGATACCATCTTTGCCCAGTATCAGGGTGGGTAAACTGCCCCAAGGTGGCTGTAGGAAGACCTTGTTTGAATTATAGATGGTGGGCGCTAATGCCC
Source organism: Harmothoe impar (assembly GCA_947462335.1). Lineage (NCBI taxonomy): Eukaryota > Metazoa > Annelida > Polychaeta > Phyllodocida > Polynoidae > Harmothoe > Harmothoe impar. The sequence continues at coordinate 22,405,409 of OX381711.1, forward strand.
TGCATGCAACTGGAAGGATATGGTAGGCTGGTGTCCTGGCCCTTTGTGCACCATATAAAGAGCAGATATAGATTTGTTTTGAATGCAGCTTTGGGGTGGTAGGTTGGTGTTCTCCCTGTGTACAGCCATACTACCCTATACCATACTATATCGACTTTATATGAAGAGTTTGGATGCAAAACGACATAAACCATATTGTGAGTTTTGAGAGAGCAGCACATTTCTAATTTTGAAGAAATGGTGAATAGAAATTTTTTTTCAATCACTAATGATTAATGGGCAATAAATGAAATATCTAGTAATCGATTTTCGAAATCCTTGATTATAATTGAAAGAGAAAATAGCTGACTAAATCTGATTTTTCCGCTTTTTTGCAAAACAACATAAATCCAAAAGCATTTTTTCTGTATTTACCCCTAAATTGGCACCAGGTTTGTTTTTTTACGTTTCTGGTTTGAGTAGGACATCAATGAAACACCAACATTTCATCATTAAAGATCCTTGCATCATATTTCTTTGAGTTGAATATAATGCCCAATTATGTTTTTTTTGCAAAATGACATAAATCCCAAAACAGTTTTTTTGAAAAACTACATGAATCCACATGATCATAAAAGAGTGCTCATTTTATTTTGAGATAATAGTTTTAGCAGTAGAGAGCAACATCATATATATGTAATAATGTTTATTTAAGACATTTCACATACAGGAATTGAGAGCTATACATGATGAAATAATGTTTAGTATGGTAGATTTATTCCTTTTTGCAAAAAAATGCATTCTTTACATTCTATAATAGATGCATTCAACCTATCATTATTCATATCTTAGCAATTAAGTAATCTGCTGTTTTCCTACTAATCTTTTTTTTATTAAAGTTAAAAATATGCTCAGGGTAGCAACGGTCAGGACCAATCCATTGTAGTTAAAATATCCATATAAGTAAAGACAGACTTTTTTGCTGTAGGCTGTGAAGCGTGGCAGGGGTTGTGGAGGGAGGGGTTTAGGAGGATAATGGAGGTAGGGAACAGATGTCTGGAGGCAATGTCTGTAATCAAAGGCTGGTCTACTCCTCCTTATGAAGGTATTATGGATGCCACATCCTGACATCAAAGTGCAATCATCACATGATCTCTGAGGACCAATCAGAGTACCCTAGGGGTCTATCTGTCACTGCACTGTGTGAACATCTGCCCTCTGGGACCAGGAAGCTGCACCAGGGATCTTTGGGAAATTATTTCACACAGGAAGTAGAGGTACATAGAAAATCTAAATGTCCCAGCCCTTAGTCTGGAGTGGCTATCCCAGTTTAATCATAGGGACATTGGTTAGTTATTACCAAGTGCTGTTCAAAAAATGACTGAGGCAAAATCACATATGACTTATGCATTACTCAAAAGGACTTAGCCTAAAAATCATTGAAATGGAGAATGAGTTGATCAGCACTGACCATCCTAACTTAGGTTTGTTGTATAGGGAGCCAGAAAATGACTAACTTAGTTAGGTCATAGTGATCGGTTGTATAGGGAGCCAAAGCATATCAGTGTGCAAAGAGAAAGTTAAGTGGCCACTGAAAAGGGTAGGATCTTATAAAAGATATGTCTGAAAAAATAGTAATTTTGTCAGGTAGGCAAGTAGGTATACAACGTGATTTGTTTGACACTAAGGGGCAGGATGTCCAATAATTCAAATGCTTGAGGCCATGATTCCCTCCTTTCGGTGTGAACACAGAAACAAGAACAAAGTGGCTTTAATTGTTTCACCAATGCCTTTATAATTAGGGACAAGAGACTCAGGAAAAAGGCCACATTTTTACCTTAGAGCACTAACTTTAAACGGTGTAAAATTGGGGTTTAATGTGGCAGAACAGCGGATACGATCATGAGGTAAACAGCTGTGTGGGACCTTCTTTGGACTTTTGGAATAGATGCCTTCATGGACAAGGGACTGAAAAAAGGCCACTGTTTTTACCCTAGAGCAATCAATTGAAAAAGGTGTAAAATGGCGGTGGAATATGGCAGAACAGTGGATATGATGTTCAAGTAGGCAGTGTATGGGGAGACAGCTGTGTAAGACCTTCTTTGCAATTTTGTAGTAGATCTATGCCTTTCTACGTGATTTGTAGGCTTATTGGTTGTTGCGGAAATCTTGATTTTAAAAATAATCAATTTACAGCCAAGGATTTCCTTTTTTTCAGCTGCATTGAGGAAAACCTCATTCTATTTATAATTTTCCATTTGTGAAATTAATAACATACTGTATAGAACACAACCTGTTTCAGAACTATTTTTTGCTGCATATATACATGTTTTCATGATTTCTTCCCAAACCCCTTTTCAATTAGATTGCTGCCACCCTGTGACATTGCACTGACACTTTCTCTTAAGAAGTAAGTATGGTAGTCACATTTACTGGTAGAGCTAGATGTTAGTAAGTCTAAAATAATATATTCCCTGATTAAATGGTCAGAGTATTAGAGCTTGCAAGCAGATATTCTTAAAGGCGCACTGAGTTGAGGACCTAGCCCTGCCGAGTTTTGTACGCAAATAACATCGTGGGTTCAGTGCGCCTTTAAGTGAATGTGCTCCATTGAGAAAATATCTTCCAAAAAGACTGACGAGTACTGGGCCACAGAACCTAGTTGGATGAATGGGAAACAGCACAACTGTTGTCACATGATCTGTCATGCTTTGTAAACCTACCACCAGGTGGCAGTCACGTCTTTCTGCTGGTACCTGGACAATACCTCCACAGACCAGGTACCAGCTGGTGTCCTGTGAACCAATCAGAACAGTGTATTGTGGTGGGTGTGTGGTCTGTGTGTGCACGGGATGATACATCTCACTGTGACCTTGTCCTGTCGCCGTATGGGCCTCCTTTATATGCTGTATCATATCTCTTACAGAACCTAGCCTGACTGCTGCAAAGTTCATCGTGTGTGTTGGGGGGGGGGGGTTGAAAGGTTATCCCAAGCAACCCACAGCATGGAGATAGTTTTATTTCTAGCAGAAATATAAGGTTTTGTGCAGAAAGAGGGCATAGATACAAAAACAAAACAATGTTCAATGATTCTAGTTCAGTCACTTACTGATGAATATACATATTTCACTGTACTGGGGCATTTCCAATCACACCTGTCATACTACTCATTTCATGGTTATTATGGTATTTAGCAGCATTTTTTTAAGACTGCTATCTGAGCATATAATGTGTTGACTGCCTAGACTGCATGCATAGGCCCCTTACCTGGTCATTCTTTATTCTGCCTCGTATTAGGCAAGCCACACCATTGCCTCAGCCTATTCAAATAGCCTTACCTCATTACTGCCCTCCATGGACTTCTGTCAGATTGGCTCAACAAATAATTATCTACCTTACATGTGTGTTTGCTTGGCAGGATATGTGGGCACCCCTCAGACAGGGTGCTATTGGAGGGCACCTTTGGGAACTATATAAAGGTCTGGAATATATAATTTCTGATGATCATTAAATTTTCCTTCTCTCTGCATTATACCCGCAAAATGATATCTCATTTAGTACCAAGGTGCTAATGATAGCTGAAATGAATATATATGCTGATAAATGTAAGATCTATACTGCAGAGAACCAGCATGAAGCATCTGTTTGGATATTAGAACAATGATGGCTAACACAAAGAATGGTGCTAGGGTGTATGAGGGGAAGATACTAGTCCCAGGTGCATTTTGAGACTAAAATATAAATTGAACAGATTGACCTGATTACAATACCCAGCCACGGCCAGGTTCATATGACTGGTTGGTTAAATTGACATTAGGTATTCTCAAAAGTAAATTGAAATAATTTTTCTCATATTAAACCGTTTAGATTCGGAACATCCAAGGAAGGGGCAGCACGCATGAAGGAACAGAGTAGAGAAGGGTCAGTCAGTCCATGGTAGGGAAATGTAGCAGGTCTCAAAACAGCAATAAAATATGCACTGTAAAAACTGAACTTAAAGATAAACACCTCAAAAGCCAAACACATTTGAGCTCCCTTGTTTAGATATTGAAAAGAAAAACTTTTAACTCCTCAACATACTCGTTTATCATCTGAATACTGTTTTTAGACTGTGTTCTCGATAGATATGCATAGAAAGTGTCATATGCATACCTATATATAACGGAAGTTGGAGAATGAATTCACTGGGAATACACTATTTCATTGAACAATTAGACATGCAGTTGTATTGTCATGCTGTGACCCTCAGATTTCTAGAAATATATAAAGAGACATGTGATGCTTGAACAGGGAATGTTTAAACATGCGATGTTAAAAAAAACAACTTAAAATGTAACCCAGGGCAAACCTTAGAAACAAGATTTGACCTCAGCCTGAAACTTTCATGTTTGTAAATGAGATATATAAGGGTATAATGCAGAGAATCTTAGTCTTTCTATTGGATTATAAGAATGAATATTTGGTTTACAAAACCCTTTTGGTTATCAATCTGTATATTTCATCTTCCGAAAAATCTTATAGAAAAAGAATAACAAACAATGACAACTATCAGCATCAGAAGGACTGCGAGGCTACAGGCTCCTGACCCAACCTCCTCCCCTACACACCACACAGATACTTTATCACAAAAACCTTCCCTTAATGTATGACAAAGGATAACCTTGTACCAGAGATACGCTATCTGGGAGCTATAGCTTAGATTTGCCTATGATGAAGTACAAAGCACATGGCTGGAGGATACAGATCAGAATATATATATATATATATATATATATATATATATATATGCATCCTTGCAGATTGCCATCTGATCATCTTGCTACCTGCTTGATACTCGCACCTTGTCAACATATCAATCTCCCAGATCCTGATATATATTATATATGCTGACAAGGTGTGAGTATCAAGCAGGTAGCAAGAGGATAAGATGATATATTATAAATAGCAGGCCATTTGGTCCTGATCTATGTCTGTTTAAATATCCATAATACTAAATGCTGTATCACATCATTTTAGAATGTCTATACAAAATTCTGCCAATATGAGAGAAACTGCCCTCAGTACCCATCAGAAACTAGCAGTGTCAGTGATCTGTAGACTACCAGTAAAAAGTGTCCCTGGGTACAAGGTCTGCCACCCTTTGTTGATCCTGCTTTCCCACCTCCCCTTTCAGTCCGTACCAATGCTGGTACCCAACAGACCCCCTGCTGGTAACCCGACCATCTGTACCCTAACAAAGGAACACAGCCACCAGCAGCAACATCAATAAGATGAAGGCGGCCATGACAGATGCCATCTTTGTCCAGTGTCGCGTAGGGTAAACGGCCCCAAGGCGGCTGCAAGAAGACTATAGATTATAGATGGTGGCTGGTTACACAGCTGGAAGAGAAGGGTAGTCTGGGAACCTGTGTATGTGCTTGTATATTGGACTGGTGTATATAGTGACTGATAACAATACAACTAGAAGTGGGAGGGTACATACTGGAATCTGTTGTGTTCTGGACAGCTTTGGCTTCACTCTTATGTGCAATAGAGTGACTTCAGATATAAAGAACAATCCTGTGAGATACAGTGTAGATTAAAAGGATTGATGTCATGCAGAGATGCTGTCAGTGTGTTCTGTTTGTCTGATGTCAGCTGCGTCGCTTTGAAAGCACCAGGAGACAGTGTTTTGAGGGAGTGGGATTGAGAAGAGCTTTTATTTATATAATGTCTGATTTCCATTGTCCATAGGTTAATGAAAGCTTGTGCTACAGAATCCTAATTTGTGAATGAACTTTTTGCCAAAAGTTTATTACATATGCTCTGCTGTCCCACCGCTACGAGCAGTTTCACAAACACAGGCATGCACTTAGGCATGCACACAGGCATGCACACAGGCATGCACACACATGAGCATGCACACACACACACCCAAACCTACAACATAGATGATAAAAGAAAGAACCAAAGGTCTGATTAAATCTGAGTAGGTCTGAGGCATTATTGTACAATTGGATGATAAACAAATCATTGAGTGGAAAATCTATCACCGAGTCCCGATGATTACTTCAATGTGTTTCGAATATATGCTCTCTTCTTTTCTTTAGTGCCATAATAGCTAGATATTATACGTATATTTCAATTTACTTTCAGACAATCTCCTACCATCATTCCTAAGTGTTCCTCAATTGTTCTGTCTACCATACATTACTACTTGCTTTCTGACTTCTCTGCGCTACATGGCTCTTATTTTCCCTCACTCAGTCCCCCTTATATTTGGATGAAACTTTATGTCAAGTATCCGTTATCCACACATTAGGTTACATTTTGCACAAAATGTCAAATAATCCACATGAAAATTGCAATGTGGCAAGAGCTGTCAGAGAGTAGCAAACATTGTATAGATTGATTGTCACAGACAAGCGCGGGGTGACATATATAGCAAGGTTTCCTCAGCAGCATACATTTGCTTTGTTCTTTACTTTGCTTATGCCATATTCTGCTATGGCCTACAGGACTGTTTCTAAAGAATAATCCAAAATATCTGCCGTTGTTGTAAAGTGATGCATGACTCCTCTTTGTCAACTGGGTTTTGGAATTGATTTTGTCATACATTGTCAGACAGTGCACAAACATTTGATATGTGAACCAAAATAAGACAAAGTCACTGAACACTGCTATATTTGTATGTATGTTTGTGAACAATCTGATAGCTGGTGCCTGAAAAACTAGAATGAAACATGTAAGATCAAAACATGTGGATTCTGACATCTATCTGCAATACACCTTTAACCACAAAGGTAATGAACTACAAGCAATATACAAAAAAACTAAAAAAAACTTTACTAAACATAATTACTGATGATAACAAATAGAGGGGGTGGTAGACATTTCATAGAATCTTCTTCTCAACGTCAGAAGAAGGATACAAGTTCTGAGAATCCTTTGAATAATCCTCAGATCTATACCCAAACAAATATCTTTATCATTGACATTAAAAAACATTTCATCAGAGAACTAGTTATAATTTTTATGATTTCTTTTGTGACTCATATCACATAATGTATTAAAAGAGGCAGAGTGTGACATTTTACTTCTTTAAGAAAAAAAAAAAAAATGAAAATAGAGCCTTATTCTCGAAGCATCATGTTTCATTCATTTCTGAATTACATCATAATAATGAAGAACCAAACCTCTATTTGGTCAAGGAAGGGAGATAACCCATGAAGTTGCAAGGATGTGTATCTTGATACATGGGGCTAGTAGAAGAATTGGTGTTTGAATTATAGACATGACATATTAAGTGGAATCATCGATTGTGAGTTATTCTAGTCTCTATGGTATTTCTATTTCTATATGATTGTATGCTCTACCGGTGGGCTTTTGCACTGCTAATAACAAGTGTTGTGAGTGCTAATTTTAAAGATAGTATGATGACCCTCAATTGTGTAAGTATTTTGTTCTGATGATATCCTTTTTTAGCAGGGGTAAAATGTATCCACTGGGCATAAAGACCTGTATGATATCGCAGCAGACATGTTAGGTAGAAGTCCGGCTAACATTAAGTTCTTGTTGTCATGTTCTTGTTCTCTTTTTGTCTGGTTTGCCTTCTTCTTTTTGTTATTCTTGACTTATCACATTTTAGAAACAAATTACCCATGATTCCTTCACAATAGCCTTTCTCCTGAAAGCATTTGTTTCCACCATCTCATTATGCTATTTTGACATGATGTCCCCTCATTTACTGTTTGCCTTTCTGTCCTTGTTCTTTGTCTCTTAGGTTTTCCCCTTATTAGTCGGTAGTGAGTATAGAAACATCCAATGTAGTTGTTTCTTGTTCGTTGAGTGCAGTTGGGTAAAGTGAGTTTATAATGAGGAGTGATAATATTATCATGAAACCCGTTCAGATAATGTTACTGTGCCTCCCTCGGGGTTGTCTATAAATTGTCTCTGCATTGGTGCAATCACCTTCCTGTGTCATTTCCTCTCATCAGTGTTCATTTCTCTTCAAACTATTTATCTCAATCCACCCTTTTTCATTCTTTTGAACTTTGAGTACTATTTTCCTTTCTGTCTGTACCGACAGAGTAATTAGTGCAAGGGCATGTATAAAAAGTAGAGGTGCACTCCCTGGCTATCAACATTGGTTATTAAAGTTACTTCAGCGTTGAGGTGATTTCCTTGCACACTTGGTCCTCATGAGGCTTCAGTAAGAAGCAGACATGTGATTTATGTGCCTCCTATTTTAATTGAGGTGATTGACCTGGTCAGGACACGGGATGCAACTAATTAAGAAAGTTGCCCCTAATTAACCCTGCATTGTCCTTACCGGGGAGAACTAATTCTCCAAACAACAGTCTGGGTTAGGGACTGATTTCTGGGCCCTCTATAATGTAGGTTAAGGTAATACACGGCTACTTAGCATACTGCATGACAATACCACTTAGTCATCATAACAATTTGATATATCATTCTATAAGCATTATCTGGAATATGACATAGTTAAGAATGCTGCTGTTGTATAACTCAGGGGCTCTGCCCCCGCATCCCTGAAAACCAGAGATACACAGCATCCTTTTGAGCTACGCTCCCAGAAGAGGGCTAGGCAACATAGATTGAAGACACATTATCATCCCAACAATTAATTATATTATGAGCCTACTCTCTCTGTCAGAAAACGATGATCAATGTTACACATTCAAAATCCTGCAGAGATCATATTTATTTTTTCTGCGTTTGATTAACCCTAATAAATTATTAGCTAAGTATGTGAATTGAATTAGAAAACATAAGAATAAGGGACGTCTACTCTCAGAGTGAGAATAGCATACCATCTTATCAATCTAAGATCTTACTTGAATAAGTATTGATAGCATCCATAGTAACAGCTTCTGCCTTTATTTGGATAGTCAGGTTTGTGAGAAATATCACACATTGTTGGCATCTAAGTAAATATCTGGAACCATATACTGGAACCATATATGGAACCATATACCCCAACAGTCCCATAAACTACAGTTTAAGCTGAGGCTGAAGACGTGCAGGGATCTTAGTAAACCTATTCCAAATCCAAAAGGTTATACACCTGGTCTCATGGATGTATCTGAAGACATGGTCTCCATAGTTCTTACTCAATAAACTAGTTGGTACATAAACTCTGACGATATCGGAAGATCTCATCGAGTGATACCAGCTTATTCCCACAGGTTGGTCATTGAAGATTCCGGTAGGGATCATCTGGCCTGCTTATGCCATGTACGACTTCGGTTGAAGTCATCTGGGTGAGCACTCTATTAATAACTGATTATTCAATTGACCCAGGTTCTTGATACTATGTCCGGCTATTTATTGCTACCTCCAACTGTGATATATGCATTTCTACTGCTTAAGACCAGAAGGCCAATCATATTATGATGTATCTGACCGTATTCTTGTGTAATTGTAAGTAGTAGAAGTAATACTGCTTGGCGTTGTAATTTCTTCCTAGCCCTGTTATTCCATTTCATTGCCAAAAGGAATCATTAACAACACAGTCTCATTTGCTTTTAATATGTTTTTAATCATTGTTGTTTCTTTGTACCCTTTTCATTGTATAACTATGTGTACCCTATGGATACGTATGTTGCATCTTTATGCAGTGCATATGCTCGACTGATATATCATTTATATTAACAAACATTTATTAACATTTGGTAGTGGAATATATTACAATGGATACTCAATGATTGTCTGTAATCACTTTTTCAATTGTGGAAGACAATAAACACATTTTCAAACCAAAAAATAAGCAGCTGGCCTTCCAAAGATAATTTTATCTGGTTATGCCACATGTAACTCCAATTTTCCACTATGTTTTTGATTAATTTCTCAAGGGGTACGATCATTTTTGAGCACCTTCTCCCTGGAGACATAGCGGAAATAATTGATGTCACTTTGTTCTGCTTCTGTGATTGTGAAATAGGACATAGAAACCAAGGCTTTGGGCATTTAAATTTATGCTGCTTAGCCTATAACATGGTGCACCATTGTGGGGGGAGGGTGGAGGGTAATAAATATACCTTTATTTGGGTGCAGGCCCAAACCATGCATATCTGTTCCAAAGCACAAGAAATTAAAAAGAAGAAGCTTTTCGAGCCTGACCCTTCCAACCTACAGGGTATCTGAAGATCGGCCAAAACAGCCCAAAATTTAGACTTAATCTCAGCATGCCTTCATGAAGATGGTCAAAATCCTACATATAGAACCAAAAGAGACCATTTGATTTATGTTTCATTGTGATAATAGGGCTACAACCCTTTGGATAGCAGAGCCATATTAGGCAGGTGTCCTTCAACAAAGTTGTATTTGATACAAAGTATTTCATGGGTTTACGAACAAACAGTATGTTCTACACTCTATTCTACAGGCCTGGTGGAGGAATTATCAAACCATTAGACTCCTCTAGAAACAGCCTTTGGTAATGAACCCAGTATGCCATGATTTTGTCCTACCAGAAAGAGAAAGATTTATTAGAGTTCCAGGCATGTTTGACCTGCTCTAAACCCATTAGCGACCAACATAAAAGCAAGGCTTGCCAACAACTTGGGGAAATAACTGATGTAGAAAATACCGAGTTGAAAGGAGCATTTGATTAGACTCTAGTCAATGCCCTTTAGTCTGGCAATCATCCCAAGCAGAAATTCCCAGATTAATAAGGAATGAACTTGCTTTTTTTTTCATGATATTTGTTTTGATATTGTGAGATGTGGGCCGGCTTCCCCAGAAGGCAAGCTGCCTCCTAGGATCTCTTTGCGGTTTACAGTCAGTAATTTGATCCAATCTGTTGTTACGTAAAGTGACTTTGTAGGGGGCTGCTATCAAGTATTATTGAAGATAGCCTACTGGTGCATCACTCAGTGTGTGTCAGCAACTTGCACTGTATACTATACAGATTACTTAGATTAGCATTGAGATTGTTAGAAATCACAAAACCATACAGAATTTTGGTTATTCAGCCCAGCATCAATATAAACACTACTACAGTGGGAGGTCCTGGTCAAAACTATAACTGTTCTTTCTCATATCCTTGATGCAAGTGTAATCAGGCCGTTGTAATTTGTGCAGCTCAGCAGTCTGTACTGCTAAATAAACTATGCTTCCTACAATGCTAAATATATGACCAGGATAACAATGAACAGGACTAGCTCATTGTTGTTGAAATATTCAGTCATATAGGGTGGAAGGAGACACCATCCAAGGAGACATCTTGTTATAGGGTATATATATATATATATATATATATATATATATATATATATATATATATATATATGTACCTTGATGAGAAACTGTAGGAAGGGGTTGGGGAGGATGATTTAGGTATGAAACAGATGTCTTGAGGCAACTTTTTGTAATCAAAGTCTGGCCTGTTGTTCCTTACAGAGGCATTTTGTACGTGGCATCCTGATATCAAAGTGAAATCATCACATGATCTCCCTGAGGACCAATCAGAGTGCCCCCGGGATCTATCAGTCACTGTACTGTGTGGACATTTGCCCTCTGGGGGCAGGAAGCAGCATCAGGGAGTCATGCAAAATTATCCCCATGGGCAGCAGATGGGCAGGAAGTAGAGGTCAGCCATCACTTCCAGGTCACAATGCCTCTTGTATGACCTAAGGCTGTGGTAGGGTTAAGTCAAGACCTATGGCTGACACACCTATCAGTGCAAGGGTCCTGATGATATCTATTCCTGCTTAATAAGGTTCAAACAATGTTATGGACATTATGCATGACGAATAATGTAAGATCTTTACATACCAACAGCAGAACCTGGAGAGTGAATAATAGAATGAGCCTCAACAGACTATTCAATACTGAAAGTAAGGCAAGGCCATGCAAGAGGCTTTTTATAAAGAGGGATTTCCACAGTGATTGTTTAAATTTTTTTCCAAACTATGCACTCAGAAACCCTGCAGTCAGTGATAATCTGTCACTTTAAATAGCCTGCTTATGCTATAAGGTACCTGGTGCAATCTTAGAGGATTGGGAATTCATCTCAACAGAGCTTGATCTTACAATATCAGAGACTAGTTCCGGGGATGCCTGAGACTACTGCCCACCTCCCAGACTTTGTGTTGTATGTTATTTGCTAAGCTGTCTTTAAATGCCTGAGGCTGTGATTCCCTCCTTTTTGGTGTGAGTTAAAAGTGACATTAATCATTTCTGCCATGCCCCTAAGGAGAGGGAAGTGAAAAAGGCTACATTTTTACCCTAGAGCAATTAACCATCTTCAGGGATCTCTATAGAAGCAAGCTTTGGGCAGACTTTCTCTAACATGCGGTGGTGTCATATTAACAACATTCTTTCTGGAAAGAGAATTATTTAAAAGTTACATTATCAGGACCCTTCATGATGTAGACTGTCTGGAAAACTGAACCATGGGGGCATGAGGTAAGAGGGCACATCATCATTCTCATCAGGGTAAGCAGATTTAATAGATAGCTATCTTTGATACTGGAGCACATGGAGCTGCTGGGGATAGGCTGGAGGGAGCCCTGGTGGGACAGGCAATATACTAAGGGGAAAGAGAGGAGTAGATATAGATTTAGGGGAAAAAGTATCAAACGTTTGGGAGAGGAATCTTGAGCAAAAGACATTTTGAGGATTCCAAATTACTTGATAGTTCCCCGGACTGTCCCACTACTCTTGATGGATTCAGTTTCTTAATCACATGGACAAAGTTTACTCCATAGGAATTATTTTAGAAATTGTGGAAGTTTTTATACTTCATGCCGTTTGTGACCTCGGAATACAAAGAAGGCATGGCTTGGAAACACAAAACAATTTAATCATTGTTTGCCTGAAACTAAAGAAACTACTCAAGATCACTCAATTCAATTGTTTCGATTCTCTGAAATCGTTGAATTAAAGTATTTGTTTGGACCAGACGTTGTGAAAGGTTTTAAGGGCATCAGAGAAAAGGGTAGAGGATGTAGGATAATATATGGTGGAATAGTCGGTGTAGGTTAAGAGAGCATGGGTAGGGGCAAGGTAGGACAGGATAGAATGAGCCTGTGTAGGATAGGACAGAACAGGTCAAGTAGAGTAAGACACGAGGTTCTAATGTGTAAAGCGAGGGAGTTAGATATAGTAGAAGCTTGCGTTAGCTGCTTTCATTTTGAACCTGATTGAGCTGTTTCGACACATTAATGCATTGTCCTCAGGATCTTTGTGCTTATTATTCTCTGAATAACTCACAGCCCATTTTGCCGTATATAGTACTCTGACCACACACCTCCATCTGCTACTAAGCCCCTTTCCTAATAACAGAGAGAAAAAAGACAGATTAGATCAAATTACTGACTGTCGCCAGGAAAGGTATTCTGAGAGACTGACTGCCTTTAAGGAATGCCACACAATTCACAAAGTTTAAAAAGAGAGTAACTCCTTTGTTCTGAATCTGGGACATTTCTACCTGGGTGAAATCTTCAGACTTAATGGCTTGCATCTGCAGTTTAATCAAACTGCCTTTCCGACAGCTAGTTATCCATCAGTTAGTTTGCCAGGAGCTAGTCTGTTTTGCCATTAACATTTCTCACAATGGGTATAGATTCCATGCCATAAAGGCTATACATATTTGAATAGAGCAATAAAGTGAATTGAGACCATAATTACCAATCTTCATATATATTTGCATATCACTATCTAAAATCCATCATTGATGTGAAGGACTGATATATATTAGTAGGGGTATTACTCCACTAGGGGGAGTCAGAGTCCCTCCTGCCAGTGACACTGTGACGTCACTGCCGATGTAACTACAGAATGTAACTAACTCTCTACCTTCCACCATATTGAAATAACAGTCCCTTACAACTTGCTTAAACAAACACCTGTCTATGTAGATTAGTCAGCCTCGCCCCCATGCAGTTGTAAACTAGAAATGTTTGACGGTAGGGCATTAGAGCGATACAAATAATCTAATAACACAAAGAGCATGAGAGTCAGGGAGGTTCCTACAAGTCCTACCAGGGGCCCAGACATCCATTAGTGACCCTCCACTCCAGGTCAGATGCAGTACGCTGGGAGAGGAGGGGAGGGGTGCTGGGCAGTCTTGGTACACAGTAGATATGTAGTAGGCCCTACTCAACTGTTATGCAGCATTATATTGGCATCTATAAATAACTAAAGTATTGAAATATGATATTATCAATGGGTACCAAAACGTTTTAGATTATCTCCCAGTATCAGTAATTCTGCCAAGAAAAGAGATTGATCCACAATTACATACTAAATGATCATCCAGGAAAGTAGGTAACTAAATCATATCATCTGGACAAGAAATGAGGTATAATTGGAACTAGAGAGTCTAGTTGTATACTTCCTGGTGTAAATCTAGGTATGCACGTAGGGATGATGCAGGGGTTACCTTGTACGGAGGGCGTTGCTATCATAATTATGTGTAAGGGGAACTCTTTGTTCTACCAGACACCAGGGGGCAGCAGCCTGTCTCTGTGATCAGTGTCCTACAGCAAGGTGTTGTACATGCAGAGGAAAGGGAAGGTTGGGGAAAGGGACAGGAAAGTGGTGGATGGCATATTTGTGCAATCAAGAAAGGGCAGGGAAGAGCAAGAGAGTGGTATGGCTCGGGAGGCAGGGTCAGAAAGGTTGAATTGGTTAATATCTATTTGCTGTCCTTTTAGGCCCATATCCTATAAGGTTTAGTACAAGGTTCCCACAGACCTTGAGTTACAATTAATGGCCATAGTGTAGGTAGGGGGTCAGTTGTGAAATTGAAAATTTCCTTAAGCCTAAAAAATAAAAGTTTTAAATGGTCTTTGCTACTTAATAGCTATCCAGATAAAATATTATGTGTGAATGGATTATTAGAAGTGCAGAAGAATACAGGCAGAATAGGTTTGAATCTTTGTCTGTAAAAACAAATAATACATGTAGCTAGCTGCATGACATAGACAAAAAAAAAATTCAAAGAGAGAGAAAAAAACCAGCGACAACCAAGAGCATTGGATGATCTGAAAAGGACTGAAGGTCACAGGCACGGGCTCCCAGCATGTACCTGTTATCCCCTACACACAACACAGATACTTTATCACAAAAGCATCCCTTTTGTATTACAAAGGATAGCCTTGTGTCAGAGATACCATAGCCATGTTATCTGGGGCATAGTTGGTTGCTTTGGCGCTGAGCATGAACAAAGGGCATGGCTGCTATATCCAAGGAAGGGAAGGTAAGATAAGGGTGGTGTGGCCCTCACAGCCCCCTTGGACTATCATATTTGCGTGTCTGATATATCATTTTGTTCAAGCTTGTAGCACTATGGTATTAGATTCATGTAAACTGAGATAAAGAGAACTGTGCTCTTCGGTTCTGTACATAATGTGGGAAAGCATTAATGGTTACATAGATATCAGTGAAGTCACAGTGTTGGACACAAAAAGAAAGTATACATACTGTGGTGTTCGACAAGGGCAGGAATAGCACCAAGACATCCTGGATACATAATTATATACATGTTAGTTGGCACAAAATTCATTTCAATGCTTAATTAACGTTAAATCAATATTGGATTAACATTGACAACCATTTATCAATGATGATTCAATTCTGGGTGCACTATGCTGCCCACATGGAGGTCTTATCATTTATACAAGATCATCTTTGGCCCCACATTGTCAACACATATCAACTTTTTACTGATATGGAACCATCCCCAAGCTGCTTCATAGGTAGTTTGCAGGCGGGTGCCCTCTGAAATACCATAAGACATGTGGAGGTCATATATGGTACATAATCAGCCAGGGCAATGTCAGGTCTGAAACCGTTGATGTATTACCCTGGCCACAAACATACTACACAACAGTACAGCAAGCTGATTGGGCCAGAGGACACCAGCTGGTACCCGTTCTGTGGAGGCATTGTCCAGGTACCAGCAGAAAGACGTGACTGCTAACTGCCATGTCACCGACGATGCTGACGTTTCGGAGCCTTGAGTAGCATTTCTTGACATGCTCTCACACCTACAGCCCCTGTGAGAAGCCTCCAAGAACGCACAGTACATGCATGTGAGAAACACAGAGACCAGTGCCTCTGGCATTGATCCCATTGATATCAGAAATATGGCCACATGCCCCATGGCTACTACACACTCAACACTAGTATGAGATTTGTTTTACTGTCATAAGCTCCGTTTTGGTGGGATAAGCGCCGTGACCATCTTATCTACTTTAAAGTGTGACGGACATGGGAAGTTATTACACACTTGCTCGTTCTAGTAGTTGACCACTATACGGCATCAACAAACATGGAATAATTCATTGTACTCTGCTTATTTTTATGCCAACATATGTTATGCATATATAATAGATCAGCAGGCAATTTGGTCTTGATCTGTAGTTGTTTGAATGTTTCAACTAGTAAGATGCTAAATAACGAAGTAGAATGTACATGAGGTTATTGCCCATATAGGAGAGTAGCTGCATTAAATAGCATCAGTGACTAGCAGTGCCTCTGATCTTTAGAATACAAGTAAGAAGTGTCCCTCGGTGCAAGGTCTGCTTTCACACGTCTCCTTTCAAGAGTTCCAGTTGCTGGTAACCCGACCATCTATAGCCTAACAAAGGACACACAGCCACCAGCAGCAACATCAATAAGAATGATGAAGGCAGTCATGACAGATGCCATCTTTGTCCAGTGGCGTGCTGGGTAAATGGCCCCAAGGCGGCTGTAAGAAGACCTTGTTTGAATTATAGATGGTGGCTGGTCACAAAGCCTGAAGGAAAAGGGTAGGCTGGTGTCCTGGCTGTGTGTAAACATATAAGACAGGTATAGATGTTGGCTGATAACATGTAAAAGGAATTGGGCAGACAGGGAACTGGTCTTTACCTGTGTATAGCATTTCAGCAACCTATAAATGAGGGTCTTTGATTGTAATGCATACACTTCCATTATAGACAACGGGGAACTCATTGCCTGGAATACTTTTCACGCTGAGTATAGTCTTAAATTACATCTTTATTAAACTGACCTAGCGTAGTGAAGGAATTGTAAAACCCTTGGACTAATTCAAATATGGCGTCTGGCAAAACACCTTGTTCAGTATGATTGTAATTATGTTCTACTCGAGAGAAAATGATTCAATAGAGTTCCAGACATGTTTTATCTTAACTGAACAGGTTATAAACACAAATAAAGGCAATCCATACCAACCGCTTCGGAAAAAAAACTGACAGAGAAAAATGAATTAAATAGTCAGAATGGGCATTTGATTAGATTGTAGATGTAAGCCGATTAGTCTATCAATCATTCAAGGCTGAAATGTTGCAGATCAATAAGGAAGCTTTCTTTCTTTGCTTTCTTTTCTTAATAATAATTTATTTTCAAATTGTGAGTCATGGGGCTACTCCTGAGGGAAGGCGGCCCCCAAGAATCTTTTTTCATGTGACAGTCAGTCATTTTTTCTGGTTTGTTGTTTCTGTCTGTAAAGTAAATTTGTTGCAGATATGGGTGGAAGGGAATATTATATTTGTAAGTTACTGGTGCATCATTTTGTCTTGCCCTTTCAAATATAAGTGCATAAGATGTGTGTAACTGTTAATCACCGGTCTTTACAGATGCATTCATACTTCACACATACCATACGTATTACTACGCTATATCCCTCTGTTGTCTTTAAAAGATTGACATTCGAGAGGTGCTAGTGTATTAGTTGTACTACGGTAAACATACATATTTTCACGCATATATATATGTTTTCGTGAACTGACTACAAAGTACAAGTTCACGTGTATTTGAATTCACATATTTTAGAATATGGTAGTTATATAACAAAACTGGATTAATATTCGCGTGGTACATATTTTCACGGATTTTCATTTCTGGCGAAAATCGCGCAAATATGTACAGCGCAAATAAAGTATGTTTACAGTACCTAGTAAACTGGTCCAGTGCCCTTTTGCCCTTTCAAGGCAACATATCGCTTTAATACACTGTGTCTACACATGTAGACATGTACTGAGAAAAGGGTCCTTAGCGTAACTAACACTAAGGTCCCCTTTCACAGTTTGTGTCACATATTTTATATAAATCTTTTTATTAATATTAGTGTGACACTACCTTCGATAAGTTTGGTAACACTAGCTGAAGTGATTAGGTAGATGTCACTGACGTTGTCACATGTCGTTTTTACGATTACTGTCTATAATCTGAATTAATCTATATATTGATTCTCATAAAACCTTTTAATAATTATCTGCTACTATGGCTTAGGGTGTCAAACGTTTATCTGAGAACTTTTCGTATTCACCATTAATCAACCTGTCATGATTACTGACATGTTAGAAGGTCATTTTAAGACCAATTTACAGTATCAGTAACTGTCTGAGTTTTGGGGTGAAAGGCTGTGGCCATAATGAATGATGAGACATTGAAAGCAATACTGGTCCAAGTTGTATTACCCTGCCTCAGTACCAGGTGAGTATAGAAATACTTTGGCCTCCATCTAAAAAGTGGATGGCATAGATCTGGCGTTGCGATATGACATTATGTACCATAATTATTTGATAATAAAACAATTATATTTTCTTTGCAAATCACATTGAACATGTATACACCCCAAAGATACTTATCTAACAATAATTACAGTATACATATAGTGCTGAAGATAAGGTTTGAAATTAAGTAGTATTGCTTAGGCTGAACAGCTATTGATGTTAATAAGAAGTATGATGACTATTTTAGGCAAGTTTAATATCCTATGTTGTGCTGACAGACTGACATAGACGTCAACCTAGATGTGGTCCTATTGTCCAGTTACAATTAATTGTCTGCTCCAAATTATTTTTCATTTCATTACCCTCAAGAAGGTTCAACTTGATCTGCTCATCCCAAGTTGTATATTCAATTAGATTTCAATATAAATGTCAACTGGTTGCTAGGTAAGCCTGACACATGCATTAGCTGATAAATTAAGTCAAAGTGCAACTTGGATTACAAGAACGGAACTCATTGCAGCCTACAAGTTTGTTTTAAACATGGATGTCATTGATGGTTTTGAAGCTAATCATTCAACTATACATAGAAAAACAATGAGATTGGTTCCTGTCAACATGAATTCGACTTTGGATTGAGTCCACCGATTGGAGTCACTGATGTTGGCTGATATCTGGAAAGTACCATTTTGAAGGTACAAAAGGAACTGTGATCAAATGTGTATAATTTAGTATAAACTAATTTTATGCAGTAGCGTTCTTGACAGTATTAACATAACAAGTTCAAAGTAATGAAATCAACTAACATGTGATTATCAAATCTTTAGATATAAGAGAAAGTAGCAATGAAGATTTAACATATTGTAATAGGAAACTAGGTGATCGCTTAGGTCTAGGAAAAAGAACGATAAGAGGAAGTAAGGTACAATAAAGGGTTGTATTCAACAAGTAAGCAGTTACATAGTCTTCAATGATATCAGTTGCAGGAACACCTCCTGCTCCTTCAGACCCTGGAGTAAGACTGACTCCTGCTCCGCAGGCGCCCCTATATATAGCCCGCCCTGCGGAGCCAACGACCCCCTGCCGGCGAGTATCCGAACTAGGTGCTCCGCAGGGACTGCGGAGCCTGCAGAGCCCCCCCCCCCGGCTCCGCTACACCCTCCCCTCATTATCTTAAGACCCCTCCCCCCAGACTTAGACGGTGGCCCTCTCCACCACATTGTGAGGGAATCCATAATTAAAGATGAGAATCCCCTAGGCTGGTAGCAGTCGCCTTACATTATTATTTATGATACCCAACTTTATGATTAAACTATAACAGTCAGAGTAGACCACCTGTCTTATTGTTATGATTACATGCGCACTTATAATAACTAAGTTCAGTTATAAATCACTGTCGAACTGGCTTGCCAGGCCTGGTGCCTATGTAGTCCTTAACGCTACGGCGAACGGCCGGATGGAGTCAGGAGCAGGGGTACAGCTCGGGCCTAACAGGTCCTGACGAAGGATGGAGTGAAGAGCTTGATGGTGATGGTGGATGGTTGGCGGGCGCCCGGCTGCTTCCGGGATCCAAAGCCTTAGATCCCTTCCGCAGCCCCCCGCAGGGTGACGGATGACGATGGCGATGATGGATGGCGGTTGGGTCGGCGGCCTGCGGTCTCCGGCGCGACCCGACGGCTGGGGCTCAGGGCAGGTCTTCACCTGGTTCCTCTCCTCCCTGTAACACAAGTTTGAACGGTAAGTCACTGCTTCTTATCCCTCTGAATCAGATTGTGCCCCCCCCCATCGCGCACCCGGCCGGATTCCTCTCCTCCCGCTAGCTATCCCTCTCTGCCGACTTCCCCTTACGATGCACAACGCCTGCGTTGCTCCTTTCCGCTACCCTCCTTTCCCTACTGGTCTCCCTCCCGGCATGAGGCCCGAATGATCCCTCCATGATTAGTATGTCCCGTATCTCTCTCAACTCACCTCTGGTGCAGGCGGTTCCTCCCCTCGTGCCGCTGGAGGGTCCCCTTGGCTGCGACGGTGCCGTACCAGGCGGTACTGCGTAGTTACCGAGGCCACCACCTCGTACAGGTCCGGACCCAGCACCCGCAGCCGAGAGCTGAGGTCTCCGCCCGTGGTGATGAAGTTCTCCCCATGGAGAGTGGGGGCAGCAGGAAGGCGGCCCACCGCTCCAGGCGGTTGGGGTCCCGGTCTGTCACCAAGAGCCAAGGGAGTCGTACGGGTAGTGGAGCATCCAGCTCTGAGGTCCTGCTGCTTCCGGAGGCGGCGGCGGCGGTCGGAGCTCCCCGTCGCGGGCCCGGACCACCTCCGGCGCTAGGTGGGGTCCTTCCAAAGGAAGACCCCGGCCCTCTGGTGGTAGGGGAGTGATGTTGTTGCGTGTCGGTGGGTGCTGCTTCCCCGGCCTTCTCCTTATACTTTTGAAGGGGCTGGTCCTTCCCCCACTTGCTCACCCCTTTCTTCTTGGTGGGAGGCGGGGGCGGGTTGCGGGGTGAGCGCCACTCCTCCGGCAGGCTTTCCAGTTCGGTATCGCTGAGGGAGAGGTGACCCCCGGCGGACCGACCTTGGCGTCTCGGCCTGCTTGCGGGTCGTGGCCGAGGCCGGGGTCCCTGCACTCCTCGCACCTGCACGGGTGCCTCTGGGTCATAAGGCCGGAACGTGATGTCCACCCGGGGGTCATCCTGTGGCACCATCACTGCCAGGGAGTGGTCCCATTCCCCGGCGGCGTCAAGGCCAGGACGGAGACGTAGTTCCCCGGGCTCCTGGCAGTGTCGGAGTGTTGCCGCCATGACCTCCGCAGGGAGCACAATGTCCCCGCCCTCGTTTGCGCTGCCCTCTGGTGGCGCCGCCTGATGGTCGGTCTCCCCTGTTTCGGTCTCCACGCCGGTCTCTCTGTGCTCTGGTGTCGTGGGGTGGTGGCTTTCCGTTAGCACTGGGGGGTCCGGTGGTGTCTCTCCTTCTCCCTCCTCAGCCGCCATCCCCGTATGGGTGGAGGGCTGAGAGGGGCACCCAGCAGCCCGTTACCGGGTCCTGCACCGTGGCCTCGGTGTCGTGGTGTGCTACCCCCGGGGAGCTAGCTCGAGGGGGAGGGAGCTCCTCATCCACCCTGATGGTAAGAATGGGTGCTGCCTCGTCATCCGAGGGACCGTCATCCAGCAGCACCTGTGCATACTGCACTGGCTCTGCTACGTCTGATCTGGGAACCGAGCCGGACTCGCATTCCGCCTCCTTGGACCGAAGGTATTTCTCCAGTTCGTCCATGGAGCCTGGGGTAATGGGTGGAATGGTAGGTGTGGTTTTGGGACGGGGTGGGGTGACGGTGCACAGTACCAAGGGTGGTCGCGCTCGGGGGGAGGGCGCTAAGTGCCGCTCCGGCACCGTGTACCCTCGCTGCTGTAGGAGGGCCCGCTCCTCCCGGGTCTCCCCGAAGGACTCGAAGATGGCGAGGCGCTGCTGGGTCAGTACGCGGTGCCCCTCAGCCAGTCGCTGGGCGAGTCTAGCCACGCTCTCGTGGTCCTCCCCTGGGCTGACCGCCATGGTTGTGGTCTCTTCCTGCGGGTCCGGTGCGGGGGTCCTGGTGGCCTGCCGGAGGGGGTCTCCTGTAACCTCCAGGAGGTTCTCCGCCGCTGTCGCCACTTCCGCCTGGGAATCCTCGGCATCCTGAGACTGGGAGGGGAGGAACCCCGGTGAGCCCAGGCTGAAGGCCGGGGAAGATCCGAGCGACCCGGGGGTGTGGTGTACCGCCAGAAGAGGTGGGGGTACCGGCAGCGGGGGTGGGGCCTTCCTTTCCGCCTTGGTGGGTATGCGGGCCACCTTAGCCTTGTGCCCCTCCGCTTCCTCCACCACCTTCCTCTTCTCCGGCCGGGGGGGGGGTGCGGACGGCTGTGCCGGTCTCTGCCTCCCGGGAGGCGGTTGTTGCCGTGGCGATCCCTGTTACCGGGGGCCGGTTACGACGGGGGCGTTGTCTCCGACGGGGAAGGTGGAGGCCGGGGACTGCAAGGGGCCAGTGTCGTCCACACGGCGCACCACCAGCCTTGCCTCCGGGAGCTGCGGCCGTCCGCTCCCTTCACCCTTGGTTGGCCCACCCTTCTTACCCGGTGACTTAGGCGCGGGTGCCGAGGGCGCTGACCTCTGCTTGGCCACCTTCTGCTCCTTGTGAGGGGTGGCTACTGTGGTCTCGGCGGAGGAGGCGGCGGAGGACTTCCTTTTGGGGGTGGCCACAGCGGTCTTGGTGGAGGCGGCGGCGGGGGCGGCTTTCCTCTTAGCCGACCTGCTGGCCATAGGGGACGGAGTATCTGCCCTAGCAGCGGAGTCCGCAAGGTCCTCCGGGGCCTGGCTGTGCTGCTCCTCCCTGGTTACTGGTGGGGCTCTGGTCTGGCTGGTAGAGGGCTTGGCTGCCTTAGCTGCGGACTTCGACCGCGACCGTCCTCTCTTTTCCGCCTCTCCTCCCTCGCTAGACTGGGAGCTCACGGAGCCGCTCCTCCGCTTCCCGCTCGGCACTATGGGGTGGGGTTCGGGCATGCTGCCGCCATCCAGCACCCACTCATGCTGGGCGCCCCCGTCTTTAACGTGGAAGCCCGTCAGGTGACGCCGCATATCCCCCTTTCTGACTGAGGCGAACCGTATACCCTTCTCACCCCCCGTGCAGACCTCCTTGGGGCACAGCCACCCCGTACTGGGCCCGTGTACCTCTGCCAGGTGTCTCGACAGGTTGTTCTTCCGGGTGAAAGAGCGTTCACATCGAGCACATTTACATTTTTGCTGCTTTCGGGGTTTCTGCTTACTCTTGCGGAGCCTGCGGAGCTTACGGAGTCTGCGGAGTCTGCGGAGTCTGCGGAATGTGTGGAGTCCGTGTCCGCAGAGGTCTCGCTGCCTGCGGGGGAGTGGGAGTAAGACGCCCGTCGGTTCTTACCGGTGCTCCTACTCCTTTGCTCCTCCGCTGATGTGCCTCGAGCCAGCCCTTTTTTTTCTTTGCTGCGGCTCCTCCCTGCTCTGCGTGGGGGGTTGGAGCGGTCATCCAAAATGGCGGCCCTGTGATTTGGTCTCGCTCCCTCTCGCTCCGCCCGAGACTTGAGCTCCGCAGCAAACCCCGCAGCGGCCCGCTGCGCAGCCAGCTGCTCCGCGAGAGCCGCGAGACTTTGACTCCGCAGCCGCCCGCTCCGCCATGCCGTAATCCACCCTGGAGGGTGACGTTGCCCTGGCCCTCCTGGGGGGTGTGGGACTCCTGTTTTTAGTCCTAGCTTCTCCCCTCTCACACTCACCCCTTTTGTTTTTCATTGCAAAGGTTCTTGGGCTGCTCCTATTTCCTTTCTTAGCCTTTGGGAGAACGAAGGCAGCGCAGGGATTTTTTCGTTTGCCCATTTTGCTTCCCAATCTATTCCACACAGATGACATTGGCATTGACGTCATGTAACGGCACCACTGCGGAGCAAGCGTGCCCGGATGTTCCGCAGTGCCCGGATGTTCCGCAGTGCCCGGATGTTCCCCTGCGGAGTCTGCGGAGTCCCCGGAGTCCCCGGCGGCGGCCAAGTGGGGAGCCAAGTGGGGAGCCAATGGCACTGTCAAGTCCAATCCGGGAGGGGCCTCCGCTTCCGGCCGGTACCCCACTCTCACCCTGTTAATTCTATCTTCCATACCTGGTGGTGGTTCAGGTACCACTTTGAGCTGGTCAAAGGGGACTATGCGCACCTTCCTTTCGCTTTTTATCTCGTAGATGGAGCCCGAAATGCGTTTCGTTATTTTCCAGGGTCCCGTCCACAGGCGTTGCAGCTTAGGACTCCTACCCACCTTTTTGCCGGGGTGATGGTAGTATACAGTCGCTCCTGTGGGTATCTCCTGTAAGACCGCCCTCCCGTCATAGTTCCGGGCCTGCCGCTCCACGGAGACCCCGACACCACCGCAGACAGCAAGGCCTCTATGGTCCGGTTGGCTCTCTCCACCATTTTTTTTTTTAAGGTTTGAAGGGTTTTTATTGTCAAGTCACAAAAATTACAATCTGTGGTATATGTTATGACAATAAATGGTGATGCCTTATCGGTCATAGTTGTGCTTCATTTTCTCACACATAGTATGATGTAAAGATGGACATGTTATAGATGAAAAAATCAAGATGAGATAAACAGTTATATACACAAAAATTATATGAGATAACAATAATAAATAAGTTATATACAACAAAATATTTACAACAGTACAACAACAAAATAAATGACAAACTACAACTACTAGGACACACACTACAAGAAAATACGAAGGATAATTCGAAAAACACACAGATTTTATCGCCGTCTGCGATGTTGGTCTAGGGGATTTTTAGACACATATGGCACATAAGAAACAATAAAGAAACAATAAAGATCATAGGAGCATGCTCATTTTGACATAGATTATACGACACATTCTGACAGTGAAATCAGCAGATTTATAACTACTGACACGCCTGACTCTTAGACGCTATCATTACAACAGCGCCCTGGAGTATATATTGAGCCTAGATACTGTCACTATAACAGTTTCCTAGCGCAAAGGCGGCCATTCCTCAAGGGAGAGTACTATTTCCTCATCAGCTGTCTCATCAAGCACACCCCCAGGGTTATTATTAATGCAATCAAGGCTTGGCAGTTTCTTTATTCTATTCTTGAAAGTTAATTTGTCCTTACTAGTTTGGAACCAATCCCCAAGTTTATCCCATAATTCAACACCTCTAAATAGGGGAGACTTTGTGTATCCAGCATTCCTGGCACGGGGCACTTTAAATCTGATCTGCTTTTCAGATCTGAGCCCTTCCCGTCTGGGTGTTAAATCCAACCTGCTCTCATCCTGAGATAATTTAAACATATAAGTTAGCAACAGTTCCTGCCTTCTTCGTTTTAGATGTGGTAGCTTTGACAGAGCATACATGGCATCTTCATTTAAGCCTCTCCCAATATAGCATATTTTCAAACCCCTTTTTTGCATTCTATCAAGTTTTTTCAGCAGTCCTCCATTAGCACCTTCATGGCAAAAACTAGCATAATCAAATAGACTCATAATTGTGGCTTTATACACAAGTACCGCTGCCACTTCTGTTTGGACACCCCGGAACTTACCAAACCTGAATAGTCTATGGTTTACTTTGCCTGTTAGATCTCTCATGGCAGGCTCTAGGCTGAGGCAACTGTCTATTTTTAATCCTAAATATTTATAGCAAGTTACTGTTTCTAGCTCCACATCATCGAGCCTGAAAGTAATGCCTCTGCACTTTGGTAGTTTTTGGGTAGACCCATACCAAGTGATTTTGCTCTTATCTACATTTACAGTTAGCCTTTTATTTACAAACCAGCGCGACAGTTTAGAGAGGCTTTCATTCATCCTATCCTCAATCAAATCCAGCCTATTTGCCGAGTGGAACACTACCAAATCATCAGCATACATATAATGACAGTTATCCCCTAAAATTTGACTTACGTCGTTGACATATATTATAAATAGCAAGGGTCCAAGAACAGATCCCTGTGGGACACCAAACTTAACATCTGACACACTTGAGACATAACTACCTATCCTTGTAAACTGTTGTCTGCCATTCAAGTATGACATTAACCAGTTTAATACACGATCATTTAAACCCAGCTGTCCAAGAATTTCAAGCAGATAGACATGGTGAACACTGTCAAAAGCCTTTTTAAGGTCTAAATAACAGGCTGCAGTCAAATGGCCCCTATCCCTATTTTCATATAAGTTGTTGAGAAAATTGAAAATTGCATCCCCAGTACCCCTACCTTGTCTATAACCATACTGCTGGTTACTCAAAAAATTCAGTTTGTCCAGCACATCAGACAAATGAATATGCATAAGCTTTTCAGCTATTTTAGACGGTACAGGTAACAAAGATATCGGCCTCCAGTTAGTTATTAATTTCAAATTACCAGTCTTGGGAATTGGGCTGACCCGAGCTTGTTTCCAGTCAGTAGGAAAAATTCCTTCATCAAAACTAAGCTGAAAAAGCCATGTCATTTGATCTAGCAGGAATCTTAATGCACACTTTAAGACATCACAACGCACCCCTTCTACACCTGAGGTCTTATTTATGTTAATCTCACTGAACAAAATGTCCACTAAGCACCTATTAACAACTATCCTACCGGAAGTACATGGCGAGGGTTCAGTGTAATTTGTCTTTTCAGGATTACCCATAGCTGTCATATTTTCTGATAACCTGCTACCTATGTTTGAGAAATAGGGATTTAAATATTCAACTGAATCCTGATTAGATTTCATGAAATTATCTTCACCTATTAGAATAGGAGGTTCTATTGTTACCTGTGGTTTCAACACATTATTTATGATCCTCCAAAACCTTTTTGGATCATCTTGGTTTTCCTCCAAGGTGCTTTTAATGTAGTCTGACTTCGCCTGGGTAATTGCCTTATTTATCCTACACCTCAATTTTTTTGCTATTGTCAGATGACGCTCTCTTTTTGTTTTGAGAAATTGATCTACAGCATTCTCACGTTCATTTATCAGACCTAAGATCTCACCAGTCATCCATCTATTTCTTTTGTCCAATACCTGCAAGGTTTCCCAAGGGCAGTTTACATCCAAATACTCAACAATATGATTAAGTATAAAGATCCAAGCCACATCCGGGTCCCTGAATTCATAAAATTCCTCCCAGTCTGCCTCACTAAGCCAATCTTTGAATAGCTCGAAATCAAAGTTTCTGTAGTTGCGCAAGCGCAACGATTTTTTTAAATATTCAATTTTTAGCTTAGTTTTAACAGCAAAAACTGGTAAGTGATCACTCACCAAAAAATTTAAAACACCAGCTGTGAAATCACCATTATAAGAGGTTAATATGTTATCAAGGCAAGATACGGTGTTTTTATAAGGCCTAGTACACTGATGTATTAATTTGTGATAACCTTGAAATTTACAGAGATCACTAAGAGAAACACTTGAGGCTGTACCTTCTCTGAGGGTGTTAATATTAATATCACCTAAAATCCATTGCTCAATATCGCCTTGAATGGCACTCTTCATTATCTTTTTGACACACTGAAAGAATACATCAAGTTTACCACTCGGCGGCCTATAAAGAGTTACAATCTGAATTTTCTTCTCGCTTTTTAAGGATAAATCCATGACAAAGCATTCCAAATTCTTGTCATTTAAACACAGGTCAGTTCTTATTTCTACATCACAATCTAGGTCATCACGCACGTACATAACAATACCACCTCCCTTTTTTCTTGCCCGGTCTTGTCTAAACAATTTCATGCCTTCCCAATTTATCAAATCATCATCATATTCAGGGTGTAGCCAAGTTTCACTCATAGTGACAATGTCCGTGCCATCAAGCTGATCAAATATGTCTTGACGTTTTTTGTACATGCTCCTCGTGTTCAAATGTACCATCTTCAATCCCGTAGTCTTCAAAAAATCACATAATCTTGTAGTAGTCATCACAACAGCAGTCCAGAAAGTCCAAAAGAAAACAAGTTGGTATTTACAATAATACAAGAAATTAAATAACAAACAAAGAATATATACAAAAAATATGATAGGCCCTAGCTTACCAACCCAGAGCCCAAGATAACCCCTTACAGATCTCACAACTTAATGTTCTGCAAGAGGTTTAATAGATAGCAGCTCTACGGTGGTTGGATCTAAGGTGTAAATGATAATGGACTTTACTCCAGTGTAAATCATTTCAGGGAAGGCACACTTCCCTTTCTTTAACTAATCACATCACAGGGTGGATACAAAAGAATAATGGATTAAAGGGACAAAAAATACAGGGGGTACAGGGGGGGGGGGGGAGGGAAGTAGGGGCACCCAGACAAACAGCATTAGCAACAATATTCATTAAAAAATTCGATTAAAAATGAAATGCAATCAGATTAAAACAATATAGTAACATTAAGTAGTGTTACCAAACAACATTAATAATGTTATTAATATTAAGCATTGACACAATGATAATGATAATGATGGCGGTAATGCCGACGACAGTGAAGATGAAAAAGTAACAATAATAATAAATAATAATAATAATACTAACAAGTACCGGTAGTAGCGGAAACAGACAAGATATTTAAACAAACAAACAAGCAAGGAAGCAAAGAAGGACTCCCCGGGAAAAAAGGGGCATACTATCATCTGAATTTACTACAATTTAACTAAAATAAGTTCAAGTTAAAGTCAAGTATGATTCAATATGAAATTGGGCTTTAGTGTTTTAACGTTGTTGAACTATATTCATATCCAATTTATTACTTATTTTTCAATGAATAACAACACATAAATACTGTAAACTCTCCATTACTAATGGTAGAGGTCCCATTACGTCGATTGCGATGCGCTCCATGGGAAGCCCTACCCCAATATGTCCCATCGGCGCCCTACGGGGGTGGGGGGGTGGCTTCCTCTCCAGGCATCTCTTGCAGGTCGCGGTCCAATAGGTAACATCCCTCCTAAATTCGGGCCAATACCACCGCTCCTGCAGCTTGCGGATAGTGCGGTCCCTTCCAAAATGCCCAATAAGGCCTCCCCCGTGGGCTGACTCCCACGCCTCCTCCCTTCTCCTCTCAGGCACTATTATCTGGAAAACTCGGCTGCTTCCCGGGATAAACCACCACCTTCCCAGTAACTCCTTCTTGATTTGTAGCCGTCCCAGTTGGCTAGCCAGTGACTTCAGGGCGTATGAGCCGT
The DNA here is from genome assembly GCA_947462335.1 of Harmothoe impar. Lineage (NCBI taxonomy): Eukaryota > Metazoa > Annelida > Polychaeta > Phyllodocida > Polynoidae > Harmothoe > Harmothoe impar. Next base: position 22,434,550 of record OX381711.1, read on the forward strand.
CCGCCAGCTCCTCCGGGGGGGGGCGTCGTCTGGTCCTGAACCCACTGGTACACCCGCCCCACCACCGGATCCTCTCTCTGGTCCTTAGTCCACTCTTGCCGGATGCCTTCTGCTACCTCCGGGTCCGCGGAGCCCGCTCTAGTTATCATTCGGACAGCGGCGGGGACCTCGCCCTCTTCCCCGTCCGACCGACCGCACTGCCTGCAAGGGATCCGGGAGAGCCCATCGGCATTTCCGTGTAGGCGCCCCGGTCGGTGTTCGATGGTAAAGTCGTATGTGTCCATGATCTGCAACCATCGGGCCACCTGTCCCTCCGGCTCCTTGAAGGCCATCACCCACTTCAATGCCGCATGGTCGGTTCGGACGAGTACGTTACGTCCCAGGAGGTAGTGCCTGAACTTTTTGAGCCCAAACACCACCCCCAGCAACTCCCGCCGGGTGACGCAATAGTTGGGTTCCGCTCTATTGAGGGTTCGGCTGCCGTAGGAGAGGACGATCTCTTTCCCCCCTTGTCGCTGTGAAAGGACAACCCCTAAGCCGGTGTCAGATGCGTCCGTGTCCAAAACCAATTGTCCCTCCTCTTCCGGGTATCCCAGGATGGGGGCTGACATGAGCAGTTCCCGCAGTCCCGTAAAAGCTGCTTGGCACTGCTCACCCCACCGGAAGACGCGGCCCTTCTCCGCTAACGAAGTCAGTGGCTTGGCTAGTGATGCGAAGTCCGGCACGAAAGAGCGGTAGTATCCTGTGAGCCCCACGAAACTCCTTACTTCTGTCAGGCTGCATGGGGTTGGCCAGTCCCTTATAGCTTCTATCTTTGCCGGGTCGGTTGCGATGCCTCTTTCGCTGACCACGTGCCCTAAGAAGGCAACCTCTTTCTGTGCAAGCTGGCACTTCTTCGGTTTGACTTTGAGCCCGGCCGATTCCAGCCTCTCCAGAACCTCCCCCAGCCTCCTAAGATGTCCTTGGAAGTCCCGGGAGAAGACCACAATGTCATCCAAGTACACCAAGCAGGAGGTCCATTGCAACCCCCGCATGGCGACTTCCATGAGCCTCTCGAACGTCTCGGGGGCGTTACAGAGGCCGAATGGCATAACCGTGAACTGAAACAGCCCCCGGTGTGTTGAGAAGGCGGTCTTCTCCCGGTCCTCTGGGGCCATGGCCGATTGCCAGTAGCCACTGACGAGGTCCATTGTGCTGAACCACTGGGACCCCGCCAGTGTGTCCAGCGAGTCATCGATCCGAGGCAAAGGATACGCGTCCTTTACCGTCGCCTCGTTTAGTTTGCGGTAGTCCACACAAAACCGCATGGACCCATCCTTTTTTTTGACAAGGACGACCGGTGACGCCCATGGACCCTCTGCCTCCTCTATTATGCCCGTCTCCAACATTTTGTCCACCTCCGCATCCACCAACGCTCTCCTGTGTGGAGCTAAGCGCCGTGGCGGCAGGCGGATGGGGGCCCGGTTCCCGGTGCGGATATGGGGTTGTATGGAGTTCGCCCGGCCCGTGTCCCCCGGGCGTAGTTGGAAAGCACCTATATGCTTACGGAGGAGTGCTGACAAGTCCCCTTTTTGGTCCTCCTTTACCCCCTCTGTCAGTACCTCCAACACCGCTCGCACCTCCTCCTCCGTCCCGGGTGGGGTATCGGTTGCCAGTCGACACTTCTCCCCGACCCCTCCCGGATGACCCCCGGGGGGCTCGGCCGCCCCTACCGGCTCCAGGGACGCCAGTGTCATATCGCGGTATACTACCACCGGGTCCTGACCGGGGTTGAAGATCCGGACTGGTGTGTTAGATTCCCGCGTATCAATGAGGGCCCGCCCCACCAGCAGGCCCCGGTGTTCCTCCATCTCCCTCAATCCTTCCACTAGGCCATCGTCCTCCCCCTCCCAGTCTCCCACGAGGTATCCGTCGATGAGCCTCTCTTCTCCCGGGGGTATCACCGTCGTGTTGCAGCTGATGACCCGACAGAAATTTAGGCCCTCCTCCATTTCCTCCTCCTCTATCCACGTCCGCCGGAGCAACCGCTCCCCGGCCAGGTCCACCATGAACCCGGATTCCCGCAGGAATCGGCAACCCACTATGGCGTCCGTGGGTATTTCCGACAGTTCGAAGGTCATGGGCCACGCGCTCCTGCCCACTATCAACGCAATTGTGAGACTTCCGTGTAACCTCAAGGGACGTCCCTCAACCGAGTAAACCACCTCCTTCGTGGTTTCCAGTGTGCCCGGCTCGCCGTGGGACCGCCACCACGATAGAGACAGCATATTGACAGTAGCACCGGTATCCACCAAACATCCGATGCTCCTGCCCCCATGACTGCCCTCTATGAGGAGGCCGGCCCCGCCCCTCTCCAGGCGACCCGCCACTATCTCCGTTTGCCCCTCGTCCTCCACGACCCTGCAGTGGCTAGTCTGCAGGGTCGATTCTAGTTTTCCGGAACCGCAGCGACCGGGCCTGATGCATTGACTGCGACCGGTGCCTGCACCGCCGCCCCTGCTTTGGCATCTGCCGCTGCCATCTGAGCCGCCAACGTAGGGCAATTACTCCTACGGTGGCCCAGCCCTGCACAGTGGTAGCACCTGGTTTCTGACATGGGGATGCGAGGCCTGTCGTCCCTCGGTCTGGAGGGCCTGTCTCCTGACCTTTCCCCCCCTTTTCCTACCCCCGAAGCAGGACCACGGCCGGATAGGGCTGTAGTGACGGTCTGCCGGAAGTGAGCGTTCTCTGCTCTCTCTTTCCGGGCGTCCTCCCGCAGAGAGGACATCTGCTCCCCCATCGTCTGTCCAGTGGCCCGTACGATCTGGGCTCCTCCGTACGGCCGCATACAGGCCTCCGGGTGCAGGCCCACCTGCACCGCTTCCAGGAGAGTGGCTACGGTGGACTGGTGTATCCACAGCTGTAATTGCTGATCCCGGAGGCTCTCCACGAAGCGGTCCTTGGCCATTACGTCGACGGTAGCCATATCCGCCTGTGGGTAGGCCAGGCGGGTGTACCGTTCTACCTCCTCCGCATGTGCCTGCAGGCACTCCCCCTTACCTCGTTCTTTCGACCTCAGCAGCGCCTTATACATGGCCGCCTGGTTGGGAGGTTGGAATCTCGCGATGAGAGCATTCTTTAGGTGGAGGAATCCTTTCTCAGATGCAGGTTCTATACCTGTCAACAGTCGTCGAGCCCCCCCCCCCCCCCGTTAGGCTAAGCCCCAGGAAGACGCCAGCCGTGGCATCGTCCCAGCCACTTGCCTGTCTGCACAGCTCGAAGTGTGCCAAGTATTCGGTATGGTGTCCCGTCCCGTCAAACTTGCCCGGCATCACCACTGGCTTCTCCATCCTATCCCCATAGTTCTTTCTTGTTGTCTCCCATTTGTCCCCAGTGGTTATCCTTGGGTCGAGGGGTAGCTGTGCCGGTTTAGTAGGCACCTCCCACAGTGGTCTCTCCGCATTCCTTGGCCCCCCCGTCGGGCCAGTCCACCACTGCCCGTTGGGCGTCATTCCGGTGGTGCCCCCCTTTCCTTCTATCCTACCCCCGCTCGCGAGCGCCAGGCTCGGGCTGGCCACCCGTTTTTCAAAAACCTTTGCCTCCCTCTCGGCCGTACCCCACTCTCTCTCTGCTTCCAACCACGCTGTGCCTCCATTGGTGGGGGCGGCCTGGGCCCTCTTCACTGCCGTTTCCATAGCCGCACGGTATGCCTCTTCCCTGCGGCTCACCTCCTCCCTTGCCGCGTCTACTCGGGCTATTTCCCATCGTACTGTTTCCTCCCGGAGAGCGTCTTCCTCTGCTCTCTCCCTGGCGTCGGTCCGGTATGCTGCCCTCCCCTCCTCCTCCTTCACCTCCTGTAGGGCCCTTTCCTCCGCCAGTCTCTGCTGCCGTGCTCTATATCTAGGCTCTCTCTCTCCTTCTCGGCCTCTCGTAACCGGGTCAGCTCCCTCTGATGCTGGTCCCTCTCCCAGCGCTCCTTCTGCGCAGCTGCTGAGCGGGCCTCCATCTCACGCCGGGACGCCGACTCTCAGACCTTCTGCCGGATTATTTCCACCATTGGATTGGACTCCCCTGGTCTGGGGACTCCCCCCGGCGAGCCTGCCGATGCCCCCAGAGCCATAGCCCTGTCGCCCCCCCAGGGTGCCAGGGTGAGAGGGGACGGCCCCCTGATGGAACTCCCTGCGGAGTCAGCGGGGTATGGTGCTGCGGAGTCAGTCTGGTCAGTTTGTTGTGGAGCTGCGGAGTCAATTGGCTGCGGAGCTGCGGAGTCCGTCAGCTGCGGAGCTGCGGAGTCAATCGGCCGTGGAGCTGCGGAACCTCCTCCTGCGGCCGCCGTGGAGTCCACCTGCGGAGCTGCGGAGTGAAGGAACGTTCCTGCTCCCCGCGGCTGCGGAGCTGAGTAGCTCGCCATCCTCCATTCCACTGTTTCATCCAGCTCTTCGCTCCTCCTGCCCACTCTAGTGGGAGAGCTCCATGCCGACTCCCTCCTTTCTCCCTCCTCTTTTTCCTTCCTTCCATCCCTCACTGCTCCTACAGCCAGAGATCTCCCAAACTGGTTGGAGAGCTCCTCCCATTTCTTCTCCTGCTCCTTCCTATTCCTGGCCATCTCTTCCATTCTCCTCGCCTCCTCCTCCCTCCAGTCCATTACCCAGGCCTGCTGCCTCTCTGCCTCCCTGGCTTGCACCCTCTCCTTGTCCAGGGCACTCACCTGCGGTGCCGGTGAGTTGAATCCTGGGGGAGGTCTCCTATCTCCCATGTCCCCTCCACTTGCCGTGGATCCTTCCCTTCCCTGCACGGTTGACCTACCTTCCATCGTCTCAAAAAGGCGTATGTCCACAGTTTTTTTTACCGGCTGTCACCACTGTAATAGGAAACTAGGTGATCGCTTAGGTCTAGGAAGAAGAACGATAAGAGGAAGTAAGGTACAATAAAAGGGTTGTATTCAACAAGTAAGCAGTTACATAGTCTTCAATGATATCAGTTGCAGGAACACTTCCTGCTCCTTCAGACCCTGGAGTAAGACTGACTCCTGCTCCGCAGGCGCCCCTATATAGCCCGCCCTGCGGAGCCAACGACCCCCTGCCGGCGAGTATCCGAACTAGGGGCTCCGCAGGCTCCGCAGGGACTGCGGAGCCTGCGGAGCCTGCGGAGCCCCCCCCCCGGCTCCGCTACAATATCTAAATCCCTGTCTGTAACCTTCCGAAATGCCAACAAGTAGGAGAATGCCCTTGAGTACTAGGTCTGCCACCCTTTGCTGATCCTGCGCTCACACCCATCCCCTTTCGTCTGGTCCCTATTGGAACCTCCTATTTCCTTTGCAGGTAATCCAACCATGTGTAGTGTCACAAAGGACACACAGCGCAAACTAGCAACATCAATACAATGACTGCAGCCATGAAAGAGTCCAGCTTTGTCCGGTGTGTGGCAGGTAAATGGCCCCAAGGCAGGCAGCTGTAAGACGATCTTGTTTGAGTATTGTCCTCCATTCAGCCAGACAGGGAAGTTGGGCTGGTGTCCTGGCTTTCTGTGTACCAAAGAGACTATGTATAATGGTAGATCATGCTATGTATATGCAGCTTAGAGTAAGTTGGCTGGTGTCCTTAATCTCTTTGTGTATAGTATACATAGTGACTGGTTAGAAAGCAATGGTTGCTACTATAATACTCTCTGTTATTTGGACTAGAGCACATGCTCAGTGATCACTGGTAACACTAAGCGGATAGGGGATGCTGGATCTAGGCATATATGACAGATATTTATGATGTGAGTCAAAACTTGATCACCATGTACAGCAACTACACAAAAGGGTCTTCAGCATTTAGACTGTAGCTAATATGACTATAGACAGAAATGTCAATCAATAGAAAAACAGCAGGACCTATTGCTTTATTGCTATTACCTTGGTTTCACTGTAATGGCTATTATTATGCAAAATTGAATTAAGGTGGATCGCTACCTCTTGAATATAGACACACTGCGCAGGTATCTGCGCATATAGCTTAAATGTATCAGAATTAGCTAATATTACATAATCTGATACATATATATGCTGACTAAGCCATGTTGAAAAATTGGGAGATTTCGAGCAAAATTGAGCGTTTTTTTGTGACTTTGAATATTTTATATATTTGTAGCCAGCGATATTTGCTTTTTTTTATCAAAAGTTAGAATATTGAAACTATTTACCAATAAATCATTATCTAGAATGATGTAGATCTCATTAAGTTACTTAGAATAGCCAAGGGTATAAATTGTAGCCATTTTCTACTCTGATTCTAGCCATTTTACACATTATTTTTAGTTTTAAATGTAAGATTTAGACCGATTTTGCTATGTTTTTTAACTTCAAAGGCCAAAAAAACTAAAAATATGCCCGGGACCCCCTATCAAAATCACTTTCATATGTTAGCAAATGATCTGACCTAATTTCTGACAGAGTTTAAAAAAATTCTGTTAATTTTGAATACTACTTTTAGCCAATTAGGCTACGAAATAATAACAATTTGTTCCTATTCCTTCCCAAAACATCATATTTTTACCCAGAATGCCATGGGATACAACTGCAAAATTAATTTGGCAACAAAGTGGAACATATAGGTGTTTCACATGTGAAGTTTTACATTTCTGTGCATAATGGTTGATATTTAAAAAAATTATTGAAGTTTGCACACCTTTTTCTCACATTTAGAGAAAAATTAAAATACTTTAATTTTTCAAAATTCTGTATTTAAAGAAGTGGGTCGGGACCCCCTATTTTTCTTTTCATTTTTCGATTCTATATGATTCAGCCTGTCTATAGAAGAAAATGTGAAACATTCTGTTAACTTTGATCGACCCACCTTGAGGATGGAATTTGAAAAAGAGTTAAACATAAAGAAATAGTCGTAATCAAAGGTGCGTTTTTTTAAACATAATTTGGCTTTCCTTTGGTAACAGGGTTGGTGGATAAAGGAGTTTGAATTTTCTGGGATAGGATCTTACATAATTGTCTCTGAGGTATGTACTAGCCAATAGTACTGCTACTTATATTATTAGCAATGTCACTGTATTCAGCCCATTGTTATTTCCACTGCTTAGCAATATGTAAGGGTCATCAAGCTACATAGTAAACAGTCACCATACTTTCTTGCCATAGGGTACATAAAGGGATGGAGGGGACAGTGTAGGGAGAGGTTGAGGGGGGATAATTGGGGTGCAACTCGATGTCTTGAGGCAATTGCTTTAATCAAAGGCTGTTCTGCTCCTCCTTATGGAGACATTATGGTTGCCACAGCCTGACATCAAAGTGCAATCATCACACAATCTCTCTGAGGACCAATCAGAGTCACCCAGGGGTCTATCTGTCACTGCACTGTGTGAATATCTGCCCTCTGGGAGCAGGAAGCTGCATCATGGAATTATGGGGAATCATACCATACAGGAAGTAGGGGCACTTCAGGTCAGGATGCCTCCTGCATGCCCCAAAGCTGTCATAGGATGACGGTCAAGCCCTGCATCTGCCACTACTGTCAGACTAAGGGTCCTGATACTTCTCAGGCTAGTCTAGTGTCTTTCAATAGTAAGGCAATGGTATTTGGTCCTACAAAATGGCATTCTATTTGGTTGAATGTAGCAGTACCACATCTAAATGTCTTTCAAACAATATCATTGGCATAACGCAAAATGGATAAATAGCCAGTCTGACTGTAGTAGGATATCCTGTCTAACAGAACCTTGCGAATCAATGATATAATTTTCCTCTACAGAAAGTTCTGCTGCACCTAGGGTCATCTTGAGAGCAATTCAAATAGATCCAATACATATATATTTGGTAAATAACTAAAACTCAGTTATGCAAATAGATGACCAATATTTGATATGATTTGTTGGACACCAAAGAGAGGTTGAAATGTGTGCTCCTGCTCACATTGATCCTGTTGCAGGATAACACAGCCACAAGGAGATGGGAATTTTCTACTGAGGTCTGGCCCAACTTATGTATTATATAGATCGTGTACAGAAATCCCCAACACAGGACTTTTCTCGTCCCTGACATGGCACTGTATGTTATTTTCTGTGTTGCATTAATTCAAATGCCTGAGGCCATGATTCCCTCCTTTCGGTGTGAACACAGAAAAAAGAACAAAGTGGCATTAATCATTTCCGCTATGCCTCCAGGGAGATGGGACTGAAAAAGACCACTGTTTTTACCCTACAGCAATTAATCAAAAAGATAGTGTAAAATTGGGGTGTAATGTGGCAGAACAGCAGATATCATGGTGAGGCAAGCAATGTCAGGGAGATAGCTGTCAGGGATTTCCATTGGAACTTTCAAGTAGGTGCCTGGTCATGTGATGTATATTACATCAGGTGACATCTTGCCATATATATAGCACAGGATTCTTCTTTTTTGCAAAGTCATTGTACTTCGCACCGAAGCAGGGCGGCAGCTCCACATGTCAAGTTCTGGATATATGTTGATGAGATAATATTGAGTTCTTATTCTGATAAGTAAGTACAGTGTTCATGTTCATTGAGTAGAGGTTAATTTTAATTTGTTCCAAATGATATATCAAGCAAACAGATGTACTAGAGATATCTTGGGGCTTGGGGGAAGCTTGGCCTCTGAGGAAGTTGAAAGGTATGGCTGAAGGAAAGGCTATGTACATGGGGTGCGTGCGCTGGAGAATAGGTTGAGCATGCAGAGCGAACTGAGGGAACAACATAGTTGACGGCTAGTTGTGAGGTGAAACAGATTCTAAATTTCCATTGGATACTTCCTAACCTACTTTATGAAAAATTATATAAGAAGTCGAATATGAAGTAAATAGCACCTATGCTAAGTGAATGATAAAATAATGAGAAGGTCAATTTATGAAAACTGTATGAACGATTGCAGTAGTAACCAACACTGCACCACTCAGGCTACAAGACTTAGTATGCAAATTTCTTTCCTTGTCTTTTGCTCCCTGCTCCTGCCTTGTCACCCTATGATACTCTGATGAGTAGTTACCATGTGTGCTCTACATCAGAGACCACATGCCTGCCTGTGCTGCGATGGCTGTCTGAAAGATATCACATGCCTGTTGTGTAAAGGCTGTATTCGTGAAGTCACAATATGGCAAAAGGGCATTTGACCTGTGCCTTGTATGTGACTTATGTGGCATCCTGACCCTTTTACTTTTTGCTCTGTCTCGATTCAGTTAGAGACGTGCCAGAGGGGGTAGTACTTTTAACGGAGGAAGGAATAGGGTGAGTGGTGGTTCCAAAAGACAGAAGACATTCCATGGTTACAATGATTTTTAAACAAACTGGCTCATAAACCAGTCAGGTAAATGTAGAACGTGTATCCCAATTATTTTGATGGCAACATATGCATACATAAAGTCAGCTGGCCATTTAGTCCTGATATACACTTATCTATAGGCGAGAAACTGTATCAAATATCAAACAGGAACTAGCAGTGCGTCTGATCTTAAAAATACCAGTAGGAAGTGTCCCTTGGTACACGGTCTACCACCCTTTGTTGATCCTGCTTTCCCACTTCCCTTTTCAGTTGGTACCAATGCTGGTACCCAACAGTCCCTCTGCTGGTAACCCGACCATCTGTAGCCTAACAAAGGACACACAGCCACCAGCAGCAACATCAATAAGATGAAGGCGGTCATGACAGATGCCATCTTTGTCCAGTGTCATGTTGGGTAAACGGCCCCAAGGCGGCTGTAAGAAGACCTTGTTTGAATTATGGATGGTGGCTGGTTACACAGCCGGAAGGGAAGGGTAGGCTGGTGTCCTGGCTCTTTGTATAAGGGAGCTGTTTAGAATGACATTGTTGCTCCTAGTGTATAAGAGAGGGGTTTGGAATGTGGCTGTTACCACATCTGAAAGTGAATGGAAAATAGTATTATGATAATGCCTGTCACACATCTATACATGTGTGTCATGTTTGAAGGATAGTCTATGAAGCTATGGTTGACGGATTTTGAGCTAATATATTTATGTGGGAAATAATCATGTAGAAGGAGAAATGAGAAGATGCGACAAAAGCCTTGGACGATGGTCACTTGTTCTATGATAAACTGACTTTCATTCAAGATACTGTATTAAAAGCTTATTTTGAAGAAACATTCATGGTATGCGTAGAAGGTGGATTGTGACGTTTCTTAGGTCTTTCATTAACTGTAATTAAGACTGTTGGTAATTACCAGAGATTATCCAGTCTCGTTAAATATTGCCGAGCCTAAATATGGGCATGCACTTGTTATGGGTTCTGTTGTGATGAGATGGTTATGGAGGTAAGGGAGAGGAATGGGTGAAGGGAACGACAGGTAGAGGGTTTGTGGTTGTATAGAAGGGCTGCAGGAAGGGACAAAATGGGGTTATAGAAAGGGGAAAGGGGGAATACAGTACTACAATTGTGCATTGTACATTTTTTGTACAGGTGATTTAATCACCAAGATCAACACTTAAAAGTGTACATGTTTAGTATATGGCTTCCTAATTAAGAGTGAAGTTACTGCCAATGCAGTGAATAGTTGGAAAAGAGGTCGCCCCTTCAATATGACACCAGCTTTGTGCCATAGTTCTGTGACAAGTAGGAGTAGATCATTAGGCCTTGGTGGTTTTGCATCATTTTGTCCATGCCAATGATAGGTCTACTGGTAAAGGTCCATCGGCAAACAAACCCTGACTGAACTCTTACCCTTCAGATATTATAACCCATGCAGAGGTCATGTCATAAAACGGATCTATCAGGACAAGGCCAGGTCTGTAAGCTTTGACGAATATCCTTGTATACAAACACACCACGCACCCACGACAATACATTAATCTGATTGGTACACAGGACACCAGCTGGTACCCTTTCTGTAGAGGCTTTGTCCAGGTATCAGCAGAAAAACGTGAGTGCCACCTGCTTGTCAGACAATGGTTTAGCCCCCAGCTATATCTCTATTCTTTATGTGTATTTTTAGAATAGATGCAGTTGTGCCTTAATACATCCATAGTATATACAATTTATGTATTTTTGAACTTCTATTTTTAGCATACATTGACAGTCCACGAGAGATCCAGCATTATGCAAAAGGTGCATAAGGCTGGTTTTCCCGTGGACAGGATTTACAAATGTCCTCATACTGCCAGTCAGTGCTTCCACCGCATTTGCTGCATGCTTAATCCTCCAAGAACTCTCATAATAACTCATAATATCAGAATCAAATGTAACTAATTGATGCACATAACAGAAAGGTTTATCCTCAGCCTGAAATCGAGATCTGCGGCTTCTCTTTAGGGACTTGTCACATCAAATTGTGCTCTTGGAAGCTTAAAGGCTTACTTACTTGCGTTCTCCAATTTACATGATTTCCCACTTTTCCTCACTCAGTGCACCTGCAAATCAACACTGGCTTCTGATGCCTTTATCCAGATATATGGTATATCTCAACAATTGCCCAATCCCCTCCCACCATCCCAACCTTCAAAATATAACTCTGCTTTGAAGCTGTTATTGTAATTTGTATAATGCATAGGCCTTCGCTTGTATTTACACCTTGGGACACATTTGAATAGAAAGCTCTGCTCAGGAGTATACTTTTGTATTGTTTTTCACTTATGGAATCATGGGCCTCATAGCTACGACACTGTAACATCTCTGTCATTGTTGTTAATCTATGTATGTATTCTATTTATCAGAACTACTTATTATGTGAACTGAAATAAGAAGTCACTGCTGTTGTATTCAGTTTTAACTCTATTACCTCTGTGAGGCAAAAATAATGAGGATTCATGACATCTATCTGTAATGCACATTCATCATCAGCAGTAACTCTAAGAAGTGAACAGAAAACATGAACTGTACCTAACAAAGGTTGTTACCGATGGTCACAAATAGTGAAAATTGGAGACATTTTACTCAAAGTCAGATGAAGGTTACAAGACTGCCCTGGGAACCCAAGTGATTCTCAGACACAACAAAACAGCATCTTTATTGCCGACCTTAAAAAAAACATTTCATTGGAGAACCAATCAATGACTTTCTGTTGTGACCCATGTGAAATATTATATTACCATGTCATTGACTCAGTGTCTGAATCAAATAAGGACGAAGGGTGGCTGATTACTTTTTGGCATGATTTCTGGACAAGATAAATATATTTCAAATAGTTATTCTTCATGAAAAATCTTCTTCTAGGGAGTAGTCCCTCTTACCTGTTACAGACTCACTGTAAAGCTAGTAGTAAATCAGATTTTTCAAAATGTTATTAAGATGTATATATAGTCGCGATACATTCAGAGGTCACAATGCCCTCTCAGCGGCTAAAGCAGATTCGGCCAATCGGTAAGGGGCTAGTGAACCGGGTGAGAGGTGGAGAGGAGAGGGATAAAGGTGGCAGTGGTAATAGAGGAGAAATATGTATGTTGCAGAAGGAGGGATAAAATATTTGGGCTTAGTGTTAACTGCCTGTGAACATGATCTTGCCCCTTGAATATCTGCCATTCTCGCTTATTTGCTCCCTGCTCAACCTTACCAACATATCAAACTGCTCGCTACACCAAACTGTCTCCCTTGTGCATCTTCACTCTCAGCCAGCAACCCCTATCTGTCATATTTTTCTATGCAGACACCATCGCTACCCAATGACATCCCTCCATGTCTGTTTTATTGAAAGTTCCTCAGAGGGCTCACACAGTATGACCAGATTTACACCTACAGATTGATGACCCCTAACACTCTCTCGGCCTTTGGTGAGAAATTCCTCACAAACACGGGCACATCTCATATGGAAATAAGTCCTCCTCGGCACACACACAGACATGCACACAGTGATGTAAATACCCTAATATAAGCACATTGTCACCCAGACATTACCCACACACTCATATACACTTACATTATTTATGAATAAACGCAAATCACCAGGATAACCTTTAAATTGATGGCCCTTCCACTTTGTGATTTTAGCTAAAAGTTAAAAGTAAAAAGCACCATTATTTTCATTTTCCCTCGGGTCAGATAACCAATGTACTTCAATCTAAAATTTCCTATGCTTACACGAAGACTGGATAATCTGATTATTTCCCAGTGATCTAGGGTCGGGTTTCATCTATGTGTCCATATGTGCCTCACATGTGGACGTTTGAGGGGTAAGGCCTTTGAACCTATGCTATGCGGGATATATCCGCCAACTCTAAAACATGGCTATCACACCTCAGTCTCAGACGGAAATTACCCCCTAAGTGACATGCAGTCACTTTCAGATGGATTTAAAGGCCCTGCCAAGAACAGAACTACTGAGAACTACTACAATCACTGTGCAGTTATACTTGCTCATCTTTGTCTCCCTGCTACAGATGCTTATAGATGGCTAGGTTGCATCCTGTCTGCTGCTGATGCAAGTGTTGAAGCTATTTTGACTAACACACTGGTCCCCATTGCTGACAAAGGGAATAACCTGAGCTGTGATTTCTCTGTCCTGTGCCTGCTTCATCTTTATTCAGTTGCTGCTTTCTTTGTATTCTTACTTTGGTAGTCCCGGCGCTGATGTTGACAATACAGTATCGCATGTCACTATGTCAACAATACCGGTTTTACCATTCTCTGTGTGTCATTGATTTTGGTGCATGTCACGGTGTGCCCCCGGTATTTGATCAAACTCCCTAATGTACACCTCTGAGGTGTTTGTGACGCCAAGGCTGTCAATAGCAGATGTCTGGTCTGTTGGTAAGGTGAATAATGCTGCCTAGTAAAGGCTACAGAGCTGTAGTTTTTGTTAAAGCTACTGCCCCCCAATTTGTTTGGATATCTCTATATGGCTCATCTGCTGTTTGAAATATCTAATGAAATTGTAGTTTGGGAAAACAACTAGTACTATTGATGGGAATGTGGCGCATACCCTTTTGGACTCCTTTTCCACTTAGATTTTAAAGTTTGCATTTTGTTTGAGAATCTATAATTTGGGGAATTTTTCGCAGTCAAAGACCAGTAGCCGCTAAGTCACAAACACTAAGAAGCTACTTCAATGGGATATCTACAAACCATCATGGGATATCTACAAACCATCATTGACCTCTAGCTTTGATCTATAGAGTATAATTGGATAATGACCATCTGAGAATTGTTTATGTGGAGGGATACAGGCATTAACGCTTCCAACCGTCACTGTCTGCTGATGCGACAGAATCACTTTGGATCCTGGCAAGTTGTTTTTTTGTATTCATATTTTGCATGTGCCTACTCTTTCTCTGGAGGTCGGGAAGATATGGATGTAGAGCAAGGACACCATAATATAACAGCTGACAATTAGGGGAAGCACAGGATAAGGTCAACTGACTTTCCCCAGTCATATGCTTGGCAATATAATGCCCTATCTAAAATACCCTTGAAAAACCGCTGCTGCCATAGGGCAGCAAAATTTCTACCTTAGGGCAGCAATACCACTAAATTACAGCTCCTGCTATGAAACACAGAATAATAATTTTTGAATGAATCCAAAAATATTCAACATGAATATTACGTCCACTTGTCAAAAAGGTGTAAATTCTGTCTCCAATACAACTTATTTTACTCCTTAGCCACTGTCCCATGGAGCACATACTTGCAAAATTGCATTTTTCCATGGCATAGGGCCGGTGGTTAAGTCCCAAATGACATTTTTCAGGGCCAGCAGTGAAAGGGTTAAGGCTTTCTAAATTTTATTCAGTATGAAAAGTTGAAACTATTCCCCAGAGAGAACCACAAAACTCCCCCTGTACTGTGAATTCCCACATAATACTTGTCCATAATTAGTCCTCTATCTGTAGCAGCCACAATATTTGAGGAGATTGGATATCTCCTGTAATCAGTGACCGTCTTAAATTACTGTGCCGCAGTTAATGAAAGACCTTTGAAATCGCAAACCACCTTCCCCTCATACTTTGGAAGGTAAATTGTGCTCACAGCTTGTTGAATGCAGTGGCTTCCTTTGAAAAACTTATTCCCACAGAAACTGTTCATCATTCATGAAGTTATACATTGCAGTTATTGTGGTCTGTACCCAAAGGCATTATATTTATTTTTGTTCAATAACAACAAAGTGGTGATCTAATTCAAACATCTTACTATGTTTTACATTTTGATCAAACAGAAAATATCAAAGGACAATGCCAATTTCGAAATTCACTGAAGTCGATATTGCCCCTTTGTAGACAACTCACTAGAGTGACTCTTATAAGTTCTGTATTTATGAATCATGGCGATAAAAGGTGTAATGCAATAAAAGCACTATATTACATGTTAAAGGTGCTAAAGAGTATAATATTGGTACCCAGACTTTTCCTATTGATGTAAGAAAATGGGCAAAAGGAGATGTAAACTAGTGAGAAATGCAGGGGATGGGTTGTTCATGGTAAAGCAGAATGTACAGAGAAAGGTGCTGGCTATCTATTTGAGACAACACAGTAATCAGAGAGAGAGAGACAAGAAGAGAGAGAGAGAGAGAGAGAGAGAGAGAGAGAGAGAGAGAGAGAGAGAGACAAGAAGAAGAGAGAGAAAGAAAGAGAGAGAGAGAGAGAGACAAGAAGAAGAGAGAGAAAGAAAGAGAGAGAGAGAGAGAGAGAGAGAGAGAGAGAGTGAGAGAGAGAGAGTGAGAGAAGGAGAGAGAGAGAGAGAGGGAGAGAGGGAGAGAGAGAGAGAGAGAGAGAGAGAGATACATATGAACTAAAACAATCTCCAATCCCAGCCTCAACCTCAATATCAGACTCCCATCATTTCTTGAGCTGAACTCCTCTCAATTCCTTATGTAAATCACCAGTGATACCTTAATGAAAAAAGGCATTATGAACTACAATATTATCCTGCTTTTAAATGGTTAAACCTCTTCACTTTGAAATTGTTTAATCTGATCTTCTTTGTACGGACTGTTTCACGTAATGAAAACATGAACAGCTCTTTGAAGGAGGACAAAAGGGAATTAATTGTGGAAGGTGAACAAATGCAAAGTTTTTGTGTTTCCCATTGTTTGAAACAAAGACGACGGAAAATGGAAAACACAGGACAGATGAATAAAACTCAGCAGCCAAAAGAGTAAAAAGTAATGAACATCTGATAAATTGTAATAGGAAAGTGGTAAATTGTCTGCAAGAAACAACACAAAAACATTAGGGATCAATTGATTTAATTATTTTAATCTCTTTGGATGTTCTGAATGTTACAAGTTATGTCAAAGAAGGTAACAGAGTGTTAAGAAAGGACCTAAAGAGATTAGGGCAGTACTAGGGGAGCCATATGACGGACAATTTGTGAGGAATTAAAGCAGGAGAGGAAACCAGAGGAAGAGTTCGGGTAGGGTGTGCATGGATAGGTGCAAGAGCAGGGGAGATCAGGCAGAGGTTGGATATGAACAGGTTAGTGCATGCCATATGACAGGAGGAGGCATTACAAGTAACAATTTATTCATCATTAATTAAGGATGGAGTAAATGACCATACAATAAAAGAGGTAGCACCAGGTACTTATTCATGGGTGGCACCACAAAGCATGGGGTGAGTAGTAACGGCAGATGGGTGAAGAAGGGAGTCATGTATTAACAAATAGTAAGGATGTGACCTGAATCTTCCTTACAGAGACTATGATCTCACTTTACTAAGAACCGCAACCAAAGGGACAAACATCACATGGGGGACAGACTATTTCATCTCACTAGTTGTGATTTCCTGCAACTTTGTAAAAATAAAATCAGAAAGTGGTGGCTTTTCAGAACAGAGCAGTGTGCAGGTGTGGGTTGATTATGGGTGAGAAATCTGAAATGAAGCTCAACATTATGAAAAGAAAAGCAATGATTTCGATTCTGGAACTTACATCTTTGTAAATATATGTTAGTGGATGCCATGTTAGTTCATTTATTAAGTAAAAAGGTATGAACACTGTACCATCGCGAGCGCCAGGGTACTCTTTAGAAATATCATACAGTACAGCAAATTAAACTATACATACCTAATTTATATTAGACTATTTCAAAAACTTACATCTAACCATATTTAACTACAATCTAGCTATTGAACTATCCTTGCCACATTACATGTGCCATTCATGAGAGTATGGCAATATCTGGGAGCAGGCAATATCTGGGAGCCTCGCCGTGGCAAAGTTCTAAGATGGAAGTGGTAAAAGCATTTCCAAATTCAATTGCTCTTAGAGCCAAGGCTGTCACCTCCAATGGCCACTGCTGAGGCTCACCCCATGTGAGCTAATACTCACTGAGGGCTGTGTAAACATGAAGGAACACTACCAATGTCACACCAATGTTTGTTTTTCAGCCTGCTGTCTGGCACCTTTTACAAAAGGATGGGGTCTAATCGAACTGCTGATGAATTGCTGGGGTCAGCATTTGATATTTTTACTGGTCAGTGAGGTCATATCAACAGGATTTATAAGTGTTTAAAATGTGTAGAATATCATGCTTAGAGTTGTAGAAAGAGTTAGATGGTCAATAACTATCATAATCACAAAGTTCGGACTATTTATGCCAATGTACCATGGCTGGACAATACTGTCATGCTATTGCATCATGGGGCCTCTTTAAGCAGTCTTCAGTACTAAAATGAAGCAGTTTTGATCATATAGAAGACCAGATTTCAGTAATGCAGGTTTCAGTGTGTGTGTCATATGGAAATGAAATGAAACACACCAATTCCTAAACGTGTAGCTACCGGAACCACGCCTGCTAGTCCCGTGAAAACGGCAGTGTACTGTATCCCCGCTTTCCACCTTCACTAAAACATCTAAACCACATCAAATCCCAACATAATATACATGTACGGAATCCTTATAATGTCCTCAATACGCCTGTTATCGTTTTCTCAAGCTTAGTCCGAGTTATATTGCCTTAAAGGCAGAAAGTATCTGGGAAGACCTAGCCCATCACTGCACTAGCTGCTGGCTGCATTGGGTAATTAGCAGGGATGAGTTCGTCTATTTGTTGACAGGTGGAGTCACTCTTTATTTGGAATGGTAGATTAGAGTAAATATAGAGCTTTAATTTGATGTTAGTACCATTTTCCTGTGAGAAAGAGAAGTTTGGTTACAAACAGGTTTAACACTTCTAATGCTCGCCCATGAGTATCTTTAGATTAGTAAAATTTGATGTCTTGGGAACACATACATAATTATATGATAAAGGTTAATAAGGCGTGAACAAGTTGCAAATAAATGGGAAAATAGCCCTCCAGGGACCCTCCAGGGCGCAGAGAACGGACCCCAGGTGTGCATAGGCGGCCCCCAGGTGCCTCTGGTACCGCCCATTCACACCTGTGGGTCGGTGTCCGCAACCTGATCATGGGGGAGCCTCCAGAGCAGGTGCCATAACCCTTATCTGCTTATCTAGTTTAATGAGACTCTCCTAATCAGAACCGAAATGGGGTGGTTATTTGCAAATTCTGTCCCAACTATCATTCCGATTCACAAAGTTCCAAAAGCATTTTGCTCCTGGGGTCTTGTTCCATTAGAAAAAGTATTAAATAATAGGATTTCTGAAGAGTATAACTTTCAATTCACGTAGCTACAACTTGGTTTCACATAGTCAGTATCTATTGATATCCACATGAGTAATAATATGGATGGTTTGGTCTAATAACGTCTGCATCAAGTTAAATTTCCCAGCTATGCCATGTATTCATTCCCCTGCTTTTGACTAACACACTCGTCCCAATTGCTGTTAGAGGGAGTAATCTGAGCTGTGATTTCTTTGTCCTGAGTCCGCTCCAGCTTTATTTTGTCTCTGTTTTCTCTGTATTAATATTCCGGTGGTCCTGGCGCTGATGTTTACTGCTTACAATCATGTGTTGTTATGCAAACAATTCTGGTTTTAATGTTCTCTGTGTGTCATTGATTTTGACTCATTTCACTGTGGATCCCTGTATTTGATCAAAATACCTAATGTAGCTATCCGAGGTGTTTGTGGGACCAAGGCTGTTAATAATAGATGTTTCCGCTGTTGGTTAACTGGTGAAGGCTACCTGGAATGGAGTTACTAAGCAGTAGTCGTGTCGGACAAAGTATTTACTAAAGCTTTGGGCCAGGATTAGCTACCTCGATGAATAGAGCTAAGGGAAAGCACAATGGCAATAAAACCCATCTTTGAAACAAATTACTGATTCTTTCTTTTGTGCCATGTGTATGAATAAGTGTACCCAGCCTCACTCTGGTCTCTAGCAGTAAGTATAGCGGGTGCTGCCCCCTGGTGGATTCTCATTCAGAGAGAGGTAACTTTCTGATCACCAGTATGGACTAAGGACAACTTGATAGGCCTAGGACAATTAGGTTTAACAAACTTGAAATGCGGCATGCCATGGTCTCTGACATCACTCCCTGGGCAACATGTGATCTCACAACTGTTGATTGACACAAATGTAATCTATTGCTGTAGACCTCAACCCATGTACTTTGTACTTTCTTTATTCTGTCTCCACATATATGTTACACCTTTACCAGAGTCATCTGGTCATCAGGAACTAGCCCAATTAAATCCTGTGAACAAGATTAGAGGTCATATATTTTGAATGGATGCTAGTTGAATCATACTCATGTCAGCTGTTCAGATTGAAGGAGCGGTCATGATGCTGGTCCAGGAATGGAGCGGTCCTTATCTCGAATCTATGCTAAGGCTACGTGGTTAGGCCACAAAATATAACATCCTTGTTTCTCATCACCAAGCCATGAAAAATATGACGAGGGCGCTTCTATTTTTTTTGCTTTTTTTTTGCTTTGTCTTTTTGCCTTTTTTTTGCTGGATACCAAATAGGTGGGTAAATGTGGAGCCTTGGCAAACTAAATATATTTCAGTGATCAAGAAATTATAAATCAGTAAACATAGTAAAATATGCATGTTTTCTCTAGTTCATTTAATTCGCGACACTATACAAGCTTTAATTTCATACCATATCTATGTCTGTATTTCCCATTTTTGATCATATTTTTCAAAAAATGAAATCTCCAAAAGAGGATTTCA
Organism: Harmothoe impar; assembly: GCA_947462335.1. NCBI lineage: Eukaryota > Metazoa > Annelida > Polychaeta > Phyllodocida > Polynoidae > Harmothoe > Harmothoe impar. Next base: position 22,454,490 of record OX381711.1, read on the forward strand.
GAGATGCCCACGGTGATGAAAAACAAGAATATTGTTTGAAGTAGCATTAGAAACGATTTTAAAAGTGTTTTTTGTCTGTCAAAATGATAGATATAGACAGCAATATAATTATGTAGGTCGCCAGTTTGTCATGCTGGCAATAATCGCGCCGTTTTAGTTTGTCACAAGGCCTACAACATGGGAAGGGTGATATTCCAACAGTAAAGACGGAGACAGGGAAGACAGACAGGTTGACATGACCAGCGCTAACGCAAACTGTAAGGAAAAATCATGGTAAAAATAAATGCACACATTACTTGCCTTATCTACAGCTAATGTTAGGATGAGGGATGAAGGCCTTGGAGTAATAACATTTATTACTTATATTTGATAACAATTAGAAATTGATATTTATATAAGTTTATGATAATAACATGTTCATACTATTGGTGACACAGTTTTGGTATTTTATGTGCTATTCTATGAATTTATATTTGAACGAATTGTGTAGTGGTAAAACACTTCTTTTTATTTTACGATGGCAATATATGATAAGAGGTGCGGGTAGGTGGGTGAAAATAGTAGTTGTGGAAGTAGTGGAGACAGAGAAGAGACTGACGGCGGTTTAGGGTGAGTGGCTGAAGTAGAATTCAGCCGGATTCTGGTAGGTGTAGTAAATTATGTATGGATTTAATTGATGGCGTTGTGGTAGGTGTATATTGGAGTATGTATGGAGTGGGAAGGATAGCCGTCAGCTGGCAGCAATGACCACTCCTGTCTGTTTTACAATAGCCACTGAGTAAGCAATGGATGGTGAAAATGAAACAAGTCAGGCACTGCAGAGCAGGGATATTGTCACATACTCACACTATCAAGGGGCATTTGCTATTGAAAGACAGAGTAGACATTTTTGGGTAGTCTGTACAAGCATACAAGTTATCTGACATTACTGAAGAGTTCTATATTTAATCAGCTTGTCTCCTTATGATCTATCCCGACGTGTCACTGACAATATATGTCGTAATGGCAAATGATTCTGAAAATAAAGGTATATTATCCTAAGGATGACAATTTAATGCTAAAGATTTAGCAACGTCTAAATTCTCCTTTCAAAAAATGAAATCCTAATTTTTCCAAAATTTGGTTATAAAAAAGTATACATAATATGACATACAAAAGTTAGGTGCAGATATGAAGCACGTCGGATTACAAGTAAGTTAATTCAGAGTAGTTTCTTTTTATGTTGATTGCACAGATCTAGCTCTCATTTCCAATGACCCCCAATTATTTCACAGGATAATTTTGCAATCAGATTGGCTTCACACTATTTTCGCAATACCAATAGCCACTTATTTTTACATGAATCATTGTAAGGGGGTAATAAAGCAACAATATTTACTTCATATAAATAACATTTATCTTTATTGTGCATACCACTTAGCCTTTTAAGCATGTCAGCAATAACATACTGCTTGAGAAGAGTTTGGATGCAAAACGACATAAGCGACATACTAAAAATGGGGACAAAGATCTTACAAAAAATGAAGATCAGGGAGAATGAAATATAATCCTCAAACTATTTTTTCAAGTTTTATTATTTTTCATGTCATTAGGACCTCCTCAATATACACTCTGTAACCAAAGTACAAAAATGGCGTATAACATAACATGTATTATATATATATATATATTAAATATATATATATATATATATATGTGTTTATACGCTAGGATCAGGCCTGGCAAATCCTACTTTTATTCCCTTGAAGGGGAAACATTGGACGAGGGCTTTTCCCCCTTGATTCTGGGGCAACATACATATAATATTAGGCTCAACTAGGAAATTCAATTTGCTGATATCTAACCATTATTTGCGGATGATGATTACTTCATAAACAGGTAGACAATACAATAGGCTAGGTATATGTGGATGGGCTTTTATATCAGTTTTATATTCCGTGATTTATAATGGTTTTAAATGCAAAATCCGGCCAAAATAAGGTAAATTATATGCGGATTCCCCCCCTCCCTCACCCCTCCCTCACCACCCCACTGGGAGAATCCCCCTTGGTGGCAGAATCCCCCTTGGAGGTGCGGACCGGCGGCGGCCCTTATCTCTTATCTCTGCAGAGATAAGGGCTGAGCGCCGACATGGGTGCTATCTTAATTGAGGGGAGATCTCCCCATGCTGGTTAAAATGCCTAGGAAGGGTTTTCTACCTGCATTGGGGAAAGCCCAGGATTTTCCTGGCCTGAGGATGACTGAGTCATATTACACTACCCTATCCAACGTTTACTGCCACATTGTTGTTTAAGTGTAGCACCTGTGTTCATATCCATATCAGGACTGCAGAATAATACTGTTTTTAAGATTTAAATCACGTAACGTACATCCATCAGCCTAAGGGTTTGATGTGACTCTGAATCGTAAACCCAGGATTCCAGTTCCTTCATTAATTGTTCATCACCTGGGTTATGTAGATATGTATCACTCAGGCTAATCGTTATGGTGTGTCCATTTTGCTGGTACCACTCATGCAGCTGTTCCAAACTGATGTTACCATGCCTGATTTCAATTTCACTGCCAAGGTAGACTGACTCATGGAGTCGGGTTATACTATCCAACAAGTTCTTCAGTGGACAAAAGTATTTCCGAGGAAGATGGATGCAGAATTTCTCGGAGATTGAGTACAGCGAGGCGACTGCTTTCAGAGCTGCATCCCATGCAGAGCATGCCCAGTGGTCATCAGGCACATGACCCCACTTTGGACGCATGAAATCATCGAGATCCAATCCCACAACTATGCAAGCCTGTCTGGGCGGCAGAGTGCTCTTGTACTTTCTGAAACATTCCGATAAATCCAAAGGACTCCAACTGGATATGGAATTGTCATGCACCACTACAAACCGTGTTTGGCCACAGGGATAACACCTACATGATAGAAAAGTCAGAACATATTGCAAAACAGTGTGCAGTTTGTTTGAGGCCCTAGAATGACTCATGAGCATTGTGCATAGTACATTGTACAGCTAAATGTGTAGAAGTCATTATTTAGTCCTCTACAAATATAACATATCTCATGAAGTATCATTAAGGATTAATTACATTAAATTTAGTATTTATTCAAAACTGATATGTTTATTAGGGGAAGGTCCTCAATTTTCTTTTTCAATTTTCATTTAGGGTATTCAAAAACATGTTGGCAAGTTATAGTGACTTCTTGTCCCACATGAAATATGTTTACTTACGATCCCCATGGTAGCAGCCTCATGTATGTTTTCTTTGCAATGTCTACCTTATCCTCTGGGGTACAACTATCAAGGAGTTCCAATATTTGCTCCACACAACAGGAAAATGTAAATCTCCTATACTTTCGCTGGTTTTCTTTTGGTAGTTCTGTAAGCTGAGAGAAGGTCCTTGTGACCACATCCCACAACTCCACAACTACAATTGGTAGGTCTCCAGTCTCCGTTACAATTATGTCCAGTGATTTGATAGCGTCTTTGATTTTCTGGCAAAGGCTTTGAAAATTTGATTTGAGTGAAGACCACTCTTCATCCTCATTGCCTCCTTCATTATGAAGGGCTCTTAACATAATGAGCTGTATCATGCCTGTTAGAAGTGGCATAGCCTTCTCATGACAATGCTCAACCAAGAAGTCAACTACAAGCTTGATAAAGATACTTTCTACAGAGGACTTTGAACAAAGATGCAGGAGAATCAAATTCCTCTTTTCTTCTGTCAAATGTGCAATTGCGCTAGTGACAAAGTAGGTGTAGAGCACCCTACGCACTCCGTGTTCAAAATAGTAGGTTGGTTTCTTCCGAAACATAGTGTCCTGTGATTTACGAAAGAAGGAAAGATAGGCTGATTGTGAGATGTTGAACATCTGAAGTTGAGCCTCAGTAAATATTGATAAGTCTTTCAGATATGCATGAAGACAGCACAAGTGAAACCTATTGCGTTCATCATGCATTACAACCTTTCCTCCTGTAATTTTCTTGATGAACAGACTTTCTATTGTTCCTAACACGGCTCTGGATCCTAAAACTTGAGTATGAACCGAACAAAGTAAACCAGCTAGCTTTGTTGAGTCAATGTTCTTGGAATCCCGAAACGCTGTGAGAATCGGTTCCAACTCCTCCATGTTCTGATATATGTATTCCTCCACTGGCACTGGGGTGTAAAAAATGGCAGATGCATGAAAGAGATAGTCCCTGGTTATTAGTGACTTCAATGTTGTAGATTTGATTCAGATTAAAATCATTATTAAAGCTGGTTATTTTGTACTAGTTAAGGTCAGTATGTGTCTATATATATTATATATATATAATATCAGAAGATGGACAGTGCACATCATTAATTGTTGTAGAGTTGTCATCTAAAATAAGAATACAAACCTGTATGTAAGAACTCGACCAAATGAAAAGAATAGCTCTTGCATAGAGAAACAGGTGACATTAAATCCTCTTCGTCAGAATCAGGAGGAGAGGGCCCTCCATAATCGTCAGGTTTAAGACCAATATAGGTGATAACATCCTCCTGGTCTGAGAGCATGCAGGCTCTCAGAAAGGCATGGAAACGCCAAGATTTCTTGCGTTCCAGGTGGTCGAGAAGTCTATCGACAGTTTTCTCTGAGGTGGCATTCAGCTGTAGCATTACAATTAAGTATATATATAAGTTGATGAATTTTGCGGATTTTGCAGTGTTAACGTGTAAATATCAGATTATATACTTTCTTTGACTTGAATGAATTGACCTGTTCACCCTAATTTGATAAATATCATTAATTATGTGTTATAATAATGGTGTATCATTTGAGAATTTACCATAATCTCTTCCTGTGTCTCTTTTGTTAATACATCATATCTACGGAGTTGTGTCCACAGGCTGCTTACAGGTGAAACAATACGTGTAAGCCCCGGGCGTTTATTCTTGATAATTTTAGAGTAAAGTGGATGAAATATAACAATCTCTTCTTCATTGGATTTTCTCCACAACGACCTTCCTTTCACTAAGTTTGCCATGATGAAAGGTATGCCTCCCCTTGTGTAGTGAATAGGCTAGATGAACAATCAGCGATTCCGGAGTAGATTCACTATAATCCTGTAAAACTGTTTTTCAAATCAGGAGAGATTGATGTCCGATGAGATAGCCAACACACATCCCTTTAGGTGATATATCTTTAACAATGCATCGAGGTACACACATTTTTAACATAATTATCTGTATATTGGCAGTTCAGATATAGTGGTCATTCAGTCCTATATCTCAATTATAGACTTCCACTGTTACATAAGACATCTATAATGTATGTGGAGTAACATATGCTTATAATCTGATCCAACCACCTCTCATCGGGTTTTACAGTGATGCATATCCCTGCAGTGCTGAGATATGTATAGATTAAAATCCCTTTATAATACTGACGTGGAGAGGCACTTGCTATACTAGTTTGTTCGATCAGATACTTGGTCTGAATCTCTAATGATGTATCGCTATATTTACCGAGCTATAGCTTAAAAGTGTGTCAAGTCAGTCTTATCTTATTGGATTCCTCCGTTGTCCCTGAGGGCAGAATGTATAAGGTACGTTTTTATCTTATCTGCAGGACTGGTGTGATCCTGTGATATAGCCCCGGTATGAGCCCTCCACTGACAACAATATCCGATTCGCAATGTCTATCCAAAGTCACTGATATTGCCCACTGTCAGGACTCTTCTTCTGTACAAATATTCCAGGCTCGGGTAACTAGCATAATTTGACAGCAACAGTGGTGTAGTCCAGTGGTGTGTGATAGTTAGCCTCTTAGACCTCATATCTTACTGCACCTATGTGTGACTCCTGGTGGCCAGCATTCACTGGATTCTGATGAGCCAGAGCTATATAGGAAACGTGTGGGCTTGGTCAGCAGAAGTTCCTCAGTAGACGGTGGCCATGATTAAACAAAATATGTATTTAATAAGACTAAGAGGCAGCTAGGCAGTTTGTCCTGTTTTGTGACCACTCATAATGAGGCTAGTATTCCATATACTCGGAGACCAAAGTATATACTTATCTTACGAGATATCCACTGTTGCCCTTTGTACTGTACTTAAACCGTTTCAATATTATAGCTGTACAAGATTAGATCTAGCTCTACCATACACAATCTTCTGACTGGGTATAGTACTCTGACACCTAGGAAATAAAACATTTAGTTCCTATGGCATGGACCCTCTTATCTTGTGTTAACCGTTTGGACCATTTTCAATATGATGTATATATAAGATACGATCTACCTGTATATCATACACAATATTCTGACTGAGTTTATTTCTGTCACACCAAGCCACATAACTTGTTATACCTAGTTAATCTATTCACATCACAATCAATCCCCTTTTGCATGTCCCAATTAGGGTTAGCTGCCTTGTCTATTTATATGTAACTGAGGGCCTATTTGAATTAAGTAACAGGCCCTTGTTCAACTGTGTGACCGACTGGTAGGAAGGATATTCAAGAAAGCACATGGCCATGCCCCTGAACATTATTATGGCGGTGTGAGGCTGCTCTGTGGTTGTTATGGTAAAGATATTAGCGGGTGGGTGGTGTATGACAAAATCTGCTAGTGGTTGTCAATCAAAAACATAGGATACAAGGTGGATGCACTGTGACACAGGATAATGTACCGTTAATTGTTTACAGTGGAAGGAGTAGAGAGTAATGGAATAGAGAGGTACTGATCAACACTTGAACATGTATAAAAGGCCAAGCGTAGATGATCTTAGAATCATGAGGTAAACATTGCTAGATCAAACGATTTTCTTTTTAAAACAACTGCAATGACCGTACAAGAAGTATGTAAAAATCAGAAGTAGTCAAAGGGAAGCAGAAGAAAGAGAAAAAGACAAAAGCAGGAAACATGAGGTCAGAATTAGGATGTTTAGGATTCCCATGTGAGATACTCGTACTAATGAGAAGGACACGAACAGAAAAAATAACAGAGATCAGTTAAGAAAACACCCTCTTAAATGTCCTTGAAAATGGCCTCCAGCTTGGTAATGAATGGGGGCATTGATCTTAACATTCCCTGTGTAATAATAAGGAGCCTACCCATTATTACCAGATAGTGGAAGGGAAAGACCTTAACCATTTAGAAACGGCTCCCTCAGTGTCAGTTAATGTCTGAATGCAGTACATCATTCCCACAAGAGGGCATTGTGCATCAACATACCGTACAGTACTTAACTGTTTGATAAATGAGATTTGTGTTATAAACAATTGTAAAGAAAAAATTATCTAGATTTGGGAGGGAGGGCAACCAGAAGAGGAACCAAAAATGATGAATGAGATTAAACCTCCAACCTTTTCTCAGACTTCCTTCTGACTACTCAAAGGGGTTTTCCATAATTGTGACAAATATGAACTACAGTAAAAAAAAAATTGAATCATTCGACTGTTGTAATGACTGAAGCACCTCTCAGTGATTTTGTACCAGACACAGTTTTCCATTTCCTCCATGAATTTTCTTATCCAGATCACCGTTGTTATGATTCACTATCATTCATAATTTGTCAGTTGTAGATCTCTATCAAATTTTCAATGTTTCATTGTTAATGTATCCTTCAATGGATCTTTGCCTGAAAAGGGCCTCCTTTGAGAAGTGCCCTCAAGGAAGACCCACTTCTGAAGCACACTTCAATCTTTTGGCATACACTAAGAAAAATAAAACTAGTACCACAAATATTTTGACTGCTTCAAACTGTTCCTGATGAAGTAAAGGGAGTCCTTTTTGGTGACCATTGACTCCCTGTTTGTCTCTGTGGAGGCTACACTATAGTGTCCAGTGCTCAGCCATTCCCATTCATTCATTGTGACCCGTATTCATGGTCTGCAAGTTTGATAGTCAGCTACAAAATGAAATAGCGTTTGTTTGCTGACATAAAGCAAGTCTAGTAGATAGTACCACCACTTTAACTATTGGTATCATAAACCTTCACAAGATACCTATAATCCATTGGGATAACTTACATTAGATGGGTGTGTGTATGGAGTGAAAAGTATCTTAGCCACCATGTGTGTGACACAATACATAGTCAGAAATCTGATGAACCAATGATTGCACTGAGTCATGGATGGCAATGGCTGCATGACACAGTCTGTGACACTCTTAGGGTCTGGGGAGGACTAATCAATGGGAAATGATGGGGGATAGGAGATAAGAGTAATTGGAGAAGATAGTATCTCAGGATATGGATATTGGTAACCTGATAAAGTATGGGTATGTTTGTTATGTCCTATGATCTGATCATGGCATCTAACCAGATTAAGCTGGGGCCAGCTTTAAAAGGATACTAAGGGATGATATTGGTAGTGCAGAGTTTAATAATATCTTAAGCTCCCGAGCCTCAATCACTGCTTCTTAAAGACACTTTTATGCATCATTTAACAAGTCTAACGTAGTAAGAGGAGCATGGTGGGGGGGGGGGGGGGTTCTTAATGGGCAGAGTAAAGCATGATGAGTAGAGTTACGGGCTTTGTATTCATTGAACAAGAAAACCAATCGAACAGAAACAGGTATTTCCAAACCTCAACTATACTCACAATATTGCTGAAGTGCACTCCTCCTTGGCTCTTGAGAACTGGTATGATACCCCAATGCTTCAGGCTTTAAATAACAGGATGAACAAGTGCCAGTAATAACCTATTGCTGCTCTTTTCATGTACGATTTTCCCAAAGGAATAGGGAAATGATATGAAGCAGCGATACATTTTCTACATTGTTATGGTTTGCAAACAGATTAATCTCATCTTCTTTGCACTGTCTGAGGGGTTAAATAAAGCATAGCCAGCTCTTTGAAGGAGGACAAAATAGGCCAACAGGGATCTATTGATTGAATTAATTCAAACTGCCTGAATTCCTTGCATACTTAATTGTTTGGAGGAACATAACCTGGCTTAAAGAAGAAATGTACTGACAGGGCACAAGAAGTATGAGGAATCAAGTTAGGGAACAGGACAGCAGGGAAAGGAAAGAACATAGATATGGCAGAATACGTATAGACTGGGGTGCAAGCAGCAGGGAACAGCAGAGGGTATTGCAGTTGAAAAGAATAATCATGATTAGTAAAAGGGTAGAGTAAATCATGCTACTATAAAAGAAAACAGCATTCTGGAAGCAAGGAAGGCATATAATACATAAACAGTTAGCGACTATGATCTCATCTGACTCAAAATCACAGCCAAAGGGGACAAACTCAACAGCCTGACTGCGTTTCATCTCAGGGGTTGCAATTTCCTGCACAGCAAAGCAGAAATACGAAGAATCCTCAAAATAAGATCAGAAAGTACTGATTTCTTAGAACAGAGTAGGGTAGATTGATCTGCAACCTTCTGAAATTATTTCAGAAAAGGGCTCTAATAGGGTAGTTCCAGTAACTAACAGGCTTCAATATTCTATTGGAAGCCATAATATACAATATGAAATGAATAACGGTCTCCTTCACAACTGAACGTGGAAATTGAGAGTAATAAGTATGAATCTTAGTTGGAAGAGGAAATGGAATTACCACAAAATGGTTGTGTATTATCATTTGTCTCTCTATAGTTATAGGTGGAGGGGAGGTGGTGGGCGTTGTCAGCAGTGTAAGGAGGATGTGTTAGGAAAAGACTGGAGCTCAACACCATCAATACTTGGTGTAATTCAGATTAGGCCTCACATTGTAGAGCAGTTTTAGTAAGCTAACATGTTGTACTTATGCTTATAATGTGTTGTGTTTAATAGTCTCAAGATAATGATAACCGCAAATCTAACACAGCAGGACTTGGTGTACAGACTTTATTACACTCCCTCTACCCTCACTAGTGGTACATTGCGTCATGGCTATATGCTCTGGCAGCTCCCCATTTGCATTTAATGTTTATATTAGTCACGGCTGGCAGCCTCAAAATCAGGGACTCATTCTCAGTAGAAACGTCCTAAATGAAGAAAATTCAAATGCTTTATTTGTCATCGTTATCATGTAAGAAACTGTTTGATGAGAATAGAGTGATATTAAATTCAGGGTAGGGGAAAGTATTAGCTGAACATCGGGATGGGCTGTCTTTTGTGGACTGCCTACTACTAACCTGGTGAATTAGACATACATCTAAATCACATACATATGTTATTTTCCTATAGCCTGTAAAGTCGTGAGCCTTATTGAATGATCAACAATTGATCAGAACTGACAGGGGACTTCTCTATAGGTGTAACTCTAGATATATACATACAGTTACATATTAATATAAGCTTACAAGATATCGACAATGAGCCGTCTCATTTTAGAAAGTGTGTTCAGTATCAGGTTCAATTATTATCTAGTATTAGTTGAGAGGCCGAATTACAACAGTCAAGCTGTTGTGTATCAGTAACCTTTACATTTTCTGCTTCTACTGTGGGTGACTACCGGACCCTCCAGCAGATCACCACTTAATCTGCATAAAGTCTCCGAAAGCCGCAATTCCGAAAGGCTGCTCTGACCTCACTTATCTCTGTCAAATAAGCCTGTCAATGGTAGCAATGAGATGTCATAGTCATGACTGTAATTCTCATTTACCAGAATTAATCTATTCTTAACTGCATAAATCTGTATCCCTTCTCCGCCACTTTCAGCAAATAACTGTCACCGTATCTGACATGTTGGCATGCAGTGGAATTAGAATTGTCATCCTTACAGCAATAAAGGGCTTGTAATTCATAGTTTGTAAAGGGGAATTGGTATTGCCTTTTTCCCTGAATGCAGAAATTGATTGGGGTGAGAGCGTCCATTCAGAGAGCATGTCTATGAACTGCCTACCTGATGAAAACTCAACTTTACATTTGAAAGTTTCATATTAAGGAATGAGGAATTATTAGAGTAATATGAATACCTTGATGTTTCCCTTTGTTTAATAGAGACCTATATTAATCGTCCTCCCTAATATGGGTATTACCTGATATATGTTTATGTGAGAATTGATGCACCACTACATGATAGAGCGATGGTCGCCAGTGCTACATAAGTGTATCATGATTAGAAAAGTGATAGGAAACATCAAAATAATGTTTGCAGGTAAAACCAAATGTTCAGACAGTTACATCCATTTATTTCACACCTCTTGAACGTGTTCTTCCATGAGACCTTTCTTTTGAGGTATAACTTAAATGATAAAAAGTAATTCAGTTGTTTTTGCTCCAAATTTAAGTCGAGGGTGAATGGAATAGAGTCCCAGATACTGTTTTCTTATCCTCGCAGGTGTTTTTTTTTTGGAATCTACACAAGAAGACAGCTGCTGGAAAAATGTTTGTGAAACTTTACTAGAAAATGCCTTTAGAAAGTTTTAGAGCTACCTTTCTCGTAGAGAATTTCCTACTAACCCAGACTTTCTTGCTAAGGGGACAATCTTTTTTCCTCAAAGTAACCAGATACTTCCCAGAATTATTTGAAGAGTTTCAACACACGTTGTATAAGAAATATTGACATTACTGAGCCAACACCCCAAACATCGTTCAGAGGTCTTGGGTCCAGATGAAACATAATTGTCAAATCAGGTGGAACCATATCATAATGTTGACAGTCGATGTAAATAGCCGTTGAGTAATATCACATTCAAAAGTGCTTATTGTTCCTTAAACCACTTCCACTACAGTCCGCACACAGACCTGGTCCATAGGAGCTTCTTTTTCTCATAAATGTCTTAAAAGCAGTTCACCTTGCTTACTCTGCAATGTAAGGATAAAATGCAGTGCACCTGCTCATAGAACAAAAGGGTCTCAAGCTTGGTGCTGGTTTTTATAGATGGTCTCCCCTACCGCAATCCACATACACACATACTTCATGCATTCCTTTTCTTTGTCATTTGAAGACAGCTTCAAAGTAAAAGCCTATCTCGCTGAACAATGAAATTTCATCATCTTTCCTATTTATGAACAACAGTGTACTGGAAGTACCTTCTACATTATCAATAATCAACATTCAAAAGTTAGTCACAAACGGCCACACCTATTATCGTCGCATATGTCTGACTTTCCTCAGTCAAATAGACAACCACTAAATTGGTTGGTTTTGGCAATACATTCAAGTGATCAATTATCTCAGTCACTGTAACTATGTAGTCACAGGTCACAAGTTATGGAAGAACAAGGCTGGGCAGGTTGCAGTAGGGAAGAGCAAAGTAGTGTAAAGCAGTGCAAAACAAAGGAGGATAGGGTATCAACTAAGTACCAGGTTTTACCTCAAGGTCAAGTCATTCACCAATGTCAGGGAAAAGTAAGGCATGGTAGAGTAAGGTGAAGTAGTCACAATCTAAGTCCCATACAGTTCAACCTGGGACAGAGCATAGCTGGGCTGCGTACAGGGTAAGTACAATAAATAGACAGAGCTGCACGCTTAAGTGACAGAGTCAGTGGTTAGTGCACAAGCAGTGCTTGGGCCGTATTGCACGCTGGCCGTAGGCCTAGTGCAATACGGCCCAAGCACTGCAAGTGCACTAACCACTGACGAGGTCACTTTTAAGTGACGCTCTGTGTTTATTTCAGGGTATATCGATGTAAAATTGATATGAAAAGTATGTTTCTTTACTTCAACGATGTTTCTTTACTTCCGCGGCGTTAGTTTACCTCCGTCAGCCGCCATTTTGAATTCCGTACAAGTCACATGACCTTCGGTAGCCTAGAAACGCCATGGTGACCCCATGGCGACCACTGGCGACCACTGGGAGCGTGCAATACGGCCACAGCGTGCAATACGGCCGAGGGTTATTCAACCCTTGAGTCACATACGGCCCTCCCATAGGTTTAACATTGATAGACAGTATTCACCATGAAATAAAAGCTGCATCCTTAGTTAAAGGGCAGGGTAGGGTATGGCAAGGTAGGACGGAGCAGGACAAGCAGGGTACAGGTTAGGTAAGTTAGTACCCTTTAGTGAAGGTAAGGTATGACGCTTGGGTGATGGCAGGGAAGGGCCTCAGCTGTAAAGAAATCACCAGATCGTGATCTGAGTATTATGAGGCCAATAAAGAAATAGGGCAAGGTTTAGGACATGATCAGAGACTCGGGAAAAACAATTTTCATGCTGTGTACTTGACATTCAAAGTATCTAATCATATCGTGATTTGAAAAGATATCTGCAGTATACTTGCTATTGAGCCATAATTACTATTGCTGACGGCTAAAGTAGGTTGATGCTATACTTTACTACGGGCACATAAGTAGAATTAAGGGCTGCACTGCAAAATAAAGTACCTATTGCAGATGACCTTGCATCTACAGTGGAGTCTACTGTATACAAACGGTAGAATTACTTTAATGTTTTAATATGTACCTACACTAACTAGTTGCAAAAGTGTTGCGTTTTAACATAATCATGATCCCTTTAATACTACACACCAGAGACAGTAGGTAATCGTTATAATCAACAAAGACTACACACTTTGGGCACTAAGTTATAGTAATGCATTGAAGAAGGAAGAGGTGTAAACTGCACTTATTGTTCAATACTCTTTTGGGTGTTTTTTTCACCGGTGAATAACCCCGTAGCCCTGAAAATAATTTAAAATTAGTATATAATTTCATACATTTTCTTGCATGACTGTGGTTAATACATTAGCAATGAAAAATTGAACAAAGTAAATATAAAATATGATTCGCTATCCTGATCTGTTTTGTGTATTTAATTCAATTCCTGTTCAAATGAATGCTTGGACATTGCTTTAGAAGCGATACATCTGCAGACTCTCTCTGCATCTCTCCCTGGACCCTGGCAATCTACATCATCCAGTGTCACTTCCCGATGTCATTTCCCGAAATCCCTTGTCACATAATTATACAGATATCAAAACATGAATATCACGATTAAATGCAGGCCTCTGAGACTGGTGTGTGGGTGAATGTGGTGTAGGAAGAAGACATATTTATATGTGGAACTTTACAAGCAATATGCAGACTAAAAGAAATCGGAATGCAGGATATAAGGCAGATATTTATTTGTAATTATAACTTATGCATGTGCGAACAAATGCGTTCAGGTCAGCAAGTAAACATAGCAAGTACACCTATTTATTAGATTAGAAAGTCAATGGTTATAGGATAATTAGATACATTCAAGAAAGCTATTAATATGGGGGGTGATTGATTCCTGCAAACTGCTTGGATAGTATTCCACACCAGATACATGGTGATAAATGGCAGCACACATGTAATAGTAATTGGACATCTTCTGTTACAATGCTCGTGATTGGCTAAGCTGATTGCTGTTCATCAAACACCAGATATAAAATTACTTGTGTTTGACCTAGCTTGGTATAAATTGAGTCTTATGCCAGTATGGTGATTAGATGGCAGGGATTTGGGGAGGTTGTAGGAAGAGATTCTAACAGTCATTTACTTATTAGGGGCTAGAGGACTAGTGGATGTAGGGTAGGGATGCTTATTATGACCGTAGAGGATAAGGTCTAAGGGTTTCAGACCATGTCCCCATATATATCTTATATTAAAATAACAGGCCCTCATAATTTACTTTCAAGGGGTTTGATGTCATAGTTAGAGATGGCCCTAGATCATGGAGACTGGTATTTCAGGGGTTAGATACTGAATAGTCTCTATTGTGCTCTTGATCCCTTTTCCATTATCTCATTAAAAGCTCGTTCATATCTGCTGAGTCTGACTATAGTTAATATTTTCTCGACTAATGTAAGGGATCAGTCTGGCAACCATAAAGTGATGCCCTTAATTGCTAGAGCTCTGATACTGTGGCTATAAATTGTAATATGTTTTATCGAAACTGACAGGTTTCTCTAGTGCTGTTGATCCTCTGTGCATTATCTCATTAGACTGCCATTCATATCAACCGTCTATTAACAGTTTGTCTCTATTTGAAATAATTTAGTGCATCTCAGTACCTACTCAAAGCTCGTCGTAACTCTGAAACAACCAAAGTAATTATCTACTTCACTACCAGTGCATTGGTAAAACAAAGAAACTGTTGTCATAATCAGTGAGGGTGCCACATACTTCCAAAAGCTTCCAGTCACGAGACATTAGGCAGTATAAATGAGAATGAGATTTGGTCTATTGATTCTGTGGTAATGTACGTCAAGACAATGAATTCCGCTGGCTGAGAAATACAGAAATAGCCCATTTTGAACAGATTGTATTTTGTATCTATGTTCATTGCAATATTGCAATCCGTCACATCATGCCTATGTGTGGTGTCATGTGTCACCAAAACTGGCCTCACTCTTAGAAAGTGCTCGTTTTTCTATGTGTGTGGTATATTAGCTGCAGTAGTGAAGTTAGGATGTGAGAGAGAGCATATTACAACAAAGGTAGAGTTACCAGGCTAATGTGTGACATGTTATAGATAAAAGACATTTTAGTCCTGTTCTCTCCTATTAACGGGTCAAAACTGCATAATAATCATACACACCAACTAACTCATTAAGTCTTATTAAACACCTAGACTGTAACTGGAAGTAATAATGTTATGGCAGATTAGTTATTATCTGGGCTTGCATGTAGCCATATTGTGTGAGATTATAATGGTTGGATCAAATATGGCTGGAGTGACTTCAACTTTCATAGCAGGAGGTTAAGCAGAACTATGGCTTTCACAAGAGACGTGAGAGAGTGTATGGGAGTTGGACAGATATCCATTACTCACCTTTATCTGACGGAGACAGTAGGCACGGGAGGTGATTGGTTCCGGAGGTGGTGTGTGTCTCCGGGAATACTATCTCTGATAATTTGTCTTTTGGCTCATAAATCTCTGATCATTGATCAGACCGGACTTGCTCATCTGAACTGCCTATTCATCAAATAATAAGATTTGTCTTATGGAGTAGATACTTTACACTACTGGTAACCATTATTTTTAAATGGTTTGATGAAATACAAAGTCGGGTAGGCTTAGACACTGAGCCTCGTATTGCGCTAAAGGTGAATAAGCAGCCCGCGTATTTCCTCAAACCTCCGTATTTCGCGAAAACTTCACTTCCGGCCTGGCGCAAGGATACCTGAGGTCAGGGGTCAAAGTCGTCAACTGATGATTCTACAGTAGCTGTGGCCGCCATGGCCGAGTGGTAAGCGCGTCCGCTTTCTGCGCGGGCGGCCTGGGTTCGATTCCCGGACGAATCTAAGACGACGGAATATTTTGGTTTTGAGACGATATCTTTTTTTTTTTCATCGACATCGTTTTGGGCTTAAAATACATTATTTCTGATTGAAAGAAAGCCTAAGCGCTATAAGACATCCTATATTTACACGTACGATAGATAAATTAGGCCCTAGCCCCCCAGAAAATTTGGTTGTGGCTTTCTAACATAATGGATCGGGGCAAAATTGTAGATCGTAGAGGCTCGCACTGTCTTTGGGGACTGAGTCGCTGACAAGTTGATCGCTTTTGATCGTATTTCTTTAAAAAGGAAATAAATCCTTTTTGATTTGATTATCATTTAATCGTCTCCCTTTTTGACAAATTAACAGTCAAATCGTAAATCAGGTCTAATTTGTACAAATAAAGACGATAGAGACGATAGGGGGGGGACTTTGTTTTGTGAAACCAAATTTCTCATGAGCTAAGACCGGAAATGACGGCGAGCAAGGTGTCATGGCGGCCTCCGGACATGACTGGAGACAATGCAGGTTAATAAAATGTCTTTTTCTCTGTTATTAGGTAACAAATACATTTAAAAATAAATAGGGTAGGTTCACACTAAGTCAAACTCATACCTTGAGTCAACCACTTTTGACATGAAATTACAAGTATAGTATGCATCTCGTGACAATAAACTCCCACTGATTTAAGAATCAAAGTGTTTTCCAAATATAAGCTGCATGTTGTATCCGCATCATCACTCTTTTTCATACCGTAAAATCAGTCAGAAGTACCCCTGTTTGACCTGTTCTGACAAACAGAAAATGAAAATCTCTCCACTGTTCATACTCTTTGGTAGTTGATTTGAAGTATTTGTCCCTTTCATAGGCAGTGTCGATTGGTTTTGTGAGCTGGATATGTATCTAAATTACACAAATCATGACTTAATTGGGCAAAATCAATTTCCTAAGTTATATTTAGGACTGATTTCATAAGGTATACCCATTTCACCTTAAGCCAGCCATGAATTCACCCTTAGTCAGCCACCTCATACCCTAAGTCAACCATGGGATTTCTTCCCTGAAATCCCCCCTGGAATTCTTTCAACCTGATTTTTTGTCGAAAAACTCTCCCCCTACCCTTGTGAATACCTCCTCCTCACGGAATATCCTCTTCTACTAGAGGGTTAAGGATAGCAGGCCTACTTGTGTAGTGTATAGAGGGCAAGGGTGAAACACAAAAAGAGGTGGGAAAAGGGGATGAGGGGGCAGAGCCCCCCCCCCCACACCATATATTCAATAGAGCTCCATACTGCATGTCTATAATGTTATATTTAGTCCTCATTGCTCATACAAGTAATATTTACTTGTATTCATAGCTTATAATGCAGTTGTATTCACCTGAGGTACAGTACTGACTTTGTCTTGATTATTTCATATGCAATAAATTGTTTTCTTCTCTATCGTTAGTTGTAACATATTGATATATGATGCATGCATTCATGTCAGCCAATCCAATCAGCAAATTACTGGTTTATTCCACATATTCTGGTGGTTGTAATATGGTTGACTCAAGGTGCATTTTGGCTGACTTAGGGTGAAAAGGGGCAATTCTGGATACTCTGATAAATCATGGCATTAAATACTGTAAACTGATATATGGCATTGTAAGACATCATGAATGTACTTCTCCAGAGCAATACCTAAACTTTGGTTCAATTCTGAAGGATATGTACAAAAAGCTCTAGGAGCAATTAGACCTGAAAGGTAGCTCATGAAAAAACATGGATCAGACCGGTTGAAAGTGGTGAACCTACCCTACAGGATCAGTTTAAGTTCCGTATTTCCCCGACAGATTGACCTCGAAAGGCTCCGTATTTCGTTGAGACCCTTTAAACAAATCCTGTATACATATACGACAGGCATTATTAGTAAACACTTGATATATCTGCTGCACGACATTTAAAGCCCATTTGAAGTACTCAAAAGATCCCTTTTGTCTGATCTATTTCACTATATTATCACTTCTTTGTTTTCTAAGAAAATGCATATATGCACCTTACAGAAACACAGTGCCCCCTCTGCTTGGCCACGTGTTCTGAAAACAAGACCATGAACGACCACTGCTTTACATGTATGTTTAAATAACATACTGTCATGTTTAAGACCCCATCGCCAACAATCGGTTCTGTGAAGGAAAGAAGAGGGAGCAAAAGCAACTAGAATAGGGTGCTATGGTGTATAACTATCCATTATTCAAGAGCTTTGCAAGTAGGTACATAACATAGATATGCATTTGCACAATATGATACTTATTAGGCAAAATATTGTATCCCTCCAATGATGCTTTGCCAGCGTTTATTAAGAACCCTGCTGTGCTACAAGTGCAGGATGCGATATATACCTGCAGCAAAAGACGATGCTCATTATTTTAGAGAAAAACTGATGATTATTTGCATTGAACAGAGCTGAGCAAACTTTTCCGAAAGCAAAAATGTACTTTGATTCTGATCAAGTTAAAGCTGTTTATTTTGCATTACTGCACATCGCCCTAGGAGAACTGAAAAAAGCGATGCTTATGATGATTTATTTTGTCATTGCATAAAATGGTTCAGATTTCATTAACAGCTTTTTCTCTTTAAATGACAGAGGCTTGGCCTCGATCAAAACACCATGGTAAAACAGGTGTATCTGCCGTTGTAGCACTGCATGGACTCGTAGATTACCTATCCATTATTGATATAATGTGTTTCATGAACTCAATTATGCTGCATTAAAACGTTTTGAAATCAGAACTCCTTGTTCTTGAAAGGGGACTAGCTGTCAGCTCTTCGATACTAGTCTGGTTGTAAATAATTCTCCTCCAAAGTAGTAGGGAAGTACCCCTTCCACAGTCTTTGGAACGATCTGCATCCTCAATGGGAAATGATGTTTTATATATCATAACAGGAAGCTGAGCTGGTTGGTCCTTCAAATGGGAGATGACATCTCAAGAGAACTTCTAAGACTGGAAAAGGTTTCGGATACATTTAAGGTCTAGGAAAACTTCTTCAGCAGTTTTATGTGACAGTCTGACATTGGAATAGTACATGGAGACTCCAGCAATACTCATAGTCCAATAACAGACTCTAGCTTTAGTTGTATTGATTTCATTCATGATTCTCATGGTAACAAGCAATTTAGTAAGCTTCACAATGGAAATTATATGAGTAAAAAAAAAGCCAGACTCCAACAACAGACACACTCAAGAATTGCTACCGTACCCCCAGGACCCTGGCATAAGTAAAGATACTGTGAGACACCCACACACTCCTTGATGTATGTGAGGAGTGTACCCCCTGGTACCCTGTCTGGGATGTATGACAGGAGCAACCAGCAACAGGATGTGAGGCACAGGAAGCCATCAGGGGGCAGCAGCTGCTGTACTTCCTGTTGGTGGCCAGAGTGAGGCTGGGTGTCATTTCTCACACCATGAGAGCCGGGGTAGCCTTAAGGAGATTGGTTGTTTGGTTTACCGAAACCACCAGTAGTGACCTGGTGGTAGGGCCGACAACTTCCCCCTCCTCCCGTTGTGGTTGATATACAGTATATCAAATGCATCTCCATCTTAAAATATGCCTATCTGGTGTGGGATGTAAAAGAATGATTTGCCTCGGTAAACATGCTTTCTACTATTACTGACCTCATAAAATTAATTCGATCACAATCAGCACCTTTGAAAAAACCATAGCATAGAGGAACTTGTCAACGACTTCTCATATATATGCGTCTATTTACTTGAATTCTCAAATACATACATTTTTCTTTGCTGTTTAAGCATTTTTATGATTGTAGGCAATCCCTTTCATGTCAATAGTTAATAGAAGCAGTATATAGCCAGACTCACAGGCACTAATGCTGAACAGTAGCTTGGCTTCAGAATAAATGGAAGCTAAATGGACTATCAAAGACAAAATTTATACAAAGACCAAACACACTGTAAGAAAAATGTTGTCAAAATGACAGTGATTCACTGGCAACTTTTGCTACATTACTTTCACCATTTTTTCTAAATCACCGTTAATGTTAAGTAGTATATATGTATCATGAAAGTTGGCTGTGTGACATGTCATTTTTTTCAATTTTGTGTTTGATCATAAATCAAACTTATATAATCCTGAGTGCTATGCAAATAGCAGTAGAATATAAGTGATCAATGAACAAATAACATTTCCCTTTAAGTACTGTAGTATGCATGAAAGAATTCGCAACTAGGTAATCTAGCCTTCGTCTAGAGTCAGACAGCCATTGACGTCTGGGGGGAGCAGGGTCAAACTATCACTCATTTCCTCTCTCTTCGTCATCCTCTTCCTATCCTTGTTCTCCCATGTCACATATCCCCCCCCCCCAAACCCAATAATGGCCTCTTCAACTGTGCCCAGCCTTCAACCACCCCCCCCCTCTGCCCTTCCTCTCCCCCTCTACACTACCCCTCAGTCTGCCCTCCTTGATTTGCCTGCCCTGAGTATGTACACTGCTTCTAGTCTAACCTTCCCAACTTTCCCCCGCCTCTTCCCCCATGGCCTAACATCAAGCCCTGTGTCCTGATCGATGCAATCTGCTTACCCTTTGAAGGGTGATTTGCCCTCTGGAGACTAGTCCACCTACCCGGTAGACTTCTTACTCCCCCTGCCTTATAGGCCATCTCTCTGCCAACTGCATATAGGAAAGAGTCCAAGTAATGATGTCTCCGTCTTGCATGATTTGAATCAACCTGCTGCTGCAACTTAGACTGGGCAAATTGAAAAATCATGAAACAAAGTTAAGTGGATTGTTTTATGTAAGGTATAGCCCCTGTTGGCACGCTATACAACCTCAGTATTTGTATCAAGGCATGTATACATCATGCATTGGCTGACAATAAGGTGCTGATCCGGTCTAGCCTTTACGCCAAAGAAAGGCAACCTGCCCCAGGTGTGTGTCAACTTTGTAGACTTTAATGTCAGCCACTTCCTGATTCTTGTTGATCCTCTTCTACGGCTGTCCTCTCATCCGCATCCTGACCCTGCCTCTCCCAACTGATGTCACCTCACTCACCAGCTTTACTGCTTATTTTGTATCAGAAGTGTTTTTGAATCCGTTAAATCTGCTGCCATTTTGCAATGTCATACTATAGTGTGCTCATCTAGTTCTTATACACTGCCTTATAAAAATGTGCTAGGTGTTTTTGAGTAGAATTGTATTCTGTATTGAAATAGGATAATCAAGAGTTATGCCCAGGGAGCCATTTCACCGCATCCAAGAAAAAATACCAACATATGGGACCTAAATACGGAACTCATACGGACATTTTTTCAAAAAGAGATTTTTCTGTTTCTGAAGCATTGCCGTGTTGTGTCAGTATGTTTAAGGCTATTTTTTTATATTTCCATATGTGAATGCGGCAGTCACCTGGTTCAATTGTAAAATTGTGCAAAAAACAGTCTACATTCCCTACGGAATTACCTGTGTGACGTAATAATATGTAGCAACATACGGAGGTAGGCCGGGGAGGGTATAAATAGGGTCCATATGTTGGGGAAGAGACAGGGGAGGTCGGGGAGGGGAGAGGGGAGGTCGGGCAAGGCACTGGCAATGTCAGGGAAGGGAGAGGGGAGGTCGGGCAAGGCACTGGCAATGTCAGGGAAGGGAGAGGGGAGGTCGGGCAAGGCACTGGCAATGTCAGGGAAGGGAGAGGGGAGGTCGGGCAAGGCACTGGCAATGTCAGGGAAGGGAGAGTAGAGGTCAGGCAAGGCACTGGCAATGCCAGGTAAGGGAGAGGGGAGGCCAGGCAAGGCACTGGCAATGCCAGGGAAGGGAGAGGGGAGGGCGGAGAATACATCTCCTCATGTCCAACACCATCTCCTCACCCCAAACACCATCTGATGTCCAACACCATTTACTCATCTGATTCTATTTACTTCAGTAAAGAAATAGAAAAAAAGACAAGATAATACAAAGGCTTTACTAATGGGAGTTGTAGTGCAAGAGACCCACCTTCTCACCGACATAGACAGAAATGATATCCTTACTACCTTAGTGTTACCAGCAGCTCAGTTAGTACCACACTGGAGAAGAACCTCAATGTGTTACTGTGCCAGCTATCAAAGTTAGATTGGGCCTCACATAAAGGGGGCGTGACTGGCTCTAACCTATATATTTACTATAGCTCTCGTCACCACCACTACTATCTCGTCACCACCACTACTATCTCGTCACCACCACTACTATCTCATCACCACCACTACTATCTCGTCACCACCACTAATATCTCATCACCACCACTAATATCTCGTCACCACCACTACTATCTCGTCACCACCACTAAAATCTCATCACCACCACTACTATCTCGTCACCACCACTAATATCTCGTCACCACCACTACCATCTCGTCACCACCACTACCATCTCCTCACGTCCAACACCATCTCCTCACACCCACTATCAACATGCGGACCCCTTTTACAACATACGGCCCTACATACGGCCCTTTTTCCTCCATTTTCTCAATATATGCTGCCCCTAGACCTGCCACATTCAAGGTGAAATATACGGACCATATACGGATTTTTTGATCTCCACATTATGTGGTGAAATGGAAAAACGCCACATTTGAATACGGACCCCCCACATTTGAATACGGATCTCCACATATTATGTGGTGAAATGGAAAAACGCCATACGTCACATACGGACCCCCCATATGAGTCATACCTTTCACACATTCTCAGCTCCAGATTATCAGCAATTGTTAAACAGATTTGATCAGATTTACAATAATCTACACAAATAGTTCTGCTCTAGTCAGGGTTAATGGCAGCCATGATGCTTTATCCTATAGACAGACACACCACATAACACAGTTGACGCTGAAAGACTTCAGGCAAGAACACTCCTGTGAGATGTTTTCTGTTTATATGACATCAGCCCTGTCAGTGCAACGTCACATAAGCATGGTGTTCTGAGGCTGTACGATTGAGTGGGGTTTCAGGGGAAGTCGTTTTTTTACAGACCGTCAGATTTCTTTCTCTGTCTACAGACCCCCAATTGCTCATGACGCAGGTGAAAGGATGGTAAAATTTGTGAAAGGCTAAATAACCAATAGGTAAAAATGATAATGCCTGTGCATAATTATGGTGAAATAATTCATATATAAACATATATTTTGAGCTTCCAATCACACAATGTACACAATGTCCTACTATGATTGATGTGGACCAAATCTTTAACGATTCCGTGAGGTCTTGTTCAGATTGTAATTTTTGTAATTCTTGTCTGTATTATAGAGAGCATTGGAGCTGTGGTTCCTAGAGGGTAAATATTCAAATTTCAAATTTCTTCTTAGTTCAGTTCATGTGCCACAAAATAATTCATTGCTAGAATCACTCTGAAACTGTTTGAGCATTAGAGCTGTGATTCGTAGCCGGTAAATATATATTCAAAATTTTCTAGAATCACTCTGAAAACTCTTTGGTGGAAAACATCTGAAGTTATATTGATGATATTATTTAAATTATTATGAGATTTTCGGCGGTAATCTGGTAACATTTTAATAGTCTGTTTGATTCAGTATGAAGCCTCTTGTCTTGAAAGGCCAGTTGTGAAGAAGAGTTCATATCATTTTGTACTCTCACTTGTTATAGCAGGCTTCAGATTAATTCTCTCCAAGAAAACTAATAATATCACAGATTGAATGAGAAAAGCTCAAACAAAACTAAACACTATTGTTATTAACGTATTTATTTAAGTTTTGCTTGCAATACCAATCCCTGTTTTTCCTGGCCTTGTTTTATTAACAATATCTAAAGGTTGCTTATTACTTTCTGAGAATAATGCCGAGACCACAAGGAAATTCATATAATTTTGTTTTAAAGATATCATGTTCAACATTCTTCTCTACATATGACAGGCTGTGCCATCCTTACAGGCCTGCTTGAAGTAAGCAGAGACGCTGGTTAGCTGGATAAATTTGCATGCAGTAGATGCGCAAGTCTATTTCATAATGAAATTGCAATGCAAGATAAGGTTTCTACAGCCTCATCACAAAGTAATTATGCAAAGGTAAAAACCCTGTGCAGCAAACACTGTCAGGTGGACCAAAGTTAACAGAGGGGGCCCATCTATTAGTTGGTAAAATATGAAATACCATTGCTCATACATGACTCTATCAATATACATCCTTTTGGTCTCAAATGGTGTAAAGCATGAAGCATTTAGAGTAAATTTAAATGATTTTGACCCACCTTAATGAATATGAAGAATGATAGAGAGACACAAGATGTATTTTTTCTAATCTCTTATATACCTGGCTATAGCAGAAAAAGGAAGTACTGTATTATGGTGTCCTCATTTCGTCCTGCACATTGATACGTTCTGATTAGCCCCCATGTACAATTGATAAGGTGCAGTAACTTTATCTCATATCACAACCTTATTATAAAAATGTCCCAATACCTCTACTGCCCACATACTCCATGATTCAGGCTACTCATACGCAGGTCAGTCCAGGTGACAGAGACTCATATTTTTGGACGTAGTATATCGAAAAGAGATGGATAGGAATGATAATTTTGTAGATGTTAGTCTATCAGATCCTGCAGGAGGTGGACAATAAGGAGGGAGATTAGAAATGTTAGAAGGGGAGGATTAGTATGGTAGGATTGCCCTACTAGGAATCTGAAAACGAGATGAATTCAGATACATGCAGAAAAACGAATTATGCAGAAAAATGGTTGTATTTCTTCTATACCCCTAAGCTAACAAAGGAAGATTACTGTATTGCCCTTTGAACATTGAGTTTACCATTCCATACACCTCAAAAAAAGAAAGGAAACGAGGGATGTGAGATTATTTGTGTTGTAATAGACTTTTGGTCAGAACGTAAAACGTAGCCTTCAGACCTTATTGATGACAAGAAACCAGTATCTATGCGGATTGTTTTGCCATTAAATCTGAACAGAGATTAATAAAGATAATTTTTGATGTCTCTGAGTTTTTCTAATCTCAATATGTGATTTATGAATTCATGGGAAGGGATTATTTGGAAGCCTACAAGTAAGAGTGGTACATGAAGTCAAATTTCATATGAAAACTTTTTTTGCGACTGGTCTTGATTCCTTGTATTCCTATTAAAACAAACAGAATAATGTTATCATATTACGAATGAAAGTAATGCTGCAAACGAGTCATCTTGTGGATGGGTACCGCGGATGAATCACCCCCAACATATGGGGGAAGTGCTGCGGTCATGGCCCCTCAGATACCAGCGATGTCGCTCGGATGCGTCCGAGGATGAGTTGGGGCCAGCTTGAATTAGCGTCCTGCTTTTAGCCATGCCCTCTTAGTATACCCCTATACTTAAGTTTGTGCTTTGCTTTGTTTTTGACATGTTCCCTACCCAACTCCTTTTCTCTCTGTTACCCTTCCCAGCTCATCCCTCTCCTGCAAGAAAAAGGGGAATTAACCGGCCAGTGAGCTGGCTTCTTGATTCATCTCCCAAAACACTTTATAGTGCACAGAACCAATCACCATATCTTGTGTGTGGGATACAAAGGGATTACCTCCCTTATTGTCATTATAGCAAACTAGTCTGGGGATTACTTCTTAAGGTCGAACCATTCAGTTACTACCTGCATGGAAACCTGATATATAAGCCCCAGAGTGATATACAGGCTGACAAATATTGATAGGTATGCAGTTTATGATGATAAACGAGATATACAGGGTACATGTCCTCTCCAAGTGGCAGTAATCGATGGCATTACCTGTAGGATGCTATCAGCTGCCTAGTAAAACTTTTACAGACTTGAAAAAAATGCATTGTAGGCATAGAAAAAAATTATTGTTCTAGCTAGACGTAATTTGTGTACGGTTGCCTCAGACATCCCATGCATTTAGTCCTGTTCCGATGCTCACCAGTAAAACTTCACTATGTATCAAATGTAATGCCGCACATTTATTGCATTTTTGATACATGCATATCCAGTTTTACATAAATAAGTTTTCAAGATGGATTTTAGAATCAATTTCGTGTATTGCAAACATAATGTATGAACATTACAGGATTAATGTTGGATTGCATGGTAAAAACTTTTGTGAGATACAGTTATAACATAAACATATATTTATAAACATACTAGCTCTATAGTTGTAATGGAAATGCTTACAACTACATCATACTCTGTATGATCCAAAATAAGTGTCGCACCTGGGATGATTTTACATATTATAAATTCAATGTAATGCATGGAAAGTTATATATGCCTATTTTGATGGGAAGAAAATGAGACAAATTAGGATTCTGCAGCATGAGCTATTAGGGACCTATAGACAGGGGAAATCTGGCATTATGTAAGGAAAAACTCCCCCTTCTTAATCCTACCGCCTCAGAACGCTGTCCTCTTGTGACGTTACACTGACAGGGCTGACATCACATAAACAGAAAACATTGACAGCATCTCCGCCTGACGTCATGATTTTTTACCGAACGTTGCAGTCTCACAGGATTGTTCTTCTTGTCTGAAGCCCTTCTACTTCAACTGATGGACGTTAAGCAGGGTCACAGCTGCACATGTCAGGTCCAAGGACAAACTTTGATGTGATTTGATTTGATAATATTAATTTTAATGAAATAGCTTTCAAGACATTCTGTGGTTGTGTTTATTTCTAGGGAAAGAGCGACTGATAAGTACAGAATGAGATTGAAATGGATGGTTGACTATTGAGGAGTCCATTAAACTGTGATTACATCAATTATTTACCCTTGCTAGAAATAGGTATTGAATGGTAGGACAGCCTTGTATTTATGGTGCAAAGCAATGCTTCAGGTATAGGTATCATGTTGATGTATCCTCCCCTGATAGCATAGCACCATGCAAACAGAGTTATCTACACAGGGTCTCCTGCTCTTTTACTAAATGTCATGTACTCTGTCCCTTTAATTAATAAATCATATAAAATATATAAAATCGTGGGATAGGTATATTAAATGGAAGTGGCCATAGTTATCAGCCCGTGATAAGGTAATTAAAATTAAAGTCATTCCTCCAATGACATTGTGTTAAAAATCAGGTAGTAAGTTGAAGGTTGGCTCTTAACTCGATATGTTACTATAATGTTACAGCTGCTGTTATGTAGTATATCTATTCATGTGACAATGTCAAATATAATAACAACATTATATGGGTTTTGATATAACAAGTTTATTCATCCCTTAATGTGTATCAGCGGTTCTTTGTAAATACCGCCATTATAGGTTATGTACACTGTTGTATTACCTACATGAAGTTGTTTTTGTATACCAGGTTTATCGCCAAGTCATTAAGAATTAATGTTTTGGTTAGATAACTACCGACCATGAGATGATGCCGAAGGTGATAGTCATGTGACAGTATCCACTGGGTACCGTGTGGTATATTGATAATACTTTTGAATAAAGTTGACATCTATTAAACCTTTTACTTGTTTACGGTTGTCGTGGTCCCAAACTAGATAGTTGAACACAACTACAGTGCTATCATACTGGGCTCCTTAGTCCTGTTTTCTATGTTCCATGTGGGCCCTTTGATTTTTTTGTCTGCTGTTTTTCTATATATATCTAGCTTACAAAGACAATTTCAACATAATATGTATATACTAAATATTATCATAATATGATCTCCACACTATCATGTCTCAGGAGGCCAATAACAGGACTTTTCCCCCCAGTTAACCTAACACCAATCTCTCTTGATGTGATACATAATACCCAGCCTCACTCTGGTCATCAACAGGAAGTACAGCAGCTGCTGCCCCCTGGTGGCTTCCTGTGCCTCACTTCCTGTTGCTGGATACTCCCGTCATACATCTCAGAAGGGTACCAGAGGGTAACCTCTTCACATAGGGAGTCTCACAACATCTCTACTCTATGCACAGGTCATGAAGGTTAATATGCAGGAAAGAGAGGTAGTATTTCTTTACTTGGTCTATTTGAGGAGGACAATGTGTATGCAGCTAAAGCGTGTATTCCGCCAAAGTCGTCAACCAAAATTCCATCATCTGCTGAAAGTCTATAATGTTAAGCCTATGGACAAATCTCATCCGACGACCGAATCTCGGCCGATTTATGTCAGTGGAATACAGGCTTAAACCCGCAGGTCTCGGTACCCCTCCAGCAGCAGTCGGAGTGCAGTCGGGACAGGTACTCAGCGCTATATATAGGGGCACTGGGCCTTTAAGGCATGGACATGTATACTAAAATGTTAACAGTACTTGCGGCCTACCAATACAGAGGATTTCTGTGTTTTTAGATGTACCCTAGCCAGGTTTAAAGAACCACATTCTTGACAGTAACAAAGAATGGCATTGATAATGGATAAGCATGTTACAATAGTTAAGGCCGTATTAACACATCAGATCAAAGCAGATGAGCATAGTAATGCGTGTGTTGGGGAGGGGCAGAATAAGAGAGGACAGTTTTTAGCAGAGGCATGATAGTAATAACTGTTTCATAAGTGTTTTCATCAAAGCACATCCCCAGCCATTTGTAAAGAAAAAGGTGAAGCAAGCTCTTAATGGAATCTGAATTTAATCATGGGATGAGAAAATAAGTCTTAATAATCATTTATTCTTAGAAATCTCCTGGGGTTGTGTACACAAATGCAAAATAAAAAAATGTGTTTAACTTGATCAGATCAAAGTAGTTTTTGTTTTTGAACATGTTTGCTCAGCTTTGTTTAATACAAATTACCATCAGTTTTTCTTTCTATAAAATCCTCTTTTGCTGTGGGTAAAAGATTGCGTCCTGCACTAATAACGCCCCGGGTTTCTTGATGAAAGCCTTAAAAGAACTTATTGACAGAAGGAAAAACCTCATTTTGTATAATTAACTTAAAACTTTTATACCTCATATAGTTGTATTCAGCTTGCAGTGGGGCAGATAAACAATCTTGCAGCATCCACATTCACTGATAATAATGCGTAAATACACAGCAAAACTAACTATTCATATACCTTTCACTGCCTCTTCCCTCTATGACACTACTCATTGTTGAGATCTGAAACAAACTAGTATCTAATTTAGAGATGCATGTAAAGCAATATCTTTTTGCTGTATTGTCGGCTGGAAAAGTACACTGTCATTTACATCCCTTCTTCTCTCACCACCCTCCTCCCCGGTTAACAAAACAAACTGTTAGTTCACCCATATTAAACTGATGAATAATGTCACTCCTTATTCAATAGAGGTTGAGACCTTGTTGGGTAAAAGAGACAGAAGACCAACATGGATTAACCAAGTGGACCCTAATTAACCTCTTAAGCTGCCTTGCTAGATGTATGACCAATGTCAACGAGACCATGCAGCCATGCAGAAGGGGCACCTTCCATGTATTGCACGGCACATCTTTTCTGCTTGGTTGTCTCATGTGAACAGGCTTTTTTAAAATGTATAACACTTACAGTGATGATAATTGTGCCTTTTCTGATTCCTCGAAATCTTTGCCATTATTATATTACTTGAAAAAAGGACAGAATACAATAATAATGATCAAGGGTTCCTTCCGGTGATACGGACAGCCTAAAGCATAAACAAGAAGACAGATTATAAGTCAATACTGATGGAGCTTGGTGAGCAATAAGAAAGAGATACGTTCACTTTCTGCATACTCTTACATGGAATGTGAGTAATATACCCTGAAACTAACACAACATCACCAATTTCCATTCCACAGCCCCATACATCACTCCAAGTCCATCTGGAGTTCCCCAGTTCCTATTCCGCATTAGCAAGATGTCCTGTGTACAGCGCCATGTTGATTGGTACCAGTGTAACCAGTCTAACCTCCAGCAACCAGCTGAACCAAATATCAGGTCCGAAATAAGGGTACAAACAGGGTGTGAGTATTGTGATAGGAAATGTATTCAAAGACTATTGATATTTCTTTGATATCATTTCAAGGTTGTTACTCACTTATTCCTATCAAAGCAAAATATATTTGATATATAAGAATGTAAATTCATGGTATGGTCACCAAGATATGACTTGAAAGGGATTTGAGCTTAGGTCCCCTGCATCATGAATCCACCATGCTAACCATTACTCTATGAGGGACAGGTGACATAAGGAATAGGTACAGCCCACTCACGATACTCACACCCTGTTCGTACCCTAATCTCCGACCTGGAGATTTGGCTGAGCTGGTTGCTGGTGACAAGGGGGATACAATTGGTACCAGAGCAACACCTGGTGGCAGCACCAGTATCTCGCTAGTGCCTAATACATTCTATTATAATTTTGGCTTAGCCTATAAACGGCATTGTACATCTGCCCAACGTGATACGATGGTTTTTGAAATGAATCATCATCATCATCATCATCATCATCCCCAATAGATTTGCAAGAGGCAGTTTCGCATAGGCTATGTGAGAAATGAATCATTTATTTTCTCCACACCCAGATGGTGTAGTCATACATGGCTGCATTATGAATTATTAGATTAATTTGGATGTTCGGGAGTCGATGAGGTGCTAAGATTCACTTAATCATATCAAATGGAGACAATACCATGAACAGAGGGCTGAGATAAATGGGGGTCTAATGAGATAATGCAAAACGAGACAAGGACACTTTAGACACTTCTCAGTTTTGATGATATCACAGTTTATGACCACCGTCTCAGTGCTCTAACAATTAAGGGCACAACATTATGTCTCCCAGGAGCAAGTCCCTGGCCCAAAGCGGTATTAAATAGAGTATGAATGAGGGGATTTGAATCAGGATCTAATGAGATAATGCACAAAGGATCAAGAACACAATAGACTATTAAAAAGCATTCAGGCCCTCTGAGACACCCGTCACCATAACCTAAGGCCCACTTTTTAGCACCAACTGATTGTAGGATCAGGACATCAAACCCCTTAGAATTACCTTACTCAGTTAGCAAAAGGTTTGCATGAAAATTGAAAAATATCGTGAAATATATAATAACATGTATTGTGCCCTAGTCAAGTAAATACAAACCGAGTTCACTGGGTGAAAATATATTGTTACAAAGAGCATTGTTTTTCTTTATCTGGAGCCTCCCACCCCCTTCTCTGATGCACACACCAATCTTTCCTGCTCTTGCATCCCCAGGTCATTGCTTTGTTCTTTATCAGTGGCCACCCTACAGTGTAGCACAAGATAACATAGCCATGCTATCTCTGGTATGGGCTACCCTTTGTCATACACTGAGCGGCCTTCTTTGATATTGTGTGGTGTGGATGAGAGATGGGGGTAGGGAGGGGGCTATGTCCTGCAGGCCTCAGTCCTTCTCAGATCACCTTGTGTTTATGCCTGCCTCTGTTTGCCTTTGTCTGTGAAATACTCAGTTTCTAAACCTTGTCAGGCTGGTAAGGGGTATCTACTTGTGTGTTTTTATATCTTTTTGTTAAAAATGTATGGGTTCTTTTTCTGCCCTCTCTATATATATTTCCAGCTGAGTCTACAGCTAGCTGTGTGCCCCCTACCCCATCTTGTTCACGCTGCATTGTATGTATCAACACAATTTGTATTTCTCCCTGAAGAGTCAGCGATCTCAGTGATTGGTTTTACTGTTATAGGGTGCATAATACACATAGGGTATAGGGTGCATAATAAACATAGAGAATAATG
Organism: Harmothoe impar; assembly: GCA_947462335.1. Taxonomy (NCBI): domain Eukaryota; kingdom Metazoa; phylum Annelida; class Polychaeta; order Phyllodocida; family Polynoidae; genus Harmothoe; species Harmothoe impar. Next base: position 22,486,217 of record OX381711.1, read on the forward strand.
TTGCATGTCATATGACTGTTCCTTTCCCCTGGCTCATACCCTTTCCTTTGGCTGTCATGATGCATATCTATAGATATTATGATAGCCTGGGCCACAACCCTTGCCATATACCCAAACATGTCTACTTGCTACTCACCATACATATAGTAGCCAGTCTCAGTGGAAGACCTCCGATTGTGATATCAATGTATGGCATACGTATCCACAACAGAGGACATCGAGAAAAACTGACACTCCCAGTGGGCACAAAATTCAGTCCAATGTTGAATCAACATTGACAACCATTTATCAATGTTGATTCAACGTTCTGTGCCCACTGGGCTGGAGGTTGTAGATTGCCACAGTGCAGCGGGATATGAATATGTCCACCTATATTATGTCAAATGGTAGCAAAGACCTGAGCCCATGTCTGCTGAAAGATATGAACATTAAATACCCAGAACAAATTAGGATAGTGAGATCATACTAACATTGGCAGAGAAACGCATATAAGATCTAAGAAATTATATTATTTCATGTTGGTTACTGTGTACCTTCACTTACTTGTTACAGTGTGTGACAGAATGGAGCCTTTCTGCTGGCCGTCGTCGAGATAATCCACAGTGCAATACCGATATGTGTTGAACGATTCCTACAACTATAGCAATAGAAGGTAGTTTACTGTGTATATAATTACCCCATAATTATATAGGTATAATGCTACCGGTATGATTAGTCATAGTTGGTTATATGTATTACTTAGGTTTATACTAAACCTACCTGGCCTGCTGGCTCTGTATGCCCCAGGTCAGGGTCAAGGTCTCCTTGTCCACTAGACCATAACCAACCAACAGGGATCCACACCTGTGTATTTTTTCTGTGAGTTTTACCTTGTGCAGCCACTATGTCAGGTCTGAGGGCCTGTAAAACATGCCTGCATAGACACAAGCCACCTACTGGCAAGGCCTGTGCTATGTCAGCAATGACTGAAGAGGAATTAGCAGCTCTAGGCCTGGAGAAAGTGGAGCCTGTACCAGGTGGCCAGCAGCCAGGTGGTAGCCAGGAGGAGGCCTATACTACACCCACAAGGAGAGTCACCAGGCACACAGTGAAGGTGTCACAGTCTGCAGGTTCCCTAGGCAGAGACCAGTATGGCTCTCTATTCGGCCTTAACAAATACGACGACGAGGACTACCAGGAGTCTGAGGAGGACGACATCTCAGTTAAGGCTGAGGGACTTGGTGGAGGACCAGCAACAGGAGTTAACCAATGTGAGACAGGATTTAGCTCAAGTTCAAGTTTCAAGTTTCAAGTTTCAATAATTTATTCTCATATAGTATTTGTCAGTAAGGTACAATTTTTCAGAGCATACAATATACCATAAATAAGTACCAGTTTCGTAATAATATATATCTAATACATAAAATTAGGTATTTAATAATACCATTTTACAATAGATATTTCCCTTGACACGTGATGTCATTGTTTATCAAAATTCCACAGAGAAAAGGCTGCTGCTAGAAGTATACTTTCTGTTTTCGTTAGCCACCTATATAGTTTCTAGTATGTTTCCCTATTCAATCACATATTAGTACATTTTAAGTACCATAATAAGTATCACAATAATTATGTAGTTAATGTACAGTTAATTATCAATGTATCAATATACAATTTTATCTTACAATAATGATTATTATTTACAAGTATTTACAGTTAATATAACAGTAATGTACAGTTAATACAGTCAAAATACAGGTTATACAGGAGGACATTCAAAAAATTGTGCATAAATGATGTGAATACTACTACTTGCTTTACAATATAAGTTATTTGTTGATGCTCTAATATAAAAGTAGAGCTTGGTTTTGTTAACACGGTATAGGAGCAGAGAATTAGTATAGAAGGTTAGTGATTCATACACAGCATATGTAGGTAATGAAAATGTTACAATTCAATATGTAATTTGATCACTTAAGATCTGAAGTAATTGGTAGAAGATTAAATGTGGAAGAAAACATTTGTACTAGATATCACAATTGTTTTTTTGGATTATTATGAATAACTACTCATTTGCAATATTTAAAATTTACCCCTTCCCAATTTTGGGGATCAGCTTCTTCATTTCCCATTTCAACTGGAGCTTGAAGAAATTTCTATCTCTCACATTCCTTTTGTTAGGAGGTAAACTGTTCCACATAGTAGACACAGTGTACTCTAAACTTCTTTTGTATGCCTCACAGTGCGGAAGCTTGTTTTTTAATAGAATACCATCAGCACTTCTAGTATTAACATTACATTTTTTAATATACAATTCATCAGTTGACCTTTTGTGACCTTCAATATATATATGAGAAACCCTTCTATCTGACAGGTAATTTATTTTCGATGTGCTATGAACCAGCTCAGTAGAGGTTCTCAGTGGTAGTTTGAGACAGACCTTTAAGACTCTATTTTGAGTTCTTTGCATCTTGCTAAGCAGAGTGCTACCAGATTTAATGTAAAGAATATCACCATAATCATATATTGGCATAATGTATACTTTGTAGATTTTCAACAAGCTCTCTGTACTTAGGAATCTGGCAATTTTTGTTAGTTGATATGTTCTATACGCTACAGTTTTCATTTGATTCTTCATAAAAATATCATAGTTAAGTCTTGGATCTAAAATTATGCCTAAATATTTGTATGTAAATACTCTCTTTAATTTTTCCCCATTAATATGAAGATTAGTATTTCTGAATGATTTTTTCCCTCCAAAGCCCATAAATTTTGTTTTCCCAATATTGACAGTGAGCTTATTTTTTCTACACCATAAAACAAATTGGTCAATACATTTCTGCATTTTTTCAACTGCGCGTATTTGATTATGATCTGCTACATATATGACCGTATCATCAGCAAAAAGGCTGATTGATGCACCCTCAACCTTAATATTGACATCATTTATGTAAATTAAAAAAAGTAAAGGACCCAAAATTGAACCCTGTGGTACTCCACATTCAACACTCAGCTCTTTAGAGCATTTACCTGCAATACATGTTTTCTGTACTCTATCAGATAGATAATCCCGTGTCCAGTCTAATACTTTCCCACAAATACCCAATTTTTCCATTTTTGAAATTAATATTCTATGATCTACTGTGTCAAAAGCTTTTTTGAGGTCGAAAAAAGTTGCTATTGTATCAATACCCACATTTTTGTTTGATAATATATTGTCTGTTATAGTACCTACTGATGTGATTGTTGACATATTTTTCCTATAACCATATTGAAATTTTGACAAAAGATTGTTTTCTTCTAAGAATGACATGAGATGTGTATGAACTATTTTTTCTAAAATTTTCCCCGGTAGTGCAAGTAAGGATATTGGTCTAAAATTAGAAACAAGCCTCCTGTCTCCCCCTTTATGTATGGGTATAACAGTCGCACATTTCCAATCTTTTGGCACTGATCCTAGCATGAGTGAGGAGTTGAATATGTGGACAAGCTGTTTTTTTGTAGCCATGAAAACCAATTTGAGAATATTAGAATTTACATTATTTACCGCAGATGATTTTGTTATTGAAATGTCCTCAATAAATTCAGAGATCTCAGCCTCAGTTGTTAGAATATCTGACAAAGAAGTATCATTGTTGATAGCACCATCATACGACCATGGATCATTAAGATCCTCTGCTAATTTTTTCCCAATATTTGTATAATATTTGTTAATATAATCCGGTGTATCTTCAACCGACACCTCTTTGCCATCATCATCAATGAGATTTATATCAGAGCTCTGAGATTTTCTTGAGGGTAACAATTTGGAAATTTCCCTCCAAAACCTTGATGAATCATTTCTACATTCCTCTGTCAAATGATTAATGAATGTCTCCCTTGTTGAATGTACTTCTTCTCCCAAATTCTTTCTGGCATCAAAAGCAATTTCTTTGTCGATGACATTTTTTGTTTTATATGATCTTGCTAGTAACCTGTCCTTTTCAGCAATTTTCTCCAAAAGGGGGGGATCTACCCATTCCTCTTTTGGTTTCTTAATTGTGAAATTTTTGAATGGACACATGACGTTCAAGATATCTAATAGGGAAGTTATATATGTAGTCCACAATTCTTGCGGGTTGTGAGTATTATAAAAATTCTCCCAACTAATGGAAACAAACTGATTAATGAATTTTTCTCCATCAAAATTCTTCATAGACCTACCATAAAATTTTGTTTTTTCCCTATTTTTCTCTGGAATGTCAATAGTACCAGCAATTATATCGTGATCACTCAGATCAAATGGTATTACATATGATTTATCCATAAAAAGATCATTTGTAAAAATCAGATCCAAACAAGATTCCTTTTGACCATGTCTAGTGGGTTCTTTGATCCAGTTTAACAAACCATACTGTAATAGCGTGTTGGTTAATTTAGTTGTAATATCTGTAACGGGTTGACTATAAAGTCTAACTGTTATTGTTGTATATCTATTGTATGTTGTATGATGTAAGACAACACGGTTCTATTGTGTTTAATAACTGTTTTATTCATCTAACTAGTATCGTCGGTTCGTTACATACACCGACTCCTCTAGTTCGGTTATCTATACGGTAGTGTACCGGTACCACCTTCGGTTACCGTCGGTAGTTGTTACATAAGCATTTTACATAACTAAACCTAACAGGTGGCGCTGCTAGTACGGTCACGTGGCTATGCAGCGCTGTATATAAGACGGCTACTTCTCCATTGGAAGTCAGTCAGGTTTGGGACTGTCGTGACATGACCACCCTGTGCTCACGGGCTTAACTCTATGCTATAGGGTTGCCCACTGTATTATATATCTGTTCTGATCTTGTATATCCGCTGGTTATACTTGTACTATAATACCCAAGAGTTACCTTTACAATAAAGTCGCCGTATATTAAAGTCTAATTTACCTTGTCTGGTTTTTGTACTCAAGTGTTACATACGTAGTAAGAGACCAACTACATTGGTGCCGTGACCACTTGATCGAACCGACCATTGATAGGGTATTAAATAGACTTACAGTATATGGATTACCTATACGATTTTGTCAGCTCGTTCAGCGGCAGGACTAAAACCCCTGCTGAGGAACGTGAGGAAGCCGTACAGAATGTACGCTTCTTCACAGGCAAATCCAATAGGCGGGAGAGCCGGGCAGCCTTGGAGGTGCCCGGTGACGACCTCTCCCAAGAAGCAATAGGTGATCCTATTGTGGAAGCCTTTACCAAAGGAGAGGATGGGGAGCAATCTCCAATCCCGGGACCCTTTGATATAAGCTCCAGGAGATCGTTGGACTCCCTTTCCACGAATCTTTTCTGTCCTGAGGGTCAGAAAATACCGGGTAGAGAGCCTAAAACTCTCGGCCCAGCTGCCTTCGGTTCTACACCGACGGTAGCAGATCCTTCATTGGATCCAGACACGTCGGTTTTCACTGATGGTGCCACTCCTACACCGAACGGTATGGGGGGTGGCGGGCTATCAAAGAAGACTAATGTGGCAACAGAAGCTCCTGGTAAGGGGTACCCGCCAGCAGTAGATGAGCCATCCAGTTTACCACTGGATGGGGACCTACTAGCTGCCATGGGTATCCCCACCAGGAAAACTGAGTTGCACGAGCTCGCGGAAGCCCGGAGGGAACTTGCTTCCATCAATCAAACTAGGAAGTTATTCCTAAGGGAGGTTGATGAGAAGAAAAAGTTCCTACTGGAACTCCAGAACGAGATGGCTTCCCACAAGGTGGAGGTTGACAAACTTTTGCACCAGAGGGTGTCCGGCGAATGTGAGGTTGCAAGCTTAACTTCCTTGGGAAAGGATTTGAGCACGCAGCTCCACTTAGCCAGACAGGACCTCGCAAGCTTAAGGCAAGTCAATCAGGACCTGAAGGCGAAGTCGGAGAAAGTACCACCACCTTCCACGGTGGTACCTCCAGTCATACCCGTACCCAGTGTGTACACGACAGTGACACCTTCAAGTGTCCCGCCGCTAGTACACACCACGGTAACAGGTATGACACCTCAGATGGGGGCTAGCTATCTACAGACTCCGGTCTGTGGTGGCGCCTTTGGAGGCACGGCAACACCTCCAGGGTACACCCACCCATCTACTGGTTCAACGACGTTGAATCAGCAGCAGACCATGGTCTCAGTTCCAGTACCGAAACCCAGAGCTAGACAAGGCTTAACGCCTGTCCAGCGGGCTAAGTACGACAGGAACCCGGCTATTGAGAAGCTGGGGACAGACATCGTCCCGCGGGACATCGATGAACTGGATGAACGGTATGCTCCTTTCAACTTTGGGGAGATCAAACATCCTGATGCAGCCCGTCAAAAGGCCATCGATATTCCGCCTTTCACAGGGTCGCCACCCTGGAGAAAGTACAAAGTTCGGTTCAAGGCTATTGTGGAGAGCAATCGCTGGAACAATCAGCAAGCGCTGGTTGCTCTGAAGCAAGCACTCTGCAACGGGCCAGGTGAACCAGCCCTTTTGGCGTTCGAGAGAGTGAAGATCAAGACATTGAGCTCACTTGAAGAAACAGCTGAATGGGCGATTGGGAAGATTGGTGAGCATGACCCAAGGACTCAGCTGCTCAAACGTGTCCAACGCAAGGACGAGCATCTGAGATCCTACGGATTTGCTCTACAAGAACTGATATCCGAGTGTTATCAGGGATGTAGACCTGACACCCCCACTGTCATCCAGGAGTTAACCTCCAGGTTTGTCAATGGAGTCAGAGACACCAATCTCCAGGCATATCTGCGGGAGAAATGGCAGCCGGACTTATCTCTAGCTGACCTTTTTGACCATGCAGATGTGTATGACACCAAACAGGCTGTTTTTCCTAGTGGAGGAGTGTCGGCAGCTCCATCTGTAGCCCCGAAAGGAGCTCAGGTGGTAGAGGCCGCCACAAAACCACCTAAGAAAAAACAGCCCGCCTCCGAGGAGGTGGCGGCAGTAACGCCTGACAGGGACATGGAAAAGATGATTGAGGGTTTGTTGCGGAAGCACTTGGAAAAGAGCTCTGCGTCCACTTCTGATTCTGGATCTGGAAAGAGAAGGAAAAAGAAGAAAAAGGACACGAAACCTCAGCCATGTAGACGCTGTCAAAAGATGGGTCATTGGGCTAGCGAATGCAAAGCCCCTGCACCCGTCGCTGCGAAAACTGAAAAGGAGACGGAAAACTGAATGGGGCCCATCCTCTTGGCAAGGATGGCGCCCCCACAGTTAGCCATGCCTGTAAGGGATTAGTAGACGGTGTTAACTCTTCCATGAACCAAGGCCGCGCAGAGGCAGAAGGGTCTGTACAACCTGTAAGCATCTGGCAAGGCGGGGCTAGCAAGGACGAACGGAATCCGGAGGATTCTGTAGTCGCTGGCTTAGAGGAGTCTTGGTTAGAATCAATTGCCCAGAGCAGTGTGATTCAAGACTCCCCGAGCGACCCGTGTTGGGATTATCTCCTGACAAAAGGGGTTGCTATGGATGGAGGGGGAAGCCCGATGCTGACCTCTGAGTGTGTCCCTTTACGGGGACAGCGTTGGTACCTGAGTCTGGTTATTTCCGGGACGCGTGGTGAATTTTTGGTCGACACGGGTGCATCTCACACCTTGGTCGATCGTAGATTCATGGCCCGTCTTTGCAACCAGCCCGAAGCTCCGCTACTGGGAGTAAAGGCTCGGACTGCTACGGGAGATAGTATGCAGACTTATGGCAGAACTGTAAAACCTATGTTGGTTGATGGCAAGACATACTGGATATGTCCAACCATCACCGACATCACTGATGATGGCATACTGGGGATGGACTTTGCTGCTCTTTACGGGGTAACAATGAACACCGCAACGGGCCGACTTCAGATTAAACATCCTTATAAACAATCTGTACAGTGCGTTTTAAGGAATGGTTCTTCTGTGGCGTCAGTGGCACAAGACACAAAGTTGGCAGCAGGACATGTATCCGATGTCCTAGTCAGCTGCGTGGGAGTGCAGGCCAAACGGCCGGGAATGTTTGAACCAGAAGATCAAAAGCTCTCTGAGTTAGGTCTTGCTGGCTATCATACTTACCTGGCCAACGCTCGTTGGGGGGTGATACCGATTTGTAACTCGAGTAGTAGAGAAATCACTCTACGAAAGGGGACGCCTATTGGTAACACCACGCGAGCATATGGGGTAGACTCACTAACTACGGACTTTGTGGAAGTAGGTGTGGTGGCGGGAGACTCTTCCCACGAAGAGGCTCTAGCCAAATCCAACCTACCGAAACATTTAAGGTCCCTGTTGTGTGAGTCACACCTCACAACCCTAGAGAGCGAAATGGTGGCCAATGAGCTGTCGGAGTTATCTGACGCCTTTGCGCAACCAGGAGATCCTCTAGGGCGTACCAATACGGTACAACACCGGGTTGACACTGGGGACGCGCTTCCCAGTAGAATCCCCTACCGTCGGTTACCCATGGCTAAAAAAAGTGCTATGGAGGCTGAGGTAGAAAAGATGTTGGATGAAGATGTGATTCAGCCTAGTGAGAGTCCATGGTCAAGTCCTGTGGTGATGGTCACCAAAAAGGATGGCTCCTGTCGATTTTGCATCGACTATAGGAAGTTGAACGGACTCACTAGGAAGAATGCATATCCTCTACCTCGGATAGATGAATGTGTGGAATCTCTGGGTGGGGCGAAATGGTTCTGTACACTAGATTTACAATCTGGTTATTGGCAGATCGGCATGGACCCCCGGGACCGAGAAAAAACCGCATTTTCTACCCATATGGGACTATTTGAGTTCAACGTCATGCCATTCGGGCTATGCAATGCCCCGGCAACCTTCGAGGCAATGATGGAAACCATGTTACGGGGTTTACTTTGGAAAAAGTGCCTAGTATACTTGGACGACATCATCGTCTTCGGTGGTTCTGTGGAGGAAACTCTACAGAACCTCCAAGCTGTGCTGAAACGCATCTTATCATATGGTCTGAAATTGAAACCTTCAAAGTGCAAGCTTTTTAGGAAGTCAGTTGAATACCTAGGTAGAATTGTTTCTGAACATGGCATCATGGCTGATCCTCATAAGATCGAAGTGGTACAGAACTGGCCTCGTCCGATGGACACGAAGGAGATACGCTCTTTCATCGGGTTTTGTTCATACTACAGAGATTTTATACCTGGATTCTCGAGAGTCGCAGCTCCCTTACAAGAGCTGATGATTGGAGAGAAGAAGGCTAAGGCTAAAATAGTCTGGTCTCCAGCCGCAGAACAGTCTTTCAGTGAGTTAAAGAGACTCTTCTTAGAAACACCTGTTTTGCACTACCCTGCACCTGTTGGTAAGTTCATCTTGGACACTGATGCTTCTAATACAAGTATTGGTGCTGCCTTGTCGCAGATCCAGGATGGGCGAGAAGTGCCGCTGGCATTTTCGTCCAACAGTCTAAGCAAAACACAACGTAACTACTGCACAACCAAGCGTGAACTCTTGGCAGTGGTGGTTTACACAAAAAAGTACAGACATTTCCTATATGGTGGGAATTATCTCGTACGGACGGATCATTCATCTCTGCAGTGGCTCCTTAACTTCAAGGACGCTGAGGGGATGATGGGTAGATGGTTGAACCACCTCTCTGAGTTTGGCATGACGAATGAGCATATCATACACAGGAGTGGAGTAGATCATGTGATTGCGGACAGCTTGTCCCGCTATCCTATCCGGAACTGTCACCGTGTAGACTGCCGAGACTGTGGGTCTCACAATGCAGTGATTGCGTCTGTGGGTGCGAAAGTACCTAACTGGACGTTAAATCACTTGAAGGATGAGCAGCTTGCAGATCCAGCTATTTCGAGGGTGTACTCCTTGAAGTTGTTGGGCCTGTCCAAGCCTGTTCGCCCCGCACTTTCGCTGGAATGTAAAGAAGTTAGACAACTGTTAGCTCAGTGGGATAATCTTTTTATACGGAACAGTGTATTGTGCCGCTGGAGGGTGCAACCTGGCAGGAAGAGAACAGCTCAGTCTGTAGTGCCTTTGTCACTCAGACTACAGTTGCTCAATTACTGTCATGGCCACCGAACTTCAGCACACTTTGGCAGACAACGGACTGAGGCAAAGATTAAGAGTAGATATTACTGGCCTGGTATGACTTTGGACATACGGCGTTGGGTGAGACAATGTCCCCAATGCTGTTTATCAAAGCCTGGACCTGGTATTGGTAAACTACCTCTAAGTCAAGAGCTATTCGGTGTTCGATTTGCCCGGATCGCTGTTGATATCATTAGTGGTTTCAACACGACCCCCCGTGGGAATACCTGTATGATGGTGGTACAGGACTACTATACCAAGTATGTCCAAGTATATCCGTTGGTAAATCATACAGCTGTTACCTGCGCAGAAGCACTTTTCGAGAATTGGATCCTCACGTGGGGAGGTCCTTTAATGCTTCACTCCGACCAGGGTCGTGAGTTTGAATCTCGACTGTGGGCAGAACTGTGTAGTAAAATACACATCTGCAAGACGCATACGAACCCCTACCGACCTCAATCGGATGGTATGGTGGAACGTTTCAATCGGACGTTGATCCAATGTCTCACGACAATGGTTAATGAGCACCGGGATGATTGGGATGAGCACGCTCGCTATATCTCCCATGCTTACAATGCTACCGAACATGCGTCGACGGGCTGTACGCCTAATATGCTCGTAATGGGTGAAGACATAGTCATGCCTAGTGACATGGTCTATGGAGTGCAGGGACACCAGCTCGAGCAACCCTGCACAGTGATGTTTGTTGAGTCACTTCGACAATCATTACGCGAGTCCTATGGAGTAGTAAGGGACAACTTGGAAAAATCTGCTAGTCTGCAGAAGGTGGGCTATGACACGGGCCTTAAACTCCGCCAATTCAAGGTGGGGGATAAGGTCGCGAGATTTAGCACACCAAATTCCAAAGTCAAGACCCTGTACTCCTGGGATGGTCCGCATACGGTTACTATGGTGGTTAGTGAAACTACTGTAGTAATACGGTTGCAAAAAGGGACTCTCACTAAATCACATGTGGCTAGACTCCGACCTTGGTATGGAGTTCCATATATAGATGACGGTGAAGATTCCCTCGGTGCTGGTCGAGTACCAGCACCAACCGACCCTGCGCTACCGAAGATACCGAAGGCAGGACCAACGGTCATACCGTCGGTACCGACGGTAGCGCGCCGAAGGGGTCGTCCTAGGAAATTACCGATTGAACCACAGTCGTGTGTTACCAAGCCCAAGCGCGGTAGGCCTCGTAAAAAAGGGTCAGCTGTGCGTAAAGGACTAACCGTAGGCACCGGTAAACAAAGCAAGGTGATACCTCCGGTGTCATCATTGCTGGACATACCGGTACAAGGTCTACGGAGGAGCACACGTGTCAGAGAGCGAGATAAAATTGTGTAAACATTTTTTTCTTACCTTGTTGACGACATTTAGCTGCTGGCTTGATTAAATTTCCCTGGACAGTTCCGTACTGGGCCGGTGGTCATTGGCCCGGTACTCGATCACCAAAACACAACGAGAAGAGACGGGTTATCCGGTGTGGTTATCCGTTGGAGGTAGAAAAGCACGTGTTCAGGGCGGGTGGCTGGCTTTGCCGATTAGTTCTAAGTATGGGATTAGTTTTGACCACATATTGCTTAGTAACACGCTGCTGTGTATATCCTCTAATGCCGGTATATCATTCCCGGGTTTTCCGGTGGCTCCGCCACGAAAATTGTAAACAACAGTCAGAGTTCCCACCGTCGGATATGCCAGACGTGGGAAGGGCGCTGCCCGCGTCACCTGATCGATTTCTCCCGCCAAATGAGCCGTGAGAAATTGGGTCACCTCGGCGCGTCTTGGAGACGCGACCCCTGATTGGCTGAGAAGCCGGTCAAGGGGCGGGGTCACGGGGGACGGGTGGGGTATATAAGCCCCACAGGCGGCCAGGCTTCTTCAGATCAACACGTTTGCCCGTAGGGTAGCGTGTTGATCAGTGGTGCCTAGGTCTGCCCGGCAGTACCTACACTGTTGTTTTACTTGCTGTGCTACTAAAGGCTCGGGTGAGTGAACCGTGAGGTTCACCTACGCCTGAGCTAACAGTATGGCAGCCCGTGTAGATGGCACATGCACGGCCCCGAAGAAGGCTGAGGCCTCCGACGGGGATGACCGAGTTCTCGAGTCTGACACGGAAATGGACACTACCGGTGCTCCAACCGTCGGTCAAGGCTCGGCTTCGGTACCAGCTGAACCTAACCCTGAGGGGTCGGGTGATGTTGTTCCGAAAACAGAACCTGGTCTGGGTGGTAGTAATACCAACCAGGAGGAGAACCCTGCAGGGGGATCTTCTCCGAAACCCGCCGGTGTATTGGCACAAGAACCGACGGTCCCTGATGGTGATTCATCAGACGGGTCCACGGTTCGTGCTAAGACCAAACGGAAGCGGAAGCGTAAGAGGAGGATTACATCTTCCCCTGAAACTCCTGCTACCGAAGAGGTCGCACCGACTGAGGCAGATAGGCTCAAAGCTGTTGCTGATAGAGTGTCCAAGGCGGAAGCCGAGGGATGGTCTGTTGCAGAGAGCAGAGCCAATCGCCGCCTCCGCGCCAAGGCAGCGCATGTTCGTCTAAACCTGTGTCTCCGTGATGATGACCGGAAGAACCTGAGCCTTTCTGATTTACTTCAGGAAAATGGCAAAATGGCTCTTCCTGCACCTCACACGACCGAGGGTTCAGACGACGAAGACTGGTTGACAGGTGATTCCCACCCCATTGACTGGTACCTCGTGTACCTCAGGGCAGTGTTGGAAGGGAATAAACCTAACATCCATAGGTCATGCCGTCCCAAGCTGAAATATGCTTGGAAGAACTACGTGCCAGGGGATCCCTGCCCGTATGTTCGCTGTCAGCGCCTGAAGGGGGCTTCGACAGCTGCAAAACGGTGGCCGAACCTGTTCAAGTTCGCCCGTCATTTAGTAGAGAAGCACATGAATGTGCGTCCCTACTTGTACTGTGTGAGTGGGAGTACTAGTACTTCCTGCCCTGAGTACAGTGACGGGGAGCTATTCCGTTGCCAACGGAGGGCTGGTTTGGTAAGGCATCTTTGCGACAATAAGGGCGTTCACAAGCGCACTATTAGTCGTGGAGTTGAGGCTGCACTGAAGGTTTGGGGGTGCCACAAACGTGTAGGGAATCTACAGTATAAGTGGCGAACCAACAAACTTAAACAGTGGAATTACCTCACGGAGGCTGACTGGGAGAGATTGTGTAAGGGCGCCAAGTGCGAACAAACCGATCTCGGGCCAGAAACAGAAACTCCGATGCCCACTGTCAGAAAGGATACCCCTCCTAAGAAGAAGAAAGATCTGAAAAGGGGCCGCCAGTCATCCAAAGATGATACCAAAGGTGGACGTGACCGTTCCCGCAGTGAACCTGCGAAGAAACGTGTCGCCACCGCCACGGTAACATCTGAGGTCGACCGTAGCCAAACCGTCGGTACCGTCACGGTATCTTCGGTTGCATTGCCCTCGGTTGCTGATCAACTGCCCAGGCAGGAGAGACAGAAACTGGGTGATGCACTGGCTATTGTTCAGAACTCATTGGGTGACGAGCAGGCGGGTCAGGTTGCTGCTGACTATGTCAAGCAGTACAAGTGGAGCCAGAAGCAAAAGAAAGCTTCAGCTCCACAGGAGAGTATCTCACCTATCAGTGACGCTGAACAGGTAGAGGTACAACAGCCGGATGGGGCGTCAGCCCAGCCGACTGCTCCACCCCAGCACGGAGCAACCTCTGACCCCGCAAGGGATGACGAGGTGACTCCAGTACCTGAGCACAGGGCTGTTGACGAAGGGCTAGCAGGGTTACCTGTGTTGCCTGGAGACGGTCCTGCTTTTGACACTGGATTCTCTGACACTCTAGTCCCCGGATTTGAGTGCTACAGAGCTAAGATGGCTGAAAACGCAAGTAAGCTACTCCAGTTTCAGGTTTCTTTCTTGGAGAAGTCCTACTTTGAGCAGTACAAGTTGCTCAGAGAACAGGCTATCCGGGAAGGGAAAGCTTGGGTTGCTGAACGCACCAGAGTCCTTGCCGAGCGTGAGGCGAGTCTGGAGCAAGATCATGCCCTCTGGAGGGCTACGATCGAACAGCTTGAATCAAGGTTGACAACTTGTGACGCCAAGTTCTTCCGGCAGTTCGGGCTAAAGCTGACAGAGTGGGAGAGAACTGGTTTTCCAGATCTCCAGTCCAGGTTGGGGCTTGCCGCAAGGCCTGCTCCTCCTGTGACCCCGGTACTGTCAGTACACCCACCTAGGTATGAGATGCCATTTTCTTTCATGGCACAATCTACCCGGGTGGTCAGTGGCGGGGAGCCTACTGCGGCGCCGAGTACCCTCTCGGTAGCCCCAGGTGGAGCCCTTCCTCTCCAGGTGGAGGCTGCTGTGGTTTACACCACGGAGGCCCCTCCTGGAGGAAGTCCTGATGGGGAAGGAAAGCCATCCGGCGGTGTCCCTATGGACACCTAAGGATGGTCCCCTGTCAGGCCCTCTGGGGTGCACTGTTCCGCCCCTCGGAGGTAAAACTAAACCATCGACGCAGCTACACGCCCCTGGACAACCGAAGCAGACCGACGGTGCTGTCGTGACTTAACCTAGTCACTACTGCCACCACACTGGAAGCAGCCTGATGTCTTCAACCGTGGTTTACTACTAAGCCACAACCGTCGGTGCTCTACTACTGTCCAGGGCTCCTGATCCTGTGGTCACATTCTACTATTGTGACCTATGAACTATTATATGGATCATCCTCCTGTGATAATTATTTATAGGGAGGCACGGACCTACCTTTTTATATTTATATTTCACAAGAGATGGAAGTACTATACCGGTACTGGACTCTATCCATCTCTACCACCATAAACTGCTAGGTACTGGAGTACCGCCCCTAATAAGGATGACGATCTATCCCACCTTATTTAGGATACGCTAATATGGATTTTTATATATAAACTTTTCTACGCCAAAGGAAGTGGGAACTGCTATAGTTCCAATTATAAAACTTTTCTTCGCCAAAGGAAGTGAGAGCTATTATAGTTCTATTATTTATATATAAGGACACTAACTCCACACGGATTCGCACCATTGCTGAATGAAGTAGGTGATGTGTTGAGTTTCCAAGGTGGTTATTTGGTGCCTTTACTTTTAACTGATACTAGTCTAGGACTATCAGTTGGACAGTTTTTATATCATGTGCCTACGGGACTATGGTTTGATACCAAAGACTATATTGTTGATATAAACTGTTATATACATGTTAACCTGGTTGTTCATGTATGTATGCCTGTTGTTACTATGAGTAGAAATGTTACTTGTTGATAAATAGATATACGTGGTATATAATGTATCCAAGAGGTATTATTATTATAAAACCAACCCTTCCTACATTCTAAAGGGGGGTAGTGTAACGGGTTGACTATAAAGTCTAACTGTTATTGTTGTATATCTATTGTATGTTGTATGATGTAAGACAACACGGTTCTATTGTGTTTAATAACTGTTTTATTCATCTAACTAGTATCGTCGGTTCGTTACATACACCGACTCCTCTAGTTCGGTTATCTATACGGTAGTGTACCGGTACCACCTTCGGTTACCGTCGGTAGTTGTTACATAAGCATTTTACATAACTAAACCTAACAGGTGGCGCTGCTAGTACGGTCACGTGGCTATGCAGCGCTGTATATAAGACGGCTACTTCTCCATTGGAAGTCAGTCAGGTTTGGGACTGTCGTGACATGACCACCCTGTGCTCACGGGCTTAACTCTATGCTATAGGGTTGCCCACTGTATTATATATCTGTTCTGATCTTGTATATCCGCTGGTTATACTTGTACTATAATACCCAAGAGTTACCTTTACAATAAAGTCGCCGTATATTAAAGTCTAATTTACCTTGTCTGGTTTTTGTACTCAAGTGTTACATACGTAGTAAGAGACCAACTACATATCTTTTAATTTTGGGTCTAATAGATCGAAATTAAAATCTCCCACTAAATATAATCTTTTTCTTGACTTAACCACCAGCTTTTGAATTATTGGTTCGAATAGTTCAAAGAATTTTTCGGGATTTCCTTGAGGAGGCCTGTACACCGTACATACGACACTAGTTTTTCTTTTTTCATCAAGCAAAGTCAAGCATTGGATTTCCAAATCTTTGCATGATAAATTGAGATAGCTTAATTCATCGCTATTACAACTGTAGCTGTCATGGACAAATGTACAAATTCCACCACCTATTTTTGGTATAATATTCTGTGGATTGTCTCTCCAAGATCTATCTAATCTATACATGTGAAACCCTTCTATATCATACGTACTGTTACAATCATCACTTGTAAACCATGACTCAGTGACTGATATAAACTTGAAATTTGTACCAGTAAATCTAAGTTTCATCTCATCAACCTTCTTTTTGTTTTTGATACTCCTAATATTCAAATGTACAAAATGTTCACCCTCTAAGTCGTTCAACTCTGCTACCGTCACTTTATCTATATCATCCATTGATAAACAGAGCGTAATACATCATTTGAGCATACAAGTTTACACACAATAATAATACAGTCCTCAAATTACAGTATACCTTATATGAGACAATAATCTTAATACTAAAGCTTAAATTTACAATTATTATGCTAAACCTCGACATTTGTCGTTCTAGCATATAGTGGAGAGAGGAGTCAGTTACCGTCGGCTACTATACAGTGTAATATCATTACTAGTAATAAGGATTTGGGTTTTAATATTTCAAGATAAAGCATTACATTTCATCAAAATTATTGTTGACTTTGTATAATATTCATTATATCATTCTATATTATTGTAAAGAATCATTGACTAGAAAATTTCCATAATGTCAATGTTTCCAGGATTATTATTTAAATGTTCATTGTAATAATTACATTAATTCCCTGATTTATACATTAACACAGTGCCAGACAATCTACCACCAACCCCTAAAATAAGTTCTATACTATAGGAATGCAATAATGCAATACTGTAATATCTGGTTTCACAAAGCAGGATATATGTTGACTTGTGATGTCTTGTACCCCTGTAGTCGACTGGATGCCACGCCCCTTTCTTGTATCGACCGGTACCGCTAGGATAACTCCACTTTAACCTCTCACCTTGGCAGCCGTCTTAGAGTCAAACGTCATAGGCCTATACTGTAATAATAACATTAAGTTTCTCAGCATTTCTGTTCACAGTTTTTATATATAGGCCTATTATTGTATGTCTCTTCGTCATTGGTTAGGGAGTAGGTTTATAGACTATTATCAAACAATGTATCACTGTCACAAGGTTAAACACAGTACCGGTAACATTGGTAAGCTCATTATAAACATCAAAATTAATTTTCAATCAATGTTTCAATAAGTTACCTTCAGTTATGAGTGTTAATATGGGCGAGTAGCTCCTTAGACCAGTACTTGACACAAGCCAGTGTCCCATCTGGACCGTCATTGAGGAGAGAATAATTAGGGTTGATACCCGTGTGCACTACAGATGCAAAATCAGGGGTAGAGGTCCCGTAATCTAAATTAAACCCCTCAATAAAGTCATTGAGAATCCAGATTATATTGTTCAATATTTTCTGGGGGTTGTGTCCAGCAACATGCGAGCAAGTAGCATGTACATCAACACCTGTGATGTTAGTAAGGTGGATGAGGGTATTAGGATGTCGACATCTCAAATAATCCACTGATCCCTCAAAAAGCTCCATTAGCTCATCACATACGTCATCCTCATCTGTTGTTAGAAAACTAAACGTGTCTGGGTGTTGCATTTTAGTGATGATGTCATAAATTCCTCCAGATAGGTAGTAGATTGGAAGAGGGTTCTGTGTGATTATGTCGTCGACTGTGTCACACAATTTCTCAATGCCAAACCCCTTACACGTATGGATGAGTACTTCGGTGTTCCACATATTATTGTTTTTATCTACGAAAAACTGCATTGCGCCTGCTGCACATTCTCTAGCATCAGTATATACGTGCACCTGGTGTAAATGCATGTTTTCTAGTGGTAATTCCCGTAATAAACTGTCAATAAATGGCAATAAACACTAATTACCGATCTGTTTCGTTCCACCCTTTTGAATCCGGCGCTGCGCTCGTATCTAGGGAAGCTATCACTAAGCAACGCAAGTGTCCAATCAGAGCGCTGCTAGCAGTCACGTGACGTAAACATTACGTCATCAGCGCACGTGTACCTTAGTAACACGCGGCATTGTTGTCAGTTGTCAGCCTCTGTCCAGGGGCTGAACGCTGCCGTGAGTACGGGTTTCAAACGGCTGGGAGTATTCAAGAACCGACGACCACACCCGAGCCCGGGTCCTGTGCCTGGCCACCCGGTGCCTGGCCTCCCGGTGCCTGGCCTCCCTATGTCGGACAGCTCCCTGTCGTCTGAGTCGAGCGGTACCAGGCGTCACCGCGGACGACGGAGGAGGGCCAAGCGGGTGGTGAACATGGATATCACCAGATATCTCCCAGATGGCCAGGATAAGCCCAGGAGCTTCGCGCAGCTCAACTCCTGCCTGTGCAGTCTCCTGGAGCGGCATGTGGAGAAGGGCACCGATGATGCCCTTAAGCTGCTGTCCCACATGCGGTACTTGTTGAACCGGTCGGCGGAAGTCATCTACGAGCTCAATTATCTCCTAGAATATGATGCAGCGGTCCGGAGTCTGGCATCCACTGATGGGATGCAAGTGCTTACTTATGGCATCCAACCCCTGATAAATTGATTCCTTGGACTGCGTTCCCTCAAGACCGGGGGTGGGGGCGGTGGGGCCCCGCCTACCTCGGGGAAGTCCAAGTGGGCCAAGAAGAAGGCTGCCAGGTCAGGGGGAGGGGATGGAGGAGGTGATGGTTATCCATGCTGGTACTACAACTTCAAGTCCTGTGATGAGGCCAGCTGCAAGAAACCCCATGTCTGCTACTCCTGCAGATTTGGTGACCACAAGGCCCCCAACTGCCCCAACATCAAGAAGCAGGCTCAGAAGCCTGCAGCCTGACTCCCAGAGTCAGCCCCAGCACCTCCAGTAGCAGCCCAGGGAGGATCAGCTGGTGAGTCTTGCTACACTCTACAAAGCAGGGAGCAGAGAAAAACAGAGGACCAGCAGGGCGCAGAGCCCCAGTGTAGCCCTCCACATTCCACACATTCTTCGTCTCGAAGAGTTCTGCGGCCGCGGGAGCAAAAGCTTCCGTCTTTGGCTGCGGAGGAGACGGGGGCGCCACTGGTCTGTCGTCCGCACGATTCTATTGACTTTTCTTCCGAAATAGGCCTAAAAACGGACAATATGTCCGCAATTAATACCTCTAGAGGTATATCAATGACGTTAGCGTCAAATATTGAGTGTTTAGCGCCTTATAGCCAAAAAGATTGTCGAAATGTAGCGCCCCGATCCTCGCTGGCTCCCAGCATGCCCTATTCAAAATGGTGGCAGGGGGACGGTGAGGATCAACAATGCACTTCGCTGGAGTGTAAATTCATCGATTCTGACCAAAATGTGACCGGTAAGTCCGCAAAAGCTACTGTATCCGCTTTCGCATGTCATGTTGTACCTGCGGGTGAGGTTTCGGACAGCTCAGTAGCCGGGTTGGTCCGCAATCGTTCCAATTGTACTTTGTCTTCTGCTGCTCTGGCTGTAAACGGCGCGGACAATGGCGATTTCTCTTCGGTGGTCGATGAATATGTCGCCCCTGCCTTAGTTAGAAGGGTGGAGGCTCAAAATGTCGATGAATTCGCTAACCAACCCGATGATATTGTTCCTGTGGTACATTTAGATGTACAACAGGGCGCTGTTCAAGATTACAGTACTGTAAGTTCACCCGACGAACAAAAATGTTAGCCCGGCGAACATGAATGTGTTGCCAGTTCACAAGCAAAGTGTGCACTCAGTGAGGTCCCTAGGGACAAACCATTGTTTAGCAAGCCAAACTCTCCATGTGACTTAGTGTCATTCAGTGATATGTATGCAGATGGCCTAGGCCTAGATGTTGATGACAGTGTTGATGAACAGGACTTAGGTCCAGACTTTGTTACCCCTACTGGGAGGACTAGTTGTGATGCCCTAGGGCAGGTTCAAAACAGCTCTAGGGCTGTTACTGTAAATGTCAATCCAAATGATACATTGCCCTAAGGGGTGAGAACTCTGGTAGCATGTGTGTGTATTGAGGACTGTGTAGTGGAAGTATTCAGTGATTGTGTATTGGGCACCTGCAGTTGTGTTCACATGATAGGCCCTGTAGTTTCCCAACTCAAGCCTTGTAGAGTAGCGGCTGAGTATGTCTTGTTCCCCAATGCTATGTGCTCTGAGGATGATTTTGTACTGAGGGGTATAAATACTGGTTTCCATATTGTGGATGATGTCTATATCCCTGGTTATGATTGATCCAATTATAGAAGTACTGTCAGTAGTGAGTTCAATGTCATGATGAGTGAATTTCTGGTTTCTGAGGTGAAGGCAGGCAAGATAACTAAGGCCGTTGGTGCACCTCAGTGCATCCACAGCATGGGAGCCATCAAGAAAAAAGACTGAGGCGTTAGGCCTATTACAGACTGCAAGCGCCCACTTCACGCTAGCATCAACAACTTTATGTCCACCACTCGTCAAAAGTTCTCTTACAAGGGGTTGGACTATATCATAGACATGCTACGGCCCAGTGACTATTAAGTGGTCGTGGATACAGCCATGGCGTACCGATCGGTGAATATATTGCCTGACCATGTGACATATCACGGCCTGCGTTGGGACTCCGGCGAGGGCCCGGAAGTCTTAGTGGACAGGTGCCTGTCATTCGGCTTAGCCTCAGCCCCTTGGCTCTTCACTCAGCTAGGTGACTTTGTGGTGCGGTGTCTCAACCGCCGTGGTGTGGACAGAATATCCAATTACATTGATGACTTTACGGTATTGGGTTCGTCCCAGCAAGACTGTGAGGTCAACATGAACATGCTCATTCTGGTGCTTAGGCGCCTCGGGTTTGACATCAAGTGGGAGAAGGTACTAGGCCCTTCCCAGATCCTGACTTGTCTGGGAATAGAGGTGAACAGTGTAAACATGGAGTTGAGCCTCCCTGCGGAAAAGCTAGACAACTTGTATTCAACAATAAGTGACTTTCTGACAAAGACCAGTGCTTCGAAGTTGGAACTCCAACAGCTATCGGGCATCTTGGCACATTGTGCCACAGTGGTGCAAGGGGGCAGGACCTTCTCCAGGAGAGTGATTAATCTGACTAATTCCCTGTCAGAATCCACAGACCGAGCAAGACTGTCACCCACGTTCAAGGCAGATCTGGAGTGGTGGAGGTCATTCGCTAGTGTGTTCAATGGCAAGGCCCGGATACTCCAGCCCTCTAATCCAGTGGCCGAGATATTCTGCGACTCATCGTCACTGGGCTTTGGCTCTAGTCTCGGTTCGGACTGGTTGTATGGGGTCTGGCTAGACAAGTGGGCTAAGGATCTCCCCTTCTTCCCGGACCACTACTTCCCCCCACCTACGTTTGACAATCTTCTGGAGAACATCAATGTCCAGGAGGTGTGGCCAGTGGTGATGGCCTTGGCTAGGTGGGGTCGCGCGCTCAATAACAATACCATCTTGATCTGGTCTGACAACACTCAAGTTTGCCGTATGCTAGCAACGGGCAGAAGCAAGAATGTCATCGCAATGTCTCTGCTGCGTGAACTGTTCTGGATGTGTTTTGTGTTTAATATTAGAATTGTGTGTTGCTACCTTCGCTCCAAGGAGAATGTGGTGGCCGACTTCATTTCGAGGTTGTCCTACCCAGGTGTAGCGCAAATTGATCCCCTGTCTCCCTCTGTTGTTACAGACCGACAACGGCTAGAAGCAGAGCTAGTGCGCCTCCAGGACATGGCACTGGCATCCGCCAGGAAACTCACCAGAAAGTCACAGTAGAAACACTTCTATGAGTTCTGCGCTCGCTACGACCTGTCACCTATACCATGTGACTCAAAAACTTTGTGCCTCTATATCACGCATATGTGCCGGAAGTTCAAATATTCTTCCATCACGCAGTATATCAGTGCGGTAGTATATCTGCAGAAGCTGCATGGCCTTGCACCAGTATCGACCAAGGACTTTTCCGTGTCTCGCACCATGGCGGGTGCGCGGAGATCGTTGGGTGATACAGTCAAACAAGCTGTGCCTTTGTCTCCGAGGGATTTGTCTAGGATGTATAAGTTGCTAGACATGTCTTTGTCTCGCGATCTGTGCTGGTGGACTGCGGCCATTATGGCCTTCAGAGGACTGTTGAGGAAGGCCCATGTGACGGTGAGTGACCAGGCCATCCGGGTGTCTGACATCACCTTCAAACCCAGGGGCGTCCTGCTGAGGTTGAGCAGAACTAAGACTATACAGTACAGGGAGAGATCATTGGAAATCCCCTTCAGCTATGCCCAAGACTCGATATTTTGTGTAGCTACCTACGTGAAGCATCTCATAGTAAGTCTTCATCTTCATTCGTCTGACTATTTGTTCCAGTATGGAACCGGCGTTAGTCGCACACCGCAGACCTACGGTGTCTTTTCCGCACGACTGAAAAGTCTCAGCAGTCGTGTGGGCCTCAAGGATATTTCAAGTCATTCTCTGCGGAGAGGCGGGGCCTCCTTCCTATTCTCTATCGGTTTCACCCTGGTGGAGATCAAATCCAGGGGAGACTGGAGGTCCCTAGCTGTGTTATTGTATCTGACAGACACTCTGGAGAGGAAGGTCTCCAAAGATAAAACTGTTGTCGACTTTCTAGCAGATTCTAGATAATTCCTTACCCTATTTGTGTTTGGGTGTTGGGTGGTTAAATCTACCCAAATTGGTCAATCAATTATCTGTTGTTGTTGTTTATCATCATCGTTTCAGTTAGGTCAGCTTTATTATGTATATAATTACCCCATAATCATATAGGTATAATGCTACCGGTATGATTAGTCATAGTTGGTTATATGTATTACTTAGGTGTATACCTACCTGGCCTGCTGGCTCTGTATGCCCCAGGTCAGGGTCAAGGTCTCCTTGTCCACTGGACCATAACCAACCAACAGGGATCCACACCTGTGTATTTTTTAATTTTTTATTTACGTTAATAAATAAGGGGTGGTTAAATCTACCCAAATTGGTCAATCAATCATCTATTGTTGTTGTTTATCATCATCGTTTCAGTTAGGTCAGCTTTATACTGTGGATGTGCATTGTAAAAACACATTGTTCTCTAGCAAAGAGCAGCATCAATATCGTTTCCTTTTCAATGATGATCAAATTGGGAAATCTTGGGACTTGTGAACATCAGTAAACATGCATGTAGATTGTTGTATTGAGCATGAACTAAATTGCGTTTCCCATCGTGTTATAGTTCACTTTATTGGCCTCATAAAACTCAAATCACGATTGTGTGGACTGTTATAGGGAAAGTGTTTTATCAAAGAATACAGCTTACTATGCCTCTAAGCAGTATCTAGGTAGGATGGGGTAGGGTAAGGCAGGGGAACGCAGAGAAAGGATCCTTAATTCGGAAAAAACATATACACTTTAAAAGGTTGGTTACCATTTTTGTAGGTGTACGGTAGATTCTACTGTAGGTGTACAATTTATTATAGGTAAACAATAGAATCTAATGTAAATCTACAGTAGATTCTACTGTAAATCCAATCTACAATAGATTCTACTGTAGATCTACAGTAGGTTCTACTGTGTACCTACACTAACTATTTGCAGTGTACAACAGCAGAAAAGAAGACATTGCTTGACAGGGGTTAAGCAAGGATAGTGAAGTGAAAAACTGCGATTGGGCAGAACTAACCAGTTTCAGGAATTAATTCACCAGAATAGAATGCTATATGCACACACTCTCACACACCTACATACACATGTATACAATCACTTTTTGTCGATCTATGCAACTCTACACAACCTGACACATCCATGAACAGAGGTGGTGATGCGACGAATACATATTTTACTTCTAAGGCTAATTTGATGTTTAAAATTAACCAGAAAGAGACATCCATTCCGATTGCATAAACAGGTCAGGCACTAATAATCAGACCAATTTCATGATGAGCTTTCCTGCCAGCCGTGACTAATATAAACATTAAATGCTAATAGGGAGCTGCCAGAGCATACAGCCATGACGTTACGCACCACCATTCAGTGTGGAGAAGGTACCAATGTCTATACACCGAGTCCTATAGCTGGCATAGGAGTATCGTAAAAGGGAGTTTAACAACCATCAACTTCTCTATAGATGACGATTTTGAGTGATTTTCTTAGGAGACCTTTCTGTAAAATGCATTGTATAGATAAATAAATTATTGTAGTAACCTCTAATTAGAGCTGGGCCCTATTCAATTTTGTAAATTTGGATCAATTGTTTCACTAAGCATACGAGATACTCATTATACTTCTGACACCCCCATCCCAACTGATGCACATAGATAAACACACTTGAATGAATAATAATCCACAACCATTCTGTCTTAACTCTATCAATCGCCGTAGTTTTCACACCACTTCGGGATTTTATCTTGAAGACAAAAAACATATCCTCAAGATGCTATTCATCACGTATCTCAGTAATGTTTCCCTTTGGGTAATTCTGTTCATTAGCGAGGTTTAGATATGCCCACTTGAAACGTCTACAGCAACGTCTAGCCCATCTTTTACCATTGCTGTAGACGTACACCTTGTTGTACACATCGTGATCTAATCCTCGCTATTATCTTGAATAATATCTTATAGGGAAATTCTTGTAATTAGAGCTTGTGGAAGCTCTGATGAACGTGGTATTACCTTCAATTCACATGTATAGAATCATCACATTGGAAGAAAAAAGGGATGGGAGAGGTATAGGGCTGTCTGGTTGAAATGACTAAAAGGAGATTTCAGGGAGTAAAGAATGATTTTAGCAGGAGTCTAGCCAAAAAAAGTAACAGACTGCTGGAGATTGCGTGGGAGCTTGTCCCTGAGCAAGAGAGAGGTACAGTCAGGAGTTGTAGATTGGAGAAGATCTATAGTCAGGTAAAGAGGCATGTAGCCTCAAGGAGGGTGGTGGCGTAGGGAGCTTGGGATAAAAGGATCCTTGGAGGCAGCAGCAATTCCCACTGAGCAGACTCTCAATCCCACCAGCCACTGCCTCTAGTAAATGTCTACTATGCCTTATC
Source organism: Harmothoe impar (assembly GCA_947462335.1). Lineage (NCBI taxonomy): Eukaryota > Metazoa > Annelida > Polychaeta > Phyllodocida > Polynoidae > Harmothoe > Harmothoe impar. Next base: position 22,511,409 of record OX381711.1, read on the forward strand.
TATGCCCTTCCTTTTTCTTCTGATGGCCAAAAGTTATTTTGTAATGGCATTCCCCTCTCTCTCCCATGAGCTCCTTGTGTAGTTTTTATGAGTTGTACTTACTGAGAACTTCCTACTTTGATCCTGCTGTCAGGTAAAACTGTGCATTTCAGCCGTGCTGTATATTTCTTCACATACTTCTTCACTTTAACTTCTGTGCAGATGTATTTTATTCGTAGAAAACATAGTTCCCTATAAGTCTCTACCCAGACAAATGTAAAGGTAGATATTTTATAATTATAATTGAGCCTTTCATGATTTCCATCTGAAGGAAAAGGCACAATATCATGGCTTTCAGGGCTGTTAGTTACTAGATCTAGCATTACACTATTACATTCTTTTTTACAGAAATAGTACTAAATTACAGAAGTTTAGTTCCCCTCCACCAGATTAACCCAACCTGTTCTGTTCCATAAAATCAGCACTTTCTGATCTTGTTTTCACGATGTGGGGTTTTTCTGTTTCGCTGTGCAGGAAATTGCAACTCCTGAGATGAAACACAGTCAGGCCTCTGTGTGTTGTTTGTTAACTTTGGGTGTTGTTCTTAGTAAAGTGACATCATAGTCTCTGTGAGGCAGAACTCAAGTCACATCATCACTGACTGTTAGTGCATGTCTTCCCTGCTTCCTGATTTGCCAATGTTATATCCGCCTGACTGATTCCATGTTTCAAACACAGACCTTGCCTGATTCCTGCTTTCCTTCCTTTCCTTACTCTTGTTGCATTATCCACATGTTCGGCTTTTTGTTTCGTTAGTGCTCTCGATATTTACATTTTTTTGTTTAATTGTTCATGAAGATACAAAATGAGCTTCTGAACTAAGGTAAAAGCTTTCAGTCAAAAGTGAAAATAAAGGGGATTTATGCTTATGGCATGGTTATCAACCTCCCTCTCATAGTAACAACTATCAACCTCTTTAACTGCACTAACTTTGTTGCTACCTTTCACATGACATACACTACCCTATTTATGTTTAACTCTGCCTCGTCCTCAATATGCTTGTGGTGCATTCCCCCTATTCCTATTCTACCATATCTATGCTTTTCATTTTCTCTCCTTTCTTAAAGTGCTCAGTGAGAGATTAACTCTTTTTTCTCTCGATGCCCTTGTGTTCTCCTTAACCCCTCTCCTTCACATCCCTTTTTCAAAAATAGGTTAGCTTCTTTGAAACAATTTGGCATTCAAAGAATTCACAGAGATTGAAATAAATGAATCGATTGATCCCTGGTTGGTATTTTGTTTCATGCAAACAATAATTTGTAGTTATTTTAATTCATTGTCTTCCAGAATCTATTTCTGCTTACCTTTTGTATGCTCAGAATTATTTATCTCCCCTGTGCTTTCGGTTTTACCCTCTTTATTTCTTGGAATGCATTTCTTCCCATTCTACAAATAATTCCCTTTTGTCCCCCTTCAAAGAGCTAGTCATGTTTTCATTTAGTCCTACAGACAGTATAAAGAAGATCAAATTGAATGATTTCAAACAAAACGTTAAAGGGCAGGATAGGGCTGCAATTCGTCCTGCCTTCCTTTAGCAAGCTCTCACTGCTGATTCAATTGTAAGCACTTCAATTGTTTATCCTACTATAAGCGAACTTGAACCTGCAATGAGTCCAAAGCCATAAGATATCATACCACCCACAAAGTGTTAGGTCGAGAGCAGTTCAGATATACTGTGAGACTGATACTGAAGTTGAGGCTGGTGAATTACAGTGTTTTATTTTTGTCCTGCTACATTCTGCTTTATTCGTCACATTGTTTCCATTGGGGGTTCCCTATGAAAGGATAACAGTGCAGTGTTTAATTTACATAATTGTTGTGAGTAGGGTCTGGGGAATTAACCACTAACAGCTTTACTTCACCAGCCATGGCACTTGGTTGTTGACTGAGTAGAATGGATATGGTTTAATTTCCTGACCCAAGGCCAACACACTGTGACACAGCAGTGTTGATGTGGCAGTCAGCACACAATACGAATTGGAGTCAATGAACAAGATAGAATAGACTTTGTTGGTGAATGGGAATCTATGAATTAAGCCAGAATAGAGTGTCTGGTTAATGAAACATATTTCTTAGTGCTATGTAAAGCATAAAGTAGTATCAATGATCAGAGAATAATATTATCTCTTTATCTCACTTGATGCAACAGCTTGATAAAAAAAACAGGACATGAGGTATCAGTAGTAATACCCAATGTTCTACATAGCCAAAGTTGTCAAGAACACTGTTGTCCAGGTTGTATAAATGGCACCCCTTTATGCGCTAGTGCAGGGTGACTGAAGTTTATAACAAAAGTGTTCTGCCATAGAAGTGTCCTGCCACCATGTATGTCCCAGAAAGCACAAAGGCAATGTTATAGACACTGCATCAAATGTCTTCCTTAGAAAATAGTTTTTACATACACCTATTGGCGTTTCCTCCTTTGATAAAATGCAGGAAATTAACCTAGGCAAAAGTATATGCTGTATAGAGCTCAGACATCTTAATTGAGTACTGCCTAAGACCTGTCATATACTATATCCTCAGGAAGGTGTTTTACATGGAAAAGGGTACAAGAAATGGTCTATAGGGTACAAGTGATCGTTTTGGGATGTAGTCTGAGCAGAACCACTTACGACTGATCACTTGCCTCATGGAAAGTTATGACAGAGAATGGAAATGAGTCTAATATATGACCCGTGACTCTTTTAACCACTTCAAGCAATTCAACTTTTTCAGCCCTTACGAAGCACTTTTGCTGAATGACTGAACATTACACCCTGCGGAGTATTTAACACTAGCTTTAACTTCATTTTTACATTGTTTTGTATCACAAATTAAGGTCGCAAAAGTTAATGGCGCCATTATCCCCAAATCACTGATCCACGCGCCCTATTTCTCAAAAAGTGACTAATGTCTAAGCAAGGACAATGTATAGCCCTTCAAGGTTAATCATGGGCCTCTTCCTTAATTAGCTGTCTCCACTGACTCCCCAACTCTTCCAGGTCAGCCACTCCAATTAAAGTAGGAGACACATTACTCACATTGTAAACCGAGCTACAAGTATGCTGTGATTTCATTGACCTTATAATTATTAAGAGTCCCATAGTGCTTAAATTCATCATGTCGTTTATCACCTTGATGGACAAAAGTCATTGAAATTACCATTTGAGCCTCAAGCAAAAGCATTCATTTTACTAGCAATCAGGTATAATAATACAGAAATCTGTTTTCCCAAACAAAAACAACCAAAGGTATGATACATTTTGCATTAAAATCTATTTCTGTAATGTTTAATATAATTTGTGCCAAACTATATGATTAATGGTATGCATCAAAACTATGATTCCTTTAGAAGAGTTGTACTTTTTTACAATTTTTACTCATAGAAAAAGTAGAACTACTTCAAAAACCTAGACACGTTATTCTAAACATGATTGTGCAAACACGAAAAAAAAAGATACGTTTTTGATTGTGACTATATTACTTAAAGACCTCTGTGTCTTTTGTTCATTACACATTGCTCCTGCCATAATGAAATCATTGATGAACATTCTTATGGAATGCTTGAGCTTAATATGCACATTAATTTTCATTATTGGCTGAATTCATTTATTGCACTCAAAGGTCTGCTCCCATCCACCCTGCTCGAAACCATGACTCCTCAACATATATTTCCCCTAGTTCTCCTACTGTCTGCAGCTACTCCGTGACACAAACAGGGAACACCCTTGACACCCTCAGTACCAAATTAGTTTTGATGTTCAAGCCAACTGGGGTTGCAGGGAAAATACTACATAATTTATTAAAATTTGGTCCTACTTTGGATGCACTTGAAAGTCTGACAATTCTCTCCCTTTTACCAGAGCTCTACCTCCGCCATTCCTAAAAAGTGTGCGTGTGTGTGTTCACTGTAATGCCTGTGAGATTAAAATGTTCTGACAAACATCAGTTGGAACTATTTGAAGTTGGACTGCTGCTTTGACATCCGCTGTTTCCAATTACCAACCAATCACGATAAGAGCTGACGGTCGTCACTTGAAAGTATGCGCTCTTCTTTTCATTTTTCCCCACTCTCCATACACTTCTTGTCAGCAATTCCCCAGCAGTTAGATTTCTGCTATGCTTGAAAAGAAAACTGAAATCTATGAAAAATGAATTATTGCACAATTTCAATATGCAGATTATTGTACCCAAACATATCCAATACCAAATGTGGGTGATGGAAAAGGCAAGTTAATGCAGAGATACATGCAACAGACCAAAGCAAACTAGAAGTTGTAACTTGTTTGCAAAAGTGTCCCTCAATATCTCATAACCTGTAGTGTGTATCTCATTTCGCGGGGCCTTTTTCCCAGATAAGATTCTGAGGGAGTGGCAAGGGCCTGCTAATATGGGATGTTTTTTTTTCTTTTTCCACATCACTGGACCTTGATAGCAAAGGTCTGGTTCATATTTTATGTAGCTTTAGGTTTACCAGTTCTGTATAGTATGTAAAATGAAATAGAATGATACAATACTCACGGGCCTACTGCTACACATGTTTAATGATTTTGTTCTACAGTATAAATAAAGGGAACATGATAATCTTATCACTATACAAACCATGTTTCTAGTTCTAGATATGACACTAATAAGACTTTGTATACTCAGTATATCGTCAAGATGGATTCACAAAAAAAACTGACAAGTTATTTCTTATTGATGTTTGGCATTTATTTTGGTTTTTTTCTTTACATTGAGGTGGTGGGAGAGGTATTTGTTGTTTGTGACTACGTTTCGTCTAATTTTATTATACTCTCTGACATGTGTAACACGCTATACAGAATTACATTGTCTGGGCATTGATTCCTTTTGGCCATAGTGTCAGCCTGTCCATTATTCAAGAACACATCAGTTGAGGCTGTTGAAATAGAAACATGTCTGAATTAGTTCTGTGTTGGCTCTTTATATACTAAAACTAGTTATCCAAGTTGTGTGTGAGCAGGAGCTAGTGGGTGCAAAATGATATTTCAATACTATAGGTGCTATTTTCAGAAAGTGATTTACTTATTTATCTGTTGCTTTCAGACTATATTTCTGAAAGAAAACTAGGAGCAACAGTGATTGGTTTACCAATAAGACAATTTTAGGTTGATAGAGATAGTGTTTTGTCGTGTCCTAGTTTATCAATTCCAATTTTCTCGTGGAAGATATGTCTGAAGCCTGCAATAACAAGTGGGAGTAAGATATATTATGTCACATAAATACTTCAACAATTGCAATGCCAGCTTTTTCCCTCTACAAAGTTGCAGATTCAGCTTGGAAATGAGTTGTATTGTGGCAGATGAAGAAGAAGTTTGATGTTTTCATATGTACTGGCTACGAATCACAGCATAGATGCTCTTTATCATACAGTCAAGAGCCACGAGATATACAAAAAAGCCTTGAATTAAATTGGTAAAAATTTGCTTCTGATCAATATGTATTATGTATTAAGAATATATCTGAACCCACAAGCAGAAAGGATCATGTGCAAGGTGATGACCTGTTTACCATGAGATCGATTTCAAAGATCGATTAAAGATGACAGCAATGTGAGACTCATAGCCATATCAAAATACACCACTGTAAACTCAGTAGCCACTGGTAAACCATCAGTGTGCAAAGGCCACTGTAATATTATACTGTGGAAAGATGTTTCTGAGAAATGTCTGCAGTTTCTCTTATTCCTGGTTATTCATATTAAAGTATGCTCAACAAAATGTTAACATTGGATCAGGTTCCTTGGCTTCAAATTAGCCTATCCATGTTTATGAGATGGGTCAATGGCCTCGAAATTGGAGAGATTGCATATCAAGTTTTCAAACTAAAGGTTAAATTGTCCATTGTTGCATGGCTTTTTTTAACATTGTTGTCGAACAGCTCTAAGCTATTTGTTGCTGTGGCGTAGGAACACATTCTTTCTTTAAGCTATTGGTTATCTACCTGCTGCCCTTTTATTCTAACTGTCGACCTTCCCATGTCACTCCTTAACAGACAGTGTTAATGAACTTACAATGTGCCTCTTTTCTGCAGGAGCGGGTGGATATTAGATATTGTAGAGGTCGCGGAAAACTTAGTCATTGGATCGGCCGGGAATCAAACCACAGACCTCTCGCACTGGTGACAAGCATTCTAACCGTTACACTACCAACCTGTGTCTGACTACTATCCGCTCCCTATGTTACTGGATTGCAATGACAAGTCCCTTGGACATATAGGGCACAATGCACAATGACTTCTGGTTATGGCACCTCCTGCGGGGAGACACACCCAGACATCGTGCCCCTACACTCCTCCCTACCAGCTTCAACGTACCATCCCTGCGAACACCACCCAACTAGCGAAAGCAGTGCCGGACATGTTGCAGGGCGGCCAGGCTACCCCACCCCGCGAACACCACCCACCTGGCTAGGGTAGAGCGGTGCCCGACATTTTGCAGGGCTATGAGGGGTCCCCAGCCAGTTGAAGCGTATCACTCTGACATGCAATCCAGCCAACACAGTTACCGAATCCCAGCAGATCCACCAGTGTAGAGGTCGCGGAAAACTTGGTCATTGGATCGGCCGGGAATCGAACCACAGACCTCTCGCACCGGTGACAAGCATTCTAACCGTTACACTACCAACCTGTGTCTGACTACTATCCGCTCCCTACGTTACTGGATTGCAATGACAAGTCCCTTGGACATATAGGGCACGATGCACAATGACTTCAGGTTATGGCACCCCCTGCGGGGAGACACACCCGGACATTGTGCCCATACAATATCATTCACTGGCCTCAAAGTTTACATAAGATACATAGGCATGAAAGCATGTTTTGAGGCTAATAAAATATTGGGTTCTCCTGTTCTGGGGAATTGACTAACCATATGAATAGGTTTAGGGATTTGTCATTGATTACCATACAAACCAGTGCTTACCATACAAAAATAACCTTCAGTCAGATCCTCAACTGGGAGTGCTTGTCTATACGGTGCATCGAGGTAGACGGCATCTGGACACATACTAGGGCACCCCCTAGTAGTAGAATTCCATTCCCACCATAACTTTGGCATTAACCAGTCAATCAAGCACGAACAAGTAAATTGAATTGCATTGACAAACATAGTTTCACACACATATACATGGATACTCTCTAGGGCAAATTATCATGCAGCTCTCCATAATTTTCCTGACACATCCATCTCCACAAACGCAGCTGGTGGTAAGATATATAATATACATATTTTACTTTCTAATGAGATTAGGGAGAGGCCCCAGATGATAATTGATCATCCGTTCATGACATTAACACGAAAGATAGAGTTTTGACTCCCGTGAGACATTATGAGGTAGCAGGCTGAGACATTTGGGAATGGCCTAGATCTAGTCTCTGGGAGTATCAGCAGGAGTCTAGCCCAATAAGTAGCCGATTGCTGGAGGTTGTCCTTGAGGAAGAGAAAGGAGTACAGTCAGTCCTGAGCTGGGGTGAAACATCCATAGCCGGGTAAGGAGGCAGGAAGCCTCGAGGCTGGCTATGGCTTAGGGAGCTTAGGATGAAAGAATGGCTTTGGAGGCAGCAGCAATTTCCACCAAGCAGACTGTCTGTCCTAGAAGAAAGTACATCACATCATTTTGAAAGGTTTACCTATGCACTTCCTTTTTCTTCTGATGGTCAAAATATGTTTTATTATGGTGTTTCCCTGTCTCTTCTATGAGCCCCTCTTACAAGTATTTTCTATGGCTGATACCTACTGAGAACTTCCTACTCTGATCCAGCTGTTAGCTAAAACTGTGTATTTCATCCACTCTGTATATCTTTTTATGGACAGAGCTCTGACATCTGTGCAGATGTGTTTTATCAGACATAGAACACATAGCCCCTTACCACTCTCTACTCAGACAAATATTGTATAAGCAGAGGAATAGAGTGCCTCTACATGGGTAAAAAACGACACGTGGGACACGGCGACAAGGCCCTTTTAAAAATCGACACGTGCAACACGGCCCTTCTAAAAATCGACGGACACAGTAAATTTGAAATTAAAAATCGACAGACATGGAAGAATGGAGTAGAATGTATGGGAATGTATGGGATAAAAATCGACTAGACGACATAGTGTATTTGTGCTAAAAATCGACACAGCGACATGGTCAAATATCCGGGTACCCATGTAGAGGCACAATAGAGTCTGGTGTAGTCTTTAGCTTTGAATATTATTTCTTTAGATAAAATGTGATTTTCTGTTATCTGAAATTATCAACAAGCTGAGCTTAGGAATATCACATGGACATATATGAAAGATGGAGATAGATAGAAAGATGACAGAGAACCTTCCAACAAATAATAACAAAAAATAGAGTAAGGTTCACGTAAATAGTTATAAATTATTATTTTGTTTGTACTGGTCAATGATTTTCCATTTCCATATGGGTGTAGTTCTGAGGGAAAAGGCACTATTAGAGCTTTATCAACCCATCCTGTTCTCTTCTAAGAGATCGGCACTTTCTGATCTTATTTTCACAATGTTTGCTATTTCTGCTTGGCTGAGCAGGAAATTGCAGAAAACTCCTGTGATGAAACACAGTCAGATTGCCGTGTGATGTTTGTCCTCTTTGGTTGTGGTTCTTAGTAAAGTAACATCTCTGAGAGGGAGAAATCAAGTCACATCATCACCAACTGTTAGTACATGCCTTTCCTGCTTCCCAATTTGTTCACTTTAAACCTATCTCTGCTTATTTATATTGTTCCTACTTTCACAAAAAAGGGAGTTATGGATGCCAATACGATTCTTTAGCATCTTTAAAAACACTAAATTCTTTGAAAGCTGGCTCCAGCTTAATCTTATAAGATGTCCTTAGAGATTGCCCTGATGACATCATAAGACATAACAGGCATACTTCATGAGGCTACCCATCTCCTTATTGAGATACTATCTTTTCCAATTACCCTCTTCTATCTCTATCCCCCATCATTTCCCATTCATAAGTTCTCCCCAGACTCTAACAGTGCCACAGAGTGTGTCGTGCAGACATCAACAATCGTGACCCAGTGTGGTAATTGGTTTAATATTATTTCTGAATGCCTATTTGGTACCACATGATGACTGTGATGAGTTCATTACATACACAGACCGAGCTATTGTTAGATGAAAACGTATCAACTTAGCGATAGATAGGTAACTTGCTTAATGCTTGTACAGTGAATTTATCAAAGAACTCATCTTGAATCAACAGCGAATTTACCATGAAGGCAGTTATTCAATAGGGAACTTGAAGGCCCACAATCAAGAAAATAATGACTGAGCAATTGATACCAGTCATCAGAGTAGACTACACAGAAAAAATAAGGAGTCATGGGTAAAATTTGGCAAATAATAATTATTGTGAGGAGGCAAGCAGAAAGGATAGCCCGTGGGCCCTTCATTTGGCTATCCTTTCTTCTTGCTTGCTCACAATTGTGGTCCATGTCTCCCCTTGTTTTTTTAGTGTGGGTTGAGAGATATAGGTGCGCTTTAGGTTCAAGATATATGAATTTGGTGAGTAATGCTGCTGTGTCCCAAGTAAATAACTATTTCTGAACATAAAACATATGAGGATGAGGACAGTTTCCATAGGAGCCTCCACAGTCAAACATCAGGAAAATGTTGATTTATGGAGGGACAACAAGAGGAAACCCTGACAATGAAACAATGAAAATTAAATACAACTGACAAATTATGACTGATAGCCCATCATAGCAGCACTGATCTTGACAAGAGATCTACAGGCAAAATCTGAGGGTTTTTTCACATTGTCTTCTTGTGTAATCACAGCATGTGTTTTGAATAAAATGTTTTGCAATAATTCATATTTGTCACAATCATTGAAAACAATGAGTTGTCAGGCAAAAGTTCCAAACAATGTCGGAGGTTTTATTTCGATTTGTTATTTTAATGAAGGGGTCATTTACATGGAGGAGGGGGAGGAGGAGGAAGAGGAGGAGGAGGAGGAGGGCTTGGATGATTTCATCGATATCTTGCCTAACTCTTACCTCAATCTGAGCCTTCAATCCAATTGGCCAGCGGTCAGGGGTTGGGGGGAGAGATCCTTGGATCGGTTTACCACCAATGCGTCTGTTGTCTTGTTTGAATTAGATTGTTGCAGTTGAATGCGAAAGGGTAGACTGGTATCCTGTCTTCTATTAATGGGATAAATGCTTGTAGGCAAGGAAGGAATTTCTCTCCAACTATCTTTTTCTTTCTCTCTTTCCCTCTCTCTCCCCCTCTATCTTTCTCACTGTGCCTCTCTATCTCAGTCTGTGAGTATATGTCTGCCTGTCGGCCAGTCTGCTTCCATCTCTGTCTCGCTATCTCTCTGTTTCTCTGTCTCTCTCTGCCTGCCTGTCTGTGTCTGTCTCTGTCTGAGATACATAGGCAGATAGTTAAGGTTAGAAATCCTCTTTTCCATAGGGGATTCCCTACAAAATGGTAACAGTGCAACCTATGAAATACACCATACATGGCATTTTAGTAGGGTTTGGCAGAATGGATATTGTTTAATTTTCTGACCCAAGGCCAACACACTGTGACACATCAGTATTGAGATAACAACCAGCATAGATATTGGAGTCAATACACTGGACAAAAAAGACCAAGAAAGCGTGGGTGGTGAATGGAAATCTAGAGTGTTTGGTGAATGAAAGGTATTTCTTACTGGTTTGTAAAGAATTGAATCTTATAATCTGTCAGAGCATAGTCTCTTTATCCCACTTGATGTGTTGTTCAGATGAAATAACAGGACATTGTACATGTGTATTGGTCGCAATACCCGTTGTTCTACAGAATTCGTAGAAACACCATGTATTACGACCAATAATAGCATCATTTATTAATAATCAATGTTGTCAAGAACCCTGTTGTCAAGGTTGTAAAAGTGGCATGCCCTTATTGGCTGGTGCATGGTGACTGAAGTTACCAAAATCCTTATCACAAATGAGTGTTTGACCACAAAGTATGTCCCAGAAACCAAAATGGCAATATTCTAGACATTGCATCTGATGGATTCTTTAAATAACTCCTAATTATTTTTAAATGGTTTGACAAAATATCAAGCAGGGTAGAGTATAGCACTGAGCCTCGTATTTCACAAAAGCTGAATAACCAGCCCCCGTATTTCCTCAAAGCTCCGTACTTCGCGAAAACTTCACTTCCGGTCTGGCGTCAGGATACCTGAGGTCAGCCGGTCAAAATCGTCGATTAAGGCTGCCTTGGCATGAGTGGCCGATATGGTCTAGTGGTGAGTGTCCTCGCCTATCATGCATGTGGCCAGGGTTCGATTACCGGACGAATCTGACGATTTTGACGTATTGACTTTTTTTTTGCGTGTATTTAAAAAAAGTAAATAATCTGTTTTTGACTGGATTATCATTTAATCGTCTTCCTTTTTGACAAATTGACATATTTGAATTGTAAATCAGGCTTAATTTGTACAATTAAAGACAATAGAGACGATAAGGGGGGGACTTTTTGTTGTGCAACCAAATTACGCATGCACTAATACCGGAAATGAGGGCGTGCAAGGTGTCATGGCGGCATCCAGACGTGTTGCGAGATGATGCAGGTTAATAAAATCTCTTTTTCCCTGTTATTACGTAACAAAAACATTTAAAAATAAATACAGGATCAGTTTAAGATCCATATTTCCCTGACAGATTCACCTCGAAAGGCCCCGTATTTCATTGAGACCTATTTATAAGTACTGCCTATGGCCTTTCATATAATTTGCCTCCAGTAGGGTGTTTCACAAGGAAAATTATATAAGGATTGATCTATAGTCTACATCAGTGATGGGTTTGGAATATAATCTGAGCAAAATAGCAAATCTACTCTGCTCGGAAGGATGCACCAAAAATGGCACATATTATATTGAAAACATATCCTTGCCTTGAAAAAAAGAACATTGTAAAACAAATGTCCAATTCATTTATGCATGGTTTTGTATCACAAATTGAGGTTAATTATGGGCCTCTACCTTAATTAGATACATCCCCTGTCTCGCCTGCCCTTCTTCCAGGTCAGCCACCCCAATTAAAGCAGGAGACACATTAATCTCAGCGTTATAACCTGGCCACAAGTAGGCTGTTATGCTCATAACCATTATGTTCTGTATGGTGCTTTTATGCATCATCATGATGCACAATTGAAGCTCTAGCAAGTAACTTTCCAAGGCTACATTCAACCATCATGCCAACCCTTTACTTATGTAGTAATAGGGTAGACTTGCCATGGTTGCAATAATACATCAAAGTTAAAGAGGACATGCTAAAAATAAAGCACTATAAATACGGCCCTGAACGCAGTAAGAGAAAATGGAGATCAGCGAGGTTACCAATGTTGCCATACTGCACTCTACAAAATCCTCTTGGCTAAAATATACTATATCAAGACACCGTATTAATGTATATAGAACAGATAAATTTTATTAGATACACAAGTAGTATTCCATATTCTATAGAATGATGTATGTATACAGTATGAAAGTTATCACTCTATTACACATAAAGTAAGAATATCATACAGTACTGCTTCAAGGCTGGATGTTAACTAAGTTTGATGCCTCTATACACCCAAGGTAACTTGTTAGCACAGGAAGGAGGGTGTCTTGATTATCAAGCCAACTGGTATTTCAGGGAAAATGCTATATTCATTTGTCAAAATTGCCACCTACTTGGGATGCAAATGAACATTAATTTTACCTCCATCAACCCCAAAGGCAGTGTGTCTGTGTGTGTCTAGGTGTGTCTGTGTGTGTTCACTGTGATGCTTGTGAGATAAAAATGTTCTTACAAACATCAGTTGGAACTTTTTGAAGTTTGACATCTGCTGTTTCCAATTACCAACCAATCACAATGAGAACTGACACTTGGGGAGTATGTGCTCTTTTCTCCCCATTCTACAAACATCTCTTCACATTGATTCCCCAACAGTTGAAACTCTGCTTGAAACTAAAAAGAACTGAAACCCTGAAATGAAGAAGAGAATAATCAGCACACAAATTCAATATGCAGATACAAACTCACTGACTGTTATTGTGCACAATCCTATCCTACAGCGGATACAGTTGGTTCACAATACAACCTCAAAAGGGTGATCTGTGGAAATTAGAAAGATTGTGATGGAAAAGGCAAGTTGATGGAGGGGTACACACAACCAACCAAAGCAACCTAGAAGTTGTTACTTGCGTAAAGTGTCCCCCAATATCTCATAACCTGTAGGGCATCATTTATTTCTTGGTGCCTTTTTCCCTGGTGAGATTCTGAGAGGGTGACAAGGGCCTGCTGATATTGAGTCTCTATTTCACAGTAGATCTTGACAGGTGAGAGCTGGTTTATATTTCATGTAGCCTCAGGTTTGCCAATAATTCTGTAATACCATCAGGAATAACATCAAGATTATAATAGATCCATGAGACTATGAAACCAATATAATGCACTTTAAATGAGATATGGCAATGTCACAAGTAAAATGGACAGAGGGGTAAACACTCTAGGGTAGGTTCACCCTAAGTCAAACTCATACCTTGAGTCAACCACTTTTGACATGAAATAACAAGTTCAGTATGCATCTGGTGACAATAAACTCTTAAGGATTTTAGAATTGAAGTGTTTTCCAAAGACATACTGTACATTGCATCCGCATCATCACTCTTTTTCATACTGTTAAATCAGTCAAAAGTACCCCTGTTTGACCTGTTTTGACAAACAGAGAATGAGAATCTCTCCACTGTTCATCCTCTTTGGTAGTTGATTTGAAGTATTTGTCCCTTTCATAGAAAGAGTCAATTGGTTTGTGGACTGGATATGTATCTAAATTACACAAATCATGACTTTATTGAGCAAAATTAATTTCCTAAATTATATTTAGGACTGATTTCGTAAGGTATACCCATTTCACCTTAAGTCAGCCATGAATTCACCCTAAGTCAGCCATGAATTCACCCTAAGTCAACCATGGGATTTTCTTCTCTAGAATCCCCCCTGGAATTCTCTCACCCTGTATTTTTGTTTAAGAACCCCCCCCCCCTACCCTTGTGAATACTTCCTCCTCCCAGAATATCCCCTTCTACTAGAGGGTTAAGAATAGCAGGTCTACTTGTGTAGTATATAGAGGGAAAGGGTGAAATGCAAAAAGAGGAGGGGATGAGGGGGCAAAAGTAGTAGGAGTACCACACAGGGGCACTCGTAATAATCGATTATCTCAAGCAGCCAACCGTTAAGGTTGTACTACCTGTGTGACTCCACCACACACGCCATCTACAGTTGAAAAGTGGTAGCTGTATCATGCACACTCCCCCATCTGGTGTCACATTTATCAACTAATTGTTTTATCTCATCATACTGTATAACGTGTGTGTCAATTAACAAAATTAGTAGACTGTAACTAGTGTTGCAATTGTTTACTCTGTGGCATCAGTGTGATATCATATGGTGTTCTGTTGTACACTGGGGAACATGTCTTCACATTGGACTGATTCCCAGGTTTTGTATGCATCTAAACGATTTCATTCAAAGGCAAACCTAGTTAATTGGGCTTTGGAGCAAGGATTGATTGGACATGATTTCACTGTGAGGAGGTTACAGGAAATTGACCAAAATCAAGTTTCTCTTCAGGATGAATATGATTGGTCTTTCTCTGATGCAGGATGGAAGGAATTTATGTTGCAATTCCACAGTGTGGTTAATCTGAAGAGTTTCATCCACAACAATGGGTTAGATTTTGATGAAATTGTGAAGCAGAGGATTGAATATCTGGATGTTTTCAACCGTGCTGGTTCGACATGTGTAAGTTTGACTCAGTATTTGTCTAATTCTGTTTTATCCATTTGTCTTATTGTACATTTCAGTTATGATTCTCCATGTTACATCTATCTTTATAGGTTGATTCATCACACCTCACCCAGTATATGATACAAGATATTTCAACATTATATGCAACTCGACAGGAATTGGTTTCTTGGGCTACATCTGAGCAATGCCTTGATCATCCTTGCATCATTTCACGATTGGTTCAAATTGCAAATGGTATGGTGAATTGTGATTCTGAGGAATTGTGGAAACGGAGAATACAATCTTTGTCTTCAGTCCAAGAATTGGATCAGTTTGTGCAAGATTATGAAATCGAATGGAACCCTCTCCTACAATCTAAACGCCAAACTTTACACAAGCAGGGATTCCACTCTTCTCTTAAAAAGGTTTGCACATATATTTATATATATGATATATTATATATATTCTTCTTTTTTATTGTCTACTTTCACTGTCTTTTTTCATTTCAGAAAAGAATCAAGTATCATTCCTGTGTCGTGTGTCGTGTAAAGTTTCGTGACAATTTTTCTCTTCGTACACATCTCAAATCCCATCAATTTGACAACGTTGCAACTCAAACTGACATTGAAGCAGTCCAGATAGTCACACCAACTAGACCGACTGTTTCATCTACTGCAATGAGACACAGAAGCAGATCTACCACTAAACGAAGCAGAGACATTTCACCACACGACAACTCATCCACATCACAGAATGAACGAGGGAGAATTGGATACCACCTTCATACACCAACTACATCCAATCTTCAACAGCTTGAATCTGAATCATGCAACATGACGCCCCCACCACAGAAAAAGGTTAGGTATTCCACATATTAACCCATGACACCCCTGTTTCATTTCTTCAACTAATTATTTCTATTACAGTATATCTCAACATTAAATTATTTTTACCTTTTCTTCCTTTCAGAAATGTGTAGAGAAATATTTTTGCGGGGCTTGTGGAGATTCTTTCCACAACAGGAGAATGCTGTATTATCATAGAGGGTTACAACACGGTCGGGGTGATTTACAACCAAACCCTTTTGATGAAAGTGTTTGGTTGGATGAGAATGGGGATGAGATAGTAAAACTTAAAGCTGTTTTTCAATCTAACATGACTCACTTCTTAACTCCCCATGTCAAAGGACTCATGACAACTGATTACAATTTTCCTACAAAAGATTTGTCTGGAGGTGTAGATGAGTTAGTTCAGATGTTTGATAAAGTACATCAGGAAAGAGAAGGGACGTATAAAGTTAATGTTCCCTTGGGTATAATGTTGAGAGATGTGGATGAAGGCGAGTATCGTTATTATATCCCATATAAAAATAAAACCTTGTTTGATACAGCTGTTTCAGTTTCCACTTCGAGGGATATAGATTTGATCACAGAAAAGTTGAGGGGTATACACATAGGTGAATATTTGAGAGAACATCGAGACAACACGAAATGGAAACCATTTCTGGTAACTAATGTGATGTTTTTTGTCACTAAAACTGGTTTTCACCTAGGTGTTGGAGAACACATCCCTAAATACAT
The DNA here is from genome assembly GCA_947462335.1 of Harmothoe impar. Taxonomy (NCBI): domain Eukaryota; kingdom Metazoa; phylum Annelida; class Polychaeta; order Phyllodocida; family Polynoidae; genus Harmothoe; species Harmothoe impar. The sequence continues at coordinate 22,527,818 of OX381711.1, forward strand.
CAAAGACAGACACTGCATAGTAACATTAGAACACACTCCAGGAAACACTAATCATTATTACAATGACTTCTTGTGTATTTTCCGTTGCCTTGCTCTCCATATGATAACGAATGATGCAAATTTCAAGAAAGAAAAATTAGCTCGTTTAGTTAGAAAGTTATACAAGAAGTGGAGGAAGTTCATTGGAGATGTTATACCGCAAAATCCTAAGGAGTATATGGGACTCACATTTGACTCACTTCCAGATTTTGAACGCTGCTTTCAAGTTAGCATGTACATATATTCCTTACAACCCGACCACAGTGCTATTCTTCGATACAAACCAACAACCAAACAAAACAATGTTTTATATATGAATCTATATCACGAACATCTTTCATATATAAAAGATTTCAAAATATACGCCTCTAAATATGAATGTCCTTCCTGTGCTATGCACTTCAGCAGAGTTGCAGATTACAAGAGACATGTTACAACATGCACAAACAGAACCAACTTGCAATATGTTGGAGGTTTTTTTTCTGAGAATAAAACAATTTTTGAAGAACTTGAAGAGTATGGGATACATGTGGATGATAGTCAGAGACAGTATGAGTGGTTTGCTGTGTTTGACTTTGAAGCTATGCTTCAAAAGATTTATGATAACCCAACAGAGAAGTTGTCATGGCAACAGAAGCATTGTCCTATATCAGTTTCTATTTGTAGTAATGTAGTGGATGAAACAAACCCCTCACTACCAAACTTCTTACAACCGAGATGTTTCATTAATTCCGACTTGAACCAGTTACTGGGTGAAATGTTTGACCATTTAACTTCCATCCAACAATTAGCTAGCCAGCTAGCAAATAAACGTTGGGGTACAGTTATTACTGAATTAGAAAAACTTTGTGAGAAATGGCAACCTTCAGAAATATCTTCAAACTTAGAATGCGACAAAAGTTCTGATGAATGCAGCGACAACTCTGATGTAGAAGACGATCAAGATGATCTTGATTTCATGATAGACAGATTTGAGTTAGATGAAGAAGAAGAATCAGACTCAGAGTTAGAATCAGAAATACAATCAGAATTAGATGAAGAAGAAGAAATGGAAGAAGGAGAAGAAACTGGGGAAATATTTGCTGACAAGAAGAAGGGTGATAACACCTCTGATAAAAAGGACAAACATAGAGCAGGGAAGGTTATTATGTACAACAAATTAACCCATCTACTGAACAAAATGCAGAGTTACATAAACCAACTACCAATCCTAGGATTTAATAGTTCTAGCTATGACATAAACCTTATAAAGGCAAAGTTGTTTTCTTTTCTCAAATTTGGAGAAAAAGAGGAAAAAGAGACAAGTTATGTGATAAAAAGAAATAATTCATATTTGAACATATCCAATTCCAAATTTAAGTTTATTGACGTGCTTCAATTCTTAGCTCCTGGTTCATCTTACGATAAATTCCTCAAAGCTTATAACACAGAACAGGCTAAAGGATTCTTCCCATATGATTTTTTTGACAACATATCAAAACTGGAATTGACTGAACTACCAGATTACACTTCCTTCTATTCACATTTGAAACAGTGCAATATAACAATGGAACAATATCAACACCTTGAACGTGTGTGGGTGGACAATGGAATGACTACTTTCCGAGATTTCTTGGTTTGGTATAACAATAAGGATGTTGAACCTTTTGTAGAAGCTGTGATAAAAATGCAACAGTTCTATTTCAACAAAAGTGTGGATGTGTTCAAAATTGCAATATCTGTTCCCGGTATTGCTAGAAACTTGCTATTTAAATCATGTAAAGAAACACAGACTCACTTTGAATTAATGGGACCTAACCATAACGACCTTTACACCACAATCAAATCTAATATCGTGGGAGGTCCATCTATCATATTTCACAGACACCACAAAGCTGGTGAGACATTATTAAGGGAAAACTGTGATTATGTTAAACAGAAGAAGTTATGCCAGAAAGTAGTTGGTTATGACGCTAATGGTTTATATCTGTGGGCTTTAGGGCGTGATTTACCCACTGGTGCTTTCTGTAGACGTTCAGAGAGTGACGGCTATAAAGTAGAAAGGCAGACCAGATATCATACTATGTACCAATGGATGAAATGGAAATCCTGCAAAGATGATATAACAATAATGCACAAATTGAATTCCACAACAGAGAAAAGAGTTGGACCTTATTTAGTTGATGGTTATTGTTCTTATAATAACACAGCTTATGAATTTCATGGTTGTTTCTTCCATGGGTGTCCATGTCAGATAGGGAAAACAGATGAAAAAGGTAGACTTAAGAGGTATAATAGAAGTTTGAAGAGAGTGTCATTTATTCAACAAGAAGGTATACAGGTAGAAGTTATGTGGGAGTGTGAGTTCAACCAGTTGAAAAAAGCCAACCCTTCAATGGAATCTTTTTCTATTTTACCTCCATTCTCCCGTAAATTCCCTGGTAAAGTAACTTCAAATGATATATTACAAGCTGTCAAAAATGAAACATTTTTTGGTATGGTGGAAGTAGATATACAGGTTAGTGTGTGTTTCTTTTCCCCCATTTTCATATTCTGAACTTTCTGTTCAATCGGTTATTGATTTTTGTGTCTGTTTTTTTTTTGTTCTTTCTATTAAGTGAAACATATATTAATCTTGACTTATTCTCTTCTCTCTTTTCCAAGTTACCATCTTGTTGGGGAAATGAGTTTCAACATAATCTGACTCCACAACAATACTTTTCTGAAATGTCACCTATTTTCTGTACCACTTCTATACCATATGATTGCATTGGGGAACACATGAAAGAGTATGCTGAGGAAAGAAACCTGAGCAAGGTAATTCACTTTAACCCTCTTCATATAAGATATTGTATTTAGCTCATGTTTTATTGTTGTGTTTTTTCTTACTTATTTAGAAAATAACACTACATTATTTCATTTCAGAATCCTAGGAAGTTGTTGGTGGGTGGAATGCGTGCAAAGAAGATTCTTCTAGCTACTCCTCTACTTAAATGGTATCTAGCTCATGGTTTGGAAGTGAGTAGAATATATCAAGCTATTGAATTCACACCTAAGGCATGTTTCCAAAACTTTCAACAGGATGTGTCACAGGCTAGACGAGATGGTGATAAGGATTCATCCAAAGCAATCATTGCAGATACTATGAAATTGATTGGTAACAGTGCATATGGTTCATTGATAATGAACAAGGAGAAACATTGTAAAATTAAATATGTCAAAGGGGAACGTAACGCTTGTATGAAAACCGATGAACCAACTTTCAAAAAGTTGACTGAATTGGATGATACATTATTTGAAATTGAATCTGTGAAGAAAGACATAAAGTTGGATTTACCTATCTATTTAGGATATTATATTTTACAGTATGCTAAACTCAGAATGTTAGAATTTTATTACGACTTTGTTGACGCTCATCTGGATAGATCTGACTATCAATATTTGGAGATGGATACAGACAGCGCTTATTTTGCTATATCACGTGACAAATTACAAGATTTGATAAAACCAGAGAAAAAAAGTGATTTTGTGAAAAGCATATATGGTTCTTGTACTAATCAACATCATGAGGCAAGCTTGTCAAATTGGTTTCCTAGAGAGTGTTGTTCTGAACACCGTACATATGACAGCAGAACTGCTGGTTTGTTTAAGTTAGAAGCTACTGGAGTAGAAATGATTGCACTATGTTCTAAAACTTATATTCTGAGAGACTCAGACAAGGATGAAATAAAAATGGTTGCTAAAGGGTTAAACAAGAAAGCTTTATCATCTCCAATGCACCAATATGAACAAGTTTTGAAAACTAAGAAAAGTGCATGTGGACGCAACAAAGGTTTCAGAGCGCGTTTGAATACAATATTTACATATGAGCAAATAAGGTATGGGTTGAGTTATTTCTATTGTAAAAGAGAAGTAGAAAAAGATGGAGTCAGCACCAAACCTCTTGACATTATTTTATCACCGTCTGAAATAGGTCCAAAGTTAGTGTTCAGTGGGACATCTCATCCTTTGTCTAACTACTACCCTCACAAACTCCACATAGACAACCAAGTTTTTTCAAATGCAGAACAGGTGTATAGATATAAAATGATAAGATTCAATAAGATAAAGAAAACAGTAGGATTGATAAAAGAGGAACGTTTAAGTATAAAATGGTTAGAGGTAAGAGATGGTATAATGAAAGAAATCTTAACTGAGAAAATGAGGACTTGTAGTAAAGTACGTTCTTTCCTTCAATCTAGTTCTGATGTGAAACTTGTGAATGGAACAAGAAATAGATATTGGGGTGCTGGAATAAGTAGCAGAATGTGTGATGTCACTGACAACCATAAAGGGTCAAATAAATTAGGCACGCTGTGGGAGGAAATCAGATTGGTTTACAAAGATGAGATTGCAATATCTGATATTGATTTAATAATGTGTGATGTGTGCCACTTGAAAAGAACTGATGTAAAATATGATGAAGATCGTTCTGTCAATGTGTGTCATAAATGTTAATGAATAAATATATATATAAGTGACGACGCTGTTTCCGTTCACTCATTTATTTGTTGCAACATGATTCAGATAGAAAGATATTTGTTTAAATCTCCATGCACTATTGTCATAAGTGGCACGACAGGGTGTGGTAAAACTACATTTTTAAGAAAATTGCTAAATGAGACAGAACTGTTCAGCAAACCACCAGATAGAATAATTTATTGCTATGGTGCATGGCAGTCTATTTTCAATGACATGCATGGTGTTGAGTTTCGATGTGGAGTAGATATCCCACATTGTACTAAGAATGATCAACACACTGTTATAGTGTTAGATGATCTGATGAATGATGTATTTAAATCAAAAGATGCTGAAGATTTATTTACTAAAGGATCACACCATAGAAATATATCAATCATTTTTCTTGTTCAAAATCTTTTTCAACAAGGGAGATATGCCAAAACTATAATGTTAAACACACACTACCTGATACTGATGAAGAATGCGAGAGATACTCAACAAGTCAAAACTTTGGGGAGACAGTTAGGAATGGAGAAAACGGTGGAAGAAGCATATAAAGATTGCATGACAAGACGGTATGGTTATTTAGTTGTGGATCTTTCTCCACACAAGATCAACGATATTGTGTTGAGAAGTAACATATTTTGTGGTGAACAAGGTATTGTATATTTGACTAGAACATGAAATTCCCATTCTACCTGAACCAAATTGTTCGTTATCAATCTTTCCTTATGCACCAACACATAATAGATCCCAAACTATTAAGCAGTTCTGGATTCTTCTGTCTTAAAATGGGAGATATGGTGCAATGTTTTTCTTGCGGAATTGTATTAGATCTGTGGAATGTAGAGGATATTCCAGATGTGGAACATATAAGATTTTCCCCCGACTGTGAATATATTAGAGGTAAAATATATAGAGCTGAAATTTCTAATTATGATTTAATTATTTCCATCATGAAATCGTTGTGTGAAATAAACATTAAATTAGACCTCACGACACATACAAAAGAAAATAAACCAAATCCTATTCTTGACGTCGATTAAGTTGCATGTCACGCACAGCTGCAATATAAAAAGAGTCAAGATATCATTTTGCTCATTTCCAACATGGTTAGCGTTCAGTTGACATCGTCAGAGAACTATATCAGATTGCTTCTGGATACAACAAAAGAACAAGCTAAGATATTGTTAGCTTGTGCCACATCTAAACAAGTAGAGGCTATCACGGAAATAATTTACAACTTATTGACATTAGCCATACCTCACCACGTTAAACTTCTTGTTGACAGGAACAAAAAGTTCTTACAAAAAATATCAAAAAAAAGTTCATCCTTTAAATCAAAAATTATATTGTTGCGAGCAAATGCTCAAAAAATAATGAGAATTCTCCTGAGTATCAAAGAATCTATTCTACAACTGTTATGAGGAAAATGGTATTAGTACCTTATGAAGAATATATTGAGAGAGTTAAATATTCTAAATCATTTCCTACTGTGGATACTTTACAGCAAGGTGTAGGACATGAATTAAACCGAACAGAAGTCACACCACAGGAAAATCAAGAAGAGTCAAACAACGAGGAGGAGAAGTTGGAGCTGGACCCAGACAACTGCACTGCATTGCATAAAGATTTAATTTTAAAACCTTTTGGAAAACCTAACAAACGCAATGCAGAAACCCTTCTTTATTACATCAAAAACAATATGACCTGGAATAAAGTAGGGGAAATTATAATAGATGGAATTACTATTTCAGGTTCTCACGTTACAGATTTAATCAAAGATTGTTTATTTAATTATAAGAATTTCAACCCTATAGGATACAGAGAATTCTATAGCGCTTTATGTGGAATACCCAAATCATTGATAAGAAACATAAAAAGAAGAGAAATGATTGGTAAAGGGAGAACTTCTGAAATTTCAACGCTGAATGAGTCACCCAACACAGTTAAAGCTACACAACAAAAGCAAGCACCCCCACCTGGAATACCAGTGAACAGGAAACCTATCGACATAACAGTAGATGTGGAAGATTCTTGGACTGCTGATTGGAACAGAAAATGAATAACGCTCTGAAAGCCCTATACTACGATCCATCTAATCCTGCTTCATTTTCTGGTTTAGGTAAATTTTATAAACATGTCAAACATTTACGCTATAAGAAAGAAGCTGTTAAAAAATGGTTAGAAAAGCAAGATGTTTACACTCTACATAAACAAGTATCTCGTCAAGTCAAGAGACCTAAAGTGGTTGTTTCAGCTGTAAATCAACAATGGGATGCAGATACAATGAACCTTGTTAAATTTAACAAATACAATAAAGGGTTTTCATATGTTCTAGTAGCTATAGATATTTTCACACGTTTTGTTTGGACAGTACCACTTAAAACAGTGACTGGTAGAGAAACAGTCAGCGCTCTTTCATCAATTTTTAATTCAGCTAAACCATTGAAATTGAGGACTGATTCCGGATCTGAATATAAAAATAGATTAGTCAATGCTTTTCTGAAAGAACAAAATGTTCACCACTTCTTCACTACCAATGAATTGAAAGCTAATATAGCTGAAAGAAGCATAAAAACTTTGAAAATGAAATTGAAGAAAATAATGAACGAAAGACAAAGTGATGAGTGGATAGATGTTCTATCTGCAGTAACAGACAGCTACAACAATTCCATTCACAGAAGTATTCTAATGACTCCTTCAGAAGCGCGGAAAGCAAACCCAGTTGAACTATGGAACAATCAATACAAAAGAAAGAAAAAAATCATGACACATCACCCACCAAAACAATCCAAAACATTTACGTATGAAATTAATGATAAAGTTAGATTAGCTAAATTCAGAGCAACTTTTGAAAGAGCTTATTCAGAAAAATGGACTGATGAAGTTTTCATTATAACGAGAAGAGAAATACAACAAGGTATTGCACAATACACAATAAAATCTTGGGACAATGAACCCGTCATAGGCAAGTTCTACACAGAAGAGTTACAAAAAATACAGTTAAATGAAGGTTTGCAGTATGAAATTGAGAAATTAATTCAAAAGAAAACAATGGAAAAGCAGAGCGGGTATATAGTGAAATGGTTAGGGTGGCCTAATCAGTTCAATTCTTGGGTTCCCATGAGTAAAGTCAAAGAGAGCGGACTGAACCCTTCATGATGTACATATATTTAAATCACAAGGATAAAACAACATATGGAAATAGTGTAACAGATTTTGTTGTTCAGTTACCACACCCTACCATTTTGAGTAGAGAGTGGAGTTGTGCGGTATTGCAAGTTATATTGAAGGAGGAGACTGGAGATGAGTTGTATATCTTATCTGATATAGTGCAAGACAGTGTATTGTTTGGTAAACTGGCCCCTGTCTTAAGATCCTTTTCAGAATCTGAACAATTCATTAAACCATATTATATTCCACTGAAGACTTCTGACATCACACAAATCAAAATAATGATAAGAACTAAAGATGGTAAAATCCCATCATCACATAAAAAACAGTTACAAGATCTCTACATTGTATTACATTTCAAGATGTAATATAAAGACTCGCCACAAGACATAAGATTCATTCTGCTACTTGTGCGTCATCGGGAACTATATGGTGTCAGTATGAGTTATATCCCATATCATTCTAACGTGGGAAATTGGAAGAACTTATCTAAAGTGAAACCCATCAACACACTGACATCTATTCAAACAGGAAGTGGACCTTCTTCTAACATTCAAGTCATTTCACCACAACAGGGAGTGATAGAGAGAGCTAAGAGCACAATGAAAAGGAGAATAAATAAAACTAAACCTACAACATCTAAACAGTCCACATCTAGAAGTAGAAAGAAGAAGACGTCCTCTCAAACAAGCAAGAAGAAGAAGACACAGAGGAAGACCCCAGCAAAATCCAGAGTTAAATCCAAGTCAGGAAAATCTAGATCCAACACAGTGAAGAGGTTGAAATCTAAAAAAAGATGAGTTACGTTTTAGATAAAGCAGAACAAGGATATGACGAAAGATTAGAAATATTCTAACCACTACCGGTAGAAACAGCGGTAGAGAAAATATATGAAAAGGAATTTCTCCCGCTAGGTACGTTGTCCAAAGGATCAACATTAGAATTTGATGTACAAAATAATTCATCAGATTATATCTTATTGAGTGGGGTATATCTACTGTTGACTCTAAGAATATTGGATGATGCCGGAAAAGCTGTTAAAAGCACAAATAATACAAATCCCCACCCAGTAACATTTGTAAACTACATCAGCTCAAGCATATTCCGACAAGTCGATGTGTCTCTCCAACATAAAGTTATAACATCTAGTGTTGGATCTAACTTTCCATACAAAGTTATGTTGGACACCTTATTGCAGACAGGGAAAACTGAACAGGAAATTTGGTTAGTAATGGGTGGGTATGAACTAGACACAGCTGGAGCGTTAGATGATAACACACCAGACAATACTACTAATTCTGGATTGACTAAAAGATATGCAAAAAGTAAAACTGGGAAACCTGTTCAGTATAAAACTAAATTGGGTATTGATATATTACAACAAAAGAGAATGTTAGTACCAGGAGTTCCTATCACTTTTAAATTCTACCCATCTTCAGACAATTTTTGTTTAATGTATAAAAATCAGACAGCAGAAGCTGCATCAAAATCGTTCACATATGATATATTAAGCGCTAAATTGTTAGTTCCTCATGTTAAAGTAAACCCAGCCATGTTCATGGCTCAGAGCGAGCTGTTGAAAAACAACATGGCATTGTATCCCTTTGTTCGTAGTGAGATAAAATCATACAATATTGCTAAAGGTAGTCAAAGCTGGAGCATGGATAATTTATTTCAGGATTGTATTCCCCACCGACTAGTCATCACTTTTGTCCAAGCCAAAAATTACATTGGTAACAATGAAAGAAATCCTTTCGAGTTCAAACACTTCTCCTTGAATTATCTAGATTTCCAAATTGACGGTCAAAGCAGTGGTAATAATGTACTCCAACCCAACTTCACTACAAACAACTATGTCGATGTGTATTCTAAACTACTAGATTCAATCCCATCCAATCAAAAAGAACCTCCCAACATATCATACTATGATTTCAAAAGAGGTTATGCAATATATGTTATGAATATAAATACAAGTCTTGATGGAAATTACACTAAACCATTAAGACGCGGGCAGACTAGACTGACAGTAAAATTTGGTACATCTTTGACGGAAGAGACTGTTATTATTGTATACGGTAGCTTTGACTGTTTGATGAAAGTAGACTATACAAAAAATGTATTTGTTGAATCATGAATGAAGTTGAAATCGCTGATCACATGAAAAATGATAAATCTATTTGTAAATATTTCAAAGGAGTTAAATCCTATGATGAGCTACCATATAAGTGTAGTACCCCTTCACTGTATGTTGTAAACACCGATTCATCTTATGGACCAGGTAAACATTGGATATGTATTTTTATCAGCAAAGATGAATTTGAATATTTTGATTCTTTTGGAAAAAAACCAAAAGAGCTTATACCATTCTTGTCAAACCAGAATAAACCATACAAAATATCCAACATCCAACTTCAAAGTTATGCTAGCGATGTATGTGGTGATTATTGTATACTATATTCATACTTTAGATGTCGTGGATATGATTTAGATTGGTTCATAAAATGTTTTGGTTCTGACTACACTGCAAACGATAATCTTGTACGTCTATGACATGTCAATGAAAAACAAACAAAGTTGTAACATATATTTGTTTAATTCTCTAAAGCAAAATAAAATGAAAGATACAACCGACTTTGTTTGTATTATGCGTTATGTTTTAAACCTATCCCTGGTTAGCATAAAATATGAAAAGAAATCTTAACTATAGTATACGAGACTTATTCAACTTCATCAAAATAATTCGCAGATAACTGAACCCAAAGTTTGAAATGAATCATACACAGCATTCTGAATTAAAAATGCTACATTTTTGACACAAACATCTTAACTAAAAAATAGTGTTGACTCATATCTAAAGTCAAATAGTAGCACAATGTTTAGATATATAACTATACAGCTCAAACTTTGAATGGGTTTCTTCTACTTCTATAGTGTATAAGGCACGATATAGAGATGTTGTTTGTTTTTTTCACAGAAAATATTTCCCATTCAATTGCGCTGCCATATCATAAAGTTTATATTCTTATCTGTATTATATATTATGTGGATACAATTCCACAACAAAAAACAGAACCAAAATAGACACTACACAGGTAATACGACTTAATCTGTTGTCTTCTATTCTCCTCCCACATATAAAACCATCTAGATTTCAAACCTCACTTTTTCAACATTGTGTAATGTTGATACATGTTAAACATACAAATAAGGAAACACAAACTATAGATCAAACTTTGTATATCAAAACCACATATAAAGTCATCTAGATTTTAAATCTCACTTGTTCAACATTGTCTAATGTTGATACACGTTAAACATACACATAAGGAAACACAAACTGTAGATCAAACTTTGTAAATCAAAACCACATATAAAATCATCTAGATTTTATATCTCACTTTGTTCAACATTGTTTAATGTTGATACATGTTAAACATACACATAAGGAAACACAAAATATAGATCAAACTTTATAAATAAAAATCCTTTTACGCTATCGTTTAGGATGTATATGACAAAATAGATAAATAAATATTAAAAGAACTGTTCTCCTACACTTTTTGAGTGCACCATACCTAGTTTGTTGTTGTTGTTGTTGTTGTGATTGATGTTGTTCTACGTCTTCTCCCTCTCCTATCCAACGTCTTGTAGCGTTCCATCAGAGTCATGTTGTTCAAATCCTGTTCTGTAACTTGGTTGACATATTCAGGTTCAACTTTTTCCTGATACAAGTCATCACCGTCGCTCAGTTCGTCATGCATTAGGTATTCAGCATTGCTGTTCACTTCCACAACAGTTCCACCCACAGCGCCAAGATGTGAATCATCCTGTGCACCAACTTTCTGTTCTATTGCAGGTTGTTTCTCACTTCCCTCCCCTTCCTGCATGTCAATGACTAATTTAGCATTTTTCCCAGTGTAGAAAGTAGAATCCTCTTGTTGAACTAATTCCTGTTCAACTTTTGCATCCAAAGTTGGATCAACATCAAAGTGTGGAGTCTCATTGTTCATGTCAATCACAAGTTGTGCAACACCTGCACCCACGTTCTGTTCAGGGGCACGATACACTCCAACAGTCGGATCTTTGTCCTCTGTTATTTCTTGTTCAATATCCTTACCCAGTTGTGGTAGAGCAACTGGAGCAGGTTCAACGTTGTTCACTGGTTGTTCTACAGCATTTTGATCAGGGTCAGGATCAACTACGTCTCTATCATGCACTTCCACAACAACAGATTCTTCACGCAGGTTCAAGTCAAGCTCCTCTGTTCCCGAACTTGGTGGTGACATGCCACCATAGTCAATCCGTCCCAGCATGTCACTGTATCACACAAAACAAAACAAAGAATTAGTATAACATACAAAGGCTAGTCAAAAAGAATAAAATAAATTATGTTAAGATATACAGAACGATATAAATGTTTCTGTATGATGCGATCAACTCAATTTAAATTACATTTAACTAATATTTAAGTTTATTCTCATTTAAACTAAACACACAATTAAAATACATAAATTACCACACACACATTCTGTATGACATAATAAAAGAAAAACAAGTATTGATATACTTACAGGTTAGAATCATTGTGGTTCCCGTGTCTATTGTACTGCACTTTCTTTCCGCTGTCGTATGTACCGTATTTCACACCCACTGTCACTGTCATAACCACAAACCCAAGTATGATCAACCACCACCACCACGGAACATTTGATCCCGGCCATGGCACAGTATGGGACTCTACACTCTCATCAAAGCTGTCATTGAAGCTGCTGTTGTCATTCACGCTCCCATTGATGCTGTCTGGGGGAGAATAGTTAGGAGTTATCAGAACCTCTGGGTCAGGTTCGAACTGGGTCGGAATGTTTTCATTCGGAGCAAATGGGTCATTTGGTGCTGCAATGTAGTTCACAGCTCCCCCAACACAGTTGTCCACATGTATCACAACATGTTCTGCACGCTTCATGTTTGTTATGCAATTAAACGAACCCAGTCCTTCGTTTTTTCTCAGATCTATTGTTAGCACGCTGGGAAATAGATCCAACAACATCGGTATAAGAGAATCCAAATGCTGAATGTGATTCATGCGCAGATCCAAGTGGGTGTATGAGTAGGAGCTGTGTTGTTTTAACTCATATTCAACTAACGATTCCAAGTAAATCAATCTACACTGAACTGTTCCTGTGTCGACTCTGCATACACACCGGTTGCTACACAACAGATTTCCAAATATTCCACTGATTGAAACAATCCAAATAGTGCAGAGGAACACGAACATCCTCATCTTCATGATATTCCGCCATGTGGCATTTTGGCGGGTATCATAGGACTCTTTCTATTCAGCCGAGTTCGAGCAAACTTTCTTTTTTAACCAAAGTAAATTGACTCTGAACTCTCAACTATATATAAATTTGGCTTTACATATAAATTATTCCACACATTTAAACATGCAAAACGAGATAAAATGAATCATTTTTTATCATGTGGTGTACAGAATAAATAAATAAACAAATCAAACCAAACAAAGATACACTGAACTACACACTCGAACACAACCCCCCTTTTGCTTTACACGCCACAACATAGAGGGCGCCACACTCCAATTTTCTTCTATGCTACCATCTAGCGGTGAGAAATGAAACTAATATTGATTCGCTGGTACTGTCGAGTGTTTGGAATATCATAATGATGTGTGAATGTTTGGATTATTCATATGGGCACAAGCAAAACCACCTTCCGCTGATCCATAAGGAGCGATCAAAACAAATCTTTTTTCACATAATTCATTAAGTTTAAAGATGGGATCACACTAGATCGAGGTGAGAGGTCGAATTTATTCATCTTGGATTGTAATCGGTCAAATTATGTGGTGTATATAGCTGTGTGTCTGTAGTAATGTATGAATACTGTGACTCATTCTACCGGTACACTCAACCTGACGGACATAATTGACCTTTTTCTGTGCGTCCTATTGTCCAGGATGTGGCTATTATTAGAAAGTGGGCGGTACCGGAAGAGATCTGTATCAGGAGAGGGTGCTTTATTATCCATCGTTGATTTACACCAAAATGAAGACATCATTTGGATTAGGGATCGTTTTTTTCATGTTGGTTTCATCGTGTGATTCACAGGAAAACATGTGCAGTGAATGTGATTGCAGAGGGAAAACAATAACGTGTAGATTAGTGGATCCGAATGATCTTTTCATTGGAGTCAACAAATACTACACTACATTGGATTGGCGTGTCTGTAGGATGATACAATTCCCGGTTAAAATATTGAGGAAATTCAAAGGTTTAAAAAGATTAGACATCAGAAAACAGGATCCAAATTTCAACTGCAACTCCATTCCAATGAAATTGTATTACAGTGTTAAAACTGATTGTGTGGTTCAACTACCCACCAAATTAAACCCAATCCACTTTGATGCGACTACACCTACATCAACAAGTTCACACAATACAAATTTGGAAAGCTCTACTGATCCAATTGTACACAGCAGTACCGGTAACAGCGACTTGAGAGTGAACAGCATAACTTCTATCGCTAGCCCTACTATTAGTACTAGTAATACTAACAACAGTACAATCTATACCGATCCTTCGGTCAAAATTAACCCAACCACATTTCCTGTGCTATATTCAACACCGTATGAAGAGGGACAAAATAAATCACACAATAATTCCACTTCTTTTTCTTTTGGGAAAAGTGGGAAGAATATTTGGATCATAGTTGGATCTGGAATCAGCGTGTTTGTTATAGTGGGAATGTTCATGATACTGATACTGCTTGTAAGAATGTGTAAGAAAAGGAGATTAGCCAGAGCCACCTCAACAGAACAGGAATTCCTTAATGTGAATTACTACGAAGTAAGTTGATATGAATTATTTTGTGTATTAATAACTGATAATATCGGAATGAAAACTAGATAAACAATAATGTGGTACAATCCTTTTTATTACTATAATGCAAGCAAATATTATTGTACAATGTGCTTTCCCTTTTTATCCTAAGTCCTCTGCTAGTGAGTTAGCTGATCGAGTGATCGACATGAGTGTGGGCGAGCTGATAATAGGAATGGAATCAGTTCTGAACAATGGTGAGTATGTAGATACACACATATATATAAATAACTACAACAAGTTACAAAACGCTTCTTCATATTGTGAATCTGTAAAAAGTAGAGTTCCATTTTTGTTACTATACAACAACTCCCGCCTCAAAAAGTCTTCTGTGTCGAGAGAATATTGAACAAAATGTAAACCTTGATTTATTTCGCACAGTTCTCTCAAATTGTTGAATTCTGTTGTGTCAGAAATTTTAAAATTGTGTAACAGATCACAATCATAGAATAATATTTGAACACATTTAAGCTTTAGCACCCCCTCCCCCTGTTGTATTGTATGTTTACATTCTTTATCAAAACACCATATGTTATACTCGGTCATGTCCCATGCAAAAACACCTGACAACCTATATTGAAACATTGAAAAAGTAGAATACAATTGATTACCAATATTGAGAGAAGAATCGGTGACATGACTCAGATCATGTGTAGGAAAAAATACCTTGTCCCTATGTATATTGTTCAATAAAACTTTATATATTGAGTTTGTCATATAAAGAATAACATTTAATATATTGTAGTTAGTCATTGTTTATGTAAAATAGAATCACACACCTGATATAACTGTTTAATTGGATTGTAATCAAATCCAAATACGACACAAAATAATGTAGCTTTTGGTTTACACTTCAATCAGATCTTTGTACTCGTACTCAAACACCAGAGTGTCAGCTGACTGCAGTACCTCCTGAGGTTTAGCCTGAGCCACCACCTGCTGTACAGTTTCCAACTTCACATAGCCCTCCTCACGAATAACACCAGATACAACATCACACCCCTTCTTCACCCTGTCATCTGATATTCTGTTATGGCAGAACTTAGCATGCTTGCTGATCAACTTGTGTTGTTCCCTGATATGACTACTCAGTGGGAAACTTTTCTTTGTGCGATTCTCAAACTCTTTGATCAAAAGATAGGAATACACTTTCCTAGCCAACGCCCCTTCACTTTCGAAGGGGGTCATTCTTGTCACAACTTTAGAGTGAACATTCAGCCCATCAGAACCAAGTTCTGTTTTTTTCGCTTGTAAAGCTTCAGCACAGTTTTTCTCACTGAGGAACCAACAGTCTGACTCAAAACGAACTACCTCAGTGTTCCCCACCACTTCCACTAGAAGCCACCTCACCAACTTAACAACCTTCAAAGTCTTTTGTTTCTTCAAAAGGTGAGGTAGAATTGGTGTTGGGGACGCAGTCAGATCACCCTCTTCCCCAGACTCCCCTGAAACCTCGGAAATATCCCTCTTGTTTCCCTCTCCTCCCTCCTGAGGCTGGCCAACCAGGGTAGGTGTGCTAGCGCTACTACTACTGCTGTTACTACCCCCTTCTCCTTCATCTATCACAAGAGCCGCAATACCTACATCGGTCACATTAGCCGCACTACTTTGGTTCCCCTGTAGGAACTCAATTTCACCTGCGGGGGATGATGGGTCGGACTGTGTCTCCATAGACTCCTCACATTTCCCTGTGGGGTTGAGAGCTGCATCCAGTTGTAGACCTCCTTTAGGTTGAGGATGGTGAGGTTGTACTGCTGTAGTGGGCACAAGGCGAGCTGGAGTAGTGTAACGATCCAGGACGAAGAATGAGGTGTTGAGATCATAACGCGAACACAACACGCGCCACTCAGTTAGAGACAGGTTGATCGAATCAAAACTGAAACAAAATAAGACAAAATCATTTATACTTATTTCATTCAAAATACACTTTTAATACTTTAATTTTGTTAAAAATTTGTGAAGTTATCTCACCTATTTATATTGAAATGATCTGCAATCATATGACGTAGCTTGGGACAGCTGAAACCCAACACAGAACTGACTAAAACGTTAGTATAAAAAACAATATGATTGTCTAGAATTAGATTAAATTAAATAACATATTTCAACCAGTTCTGAATCAGTGCTGTGTTATCTATTTTATACAAACAAAATAAAACAATTATTTGAACTCACCCAACTCTGTCCCCGCTGTAGTACTTGGCATACCCGACGTAGGTTGTGGTGTTCTCCTTGAAGTAGGACTTAGACACTCTCCAAGTAGCGGTTGGGGATTGGAATTCAACCCCAATCTCATCATCCACAATGCATTGGTTGATTTGATTCTTGTGTTCTATACTCCAAGTCACTACAGAACGTGGAACATTAACGCTCCTACGACCTGTGGTTTTATGTCTGACAATCTTGATGTAATGCTTAAATATGATGAGTTCAACTTCGGAGCTCAGTTGAATGTTCCCAGTCATATTGAAAATGTGTGGATGTGAATCAAGAAGAGTGTACATAGAGACACAATCGAAGTTTTGTGAAGGAATGGGAAGGAGAATAATTGAGTGTAGTTTATATATCAAGACAAAGCATAGATGTACACATTTATGTTCCATTCATCTTTGTATGAGTGAAAGATCAAAGACTGCTATCTGACAATGTGTTGCAATATTCCTTTCAGATGAAACCGAACCAAAACAGGATGGAATGTCCCAAGTGGTAACGGAATAAGTTGAAAGTCGGGTGGTGTCTCTCATCTTGACATATTAGTATTCATCAGAGAATTCCACCTCAACACACGTTGCAGTAGGGTAGAAGACACCCACGTGTTGTCCTGAAGCGAGGTTTCCAGTGCTGGAAATCGCAATTTCCTGGTGAAGTTCAAGAGCAGATGTGGTAGCCCATGAACACATTGGTGTGTCTTGTTCAACAGCAAATTGAATTAATTTAAGCATTTCAATGGAACTTGTAAGATTCCAACATCCAAAATATGTAGATGTGTTCTGTTGGTTCACATCAAAATATGTATCATTGTATATAAATTGGATACAACCATTGTCTAAATCCGTGAGAAATGAAGCAGGTGAAGAATGTATGAACATTTGATAATCATAGTTATGCATTATTTTCACAACTCGATTTATCAATTTACACCACTTCTGGTTTACTGCTGACAAAAGTGAGAAAGTTTCACGATCAAATATACGGTAGAAATATTCAATGTGGTGTATATCCTGCAAAGGTAGATGTATCCTTAGAATGTAAGTTTGAGTAAGATGTTGGCTGCTCATTGCACTGATCACAAGTTGTCTTGATATAATGATGTTTGTACAGGCATTGACATACAGCTGTGTGTGCTGTGATTACGTCGTATAATAAGACAGGGTGAACATGTATTGCTTGTGCTGTCATTATGTTGAGCCTTATTCCTTTGATAAATGTAAGAGCCAACTCTACATCTTGGCAAGTGTAGGATACACAAGATGAAAGACATTGTTATATATAATTGAACGCTTTGTTCACAGAAATTATCCAGACCATCCATAGAAAGGCCACAAATGTATACCACCTTGCTTAATCCAAGTAGATTTGTACATCAAACTAAGTAAAATAGATTTAAATTGAGAAGTGTTATTTATCTTGTGAAAAGAAAACAAATGTGGGTTACTTCTCATTCCAATATCAACAAGTGAATTAAACTGAGGTGAATCAGAAACAGCTGTTTCTAGGTAGGGGAGTTGACTGCTTCCACACACCACTATTCTAACCATGGAATACGCATTTCCCCGTACATATTCAACAGCCCAAGAATCACAAATAAAGTAATCTGTGTTGTATGACAATGTATCAATGAAATCTAATACCGTATATAAGAAATTAGGTAGATTAGGATGTACATCATAGTTTACTGCGTCAATGAATGCTTCTATATAGTGTACCGGTATTGGTACATGAAGGTCGACTGTATTGTCATAGAAAAAAGATTCATCTCCTGGATATACAAATCTTTTATACTCTGTGTCATCTGTGAGTATCCTGTTTAAATTGTAGTATCCTATCTCCACATCTTCAACGCGATAATCCTGTATGTCATTTGTAGTCATATCACCAAAGATGTGCCTCGTGTGAATCATATGGATCTACTTCTCGATCAAAGTAGAATGAGTCAGGATATATGTCGTGTGATGTATTTGCTCCCACTTTAGTGAATTGATTTATGTGTATCAATGTGTGAGCGAGTTGTTTCTGATCTGAGATTTCTGTGAGAATAAATTTTTCATCTTTGCTTGAACTCAAAGTCTGCAGAGCTTTTATTCCTAAACCATCTTTCACGCGCCAACGATTGCGCATATGTAAATATTCATCCTCAAAAATTAGGTAAAAGGATGAATGTGATGTTTTGCAATCTGTGGATATATCTAACACAGATCGAAATTTAATTTCTAAACTGAACAATTCCTGATGCAATTGTTCCATTGCAACTGACCACTGTGTTTCAGACACTGTATCAAAATATAGTACTTCATTCACAGCTGTTTCATAATTCAACGTGAGATGTAAGAAAAAAGTGGTGTAACCTTTCAGGACAGGCATCTTGAGGAAATAACTGTCCCCTCCTTCATAACCAGAAATATTAGAACAGGAGATGGGAGGGTGAACCTCTGTGTTCTAGGTTCTAGGTGATCCAGTGTCACACCCTACTTGTCAAGATAACAATGGTTAATTACACAGGACAGAGGGTTGTGATATGGTAATTTGTTACTATAATTACCAAACACACCCATCAGAATTAAGAGGGTGTTTCGAATTGTCATTGTAGTATACTGGATACACATATTCATCCATTGTGGATCCAACAGTTTCATATCGTTCAAACATTAGAAGTGTTTGAGTGATTTGTTTCTGTGTAGTGAGTTGTGAAATTTCAAATTGTTCACCTTTAGAAAGTAGAAAACGTCGAAAGTTGTAGAAGCCTTCATTGTTGTAGACACACCACTTTCCACGTTTGTTGGAGAATGTGTCTTTATACAGTAGATAAAAAGTAGACCGAGATTGCGGTGGATCTTGATGTATATCAACAACTGATTCAAATTCCACTTCCCATTTGAAGAATTCCTCATGTAATTCCTCCACAACATCTGTCCAATCACCACCATCTGATTCAGTGAAGCACCAGAAATGATCCAGAGCTACCTCATAATCGATTGTCACTTTCATAAGAAACGATCCAGTTTCCTTTGCATAAGCCATATTGTAAAGATAGAGATAATGAACAGGTGAGGTGGGTGGTATAATGTTGTATAGATGAGCTGTAGTAGTGGAAATTAGTTGTTAACAGTAACTACAGATGGTAGAACTGCATATGAGACAAGTTATAGGTAATACCGGTACTGAAAAATAGTAGTTAGGAAAGAGAACACCAGATGGTAGAACTGCACACGATACAGGTTCTAAGTTTACACTTCAGATGGCGTATGTAGTAGAGTAGGAGATTCAGTTGGTGGTGGAGCAACCTTCACCATACAAGTGGCTAGCATTTTCTATAGCATGTAGTGAGCCAGTACCCCCATTTATATGCAACACTTTCCACATATTTAGAGAATGTATCCTTATAGAGTAGATGAACTGGCATGTTTGTGGACATATAAATAAGGTGAAATTGATTTATGTCATTACAGGTTATACCTGTAATGACAATTAGCTGAGAAAATGAATGTCAGCTTAGAGATAGGTCAAGAGGTGGAGTGGGTGTTATCATGAAATGTGGATAGGTTGTACCGGTAGCAGAAATTAGTAGTTGCGAAAAACGACACCAGATGGTGTAACTATATCTGACACAGGTTCCAAGTTTATACATCAGATGGCGTGTGTGGTGGAGTTACACAGGTAGTACAACCTTAACGGTTGGCTGCTTGAGATAATCGATTATTACGAGTGCCCCTGTGTGGTACTCCTACTACTGGCAAAGCTCCTGGAATATTCAATAGAACTCCCTACTGCATGTCTATAATGTTATATTTAGTCCTCATTGCTCATACAAGTAATAATTACTTGTATTGATAGCTCATAATGCATTTGTATTCACCTGAGGTACAGTACTGACCTTGTCTTGATTATTCCATATTCAATAAACCGTTTTCTTCTCTATTGTTAGTTGTAACATATTAATATATGATGCGCATGCATTCATGTCAGCCAATTCATTGATGAAAATCAGGAAATTACTGGTTTATTCCAGATATTTCTGGTGGTTGTAATATGGTTGACTCAAGGTGCATTTTGGCTGATTCAGGGTGAAAAGGGGCAATTCTGAATACTCTGATAAATCATAAAATTAAATACTGTAAACTGATATATGTGACTCAATCCAGCATAATAGACCTTATGTCGCACTAGCGCGAGCCGTGAAAATGGGGTCTGAAGGGTAAAACATGTATTTTACTGAAATTAGGTTTTCAATGGATTTGTTTGATTTATACTGTTATCATGCCATTCCCTGAGTTTTAAATCCATATGAAATTCCTAACAGTGTTAATTTCACATTTTAAGAACCCCTACATGGATGTTTTGTCAAGAACAAAGGCTGTCGAGACGGTATACACGATGCATTTTCCGTCTATTTTGTTGCTCTGTCAGAACCCCCCATCCCGGGCCCCATGCCCATGTTTGGCATGCTTTTGTGTGGCGCGAACTCTTCTACCCAATGGCAGGCTCTCTTACAATCGTAAGTTGTCAGTCAGCCAATCACAGGGTGTTTTTCAAATGCCTTTGGATCGCATCAGACCAAACAATCCCTTGACAACACATCACGTGACACAAATGCGACCCGCTGATTGGCCGAGCGCCCAGCGTCCTCTTCCGGTTTGAGTTGTTTACCACGAGTCGGCGGCAAGAGACAATTTTGGTAACGGGTGTATTTTCATGTTTAAACACAGAATTATTATCAATTATTAACCCAAACAGTGTATTTTGAATACGCAAACATTCAGGACATGAAATGGCTGAGTTGGACACAGTGGCCAATGCCCTAAATGCCATAACTAAGGCCAACTTAACAACCGCTGTTGCCGAGCAGGGAGTATGGCGTCAGCTTGTGAACGATTATTTCCTATTCCCCGAGAATTTTGATGATTCTGAGGATTCTGATCAGGATAGTGAGTCTGATACTGAGGAGAATGATGGAGAGGATGTTGCAGAATCATCAGATGAGGAAGATCTCCCTCTGGTTGTTCCAGATCCGGTACAACAACTTCAGGATGAAGAGAGCACAAGGTGTGCCAATTTTAGGTGAGTGGCAAAAACCACATGGTGTTCTGTTCGATGCACCCTTTAGTTACCCCTCATTAGTTTTAAGTTTGTGAATGAATTAAATCAATACCAATATATATATTACTAATTAGTGCACTTTTGCATTGGTCTGGAATATTGTATCTGTTTTTAATTTACAATTCAGACCTACATAGATCCCAAAAATTATAATTATGTGCATTCATTGTGACTAGGCTTTTTAAAATGTCAACTAATATTTCTGTTTTATACTCTGTGCATAATGTATACTTTTGCACTAACTATCCTTATTTCTGGTCAACAGTTGTAAGTGTCAATATGGGGACAATAATACACCATGCAGTACAATGTTCACGCCAGATGAGTTCAGAGAGCGACGTGAAGAGGTCGCCCAGCTGAACAGAGGTAAGCTGACTAAAAATTAATAACTATAGAAATAATTCTTTTACACTTTGTTCTAAAGAGTTGGTTACAACATCACTAAATATGTGCATTTGATTTGATTTGACCCACATTGAGTCTTATTTCTCATGTCTATGATTATAATAAAAACAAAAACAAAAAGTTGTTATTAATTCTACTTGACAGCCGAGCTGGATATGCTGCTACTGGGGGTGATGGCTTCATCAACAGATAATAGCACAAGGCTTTCTACATGGAAGAAGGGTGAAAAAGGAAAAAAGGACCGTGAGCGAACTCGGACATATTATAGACTAGGCAATAAACAGGTTTGCCAGTGTACGTTTGCATTCTTCCATTGGTAAGTACACAGTCAAGTACAACTACATTGTACTGGGGGGGGGGGCATGATGCATGAATGAAGCAGGGCTGCATTCTAGCATCATACCCACCCAACATGCATCATGATCACCAAGGTTGATGCTTCAATACAGCCCTTGGGTGTTACCTTAACAGGGCTGCATTCAAGTATCATGCCAACCCTACATGCATCATGATTACCAAGGATGATGCTTGAATGCAGCACTGGAGTGTTACTTGGCAGGGCTGCATTCAAGCATCATGCCAACCTTCATGCAACATGAGTACCAAGGATGTAACATTGACCCTCCCATTCATTGTTGGCTCTTCGGTAGATCTAACCCATACTTCTACCACCCGTGTCTGCTCCAATGATATCTAGGTCAAGGAGCTGTGATTGGCCAGAAGTAGGTCCAACTGACAGGTTACGACCCAGTTTTATTTGTGTCAAGCCAGAGGGTGTGTCTAGGCTACAGCAACCTACCGGTATCTTTTAGGCTATAGGAACATACCCGTATATTCTAGCCTATAGCAACATGCCTGTTTTTTCTAGGCTATAGCAACATATCAGTATGTTGTAGGCTATAGCAACAATACGGTCTGTTGTAGGGTATAGAAACATATCAGTATAATGTAGGCTATAGTAACATACCGGTATCTTATAGGCTATATATGTATCAACCCATTGTTGCTATCTGCACTTTAAACATGACATGAAGTATGCATGAGTATTCTTTAGATCTACAATGAATACAATGCTTAAAATTTTCATTTTTCTTTTTCAGCATCAGTAAGGGCAAACTGAAACGTGTGCTTAAGTGGTATGTGGCCAATGGTGTGGTTACACGTAGAATACGTGCTGGAGGCTTCAGGAAAACGGGCAAATCTTTGGACCTGGATGATACTCAAAGAGTTCTCGCCTTTATCAAATCCCATGCTGAGACACATGCCATTGCTCTTCCAGGCAGAATACCAACTCACAAGAGAGATGATATACTAATTCTCCCCTCCTCTGACACCAAAGCTGACATTTACAGATTGTATGAAAAAGCCATGGCAGATGTCCAGCAGAGGGCAGTTGCTCTGTCTACTTTCAGGAGTTTGTGGCGAAAGCTCCTCCCAGGAATAGTTTGTGCAAGGCCCATGACTGATCTCTGCTGGGAGTGTCAGAGGAACAACAGAGACATTCACCGGTCTAGCTGTTTCCCAGAAGAGGTCAAGCAGGCAAAGTTAAAAAAACAAACACATCATTTACAGGTAGTAGGGAAGGAAAGGGCCTACTTACAGCAGCTGGTAAAGAAGGCAAAGGAGGATTATAAAGCAGCTGGTTCTCCTGCACTTGGCCCTCATCCACCATGTAGTACAGACTATCGGGTGCATGTTAGCTTTGACTATGCCCAGCAAGTGCACCTGCCCTCTTACCCCATGCAGCCAGGCCCACTCTACTTTCTAGTGCCAAGAAAGTGTGGCATCTTTGGTGTCTCTATGGAAGCAGGACCAAGCCAGGTTAACTACCTAATAGATGAGTCTCATTGCAGTAGTAAGGGATCCAACGCTGTGATCTCATATCTCCACCATTATCTCGAGAACTACTCCCTGGGCCCCAAGAATTTGGATCTCCATTGCGACAATTGCAGTGGTCAAAATAAAAACAAATTCATGTTGGCGTACTTGATGTGGCGATGTTTGACTAGGCTCAAAATGTCCATCACTCTCAACTTCCTGATCACATGTCACACAAAATTTGGTCCAGACTGGTGTTTTGGCCTTTTGAAACAGAAATTTAGGAAGTGTGACGTTTCCAGTCTGGAGGACCTTATGGAAGTTGTCCGTCGAAGCACCCTGGAAGGAGTCAACATCCCACACTTAGTGGGGGATGAGAAAGGAAACTGTTCAGCCCCTACTTATGACTGGAAGACTTTTCTAGCCCCTTTCAGCAAGGCAGTGAATGGCATTAAGGAGTACCATCACTTTGAGTTCAGCCATGAATACCCGGGTAGGGTTGTCATGAAGAAAGTGGTCGACGATGAAGAACCTGTGCTCTGCAACATCTTGACAAAGGAAGTAGCAGATGTTCCCCGGGGCAACCCTGCCATCATCCCCTCCCCAGGATTGCCTGCCTATAGGCAATGGTACTTGTTTGAGAATATCAGAGACTTTTGTACCAATGCCACAAGAGATATCACCTGTCCAAAGCCAACAGTACCAAAGCCTGGGTCAGGTATAGGAGAACACACCAATGACACTGACACCCATCAGCCAGGACAAGAGCTAGAAGAACAGCAACTTAGAGGGAGAGGCAGAGTTCGTGGCAGGGGTAGGGGCAACAGCCAACAGGCAGAACAAGTGGAACTCACAGGCAGGGGTAGAGGCAGGGCCAGAGCCCGAGGCAGAGCCACAGGAAGAGGCAGAGGCAGGGGTGTCGGTGAACAGGCAGACCAGGAGGAACTCAGAGGTAGGGGAAGGGGCAGAGTTAGGGGCAGAGGTAGGGGAAGGGGGCAACAGCCAGAACAACAGCAGCCTAGAGGGAGGGGCCGACCTAAAGGTGCTGTTTCTCGGAAAAGAACAAGGAGCCCTTCATCTGCAGAAGACTCTGATGACGAGGTGTGGATTGCAAGTGATTCTGACTAGAACTCCCTCTTTTCGTACCATAACGAGTTATGCCATGAACTTGGATATCACATATTCTATTATGATGTTGTGTTGTTAATATAATCATAATCTGCTACTGGTTTAGGGTGTAATGATGATACACAATCAGCAGCGACCATGGATATATATTTTGACCTGGAGAAATAATGTGACATGAACATGGAGGACCCCACCCACTGCACTTGGATATTACCTATCAAATTATCTGTGTACAATGCTCACATAATGTGAAAGGACTTTCAGGACTTAACAGACTACATTTAATAGGTTTTGGAACTGTTAGTTGTCCCTAAACTACACCAGGAACAGGTATTGTGCATCTATAATTATTCCACTAAACCACTAACTCTGTCATTTTTCCAGGAAACTGAACGTGTTTTTGAACAATGTTGCATGAATAAAAATATTTCCCCAAAGAGACCAATCTTTTAGTATGTAGTAGATATAACCATCGGGAATGCCTGGTAAAAATTTCAGATTGATATCTCAATTCTAGATACCCGTTGCTAAGGTAACCAATGAGTGATATGCTCGCTGACTGCTCGCGAGCAGGTCGCGACCTGCTCGTTCCACTTTGATCACGCGTAGCTCAAATTAGCACTCCGGGTGTTTTTATCTTTGAAAATATTTTTTAAATACGTATGGGTGAGATTGGGACTCATACATGGCCTCTATAGAGAGGTAATGAACTGTTCTATCACATGACATAGATAACTAAAAATGTTTGATGAGCGACATAAGTTCCACTATGCTGGATTGAGTCACATATGGCATTGTAAAACATTATGAATGTTATTCTCCGGAGCAATACCTAAAGTTTGGTTCAATTCTGAA
This sequence comes from Harmothoe impar, assembly GCA_947462335.1. Taxonomy (NCBI): domain Eukaryota; kingdom Metazoa; phylum Annelida; class Polychaeta; order Phyllodocida; family Polynoidae; genus Harmothoe; species Harmothoe impar. The sequence continues at coordinate 22,553,932 of OX381711.1, forward strand.
GGTTATGCACAAAAAACTCTAGGAGCAATTAGACCTGAAAGGTAGCTCATGAAAAAACATGGATCAGACCGGTTGAAAGTGGTGAACCTACCCCATCACTACTCAATCAGAATTGAATCAGGTAAGTCTCGGTGCCGGTCTTCACAAGCACCATGTCAGCTGACCCCAACTTGACATAGTTTGACTCAATCTTATTGGGTAATGTGTGGATTCAGGTTATGTCCATACATTTAGTCTCAGTGCTTGGGTTCTACTACAGAAAACAATTTTGAAATTGTGACTAAACAATTCCAATAAAGAAATTGTTTAGCTGTGTTTTATCAAAAAAAAATCTATCCACAGATATTCCTGGAGCTTATTTTCTCTTGTTGTAGCAACATTAAATCTGATATCGCAACCACACTGTAAAAATGCCTTGACGCATAGATCTACTGCCTACAGATATATTGACTACTCCATGGCTCAGACTGCTTCATGATAGGTCAGTCGGTGTGACATAGCCTGCCAGATGTGGGGACACAGCAATAGAAAGAGTTTTTATCAACATCAATATATATATCTGATCAAAGAGAAAGTTGATAACACGGATGGGGAGGGGGGGGGGGGGTCTTTGCTATGTCTGTAAGGCCATTCAAAAAAGTGGTTTCCCATCACTGGGCACCAATAGATGTGACAATGGTGTTTTTTTACCTCTTTTTATATTTTATTTGGGCCTAGCTTGTAGGAAAATTACAAAAGACAATAATTATTTGCTTTAGTAGCTAAGAAAAAAAGGTTTTCTCAAAGCTCAATTACTATGATACATGCGGTGATGAGAAACCATTTTATTTTTTTGAGTGGCCTAAGCTAGCTCAACCTCTATTACCAGGCACTTCTCATGTCATAATTATCTTCTTTTACCATGAAAAGACCATTCATTTATCAAACTCATCATGCCATGAAACTCGGGGGAAGAAGAAACTAATTCATTTTCAAGAACAAAAAGTTGACACTTTCGTTGTGATCTAGGTGTTATTTTCAGAAAGTAATAAGCAACCTTCAGACGTTATTTATGAAGGAAAGCCAGAAGGAACAGTGATTGGTTTGGCAATAAGACTGAAGTTATTAGGTTAAATGGGGATGGTGTTTTGTTGTATCTAATCCCAATCTGCGATTTAATTAGTTTTATGGCAGATGATAAAGCCTACAATAACAACTGGGGGTATGAAATACTATGTTACATGAATTCTTATTTGCAACTAACCTTGAATTTGAGTTTTCATACTAAAGCAACCAGACTGATGATCTAAGATTTCCGATAAAAATATCATATTACATTGAGATACCTAATTATTTTAACTCCAGATTTTGTCATCCAAAAAGACTCAGAGTGATGCTCGGAAATGTTGCAGAAGAACTGTTTTCAGAAGAAGTTTTAGGCTTTATATTAACTGGCTACAAATCACAGCTTAGACACTCTTCATAATATAGTCAAGAGTTAAAAGAATTTGATTCTGACCAAATAACATGTGTTTGATAAAGATATATTGTTGCAGGCAAGCATTAAGGGTCATGCACCAGTAGATTGCCTGTTACCAAGGGATGGATTTCAAGGATCGATTGAACATGATAAAATGTAAGACTCATGGGCATATCAAAATACACCCATGTAAACATAGTAGATGGGTTATCTTACTGCAACCACTGATAAACCTTCAATCTACAAAGGCCATTGTAACAGTATATCTCTTACTGTGGAAAATGTCTCAAGTTTCCCTTATTCCTGGTTTTACATTACAAAGTATGGTCAACAAATGTTAACATTGGATCAGGTTTCTGGGCTTCAATCAGTATATGTGAGCAGGCAAGCAGAAAGGGGTATCCCCGCGGGATTAGTACCAATTTTAGCCACCAGGGGGCTCCACCATGGCCTAAATTGGAAGAAACAAGCTAATAATTGTTTTTTGGTAATTTTTTCTGGAGAATTCAGTAGTTTTATACAAAACATTCCATATTTAGGGAAAAGCTTCCTTATTTGGAATGTAAAAAGAACGTTTTTGAGCCTGAATGGGTGTCTTTGTTGATATGTGTTGCCATGGAAACATGATTTTCATTCCAAATCAAAAACCAAAACTCACTGGACACGCCAGTCCGCAGCTTCAACGTAGCGCCTATGACGTCATGTCTCGAGATGACCCCAAGTGACCCCGTTTGCGAATCTGACTTCCGGTTTTCACCACGTCTTCCCGCCATTTGCAACGTCTGACTGTTGCAGAGCCTTCTCAGTTACTTTTATCCGTTTTCTATCACAGTATCAAGGTAAGTGTGTGTGAAAATCTGTTACTATACATGTGTTTAGATGAAGTTAAAGGCAGAAAAAGATGATTTCATTCCAAAAGCGTATAGGATTAGGGATTTTAGACCACTGTGGTACAGTGGCACAGACCCCGGGCCCGCCCCAGGCCCCGCCCCAGGCACACCGCTAGTAACAAAATCAACAACTTGTCAGCAACTACTACGTACAAATGGTCACCTACAGTGCTTGATAGTTATTGCTTGGATTTATACTTCATATCGTTGGAAAGCCAACGAAACAGAGATGCCCGTAAATGTCATTAAATCTTCCCTAAGTTGGTTTTTCATGCCACGAATTGCGTTTTAGTCCCGCGATCGAGTCCGACGGACTAGTTCAAAAAAGCTGAGTGGCCCCCCGAGTGTTCCACAACAAATACAAACTTTCATCGCCGATGTCGCCCCAATCCGAAGCTCGTGTTGAAATCCGGGGTTGAAATGAGGGGTCCTCGATGGAGGGGGGGGGGGGGCAGGGGCAGCAATGCTGTGATAGGAGGCCAGAGGGAGGGAATGAGAGGGTTTAGAGCTTTGCCTTGGGCCAATTCTTGAACCGAGACTGAAAGTTTACTTTGGACATTTGATTCGGAAATTTACGTCAGCGAAATCCAACGTCGTTGACTAGGCAGTAATTAAACGCATCAAACCCACCATATGCTACCAAATATGTCGAGTATCTTTCCCTAGAACATTGATTGTGGGTTGGACAATGTGTGGGTCTACAATTATCGATTGGTAAGTTGGTTTAATAGCATTGGTCAACCCGAAATTGAAGCATTTGTTATTGACATTTTTCTCGGAATCGGAATTCCCATCACACTTTCGGTGTCTGTTTTGCCTTGTTGTCTCACCATAAACAACCCATAAACAACCCTAAACTCCTCAAAGATGTCGGGTATTTATTGGTTGTAATACCCAGGAAGGTTGTAGTTAAAATACCTTTATAATGAATCCTTGCAAGGTAGTATACTCATGGGGAAACGCACGACTGTAGACTATTTTGAGACACAGCCATGTCCCTTATTTGGGCATAGGTCAGGTCACGGACGCCATTAACTAGGTCAAGGAGCGCGGACGTCGCACCCTGAAGAGGTAGGGGGGGGGGGGGGCGTTCATGACCCAGTGTACCTTATTTGGGCATGGGGCTGGACTATGGTCAGTCACACATCAGGGTGAGACTGAGGAAACGCAGAAAGGGTAGGATGCGACTCACCAGAGGCCGAAGGCCTCTGGTTGAAATTAATAATTGAGAAGATCTTTTACTGACGCTTATGCAGACCGAAAGTGAAAGGATTTCTGGTTTAACTAATTGAGTATGTCAACTACCGTAAAACCCCGCCTATAAGCCGAATGTCAGTTTGAGGGAATAAATTTGGCTTATATGGAATTGTTTTAATCTTTAGGAGAACCCCGCCTATAATGGCCCTAGACCCCTAAAATCGATATGGCGACATGGCCATTTCTTAAGTCTGATATGGCGACATGGCCATTTCTTAAAATCGACATGGGACATGGCCATACTAGGGAGGGTTCATTATTTATGGCCGGGGGGGTGAGCATTTGAGGGGGGGGGGCAACCTTTTTTTAGGGGTATTCAAAGGGGGGAGGCCTTTTTTTCACCCTATTCTCAGGGGGGGGGGCTCTTTTTTTTAGGGGTATTCCTAAAAATGTCGCAAATTTAGTACGTTGAAATGTCGTGAAGTTTGGTAACAGCCTGTGTTATATTTTACCAAATTAGGTCAATATTTTCAAAATTTTCTAAAAAATTTTCCTCAAACTCCCCGCAAATTTAAGCACTGAGGGTATGGGAGCTTCCAATTTATAAGCACTGGGGCCCTTAAACTCAATGGTATGTAAGTCGAGTGTCTGAGAATTGACTATTATCACTCACCAGCGAGTATCATGAGACGTTTACACTAAAACACCTTACGAATGGATGTATTTGCTGCAAGGTAGTAAATTATAGGTAAAAAAGTGCCCAGGATTAAATGCATACAATTAGTAGACACCAACATCGTTTTTGTAATAAAGTTGAAAACGATCCAGGGTGAGGGGGGGGGGGGGGCGCTTTTTTTTCAACCTATTCCGAGGGGGAGGGCCTTTTTTTTCCAACCTATTCTGAGGGGGGGGGGCAATTTCTTTTGACGTATTTGATTTGCCAAACGCTCACCCCCCCCCCATAAATAATGAATCCTCCCCTAGTGACATGGGACATGGCCATTTCTTAACTCTGACATGGGACATTGGCCTTAGTGACATGGATTGAATAGCATCATGGCTTGCAGAATGTTATGTTGCTCTCAAAACTCGCCAGAATGCAGAATTTTATTTCAAGAATTTGAAAATTTTCCCAAATGTGGAAACAATTTCGACCTCTCCCGAGAGGGGGGAGGGTGAAAAAAGTGTAAAATTCCAAAATTTTCTAAAGATCATAAAAGGTTAACTGTTTCAAACCACTCTGAACGTGCTAATTTAAAAGGCAAATTGCTTAGTCTTATTGTGTTTTACCTTAGACATTTTTGGATACCAGTTTTTTATTCTGACCAAAATCTCTTTGTCTAACCTGGGATAGACACTACAAGCCCGGAGCATTTAGTATATCAGTGAAGTTTAAAGCTGAATTGATGCAATAATGGAGACATAGGGTCTTACAGATAACATCCCTCAGCTGAAGAGCACTGGCCTCCCACAGATAGATGTGTAGGAAAGTGACCCAATCCCTCTCCATCCGGTCCTGCCGGAAATAGCTTCAGTCAACTCAACCCAAGACCTCCATTTATAACTTCTGCCAACCAACACCCATTAGGCTTCCGGACCAAAGGCCTCTGAATTTGCCAATTTAAAAGGCAAATTGCTAGATTTTCCAATGATTTATCATCTGCTAGTGACACTAGCGACATGGGTTTTTCCTTAGTGACATGAGACATGGGCATTTCTTAAAATCGACATGCAACATGGGGACCCCCCATCAAGGGCCCCCCTATAAGCTGAATGTGACTTTTGGGGTCTGAGGAGGCCTTTGGCCTTGCCCTGGCTCAAATTCCTACCCGGTTTTAGATAATTTTGCAACTTTTTTTTTCAGTAAAGTATTTCATAGCATGAGTTGAAACGTAAATTCCACGTGAAAAAAAACATTTGTAAGGGCCTTTAAGTTCATTGATGCTTATGATAATGATTTACTATTTCCAAAAATTTTCAAATAAACATTTGGAAAACCCCGCCTATAAGCCAAATGTGAGTTTTGGGGAGAACATTGGGCTTCTATGAAATAAAAACGCCAAATAAAATTCAGCTTATAGGCTGGGTGTAACGGTATTCATATTTCAGGGGTAACTTTTGACCGAAATTAGAGGGTGGAATTGGTAAAACAGGCTCGAAAATTGTCGATTAAAGTTGTGCACTTGTGGCCAGTCGAGTTTTGGTTCTTGGTCTGAACACGTCCACAACACTCTCCGACCATTGGTGCTGGACGCTGAAAAACAAGTTCAAACCTCCGCATCGGAGATTGCCGTTTAAGCTCATAAATCCATTAATTACACATTTAATACGTTCCGATCACATCTATTTTGGTGTGATCGACCTTGGTAAGCATTTGTTCTATCTAATTACCACAAAATGGGCAGCCCGTCCAAAACCCGATCTGCGCCCAACATGGGCAGCCCGTACGGGGCCAGACCAAAGCCCAATGCCGTCCGGGGCCACAGTGTGTTTGCTACTAGGGGAGGCGTTAGGCACTCGGACTGCTCTGACATGATAGACTACCTTGGTTTGCACCATCATGAGCGAAGCTTGCATAGTCAAACAAACTGAGTACTGTTGACCTGTACACATCAATGCACACATTATCAGTCATGTAGTCTCTTTGCTTACCAAGTCTGAACAAGTGATGATTCACTTTGGTATTAAGATCCTTTAGTGCTGGTTCGAAACTAAGGGGGCTGTCTATTTTTAGACCTAGGTACGTGTAGTTATCCAGTACTTCAGTTTGTTTTAAATCAGGATGGTAAATAATGGTGATGCATATCTGTATATCTGTAAGCTAATTATTGCTATTTTGTTTCTTGACTAGACTAATTGTGATGGCTGGACAAACCCCCAGGGCTACTTTAAAGGCCAATATGGCAGCCTACGACCAATTTGTATTGGATATGGCTGCAATCTTTGAGGTAAGCAATTGAAAGAATGACAATTTTCCTAAAATATGTACACAGGTGTTCAATATTGTTGGCTTTTTCTAGTGACATTGAGAGGCTCTAATGCTATGAGCAGGTGTAGATGGTGAAGAAGACAATATCATGTCAAATGTCACAGAGAATCAACTTTTATTACTGTACAGACTGAGTACCCCCCCTACCCCCAAAACACTTTTTACTCTAGTTTGTTTAGCAAGGATCACGAATAACGTTATCTACAAATATCTAATATAATTATAATTTCTCGTACTATTTTACACTTTAGAATGTAAGGCCACACCAAAAAAAAAAGTTGGTCAATGGATTTCATTTTTCAAAAAATGGTGCAAGCGAGCGAAATTTATTAATTTTTTTCTTAAGAATTTTTTTTTGTCAAAGGATTTTGTCGGTGGAAAACTGGAGCGAGCGACAATTTTTTTTTTTTTTTTAACCAGCCTCCGACAAAAGTTCTCAGTGGACCCCTAACATAAACATTTATTGGTTGAGCTGGGGGAATTACTGGAAGGAAATTTGAAAAAAAAAAAATTCTCAATTTTGAAAAAAATGAGGCAAGCGAAATCCATTGACAATTTTTTTCCAAAAAAAATAATATTTCCATTTCCGAAAATAAGGTGCGCGAAATCCATTGACCAACTTTTTTTTTTGGTGTGGCCTAAGAGATGATTTATCTATGTACATTTCTTGACATATTTGTATTGCAGGACACCATTCTTGAGGACGATGACAAGCAAGAGGCCGAGGTGGTGTCATCAGCCCCAGCCACCATGGTACCAACGGTATGTACAACTTCTTCACACAGCTTATTTATCAAGAAATTCACTACTTTTTAGACTAATAACAGTACATGTCACACCTCTCTTTATGCATTAAGGTGACACAGGATATGGTCACTAAAGTGCTTGAGACTATGGCTGCTGATGCTGCGATGCCTGAGACTTTCCGAGAGCTCAGTAGCGGGTGTATGGACAAAGGTCAGTCTTTCTGTCAGTTGTCTGTTCTTCACGATCTTGAAGTTCTATGTTATCAGGTCGGGGTCTGTTCTTCACGATCTTGAAGTTCTATGTTGTCAGGTCGGGGTTAGCGGGCCATTTGCAGTCTTGTTGGTGTGATTTTCCTGGAATTGAGAAGAAACATTCACTGCAGTAATGGCTTCATCAGTTAATCATTAAAATCTGTATGTACCCATTTGATACTGAGGCTTCACCAGAAAAAGGGGTCAATGGACTTCACACACCTTGCAATGCAATTTGTTTATCTTTAGGCCAGACCAAAAAAAATATTGCTCGATGGATTTCACGCACCTTTTTTTTTTAAATGGAATTTTTAAATCATTTTTTTGGAATTTTTCTTCTAGTAATTCGCCAAGATCAACCAATAGATTTTTCGGTTAGGAGTCCACTAAGAACTTTTGTTGGTGGCTGACCTACAAAATCGATTGACAAAAAAAAATTCTTCACAAAATTATTTTTTTTGCTCTCGCACCATTTTTTGAAAAGTGAAATCCAGTAACCAACTCTTTTTTTGGTGTGGCCTTATCTTTTTTGGGTTTCCAGGCCCCCCCTCCCCCATTACATTATTTCTGCTTCAGCCTAACAGCAGGGATAATCTCAAAATTTGCTGTCATCAGATTTCTTACATTTTCCAGTTGATAACTCTTATGATCAGAACCAATGAGAAATGTTTTTTATTTCATGGTGAATACGGCACTCCCATTGAGTTAACCAAGGAAGGCCGTATTTTACACCCCCATGAAATAACCCTTGTCCGTATTTCACTGCCTTTCAAATCATCAAAATTGTTGATTTAGCCACTATAGATTAGCTTTTTCTGAGTAATTAAGTGGAATTTTGATGAATATTATTAATAATGACATGAAATAAACACTTTTTTTAAATCAAATACGGCAGCCCCATTGATTTAACCAAGGAGTGCCATATTTAAGACCCCCCCCCCATGAAATAACCCACAGCTGTATTTAACGGCCTGTGACGTCATCAAAATGGCGGTTTGTTTACATTTGGACAGTGTAGGAAAAGGCAATTTCAGCTAAATTAGGCCCTTCCTCCCTACAATAATCAAATTAGAATCGAAAAAGATCAAAAAAAAAACTCAAAGGAACACTCGTTTTAGCCTGTTAACAGGTTTTTTCAACTCGTGAAATAACCCTGTCAAGACGCTAAAACTTGTGCACCTTTGGCTATATATATTTTGGGCAGGGGAGGCCCTTCCTTGTCAACTGGAAAAAAAGAAAAAGCAATCTCTCTTGCTGGCAGTGAAATCCATTGACCTTTTACAACGGTCCTAGTTTCCCTTCTACTGCTTTCGACATGTCTTGCCTCCTTCTGAAATTGCAGTTGGTGCCATAACTGGTACTCTTCACTACATGTCAGATTTGCTGGTCATAGGGAAGAATGTCGTGGCATCTAAGGAGATGAGCTGGAAGAACTTCCACTCCAGCCTGACACAGCACTCACCAAATACAACTGCCGCCACAGGCTCTGGCCAAATTTCCACGTGGATGGCACTGAAAGTGTTTGGTAGACTCATCACTGAGTGCTACCCGCAGCAGACAGAACAGATCAAACTGGTGGAGGCACAAGAGGACATTGTGCATTACATTGGGGGAGCTGTTCTCCGCAAAGTGAGGGAGGTGGGTTATCGTAAAGGGTGCCAGGATTTGTGGAACGAAATTGTAGGTTGCCTGGCAGTTAAAGGGATTAACCCTGACGGCTGCAAAGGTATGACAGAGAGCCCAAACCGAGGGGGGCTACTCTTTCTCAATGATGATTGCAAGTCCATATTTGTCGCTCTAGAAGACACGTTCGGAGAATTATTTGCGGGAAATGTTGTCTCAATGTCATTCCGTTATTATTTTGAATCGTGCATGAAGAAAGATCAGGTACTGTGCCTTTTCTACGAGGCAACCTGTGTAGTTGAAGGGGATGTCGCAAAGGAGGAGATACTGCGTAAGGTTGTGTTGCTCTACTTCAAGATAAGGGCACACCATAAGTGCAGAATTTATATGGACTGCTTCCGAGCTGAAAAGCGTTCATCGCGGAAGCAGAAGTCCCTACGTAAATCATTGAAATAAAGATGAGAATGCCCTTTGGACAAATATATGAACTACCGTAAAACCTCTCTGATAGGCCAACCTCCCTTATAAGCCGACCCTCCCTTTTGACAGAATATTATAAGCTGAATTTGGGTCCATTTAAACATGGTTAAACTATAATCTACTTGATAAAAAACCTCCATTGCAAGCCGACCCCCTCTTTGAGACCATGCTATAAGCTGAATCAAGCTTAAAATCCCCAAAAAAGTTTGGCTTATCAGATAGGTTTTATAGTAGATCCCGAAAGACCCGCCTATCCTGTAGCAGGTGACGTCATTTGTCTTTGGTATGGAACTGATGCTAGGAACTTCCTGCTATAAGTTGCACATTTTATGGTCATCATTCTCTATATCTTTAGGAACATTGTTTATAAGGAGCAAATATGTCTGGTAGCTAGGCCTTCCGTATAACAAGATTTTACTGTGCTTTAACCAAAAACAGATATATACGACCCTTCATGTTAAGTGTGACTAAGTAGAAAATCATATGCAACTACTGTAAATGTAAGTTTTTTCGTGTGTATAAATCTTTGCAAATTTGTTAAAAAGTACAATTTCAAGTGTATTAAAATTTGCAATTGCTGGAATAATTTAGTAGTGCCTATACTGGATAGATATTCATGTACATATTTTTGGGGATTCAGGAAATATATGCCCAGCGTGAAACTATCTACGTTTACAGTATATCATTTTCCTGATGCTCACCTTTGATTTATCGCTTAATCCGTTTCAATGGTTCATCCGAGATCTGGACTTCCGCCATCATTGTCCTCTTTTTGCCTTGGATGTAGCGCCGTGGGGTCAAAGCGATGGCCAGTGCCCGCTGGAGTCGTATTTTCTGTTCTTGGTATCTGCGGTAAGGAAGGCAATTTGAAAACTGCATTCATAAGATTTCGAAGGCTAGAGTCCCAATAGATATTTGTTCTATTTGCCTCACCTAGGATTTTGATACCCCCTCCCCCTTTATTTAAGAGAGTGCCTTGTCTTATAAGGATTCTAAATCTTTGTTTTTACAATCTTTGTTTCCTTGATCTACGCGTTTTAAACACGGCTTAGCATGAGGAGCCTGCATCATGAGCAGTGACGTCACAATATGCAATCTGCTCCCTTATTGGGGTTGCTATGGCGTCACTAAGATGTGCGTCACCGAAGGTGAATGCCGTGACTTGGTCCCCTGACCAAGTCACGTCACTTAGTCCATTGTGCCAATGGGAAAGCCGTGTGCGTTAGAACACTTAACTAAGACGGGTTTACTTGGGCCTTTAATGAGAGCACACCATTAGTGCAAAGCTGTTGGGATGTAAGCACATTTATACTCACCCAAAGGCCCACAAGGTTGGGTTGTCCATCCTGCGACCCATCCCCCGATGTCGGCCAAAATGAGCCTCGAGGGGATCTTGGCAATAGACGCGTGGGTAGACCCGCTTCACCCCATTCCTCAGCAGGTACTGTGTTGCCTCTATAACAGAGTGTACTGAAAATGAAATCGAAAATATCAATTAAACAGTGATCCCTCTATCAAAAACAGTTGAAACTGTAGCTTTCAGTACCTTACAGTATGGTGATTGCAGAAGGATAAGAGCCAGCTGTGATTTGATACCAAACATGCTTTTATAGGATTGTGTCTTATGCAATGGCTTTTAGGTTTATATAGCAATACTGAAATCACCTCATCGAACCCACAGTTCAGCTTAATGAGTGCCTTAAAACACAAGGTGCAGCTCATACTTCCTTTCTACTCCGTATTCATGGGACATTACAGTCTGTATAAAGATTTGTGTCCAGCTTTTTAGTTTGCTATGAAATGTGTTTATGAGCGCAGAGGAGACCCATTACCAGTCGTTTGGATTCCTTCGTATGTCTGATATGACACAAACATCCGGTTCCTGGCGGCTGGTGGGAGATCGCCCCGTGCAGCTACAGAGGCTTTCCAGTTGTCGAAGTAGGCCAGGAATTCATCCAGTAAGAACTGAAAAAAGTAGGCCTGCGGAGCTAGATTGAATTAAGATTGATCTTATTTGAGGTTGGAAAACAAAACCGTTCAACCTTCTAGGGATTGTCATTTCTGAAAATTGGACAAAAATGGAGATTTGATTTCAGAGGATATTTGCAATTATGATGGGTTTAGATTCATGGTTATTTTAATGGTTTAATGGTCCTGCGGCACTAAATTCGTGGAAAGATAACGTGCACAAAGGCATGTGGTGGAAGATTCAGTCAAGATTGAATTGATTTGAATGATAAAAAGAGAAAGTCCATGCCTATAAGGGACCATTCCCTGAAATGGTGTTAGGCCAAAAAATGCACTACCGTTAAACCTCTTTGAAAAGCCAACCTTTTTTGGGATTTTAAGGTTGCTTCGGCTTATAGCATCTTCTCAGAGTGGGGAGTTGGCTCATAAGGGAGGTTTTTAAATAAGTAAGTAAATTATAGTCTAATCATGTTTAAATAGACCCAGATCCGGCTTATATGTTTCCTTCAAACTAGGGGGTCGGCTTATTGGTGAGGTCGGCTTATCAGAGAGGTTTTATGGTAATTGATATTAAGTAGGAGCCCTGTGTGCAGACCTGAAATCTGGGATCGTCCACATCCTTGTACGCATTCATCTGTGGGTTCAGGGCTTTGTCACCGGCGTTGGGTCTGGCAACATTCACACAGTTGAAGAACTTGTTTCCTAGTCTGCACACAATGGCGGTCTCTTGACTCTGCTCTCCACCATGAGACTCTAACGCGGCTGCCACACGGTCGCTGAGGGTCTTTTGGCGAAAAGTGGAATCTTTTTAGTAAATGTTTTTTTCCTATTATTATGAAGGTCAGTTATTATTATACGCAAGTCTTTGCTACTATGGTGCTGTATTAAAAGTCACCATAACCAGATTGCTGGTGCAGGTTATAGAAACGGCCTAAATTCAGTGTGTGGCTTATACGCGAGCTAGGTTTTACGGTAATAACAATTACAAATCATATAATATCCCAACAAGTAATGTTATTATATCTACCATGCAAATAATCTACCGACACAAGTTACTTCAGAATGTTTATAACTAAATACCTACTTGTGCTGCATATGAGACGTTCATGACAGTGAATGACGTCAGGTTGATGTGGTCAAAAGTGAGGTTTGTCCGCTTAAGCCCATCCCTCTCCATGTAGTAAATGCGGGCAATGTGTTCCCAGAGGATGTGTTTTCCGTTGTTCTACAACAGTAAGGAAACAATGACAAGTTTAACATTTGAACACGGTTTGCACCCAGTCTCCATGCACTTTGCTTATTTATTATCTATAACTGTTAGAACAAGCCCTTGACCTTGCCCTGCCTAATAGATGAAGGAGAATTGTATTAAAGTGAATTGTTGAATACGGTAAATCCAGTACCATTATAGTATTAAACAATCCTTCCCATAGTAGAGTTGAAGCATGACAGCTACTTAGAACACAGGATGGTGCACGTACCCAGAGGTATCTTGTTTTCTTCCCTGACCCGGAGTTTGACAGGTTGTTCCTTAAGGTCTTCATCAAGTGAGGCGGATCCGACATAAAGAAAAGGTAACGGTCTGGGGCATGGATGTTGATGGTCTTATAATACGCACCGTTATGCATTCCATGGATGCGGATCAGCCTCTGGTTTGGTGCGGCTTTGTCACTTGTGCTGACAATGACTTTGAGTTTGCATGCTAACTCCAAATACCCAACTGCCTGCCAAAGCAGTGGGTAAAGATCTGCAGCAGTGACTGTTCGTGTGCCAAAGTAGCCGAGGGATACCTTGATGGGGGCCGTTACACCCACAACCATAAAAACGAGTACGTGGTTGGCCACTTTGCATGTGGCGGTTGATGACCATTCATAGTCAGGGTTGACAAAGCCAACAATGCCCCCGGAACACTCATCGAAGACCAGGTCCTCTTTGATAGACATCTCGTCATGCAAGAGGACCACGAACCGTTCATGGTCCTCAAGATGCTCTGTAGCACTCTTGATGTCTTCGATGGTGGCTGCCGTGAAACCCTGTTGAGGTTTCGTTACATTGCTGTAGTCACGAAGCGTGGAAGTACCCGGGAGTTGCACGATGCCTGTTTCCCTAAGGGTGTCATAGCATTCGGGACTGCGGCAGCGCAGAAGGATCGCCAGCCTGATCATCATGGGATGCCAGCGCATCCCGCGACCCTTCCTTCCGAAAGCCTTTAGTTGCTCTGCCCAGAAGAGCTTTGCTAGAGGGGTAGGGATGTTGTGCTCTTCTTTTTTCATGATTGCCATGAACTCCTCGTGCTCTGTGGCTTGGACCTGTATAGTGGTATTGTCCTGGTCAAGTTCCTTCCTCATTTGATCAATTTGCTTTTGCATTTCCCGCTGAACTTTCCTTGCTGTTTTCACCGCTTCTGATAGTTTTGCCTTGGAGACAGAGGATAGGGGTGTCTTCGGTTTCAATGGTCTCGTTGCACTAGCTAGCTTCCTTTTCTTCTTGGCCTGAAGCAGGTGGTGGACAAGACGGCATTGACCACACATATCAGGAGTGGTACATGAGAAAATGGCACAAGTTGTTGATCGTATGGTAGATGAGTGATCTAGACCCATTGGCGATGGGATGTTACTGACTTGCCTAAAGTATCGTGTTGTAGAGGGTGATGGTAGCGATGCAAATGTCTGGAGATCTTGTGAGGTGATAGCAGGGCAGATTGCTTTTGAGGTAATGTCTGTGATCAACTGATGAATAGTGGTGTGAATGAGTGAGCAGGGAGTTGCCTTCAGTCCATATACCCGTATCTCAGCTCTTAGATCCAGGTCGACGGTAATGCTGTACTTCGTTTGCAGATGCTCATCCAGAAAGCACAGTTTGACAGGATCTTTGCTTACTACAAACCAGGTTGGGGGCAAGTCTGCAAGATCAGATCTTACGTCTTGCATCGTTCTGATTTCATCAGCCTCTGGTTCTTCCTCCACTGTGGGTAGACGGCAGACCTACAATATATCAAAATAGTATTCCATTGAAGATGTTTTAAAAAAAAGTGTGCTTCCAGTAACATGCTAAACTGTTTTATTATACTTACATGTATATATATATTTTGCTATTTGTCAACAGAAAATGGATTACACCAATCAACCCTCTATCCAGTGAGACTGGGATGATCATATTGATGTTATGTCTAAGTTCTGGAAACCAAGACCCCAACATGTAATTTTTAGTGACTCGAGGGGCACTTTCTTACATCAGCATATATTGAATGCAAATGAGGAAGGTTTTCTTTTCACAGTGTATCATTTTAGTGGCAACACAATACGCCAGCTCATAGTTAGAGCTGAGCATCACCTGACCTCTTATCCTAGAGACTGTGTTTATGTCTTTGGTGGACAATGTGATATCACAACGATGAACAGGAACACACGACAGGTGTCTCTAGATTGGTACTCTGAATCTGCCCTTTCCACACACCTGATAGCATACACAGAAGTAGGTCTAGACTGGATAAGCCACTATCACCCAGAAGCACAAATTGTGATATGCCCACTGACCAGCTGTGATGTAAGCAAAAAGGTGATCAATAATAAACCAGGTCTTCAAGAAATTGTAGATGGAGCCGTAAATTCCTACAATGACTTGGTTATTGAGTTCAATGAAAGTTCTAATGTGGCTACCCCATGGACAGCAAACCACTACTTCAAAACCAGAAATGGTAAATTGGATATCAAATATCATGTACTGGGTTCTGATGGAATTCACCCGACCGATGACCTGTTGGCAAAATGGGGTGTAGACTTTGTAAATTGTTTTAGAAAAATTCCTCTCAAGTTGACACATGATGTGATCTATTAACTTGTTTAAACTAGTAAATAGCTTAAATTTAACAGCATGACCTGACACCACCCATACTATCGTAGTATCAATGAAGTACGTTAAATTACGACATCATTGAAAGCTGATACCGGGTAGTCTCATTTCTGTGCCTATAAATATACCCACATTGTAAAAGCTAAATTTGCAATGATAATCAAAACAAACACCTATTTTTGATAAGTCTACACCACTAGCCCATTGTACATCTACTGTGTGTGTGTATATGTAAATTGTTAGATTTTGACCGGATTAGACTCATGACTCACTCCTACATGTAAACCGATGGCGGACCATGAGATCTTTACTTGCTGAATGTAACACTGAATACCACTACAGCATTTCCATGTACTTATTTACATGGTTTCTCTAAACATGAAAATCTAAATAAAAACTGAACTAAACACATAATGTTTTATCCCACTCGATGTGGTGTTTGAATCAAATATCAAGACATCAAATATCAGATCAATATTTGATGTTGTCAAGTGATATTTGATGTTGTCAAGCAGTTTTACTATGTTGTCAAGGTTGTAAAAACCGGGGGCCCTGATTGGGCTACAGCATGAATGTAAGTTGCGTCACAAATTTGTTATACTTGTTATGGGGCCTATTGGACTGAGGGTGAATAATCTTACTTTTCAAGGAAACTATTGCAAACCTATAGTTAGGCCACACCAAAAAAAAAGTTGGTCTACGGATTTTGTCTTCCAAAAATAGGTGCGGTAGGGCGATTTTTTTATTTATTTTTTTTCCAAATTTTTTTTTTGTCAATGGATTTCAGCCTTGAAATAGGAGGGCGGGCGATTTTTTTTTTTTTGTTCCTGAGGGAAAATCTTTTTTTAGATTTTACAAATATATTTTCTGGCTGACGATGCAGAAAACGCCACCAAAAAAAAAAAAAAAAAAAAAAAAAATCGAATTTTTCAGAAAATGATGCGGGCGCTGTCTGTGGACACTTTTTTTTTCAAAAAAAAAAAAAATTTACATTTTGAAAAATATGGTGCGGGAAATCCGTAGACCAACCTTTTTTTTTGGTGTGGCCTTAAAGACAAGTTCCCAGGGGTACTCTGATCAGATTGAATGTATATTCACTTTAAAAGGGAGTAAATCGGCCATTTATCAGCTTTATCG
Source organism: Harmothoe impar (assembly GCA_947462335.1). Taxonomy (NCBI): domain Eukaryota; kingdom Metazoa; phylum Annelida; class Polychaeta; order Phyllodocida; family Polynoidae; genus Harmothoe; species Harmothoe impar. Next base: position 22,570,525 of record OX381711.1, read on the forward strand.
GCGAGCGTCGACATTAACAGCGGCCGTTTTCCCTTAGTTACATGACCCAGTTCCGTCTCTAAGGGCCCCGTACGTAGGGGCCCTGAAGGGGGCTCTTCAGAGGCCCTAGATAAAGCTTATTCCGTTATTTTATAGCCTTATTTGCTTTAAAACATTTTTAAAATGTACAACCTTGACCCTTGTCCCTTTTTCTCGAGGGATAAAGATAGAATTAGGCTGTTGATGTGCCCTCTCGTCTATAGGCGATGATCCACTGCCGCGAATTTACTGCGAATTAAACTCGTGCGTGTAAACACGGAGAAAACATTCCAGCAGTGGATCTGCTGCTGCGAGTACCTGCGACAACGTAGTTGCGAGAGGCGTGTGGCTGCGAGTAAATTCGCAGAAATCTAAAAGTTTTGATTTCTGCGAGTGTACTCGCAAGTGCCTGTCGTACGACTACATTCGCAGCAAATTCGCGGCAGTGGATCACCGCCTTATATCTGGCCCTTGTCATGTCACCTCTCGAGGAATCCACCATGCTAACCACTACTCTATGAGGGACAGGTGACTTAAGTAATGCCCAGGTACAACCCGCTCACAATACTCACACCCTGTTTGTACCCTCATCTCAGACCTGAGATTTGACTGAGCTGGTTGCTGGAGCTTAGACTGGTTACACTGGTACCATTCAACATGGCGCTGTACACAGGACATCTTGCTAATGCGGAATACCCAAGGCTAGGGGACCCATGGGGCTAAAATAGCCTGCAGAACGCCCCCAGGAGGTCTCTTGCACGCTCCTGGAATCTTCCCACTGAGTCACTGGGAAGATTCCAGGAGGGCCTGCAGGGGAGGCGGGGAAGGCGTCAGGGGGACAGGGGACCCGTCCTGGGGGGACATTCTGCTTCCCAGGGGCACTGTAGCGAGGGACTGCTCCGAATTCCTGCTTTTTCACCTCTCCTGACTTACATTCCTGAGCTGTTATTGTACCAATTTTTAAATCTGGCAACTTTAGGCATCTGTGTGATTATAGACCCATAGCGCTCACACCAACACCCAGGAAAGTAATTGAAAAACTAGCCCATAAACACATGTTTAACTTCCTAGATAATCACAATATCCGTTCCTCTTACCAAGGAGATTTTCGTCCTGGTATGTCTACTATTGGTATATTGGCATCCTTCACTGATCCTATTGCTAGGAACTTGAATGTAAGTCTCCCAACCTTGGCAGCATTTATTGATCCGAGCCGATTGAAATGGGATGGTTTGTCTTGCATAAAATGAACAGGTTAGTCTGCTAATTTGACCCTAGTCAGTAAACTTTGGATTAGGTTCCTTTAGGTAATTACCTACGTTAGTATTATGCTTGAAGTTCGGTCCTTTCCTCATGATGTCTATGAATACGGCATTATTTTTCTGTTGTTGTTACATGTTTTGTTAGGCCACTTACAGTGTATTAAAAGCTTTGCGGACAGCGCCTGCATTCTTAACCCTTTAAGGGCGGATGTCGCTGAAAGTTGACATTGTCATCATGGTGCACTAATGTAGCCCCGACGAGCTGGTGCTGCATTGGTGCATCATGCCGACCCTACAGGAGTGTCTCAACCCCATATGGTCGTCATGATGCTTGAATGGAGCCCTGGCGGGTACTCGCTAGGACTGCATTCATGCATCATGACGACCAAGGGCATGAAGCATTAATGCATTATGCTACCCTCAGAGGGTTAAATAGGGCCGCATTAGTTCTTTAAGCACCTATTTTTCCTAAAAAAGTGTTCGCAAAGCTGAAAATTGACTTTAAGTGGCCTTCAGTTAATGTTAGTGGTAGCTACTGTACATGCAACTAAACTAATGTGTTCTCCTTTATACAGAGGTCTGACACCTGCCGCTGTAGAGCATCAATGAGAAAACTGCAACCCGGACTATCCAGCAAGTGCATAGGTAGTCAACGAAGCCTCAAGTGTGTCCAACAACCTGACAGCATTCCCAGCAGTGTGTCCAGTCAGACCACAGAGATGTAAGTTGTCATGAAATTAGCTGAGAACATGATTTCAAAGCCCTGGCTAGATATGTAAATTTTCATCAGACTTGTAATATTGTAGACAGGTGCGTTACAATGTTGGTGTGTTTGTTACAAGATCTTTTAATTTAAAGTACAATTAATAAAATTTGTCCAATAATGTAGTAACAGGTAAGTAGACAACTATCGAGCCATCTTCAAAAAAAGCAAAAAGCTACGTAGTAAGGGAAGGAGTAGCGGAGGAGAGCAAAAACAAAGTGCTATGTGACCTTACTGTCTCTGACAGACCAGCATCTCACTTTACTAAGAACCAAACCAAAGACAACAAACAACACAAAGCAGACCAACCCTCTCATATTACGAGTTGCAATTCTCTGCACATCAAAGCAGAAGTACCAAACTTTGTTAAAATATGATCAGAAAGCGCTGGTTTGTCAGAACACGCTCTCTAGCTGTGATGTGGGAGATAATCTTCTGTGATGGAACACTGCATCAGGAATTATGAGTTCGACAATCACAGATGTATAGGTCACACATATATACAGCATCTGTGTTTCTTATAGTGGTCAAGTTCTAAAGTGAGTCTGGGTCATGTAATGTCCATGTAGCGGTCACGTCTTGCTTATCACAGACCTTATGTATGTTTATTCCAATACACACGCGTAGCTAACGGCTTCCACTCTATCTCTCTGCTTACTCCTAAATGATTCCGTTTCAGTTCACTTTTACTCGGCACATTATGGGAATAAATACTCCAGTAGTGGTGGTGATGTGGTGGGGAGGGTTGAGGCAGTGTCACTCGGTCCAATATATAGCCTGATAGCATTAAGGACCCAGCGGGAGAGAGACAGCACTGCTGGCCTATAGATGGGGATAGTAATGCAGCCTTTCTCCAATCTCTGTGTATATATGTAAGGTTACTATATCAGTCCAAAAATGCTTCGGAAAGACAACCATAGAATTTGGCATGACTGTAAAAGTAACAAAGACATCATCTTTTCAGGTTCGGTGCACCCTCTGCTTACATTCAAAATGTATTGTATGCACTACAATACCATACACACGCTATCCATATTGGTGTCCACCTAATTTGTTAACCTGTTAATGTCAACCTTAAATACTCAATAACATGAAAGGACACTTTAATCAGCTTGTGAGGAATTGGTTTGGTCAGACTGAGTTGTATAAACATTGCCCCCAGCTGTGTATCTATGGTGTTTACCAGGCACATAGTTGACAGGTCTCCATAAATGAGGATCTGCCCCAAAACGCTCAGTCAGCTACCCCTTATTGGGCGACTTGATATGTTAGTCCCTGAATGGAACCTCTAACTTACTCATGATGCTTGATATAGAAGGTCATTTCAGTCAATTTCCTGCCCAGCGGGGTTTCATCTGATTGGATAGAGGCTTATAAACCATCCCCCCCTGCTGCATGTTTACTGGCGAACGGGTCACAATGTCTCAGTGAATAAGGACGCAACTCTTAATCGTCCATCCTTGCGCTCTCCCATTAGCAGACTGTTTATCGTCATTGAATAGAAGCCACTCATCATATTGTTAATAGAACCAGATGTTTTGGCCATTTCACAACAGAGGCCTGGGTACCAGTTTGATTGGATGTGGGATGTGTACACTGAGTACATATAAGAAAGATTCTGCAGGGCCAAATAAGGCCCAAAAAATAAAAGGTGTGTCTTTTTAGGATAGGTTAGTTTCTTTTTTCTTTTTTTAAATCCCAAAAGTAGCCAAAAATTGACCCGCAGAGTTTAGCGCCCACTTGCCGACTATCAAATTGACACTGAAATAGCCCTAGAATTACTGGAAATGCAAATATTTTTTCAAAATTGGATAACAATTTCTAGGGTGGCCCTTTTTTGCTAAGTAGGGTTGACTCACAAACTTCAGCGCTGACTCCCCGACAACCGTGTTGAATTGCTGACTATCAAATTGACCCAACATATTTTCTAGAGTCGGCACTGTTTTACTAGGTTGGTTCGGGTAACCTGAAACACACCTTTTTTTTGGCTCAACTGTTATAGAAAGGATCCATTTCCTGCATTGCATTTTAAACATATTAATTAGTGATTTGTGTATAGTTATCAAATCCGTGTACCATGTTACATTCACAGGGAGAAAGTTATATTTATCTGGCTAGCATATTCTGACCTGATATTATCTTATGAATTGACATTTATTGGATTTCACTATGAATTCACTTCCGAGATGAAATAGAACTTCCTTTTTCCAACTCCAGTCTCTGAAACAGTTGTAGCCATCAATCTTGACTTCTTCCGGTACAGAAGAAATCTTAGGGATAGTTTTTGGCCAACGCCAATGTTGCACATGCCAATTTTCCCACACTTCCCCACTTCCTCGGACAAAATTAATGCTTCAGCATTGCTTACTTAAGAATAAATAAGACTGAATGATGATGCACAAGTGTCAAATCATTTCACTTTCAAATACCTTCCTCATTTTGCTACCACCAAGAAATGGTTTTCATGTTACAGAATTCTCAGGGAAAATATGTTTAATAACAAGTTGTATGGTATTTCATTTTAATATATGTAATTTAGAGACTTCAATCTGAAGGTAGCAAGTCTTCATGCAATACTGTCGATGATGTATGTGGCCGATGTGGTACTCGTTCCTTTTATCCTAAGCTCCATGAGTCATCTCTGACTGTAGGCCACCTGCTTATTTATACTTCTCCAGATTCTGACTGCATCTCTGTCTGCCTCACGACTAACTTCAAGCTATGCCCTACTCCTGGAGCTCATCCCATCTCTGAGGTGTTAAAGCTCAGACAATGATACACTAAGTAAATTGGTGGGTTTCACCTTATCTCTGAATTCCTCTGTTCCTTCTAGCTAAAGTTTGCTGCTCCTTCCTCTCCTCTCCTTCCCTAATGCTCTCTCTCTCTCTGTCTCTCTCTTACGCACCCACTCTCACCCTATCTCTCCCTGCCCCCAATTATGTGTAAGAGGTGCCTGTTTATAAATGTTTGGAAAGCTTTTTTTCTGTTAGCTGGGTGGGCGAGAGATATGTTGGAGGTCATCTCATCTCTAATTAAACCTCACACACCAACACACTCCTCAAACTGTAGATTTATATGTAACATATGGGTAGCATTAATTGTTACCTCGAGTCTAGTTCTGACTTCCCCCACAAGACGTTAAGTTAGTTTTGTGTCTCTATCCACCACTGTGAACCTCCTCTCCGCCACTTCTTGTATCAACACACATAGACGACCACTGAGGGTAATGTGAGGCAACAGGTCAAAATTATGGGTGCATGGCAGTTTCTGATTGTGAGGGTGGATTGGCTAGAGGGAATGTGATCCAGTTTAATGAAGGTGTGTGTTTAGAGGGTGACCATACAGACTGGTTGGGGGGGAGAGGGTGCTAGAGTATGTGGGAGGATTGGAATAGTGGCAACACCGTTTAGTTTGATGAGGCAGAGGAGGTATTCAGTGAGCATTGGCGGAGAGGACAAGAGGATGGAGGGGATTGGGAAAATAGCTGGGCTGAAAGGGCCAGAAGGAAGATGCTTCAGTATAAACATGCAGTGTAGAACACACAGTTATCTGCAGAGCAGGACGGAGTAGGCTAGAACCTAGGGGTGGGGGTGGTTACAGGACTAATGCTATTGTTAAAGTGGTAGAGGCAAGGTGTGTGCAATCTTATTATGGTAATGTGTATGGGATGAGGCTGTCACCTGTAGTGCCTTAAACTGTCCATATAGCCTAATCTTATTTCTAGGGTGTGTGTATGGCCCTTGTCCCCCTCTGACCCCTGCTATACCAGTCCCTCTCACACTCCCCCTTCTGTCTCCCCTCCTGTAACAGTTCTGCTCCATCACCTCTTTCTCCTTCTTTGGATCACTTAAAGCTGCCATTCTGTACTTTGCCCATTTGTCTATTCTTCCCACGACATCAGTCTTTCATGCCATGACAAAGCAATGCCACATGCATCACTGCATCCAGACTGTGAAACTTAATCACAGGAATCGCTCTTAGATTTTAGCTAATGAGCAGAATAATTTAGATAACAACTTGCTTGGATGCATGATGAATAGTGTGTTGCATCTCTTCTCTTAACAACCCCGAGACGATTTGGACACTGTAGAGAAGAATATAGTTGTAGCTAATGTGTATAGGCCACCTGATGGAGACAAGGCTACATTTATTGAGCAATTTAATAATTTGGTGAGTAGGGCCCACTTAAGACGCAAAGATCTGATGATTATGGGCGATTTTAATTTTGATTATCTGAATTTGGCAAAAGTCTCCACTAGGTTAATGAAAATTTGTCTAAATATACTGGGACTTAGACAGATAATCGATAAGGCTACCAGGTCTAATGATAAATCTAGTACATGTCTTGACTGGGTTGTGACAAACACCTCCAAGTTATTTGAGTCCTATATGAGGAAATGGAATCTGAGTGATCATCTGATGGTTGGCATTACATTGATTGACCATTACTATGTAAATGAGAAAATTTCCTTTGAAGGGAGAACGTATAAGCATTACAATGCCGAACTATTTAAAGCATGTATCAAGAATGCCAATTGGGGCCCTATTGATGACTGTGAAAATATTAATGCGCGATGGCAATTTATACTAAGTATGTTCACGAAGGAGTTGGATGTTATGTGCCCTGTGAAAACTTTCAAGGTTAAAAGTGATAGAGCACCCTGGATCACCGATCATATTCTTGAAATTATCCATGACAAGGACACAGCATTATCTAAGGCTATTAAGAGTAAAAAAGCTGACGACTGGCAAAATGCGAGCCGTATGAGAAATAATGTAAACAAGTTTATAAAAAAAGCCAAAAGTAAATATATTAGAGACAGTTTGGAAGCCAATCAGAAAGACAGTAAGAAATTTTGGAGAATAATAAATAGCTTAGTTAAAGGTGATAGGGGTGTGTCTCACTTCAAATTGAAAGATAACGTCAGAGGTGTACTGGTTGAGGATGGTGATACACCTGACTTTATTAATGATTTTTTCTTGAATGTTGGTCCCAACCTGGCGAGGAACTATAATGTACCCTGGTCATTTGACGGTGATGTTTTTGATATGGGATTGGATAATATAGAGACTAATGTTGACGAGGTTAAAGGTCTGATAAAAAGCATCGAAACCACTAAGTCTTCATGTATTGATGGTATTTCAGCTTCTGCGCTAAAAGATGCAATGTCAGCAGTTCCTGAACAAGTTACTAAATTATTTAAATATTCTTTCTCGTCTAGCACTATTCTTGATGTATGGAAAATTGGTACAATTGTCCCTTTGCAAAAAGATGGGGACAAATCGGAGGTGTCCAACTTGAGGCCTGTCACCTTACTGCCAATTATTGGCAAGTTATTGGAGAAAATTGTGAATAATAAATTGGTCAGCTATTTGGAGGATAATAATATTTTGGACCCAAAACAAGGTGGCTTCAGATCGGGACACTCGACAATTAGTACAGTCAGCTACTTTGTTGACGACATATATAGGGGTATGAATACAAGGCAATACACCTTGTCCACATTTATTGATCTGAAGAAGGCCTTCGACACAGTAAATCACTCTATTTTATTAGAAAAATTGTCGAAAATTGGTGTCGGAGGTCTTCTTCATAAATGGCTCACCTGTTATTTAACAAACAGGAAACAACGTACTTCTGCAAATGATATGATCTCTAGTGAGGGGTCAGTCACGTGTGGAGTACCGCAAGGTTCTATTTTGGGACCGACCCTCTTTTTGGTATATATTAATGACTTAGGAAAAATAATTAAAAATTGTTCAGTATTTTTATATGCCGACGACACAGTTGTATCCAAAACAGGGCATGATCTTGAGAGGCTCACAAATGAAATGGAGGAGGATTTGATGGCGCTTGAAATCTGGTTCAAAAAAAATAAACTAACATTAAATGCAAAAAAAACTAATTATATGATTTTCGGACTTAGAGCAAAATTGAAAGAAATCCATCATCACTCCCTTCATTTTGGCGATACAGCTATTGAAAGGGTTCAGAGTGTAAAATATTTAGGCATTACACTTGACCCGGTATTGAACTTCAACAAGCATGCAGAAGGTATCTTCAGGAAAATTGCTTTCAAGATATTTCAGTTAGCTTTCCTGAAAGAGGCAATGACGGTCAATATTAGGTTAAAAATGTATAAGACAATGATTTTGCCGCATATTGATTATGGGGATGTACTGTACGGTGTAGCAGGTAAATATATACTAGATAAGATACAGGTTGCTGAGAACAAAGCACTCAGGATGTGCCTTGGAGTTGATCACAGATATCCGACTATACTAACACATCAAGAGGCAGGCATATCTCTGTTAGCTCCCCGTAGGAGAATGCATATTGTTAACTTTATGTTTAAACAAAAAGACAATGTCGAGATTGTAAACATCAGACCAGTGCACACTAGGGCTCATGATGCACTATTATTCACTACCATTAAGCCAAAAAATGAAACTTGCAAAAAAAGTGCTCTATATAGAGGGGCGATACAATGGAATAATTTGCCTGTAAATGTCAGATTGATTGATGACTATGAGAAATTTAAGCTCAATAGGAAGAAATGGTTGGGAAGCACAAATTACTTGTAAAGTCTATATGTAATATTTAATGTACCATATTCCTCCTAAATGTATTTTTTAGGTAATATGACGATTATACTACCCACACGGATCGAGATAATGTGATGTTAATGTTACAGGCATAATGTGCACTCGAGAGGTTTCTCTCCGATGTGGATTAATTGATTTTCTGTAGGTACAGGAGTAGCCCACTCCTGGCACCCGGTCCTTTCCACATAGAATCTCAGTAGGTATTATAAAACCATGAGGTTCGGTTAAAGATGTATTATTATACTATTGAACTATTTGTTTGTTTGGTCAAGCCCCACAGCTAGTGTTATTTCTGGTCGAACCCCTAGGCAAGGGTTATAGTAATGATTCTGTTGGTACAAGATTGGGGTTTGAGGCTAGCACCGATGGTAGGGGACACCTCTCTTGGCAGGACCCTGGGGAACCAGTTCAGGAGTTACCCAAGAATCAGTGAGACAGCACTTTAATCAACAGCCATTTATTTCATTCCTTGACGTGTTCCGTGGTAACAATACAGGTTTACTCGTGATCCAGTATTCAATCCTCTAGTCCAATCTCTTATCAGCGAGAAGATATGTACATAATACTCATGGGTAAACAGACATAGATAATGTGTGCTTAAGACACCTATTTACTAACCACCTGAAATTTCAAGTGTTTACCTACTAAATAAGTTACCTGTGACTCCCAGGTTGAACTACCCATTAACCTCAACCACCAATACAAGGTTTGAGCCCCGCATCTATCAGTATTTCAACTGCCGAGTACCCAATCAATTTGTGTGTGGATTCATTATTCTAGTCATTTATCCAGCCACCAAACTCACAGTCACGGCTGGTTCCACGATACCAAGCAGTAGCTGCTTGAATGCTATTATCACCGTAAGTATATATATTATATATAGCCGTAGGCCAATGTTCAATGTCAGTGTGGTGAATAAATTTGATTGTCTTGTATAACACCATAAGCGGTTACAGTCTCATAGACTAGAGCTATGCGAGGCCACGGTAGCTGGCTAGCACTTTTCCTACGTAGAATTGGTTACCAGCGCGATAGACCAGCTTAAGGTACTTACTTTTGTGTCCCACTGTAGCAACACAGTCATGTAAAGCACTGATACTGTTTTGTTGCCTGACAGCCGGTAGGTATAGGTAGGCATCTAGAATAAGTGTATATCCAACTACACCCCTTCTCCACGAGCATTGGTATCCACTCGCCGGGTGGGAAATCTGCACCACTCTACACTTGATCACCTCGGCTTAATTCCCAATGACTGGTCACGTAATCCACCAGGCCATTAGGTGCCGTTGATAGTATATTGGTGATCCTTACCGGGCTGCTGGGTGGAAGGCTACACACACAAACTAAGTTAGGTTGGCCGTAACAAATGTTGTTGCTGGGTAGGGCCCAACGTATCCGGCCCACCGGTGATAATCGTTCGCGTAGGGGACCTAACGTATCCGTCCCTCAATGGCACTTGATGATGGTGGTGTGAGGTCATAGTCTCTACCAGGTTAATGTCTCCCAGTAATAGTCAGTCTATGTGTGGTTTCAGGTGAACTGACAGAGCGAAAAGGGTCTGCCCCTACAATAATTTTCCCCAGTCCTTACTAGTGTTGGGACCAGGTAGAATTAATTTAACCACAAGTTGCTCTATTGACTAGAGCCACAGCACGAAAATGTGTTCATCCTTACTAGTGAACTACTGTCTACTGCACTGGCAGGACAAGTCCCGCACCCCGAGGTATATCAATGTTTTACTCCTTCTCATTTTCTTTCTAGGAGGCTCCCCTTCATGACGTATTTCTGCTGCTGGGGAACCCACCTGCAAGTCATCTCTGCCGTAGGTCTATCCCCCTTAGCTGGGGCTACCATGGCCACACCCCTTCTTCATAAGGAACATATTCCCGGATCTCCCAGGCTTCCCTCCTTGTGACGTCGTTCCCCACTGGAGTGCTTACCCTGACGTCATCTCTACCAGAGGTCTATCCCCTTCGGCTGGGACCACCATGGCCACACCCCTTCTTCATATGGAACATATTCCGGATCTCCCAGGGCTTCCCTCCTTGTGACGTCGTTCCTCCACTGGGATGCTCACCCTAACGTCATCTCTACCAGAGGTCTATTCCCTTCGGCTGGGACCACCATGGCCACACCCCCTCTCTATATGGAACATATATCTGGGTTTCCCAGGTTTACCCTCCCTGGGTATCCCCAGGTCCTTTCTGATTGGTGGACTCAAGGGATTCCCCCTTACTCCAAGTAGTGCTTCCAGTGCAGTTCTGCCCTCTGGGTGAGGTTCCCTTTACTCCACCCACTTTCATTCATGACTGTCCTGGGCAATTTGTTACTGTTTTCATGAATGAGTAGGGTTCCCAGCATAGTACTCCAGCCAGCCCCTCTCGGCTGGTCCTGACTTCAGGACTCTGTGGCCTACCGAAGGCCTTTTCCCCCATCGTGCTGTGTTTTAGATCTGGTTTTTGCCAATTTGTATTGCTCTGTCATTCCCCCATGTTCACCACAGATCGACCACTGCGTTGTAAATCCGATTATATTTGTTTGGCTACATGCATTATACAGTTATATTCAGCAAATCAATATAATTGGTTCCTGCTCGTTACACTGTCGTGAGTCAGGCCCCTTTTTTCCCTACTATTTAGGTTTTACAATAAACACCCCTGTTATTTACAATGTTTGTTCATTACTTCTTTCTCACCTTACATTGAACATAGTCATTTGCACACTATATTGAACACGTATACATGGAGCTGGCTCCTGGCATAAGCAAATGTAATGGTGCGTCAGTTAGATACATAACTCCATATGTACATTTATCTGGTATTTGTATATTGTTCTCTAGGTACTATACAAATAAGTAATATTGATGTTAGTATGAATACGTGTAATTCCGAACTATACATTATACCCATTATCATTTTGTTATACTATAATAGCTAAGCGAATGTGTGTTATACTAAAGCATTGCTGGTGTCGGATGTTATCGAGCTGAAAAAGTTCTTTCTGTACACCAGGATAAAATAAACGGGATTGGTGTATTTACATCATCTCATACTCAAAAAAAGAGAGTATAGAATTATGACGGAATAGTGCAGATTATCAACTATCACTGTATATAAGTGTGCATATTTGATAACATTTACAAATCGTATTCACCTCGATCCCGAATTACTGCAAACGTACACACATAGTGCTATGTCTGCACATGGTTTGAGGCTTAATTGTGTAAAGAAATGTCGGTGCCGCTTCCAACATACCCCAAGTAAAAGACGTTCTCCTTTTTGTAATTCAAAAAGACTTGGAAGCTTTCATTTCGCTCAGTCGGCAATTTCAGGCTAAAAGACACCAGTGCACCTGTGAACACAAATAAAAGATCCCAAGGAAGTTACATAGTTTGTCTGATATTATTTAAATAGAACCGTTTGTAAACCTTTTTAAATGGCTTCAAGGCATCTGTGTGCCTCTACATGGGGTCTCATGATTTTGACCATGTCGCTGTGTCGATTTTTAGCATAAAGGGCAGTGTCACTGTGTCGAATTTTATGTATATATAATGTATATAGCCTCGATTTTTAAAAGGGCCGTGTTGCACATGTCGATTTTTAAAAGGGCCGTGTCGCACGTGTCGATATTTTTCCTATGCAGAGGCATATTTGTCTCACTAAGTCTTCAATGTAAGGACAGAATCTAGTGTACCTGTTGTAGATGCTTTGTAGCAGATACCCTACGAGTAAACAAGTTTCTGTTCACTGGGTCCAAGCTAACCACATGGACTGCCTCAAGCGAGAAAAATCTGAGTTCAAGGTCATAGTGACTGTCACCAGAGCCTTCCTTAGGAAGGATTTGGGGACGAGAGTCATTCATGATCAGTGGCAGAGGAAGACAAGGGAAAACACTGATAGGATGATGTATAATATAAGATATTTGTACACGATAAATGACACATCGGTATGATCTGTAGAGATTCTTATTCAAAATACATGACTGCTAGGAATAGGAAGCAAATTGATCAGTTCAGAGAAGGGGTAAAGGAGGAGCATAAGGAGTGTGTGCATGCACATGCGATTTTGAGTAGGTGCCTGGCTAGGTGTCTCTTATTTCCTGAAATAATGTGACATGCAATGCTCTTCTCAAAGAACATTGTGTCAGTTGAACAATCCCCTACATGCTATGACACTAGTCATATACTACATAGATCCTTATGGATACAAAAAAAAACATGCAATTCATTTCCTCCTTGTAAAACAAATATACTGTTCATGTTAAAGAAACAAAAACTGGATACAAACTTTGGAGACAAAATATTGAGTTTGTATAAACAGATTCAGGCCTTGTGCATGCGGGACCAGAGATATATGCAGACACAATATATTTAATGTAATGCATCACATAGCTAGTTCAGGTAATTGTGGTGGTTGTTTTCCAGAAGAGTAAATAATTATAAATTTAGCGTATGAAAAAGTGCAAAATAGCCACTGAAGCATCAAGAACAAATCTCAGGTAAGTTTGATTGATACCCTTTACAGCATACAATCACTGATGTTGATATTTCTTTATGATTGTGGTTATCGTTTCACATGCATTGTTAATAAGCTTGACAATTTTCAACAACAAAAAACATCCTGTGATATATGATACTTTAGATCATTTGCAATGGTATTGTCAGCTTGATAGTGTTATACTGGGGATGAGGTAGATACCACGATCACAATGAATTGGTAATCCTGTGATGCGTTTTATGTTTGCATTTTGATTAGGAACCTACTGGTCATGAATTAATAGAAATGTCTAGATGACCCAAAATCCTATCATGTCAATTCAAAGGGCCAAAAAGGCGTAAAAGGTCCTACACCCCCTACACATTGGCTTTCATATATGCTGTATGTGGTATCTTTGGGCTCCCATTTAAGACCCGAGCAGATTTATTTTTGATTCTACAAGATGAGCAATGTGGCAAGTTCCTTACCAGTGTCATTGCTGGTTATAATCATTCAGTCCTCATACCCAGAGATGCTGGATGGTTTTACACCCAAATATGATCAACATGTAAGATCCAGGACCCATTCTTCAGGGGAATGGTTCGATGTCAAATTCTGTCAGAATTCAATCTTAAAGAGTAGAATCTAGTGTCACAGGCTTTTCTTCATCCATCAAGCTTCAAGGGTCACTTTACAATTGATTGAATATTCCAATACAGCCGTTTAAATATCCGAAAATCCTGTACTGCAGTATTAGTATAAAATGACTCCATAGCAATCTGCATGAATGAGTTAAGGCTATTGTAAGAGTATGGGGACACTAATTACAGATAAGAGCAATAATTAGAGATATAAGATAAGGGTAATGGGAGAAGGCATTGTCTATGTTGGTGTTCTGTGCTCAGCCTTGATTATACTCTTTTTTAGTAAATTATTGAGGACTTTCCTACTGCGCAGGTGTACCATCTCTCAGAGACTTTTTCAAACTTCATTAGCAGTATTAATGATTAATCAGTCTAAGCATTTGATATTGAGCCACAAGGGGTGATAGTTTTTGCTGACATGGCCTAAGTATAGCTAAGAGCGCCATAATTTTAAATCTGACTCAAAATTGTTCATAAGCCCATTGAGACTTCGCAGGTCATTTACATCTAATCAATGCACAACCCAAATATGGGCATCCTTACATTGGAAATGACAGAGTTCTGTCCTAATGACATGACATTTGTTCAGAATGGTGTATGGGCTCCTCACCAGACTTAGCCATAGGTTTGGGACATATCCATACTGTAACATATCAAAGGTTAACGTTTTAATTTTTGCAATAACATAGGAAACCAATAGCCAACATATTATTAAATGGAACATTCTAAACTATGGTCATGAACCATTTACTATCTCATCAAAAGACCATACTGACACTTGTCTGGTCAGTCAGTAGGGTGCCTGCCTCTACATCCTAGGGTCAAGGGTTTGAGGCTATCTTGCAGAAACTTCCTAAGACATTTTCAAAAGTTAGCCCAGAACCAATACACACCGGGGGAGTCACCAACATTTTAAAGCTTCTGAAAATGTCCACCGGGTGGGGTTAGTGAGTTTCTAAAGGTTCTGAATATCTCCACTGGGTCCCGCCACTAGTTTGTCAGGATTTTTCTTAAATCTAAGAGAATCATAATGATACTTGTCTGACTTCTTTATTATCCATGCAGTTGATTCACATTTATTGGGGCAGTCTATTTTCACATTGCCCTAGGTCCATGCACAATCCTGTCTTCTTTATCCAGACTTTTTATGTTGTTAACATAGAACTAAATAAACTAATATATAAAAACAAATGATAATCTTAAGTAAGAATTGGAGAAGGTGTTTTTGTATAATTACTTTTGAGTAACCCAATTGCAAACATGAGAGTTTCCGTGTCCTGGCTGTAGTATGCCTATGACATCATTATTACAATCACTATGGAAATCAGGTCTGATTACAAAGGAGCTAATTTGCAATGAATTCATTGTTTCCCAAGATGGTCAAGAAAGTCCCATTGGATGTAAGGGAGTGAGGGGGCTACTTTCGTTTAGAACCTGCTACTTAATTTGAATTGACCAATGAAAGGACTGTATCCAGTAGGCACTTAGGTAATAATTTGTCAGGTTCTAAGCCAAATAGAGCCTATCAATATGTGGCCTATAATGTAGAGAATGATAGTATTTCTTTAACCTTTGACTATGCCTCAAGGCTCAAACTTCATTGGTCAGCATGACAAATTCAGCATTTCTGGATATGTTACCAATGAAGCATTGGTGCATCATGTCTAGTGTATCAATGCCATGGTTGGCATGATTTATAAGTGCAGCACCGATAAATTATACTTTTGAGGTAATAGCTGGTGCTTGATTCATGTAAGGAGTATTCTGAATTAAACTGCTCTGTTTTCTTAAAAGGTCACCCATTGTTGCTTTGCACAAATCGAAATCTGATGTTCTTTGTACTGTTGTAAGAACAGTGCAAAACAGAGCCAGTGCTTTGAAACGGGAAAAAAGGAAGCATTTATAGAAAGAATGTAAAGAAATTGATGAAGTTCATGTGACTTTCAGGCAGTTTTGATTCTCAGACAAAGACAGCAGAAGAAGGACTCATAATCAGTTATAAGTAGACAAAAGGGTAAAAAGTAATGCATCAGAAGATGTAATTGGATGCAAGTGACAAATTGTTTCATCAAATCAAAGAACCCACCAGCAGTCAATTGATTCAATTATTTTGATCTCTCTGAATTATCTGAATTCTACTCTAATTGTGCTAAGAAGTTGACGTTATAGAAGGATGTAAGAAGATGGGGTAAGAGTGTACAAAGAGACAGAATAGGGGAATTGAGCGGTGAGAATAGAGAAAAAGACTAGGAAGTATAGAATATGTATTGACAGAAGGAGTCATGGTCCATACCCAGTGGGCACTAAATTCAGTTCAACGTTGAATAAATGTTGAATCAACATTGACTCAATGTTGACAACCATTTATCAATGTTGAATCAATGTTGTGTGCCCACTGGGTAAGGGCAGCAGGACAGGGAGAGGTTGAATATTGATATGGTATTGCAGATTAATTTTTGAATAGTCACTAAGGCCAAAAAAAAAAAAGATGTGTTTCAGGCAACATGGTCCAAAAATTTAGGGTAGGTAGGTCGGATTTTTTATTTTTTACTTTTTTATTTTTTTAATGTTGGAGGTACCTTGAATGAGCCGCGGACTGCCATATCGACTCGCGGGTCATCAAGACGACTCACCAATTCTTACTATAACTAGGAATATCATGAAATTATTGGACATTCTTGTCAATAAGCAATTTCCTGAGGCTGGACAGTTAATTAGGCACTATATATATATATATGTGATCTGTCCTTCCTGACAAAAAAATTGCTAGAATTTCCGAAAAAAATATGAATATTTCGCAAAAAAAACAAACAAAATTCTCCAAAATCGGAAAAAAATGCTAGGGTCGGCCCTTTTTTGAAACTAGGGTCGGGTTGCCTGAAACACACCTTTTATTTTTTTTGGCCTAACGGGACATGTTCAGGTAATGCATCAATTGAAACTTAGTGACAGGATTATCCATATAATGGCAAAATATTCCTCATGACAACAAAGTTAGCTGTGCTTGTTTTACTTCGTTCAGCTGAAAATAAGCACCATTGTCTCATACTTGAATCCAATTTCCCTCAGTGGAGTTTTGGAGTTTAAGAGGTACGATGGACTATTGCAACCCCAAACCAATATACCTCATGGTCAGACTGATAATACAATTAAGCTGACTTTTAGAAGAGTCTCCCTTTCCAATACTATATCCTATATACTACATGAGACCCATAACTCCCACCTACTTAGGAGGTATGAGTATGATCATCTTATCAATTACCCTCTGCAGCTATGTTGAACATTATACATAATTAACTACAGTTAGCGGAGATAGACCCCTATATGAATATCCTTTGTCTGCTGGTTATAGTTAGAGGGTGATTTGAGATGTAGAGTGCCAAGAATGATTTACTAAGGCTGATCGATTTCTAGAAACTATCCTTGTCTTAGAATCTTCAACAAACTTGTTCCTGTAGTGTGAGTGTAGTCTGTTGCTGTCTGTTGTCCATTCCGAAACACAAGCTAATAATGGGCATGCAGAGCACTACTCGTCTCCTATCCATCTCTCTCTGCTCACTCACTCCTGACTGATAGCAATACAGTTCACCTTTACCCACTGCAGTTGTGGTGGTGATGTGGGGTAGGATGGAGTCAGTGTCAGTTAGTCCAATATACCATTAGGGACCCAGCAGGAGGGAGACAGCACTGCTGGCATGGAAGGTAGTAAAGCAGCCTTCCCCCATCCCCATCTACTCCCACTTGCTTTATCAGATCATGGAACACACTATTGCCAATCTGAACTTCCAGCAATCATTTAGGCACATAGACAGAGAATAACCATAATCCCATAAGATATTGATATGTGTTTGAAAGCATTTTTTAATCATCTTTTCGCGCAATATGAAACATAACACAAAAGTCCTTGTATTGCCAATGAAATACTCACGTTATTAGGGTTTCTAGGTAGTCACTCATACGTTTATTGTGTTAACCTCAGATACCTCAGGCCCCTTCAGCCTGGAATCAGCATTGATAAAGGACACTTAGCGACTGTGGGAAGTCCATTTGATTGGAGAGAGGTTCTATATGGTGCCCCCAGCTGTGTATTTATGGTGTTTGCCAGAGAAAGTATTGCAAAGTCCCCATAAATGACAACCTGGTTCACCTGCCTCTTATTGGGCAAATCAATGCAATTGTCTTGAATGGAACCTCTAACTTACTCATGAGTGTAGATAGTTATATGGGCTTATTTCAGTCCATTCCCTGGCCAGCGGGGTTTCACCTGATTTGATAGAGGCTTATAAACAGTGCCTCCTGCTGCATATTTATAGTATTTACCCAGGAAGAGTGACTGTCTCAATATAAACCCTCCATTCAAAGATAGTTGATAGTCTATCTATAGCATCCTCAGAAGGAAGTTACCCATCATGATTAATTCAACCAGACAATTTCACCACTTTTCAAACAGCTTGCAGGGAGCAGGGGCATAGTCCTACTGCACTTCGGAATTTGGCTAACTACTTCTGTATGGCAATCATGACTGTGGGTATCTCATAATGGTATATTGCCCTTTTCTGATTCTTTGATAATACAAATTGCAACATTTCTGGTAGGATATGATTTTCCCAGCCACAATGGCCTATCCCATTTGACAGGTTTCCTCTTATCCGGAAAGCAACTGCTTGCCTTCAGGAATTCTGCCCAACAAGGGATCGTTAACATCTCCCATACCAAGGATTTAAATGTAATCTTCCCCAGCAACATACTCCAGCTACACCTGCATTATATCCCATGTTCCTGAATCAAACCTCAGGTATGGGTAGTAGGATGTATCCAGCTCTAGGTATGGCTTATGGGAGGGCATTTAGAAGTATACAACCCTGCTAAAACAGCCCAAATCAGATCCCAGGTGGAGGACAGCTTACTGTCTGTTCTCTCTATAGGTGTAGGTTATATGCAAGATGTGGATTATACACAAGTAGTTGGGTTGGGCATGATAGGCAGAACAAGGAGTGGGTAAGCAAAACCGTTTAGAACAGATAGTTGAGTGCATAGCATGCTAATACCTTGCACGGGGAGGTCTGCAGGAGTAATGGTGTAAGTGGTAAAGACAGGGTCTGTGTGATCCTGTTACAGTGATGTGTATAGGATGAGGCTGCCACCTGTAGTACCTTAAACTGTCCATAATGCCTAACCCTATTACAAGGTGGTGTGGCCTTTTTCCCACCTTATACCTTGCTATAACCTTCCTCCCTCCCCCCGCCTCCTGTCTTGCCGTCCTCTATCCTGGTCTATCACTGGTGATCACAGCAAGTCTCAGTACTTTGCTCATCTATCTTTTCTTCTCATGTAATCAGTCTTTCATGCCATGATAAAGCAATGACATATGCATCACAGCATCCAGACAGTGCAATTCAATTCCATGAATTGCTTTTATATTTTAGGGTAAGGAACATAATAATTTAGATAGCAAAGTGCTGTTACGCCTGAGAAAAAGTGAGTTTCATCTGTGTTTGTCTTGCCAGGAAAGTCCTTAGATGATTTAGAAACTGCAGAGAGTTATTGAATTACTTGAGACAGAATGCTGACAGATTATCCCAATTGTTCGTGAAAGTTATCCACAGCCTTTTGACACCAAATCAATCCCCTGCCACCAAAGATTCGTTTAAAAACAATTCCAAAAAGTGGAAGATATATGTGCCTATGCTTCAGATGATTCAGATTTGATATTTCCTGATCTAAGTTCAGCTGTGGGCCTGACTGTGGTGAGATTAAATGGCAAATAGAAGGAAGGGTTAAGAATAGAGGAGGGGGAGCTAAAAGTAGTGATGAAAGGAAACAGACGTACATTAAACCAAATCAACAGAGAGAGGACCAAAATATTCTCCTTTTGGTATGATTTTTTTTTACTCATCCAAAAGGTATGCACACATGATGATACATTTTTACATCTATGTGTAACAATAGGGCAATAATTGCCGGTGTGCTTAGCTTTCTAATGCGTCTACAGAGAGCTATGAATAAATAAGAGTTTAATCAAGAATAATATGCAAATAAACAAATTGTCTCAAAATAATTAAATCTTTCTCCTTATCCTGTCTGGCCACAGTGATCTAAATTCAGCAGGATTATTTCCCAGTGAAAGCAGAATAGTCGATACTACTCCTCAGATGTGCATTGTGTTGAAACAAAAAGTATAAAGCCTCTAACATTGAAAAAGTCTTCAGACATACCCTATAAAGAAAACAATGTTGTGATTTAAAAAGACTTGAAAGCTTCCATCTTGCTCAGTCTGCAGTTTCAGACTAAAAGGGACCAAGGGACGTTTGTGGTTAGAAGCAGGAGTCATACGCCTGGTTCAGGTATTGGTTAATAGGGGGCACCACCTACCCTTCCTCACCTGTGCCCAGGTATAACTGGGCCACAGCTGATCCCCTCTCTCAGGCAGGCAGACAGGGCAGCCAGGCAGCTGGCTTCATTACCTCACTAGTGAATATTATATAGACTAACACTCGATCCTAGTAGTGCATCCTTTTAATATTGAAAAATTATCCAGCATTAAAAGAGTGCAAAGTGAAGGGTAGGGTTTTGGGAACACATTAAAACTGACACACATACAGTATTGCTTGATCAATATGAACCCTACCATTTTGATGAACTATTCTATCTATTTGTTATTATTTTGAGACAATCTAGATGTTTATGAGTATAATGGTCACCAGTAATGTCGAGTATTCTTAAAGGCAATTCCCTGTTACCCTAGATGGGAGAATTCAGCCCAAGTACTATTCGGACCCTTACCTACAAGTAGGAATCAGTCCATGTAGGCTTCTCTTCAGATGTTTTAACAATAGAGGATTTAAATGAATGTTCCAACAATAAAAGCATGAGTTTTTTTTAAATTAATTTCCTTCTTCCTCTTCTACCACAGTTCACGTACAGATATAGCCCATCGGCCAATAGTTTTTTTCTTGTTTCAAATGGCTTAACCCTTTAAGGACTGATGTCATTATAAGAGGACATTTGCTGTCATGCAGCACCGGCAAGTTGCTCGCCTGTTCTGCATTGGTACATCATGCCAACCCTTTCGGGGTGTATGAACCCCATATAATAGGGGAGCCAGCATGTGAGATTTCAAATAGGTTTGAGTGGGCTGCTATATTTGGTCTGAGGGGCTACCCTCCCTATTTTTGGGCTGGGGAATTCGAATCTGGTGTGTGTAGAGCCATACAGGTGTCGGAACAAGGTCAAATATGAGGTCAAAGGTCAAGGTCACCCAAAAAATAGGTCAGATCAGATAATTGACTTATAGGGGCAGTACTCACTTAATATAAATAGCAAGAGTTTGGTATTTGGTATCATGATAGATCTATATTAGCTGAACATCCTCAAAAAAGTTATTTGACCTTGGCCAAGGTCAAGGTCATATTTCTCAAGGTCAAACATGGAAAAATTGACAAAAAAGGCATATATACTATCTTTCAATAATTGGTACGCATAGGAATAGCATCTCAGATATGACTTTAAATGTTTATATGATGCTGACATAGCTTAGGGACAATATTGATTTGGAAATTCTAAGAAATATGTAATATTGCCATGGCAACAGCCACAAAGGTCAAGGTCAGCCAAAAAATTGGTCAGATCAGAAAATTTACTTATAGCGGCAGTACTCAGTTAATATAAATAGCAAGAGTTTGGTATTTGGTATCATGATAGATCTATATGGGCTGAACATCCTCAAAAAAGTTATTTGACCTTGGCCAAGGTCATATTTCTCAAGGTCAAACATGGAAAAATTGAGAAAAAAGGCATATATACAATCTTTCAACAATCGGTACGCATAGGAATAGAATCCCAGATATGACTTTAAATGTTTATATGATGCCGACATAGCTTAGGGACAATATTGATTTGGAAATTCTAAGAAATATGTAATATTGCCATGGCAACAGCCACAAAGGTCAAGGTCAGCCAAAAAATTGGTCAGATCAGAAAATTGACTTATAGGGGCAGTGCTCACCTAATATAAATAGCAAGAGTTTGGTATTAGGCATCATGATAGATCTATATAAGCTGAACATCCTCAAAAAAGTTATTTGCCCTTGGCCAAGGTCAAGGTCATTTTTTCAAGGTCAAACATGGAAAAATTGACAAAAAAGGCATATATACAATCTTTCAATAATTGGTACGCATAGGAATAGCATCCCAGATATGACTTTAAATGTTTATATGATGCTGACATAGCTTAGGGACAATATTGATTTGGAAATTCTAAGAAATATGTAATATTGCCATGGCAACAGCCATAAAGGTCAAGGTCAACTAAAAAATTGGTCAGATCAGAAAATTGACTTATAGGGGCAGTGCTCACTTAATATAAATAGCAAGAGTTTGGTATTTGGCATCATGATAGATCTATATGAGCTGAACATCCTCAAAAAAGTTATTTGACCTTGGCCAAGGTCAAGGTCATTTTTCTCAAGGTCAAACATGGAAAAATTGACAAAAAAGGCATATATACAATCTTTCAACAATCGGTACGCATAGGAATAGCATCCCAGATATGACTTTAAATGTTTATATGATGCTGACATAGCTTAGGGACAATATTGATTTGGAAATTCTAAGAAATATGTAATATTGCCATGGCAACAGCCATAAAGGTCAAGGTCAGCCAAAAAATTGGTCAGATCAGAAAATTGACTGATAGGGGCAGTGGTCAGTTAATATAAATAGTGTAGGGGCATGATATTACATATTAATCTCATACACGGTATTTCCGGGTAACGTCTACTGTTTACTCGGCTTCTCTACCTGGAGCTAGCGCAGGTCCTCTCCAGGTTACTGTGTGTCGCTCTCAGGTAGGCTGCCGACCCACCCACCTGGCCACGTGATCTAAGAGCAGGTGATAATATAAGACCTGTGTGTTTACCTGGAGGGCAGTCAGTGCAGGCCCGACTGACGATAGACTTCACCATGTCCAACCGTGCGGACAACGTTTTTACTAAGACTATACTGACTCTTTCCTATATTCGTATAGAAACCTGATTACCTGTGTGTATTGATTCTACACTGAACCCTGGAACTTCTGAGTAGGAGATACTACTGGCCAGGGATGAGTAGTGATCTATTAAGATGGATTGCTACTTGCCCGGATTGTTATAAAAACAAACCTGGGCCTGGGATGGGTAAAATGCCCTTATCCCAGGAGTTGTTTGGAGTAAGATTTGCGCGGGTCGCAATAGATATCATCAATGGGTTCAAAACCACCCCTGATGGGAATACTTGTATGATGGTCGTTACTGATTATTATACTAAGTAGACGAGAGTGTTTCCTTTGGCGGATCACAAGGCAGCAACCTGCACGAGAGCTTTCGTGAAAGGTTGGGTATTGCACCTTGGGGTCACCCTCATGATGCATAGTGATCAGGGTCGGGAATTTGAATCTGATCTCGGGCAGGAAATGTGTCACCGGCTGGCGATTTGTAAGACTAGAACAAATCCCTACCGGCTGCAGAGTGATGGAATGGTTGAGAGATTCAATAGGACATTGATTCAGGTGTTAAAATCCCTGGTAAATGACAAAATGGATGACTGGGATGAGCAGTGTGACTATGTATGCCATGCATATAATAGCACTGTCCATGCTAGTACCTCCTGTTCCCCGAATCTGTTGGTTTTCGGGGAGGAGTTGATTATGCCCGCTGATCTGGTGTTTGGGGTGGTAGGAATGAATCCGGAAACCCCTTGCCATGTGATGTTTGTAGAATCCCCCTTTATTGTATGAAACAGAACCTATGTGAAGTCCCCAAATCTCCAAATGTTGCATGCCAAGTGTTTGCCAGTCTGCCAAATTTTCAGTATTTTGGCCCCAAGCACAGGAGCCAGTTTCAATATTATATTTGACCTTGATGAATATCAGGCTGTTGCCATGGCAATATTACATATCTCTTAGGAATTCTGAATCAATATTGTCCCTTATCTATGTCAGCATCATGTTAAGATGAAAGTCATATGTGGAATGCTATTCCACATATGAGTACTAAGTATTGAAAGAAAGTATATATGACTTTTTTGTCGATTTTTTCCATGTTTTTCCATGTTTGACCTTGAAAAATATGGCCTTGACCTTGGATAGTGTCAAATAACTTTTTTGTGGTTGTTCAGCTTATATAGATCTATCATAGTACCAAATACCAAACTCTTCCTATTTATAATAACTCAGTACTGCCCCTATAAGTCAATTTTCTGATCTGACCAATTTTTTGGCCGACCTTGACCTTTGTGGCTGTTGCCAGATGCCTAATACCAACTCTGGCTATTTATATTAAGTGACCTTTGTGGCTGTTGCCATGGCAATATTACATATTTCTTAGAATTTCCAAATCAATATTGTCCCTAAGCTATGTCAGCATCATATAAACATTTAAAGTCATATCTGGGATGCTATTCCTATGAGTACCAATTATTGAAAGATAGTATATATGACCTTTTTTGTCAATTTTTCCACGTTTGACCTTGAGAAAAATGACCTTGACCTTGGCCAAGGGCAAATAACTTTTTTGAGGATGTTCAGCTCATATAGATCTATCATGATGCCAAATACCAAACTCTTGCTATTTATATTAACTGAGCACTGCCCCTATAAGTCAATTTTCTGATCTGACCAATTTTTTGGCTGACCTTGACCTTTGTGGCTGTTGCCATGGCAATATTACATATTTCTTAGAATTTCCAAATCAATATTGTCCCTAAGCTATGTCAGCATCATATAAACATTTAAAGTCATATCTGGGATGCTATTCCTATGCGTACCGATTATTGAAAGATAGTATATATGCCTTTTTTCTCAATTTTTCCATGTTTGACCTTGAGAAAAATGACCTTGACCTTGGCCAAGGTCAAATAACTTTTCTGAGGATGTTCAGCTCATATAGATCTATCATGATGCCAAATACCAAACTCTTGCTATTTATATTACCTGAGCACTGCCCCTATAAGTCAATTTTCTGATCTGATCAATTTTTTGGCTGACCTTGACCTTTGTGGCTGTTGCCATGGCAATATTACATATTTCTTTGAATTTCCAAATCAATATTGTCCCTAAGCTATGTCAGCATCATATAAACATTTAAAGTCATATCTGAGATGCTATTCCTATGCGTACCGATTATTGAAAGATAGTATATATGCCTTTTTGTCAATTTTTCCATGTTTGACCTTGAGAAAAATGACCTTGACCTTGGCCAAGGTCAAATAACTTTTCTGAGGATGTTCAGCTCATATAGATCTATCATGATGCCAAATACCAAACTCTTGCTATTTATATTAACTGAGCACTGCCCCTATAAGTCAATTTTCTGATCTGATCAATTTTTTGGCTGACCTTGACCTTTGTGGCTGTTGCCATGGCAATATTACATATTTCTTTGAATTTCCAAATCAATATTGTCCCTAAGCTATGTCAGCATCATATAAACATTTAAAGTCATATCTGAGATGCTATTCCTATGCGTACCGATTATTGAAAGATAGTATATATGCCTTTTTTGTCAATTTTTCCATGTTTGACCTTGAGAAAAATGACCTTGACCTTGGCCAAGGTCAAATAACTTTTCTGAGGATGTTCAGCTCATATAGATCTATCATGATGCCAAATACCAAACTCTTGCTATTTATATTAACTGAGCACTGCCCCTATAAGTCAATTTTCTGATCTGACCAATTTTTTGGCTGACCTTGACCTTTGTGGCTGTTGCCATGGCAATATTACATATTTCTTTGAATTTCCAAATCAATATTGTCCCTAAGCTATGTCAGCATCATATAAACATTTAAAGTCATATCTGAGATGCTATTCCTATGCGTACCGATTATTGAAAGATAGTATATATGCCTTTTTTGTCAATTTTTCCATGTTTGACCTTGAGAAAAATGACCTTGACCTTGGCCAAGGTCAAATAACTTTTTTGAGGATGTTCAGCTAATATAGATCTATCATGATACCAAATACCAAACTCTTGCTATTTATATTAAGTGAGTACTGCCCCTATAAGTCAATTATCTGATCTGACCTATTTTTTGGGTGACCTTGACCTTTGACCTCATATTTGACCTTGTTCCGACACCTGTATGCCTCTACACACAGCAGATTCGAAATCAGCATACCCAAATTAGGGGGTACCTACCCTCAAAGTAAGTATAGCATTCCACTCAAACCTAAATTTAAATATTGACATTTTGCCCACCTGGCTCCCCAATTAATAGGGTCAGCATGATGCTTGAATGTAGCACTTGTGAGTTAATCACCAGGGCTGCATTCATGCATCATGACAACCAAGAACACGATGCATAAAGGGATCATGCCGTCCTTAAAGGGTTAAAAGCCAGTGCACCTCTTAATGGAACAAAAGGGTCTCATGGGAGTTATGAGCCTTTGCAGATGTTATATACTTAACATCCTCTACGATAGTGAACATACACATAGGGTCTATGATAATGTATTTGGTCTTATCATTTCAAGGCAGTGTCAGATTAATGCCTAATAATGCTTGATTAGAAATATTGGAATAAAATGAACTAGCACACCTCTTCAGGAAATTAAGGTTTTAAGTAGAAGTTGCATACAAATCATAAACATTCTTCTTATACCAGTGTAACGGGTCGGTGAAAACGTCGAGCCCCACGGGGAATCGAACCCCGGTCCCTCCGCTCCGAAGTTGAGTATGCTACCGCTGCACCACAGGGCCAGCTGAAGTCTCACCGCTCCGCTACGGTACCTGAGCTAACAGGCGGGCAATGCGCTCTCCACGCACGCTCGGGCTGCCCCGAGCGATACGTGCCCGCTACATTACTCCCCTTCAGACTTTTGCATAGTCCGAAGTTGAGAATGCTACCGCTGCACCACAGGGCCAGCTGCTTCTCACTGCTCTGCTACGGTACCTGAGCTACCAACAGGCGGGCAATGCGCTCTCCACGCACGCTCGGGCTGCCCCGAGCGATACGTGCCCGCTACATTAGTATAGTGTACATGCTGAAATATGTATAGTATAGCACAGGCAAATGTGTTAGAAAAATCTCCTCATACATTGTCATTGGATGGCTAAAATGTTGACCAAAGCAAGCGCAGTAAAAGAACAATCACGCCCTCAAGGTACAAGTATTTTAAACCGTTTAAGAACAGAATTCTGTCTCAAGTCTGTATATTTATTTCTCATTCCTATGCACCAGTGTAGCACCAGTGTACCAATGCATGAGAAAATGCAATTTTGTACCACCACCCACCTTTCAATTTCTGTTTTATTGCTTTCCCTTGTCTGCTCTGTAATTCTTTCAAATTGCCAGGTGGCAAGAGGTAACTGATGTTAGGTTATGTATCTGTATCATTGGCATCTGGTTTTCTGGGGGACCTTTTTGTGGCAGAACTAGGTACTAGATACTATCAGAACTACTATCTAGTTCTAGCAGGAGTCTGAGCAGGACTATGCATCATTAGGACCATAAGAGTAGCATCACCAAAGAGTTTTTTGAAAATTATTGTATTGTTATAATTTTTATTTGTATTGATGCGCTATGTAATTTGCATTTCAAAACTGCTTTCATTTCGTGTCTAGCATGTCTAGAACCAATACAATTCGAGATTAATCACAGGAAAAAAGAGCAACTGATTGGAGGAATGGTCCTATATATAACTACCCCCTGCATGGAACCCTTTAGTTGTTACCACATGTAGCTTTCACATCTTGTATGCGGTCTTTTCTGCAGGGCTTGTGCACGGGGGAGGCATGGTCAGTCATGGGAGAGCTGGGTGCGGGGGTGTGAGGGGCGTCCCCCACTAGCAGACCCCCAAAACACATAACAATTGTAGTATTAAAATCCGCGGGGCTTTACTAAAACTTAGGTTGACCATTTAGATATCATCATTAAGCCACGTTTTTGCTGTACATAGTGTGCCTATGAGAAAATGGGCGCGGGATAAATATTCTGAAAAATGCAGGTTTTTTTACCCTTTAATATTTCTGGTCTCCAACATCCGATTTTAAAGTAGGATTCACCAAACGATAGCTGAATGCATCATCTAGTGGACTGACATATGCCCATGACGTTATTAGCTCATTAGATACCCGTTTCCAACTGAATAAATGCAGTATATTTACAGTGGTGACCGAAATCGTGGCCCGTGCCTAGTAGTCATAACACTACGTGCAGCCATCCAACTGATAAGAGACCCCTATTGGTGACGCTAATAAGAGTCATTCTACCGTAATGATGAATTCTATGTTAGTATAACCTTTTCTCTATTAATCCTCTTATTTACTATGCATAATATCTTTTGTCAATATAGTAAGGATATGGATATTAGTATAAAATAATTCTATGGGGGGTACCTAGCCTGATTCCTATAGCCACATTGATCTGCTGGGATCTCTATATCACCTTACGTTGTAACAATCTACAACCTTCTGTGTCAGTTTTCTTTATGCCGCCTGTCACTGATATGGGATATGGGATATCAGACCATGAATATCACAATAGGATGTCTGTGACTAAGGTTTGTGTGTCAGTGTATAGAAGTTGAGTGTAGGTGGGGCACATGTAGATGAGTGTGGGTACAATTTTGATGCTGGGCAAGAAAACTATCGGAGAGAAAGAAAAACTGAGAAATGGCGATCAGGAGGGTCAATGGAAAAAGTAGGCGTAGGTATACAGAAACATAGAGTGAGAAGCAGACAGGGATACTCATAAACCAATGAAAAGACAGACTGCCAAATAATAAAGCATTTCTAGAGAGATAAACACAGATACAGAAAGAAAACAGAAAGTAAAAGAGTGAAAACACAGAGTGAAAGACAGAGAGGAGTAGATGTTGAAAGGCAGTAAGGATGTTTTTCACAGTTGCCTGCTGACAGTAAAGATGTATATGTACACAGACACCTACACTACTGATATAAATCCTTTATAACCAGACACATGAAACCCTTTAACGTGAGAGCTTTGAGGAGACACTTGGTTTTAAGAAGGAGAAGCATGGATGCTTGACACCAAGAGCATACCAGGGAGTGAAGAAAAGGAATTGAATATTGGGAAAGGTATCAGGATGCAACATGTAGCAAAGAGTGATCTCATTTTGACACATAGTGATCAACACAATTGAAATACTTTACTAAACTAAAGACATTGGGAGGTATTCACATGGATAGATGGATGTGAGTGACAACATAATATGACAGCAAGGGATAGGGAGCAAGGGAATGGATAATGGAGATATGGATAGATTGTGTGAAAATCCATGCCATGTGAAGGGAGGTGACTGGTAAAACATCTTTTATTTCTGAAAACAAAGTCACATGCAGCGCTCTTCTCAAAGTACATTCTGCCAGTCAAACAACCCCCTGCATGCAATGACTGTTGATATATGTTCCTCATAAAAGCAAGGAAACATGCGGTCATCTTTCCCTTGTGTAAAGCATACTGTCATATGTTTGAGATGCAAAAACTTGAGAGATAAAATACTGTGTATAAATACACAGTGCACACTGTGTATCAATAAATTAAACTTATTTCAGATATGTTAATTTCCCTGGATTACTTTCCGCTAAGGTATATTGATGCATATGGATCGGCCTCTAACCATGGCTAAGTTACGCCACACTCTACATTTGTGTTTAAATGAGACCACTTTGTTGCGCAAGTAGTCAGTTGGGTGATTGCTTCTATATTGTGAGCAACTGCCCATCACTCCAGCTGTTCATTTATTTAAATTTGATTTTTATAGTTAGTTTTTAGATTGTTTTAGGTATTGATTGTTCTAAAGGTATTCAATTTATGATTGACTTGTGCTTAATAAACGCCCAAGTTTGTGATATCAATTCATCAAACCCGATCTCTGTGATGTCATTAAATTTCTGCACTATCATTGTACAGCCAATTACAACCTATCCATTTATCACTCAATTGTCATTGTGAAGTTGTAATTATCTATAAGAAAGTCCTACGCTATTTGTATTTCACATCTGGATTAGCAATCTATCGATCATGGAGTGATAGATAAAATCCAGGAGGATAATACCCTGAACCATCCTCTTTCTGTCAGTTTGACTCCGATTTTGGCATGATACATTGATATAAATTCATAAATATAAGGAATAAGGAAGATATGATTCTTACCCTGTCAGCTTTATAAATATATGTTTTGAAATAACAGGCCTAGATCTCCAGGATAAATGACGGCATCATCATCCCCCGGATTGCTATAGACGATAGCCCCGACTCGTGTTACCCTGCTCCTGATTGGCTGACCTGATCGTGCTCAATCCCGCACCAGATATGATATGGCCTGTTATTGGCTTAGTTTGGTCGATGTTAGGGTACACTGCCTTATCCCACAAAGGGTTTACTATGGAGCAGCTTGTGTAAAAGTAATATGAAAACTGCTGCTTTATGCGACATGTACATTAAATAACACATAATTTTTTTCCTCTTCTACTTATTGTTATGAAGTTTACTACATCTAAATTATACAAAGGAGTATGTGATAAGCCACCACTGCCATCCTTTCTCAATGCAGTTACAGTGCAGTTTTTACATCGTCTAGGAACTAAGCAAGATTGAGCACCAACCAAACATGTTATTCATTATGTCTACTGCAGCGCTCTCTTTTGAATAAGTTCATCATCTAAAATGTAAGAGACATTCTTGTAAATAATCCCCAAGTTCTGGCGGCTGTGATGAATATGGTGTTACCATGGGTTGACATGAGGAGACTGATCACATTGGAGGTGAGAAGGAGGAGAACTTTAGGTAGTACTTTCTAGTTGTCATCAATTTCCTCAAAATGTAGCAAGCATGTAGTTGTTTAATGTTTAATAAGCATAGAACATAATTATTATTATGATCTAAAACAGCAAAGGCTCAGCACCATTGTGAAGATTTAAAAATTGAGCAACCTAAGAACTACTGTGAACTGATTCCTCTATCTGTATTTCATGTGCATCCCTTCTTTCAAAAGTGATAATTCCTTCGGCATATCAAAGCTAGGTAAAGTGAAAGTTTATTACTTCCATTGAATTTCATCCCCTTAACTTGCTAATATCTTACGGTATATGATTAGTGTGACTGAGAGAGCAGGACAGGGCAGCACATTATTCAACAGGACAGAACAGCGAGTGATGCATAGAACTGCTCAGTATACATATTACTTTGGATGTGGACTCATATTTGAATCCCCTCATTTTTTGTAGAGGGAAGAAGTCCTGAAGCTGCAAAGAAAAT
This sequence comes from Harmothoe impar, assembly GCA_947462335.1. Lineage (NCBI taxonomy): Eukaryota > Metazoa > Annelida > Polychaeta > Phyllodocida > Polynoidae > Harmothoe > Harmothoe impar. The sequence goes on from OX381711.1 coordinate 22,601,549, forward strand.
AGATTGACAAGGGCTTAACGAGGGATAATGAAATCAAAAATAAGATACGGCAGACAATTAAAATGGACAGTAGGGGGATATAGGTTTACATGAATTCATTCAGCGCAATAAGAAGCCATATACCGGGTACTGTGCATTTTATAGCTTAACAATAAGTTTGATTATAAGTCAGCCAGTGCAATATGGGGTATTGCGATTTGGTTGCTTATAGATCGATTTTTTATGGATGTTTTGCAACAAGACAATACAGGCTAATAATATTACCTTAGTTTTTTTACTGTTTATTGTGAGTTCAACAGCAGTACTCATCTAAAGTTTTACAGGATATCCACTTTATAGCGGCATTTTAGCTTGAACAAACAAGAGATTGCTACATGGTAGTTTATAATTCTATAGACTTTGATGAATCCAGTTGTAGACAAATCTTATATGCTATAGTTTTATCAGACTACGAAGCATGCCCAGGCCAATACCTCAAACAGAGAAACGGGTGTAACAGTATAATTAAGCATCTAGTATTAATGAGAGATGAAACTGGGGAGGGGAAAGTTGTTTACACATTTCATTTGCATATATGTTCAGGTCAATAAGCATAGTGTTTTAAGTAGGTTCGTCCCCTTCTCAACTTCATTCCTCTCAGCCCTGTTCCAATCTTACCCATCCCCCATTGCCTTCCACCCTCCATTGTATAGTGAGAGTGTGTCACTTGAGCCTAATGCATTTGTATATTGAACAGTCATCCAATGAGTAATGTATGATAACAACTGTGTACAAGTCTTTACCAAGAACATTTTAGGAGAGCCACGGCTCTGCTACAGAATTAATTCTCTCAGAGTAGGAAAGTGACAAATCTACACCTCACCTTTGATCATCTTATAAGTCTGTCTCAATACAAGTTATAGACAAGCAAAATGAAAAATAATGCCATCTTAAAGTGATTTTCTCAATCTTCTTTCTGCATCGGAAAAATACAACACACATTAATGCTGACAAATCAGATCAAATTAAATCATTTCTACATGATGAGGAAGGTCTCATCTGGGGATTAAATATCTCGGCAGAGTTCCTGATTATCATGTTTTTCATAAGCATACCTATTCTGCACTCATCAGATTGCTACAAGATTACCAAGTCTATTTCCTCACCTTCAGACACGTCAGACACATCAGATACAGTGACACTATTCAGCGAGGGCAGAAGTTCCCCAAATTACATTGGGTGCCACATGCCAAAGTGACAGCTTAGTAAGAGGGTTTTGTGCAGATTAATATGGATTAGTTCAGATAAACGAGGATTAGAGACAGGAATGTGACAACTTACAGCAGCTAATGACAATGGCCTATGACAGCAGGACATGGGAGAACATTTATCAATTCTAGATGAACATAAGTCTAGCTATGAACAGTGTCTACCATAGAGCTTTGTGTATAAGCCGCACCCTGAGTTTCAGGAAATTCTACTAGCCATAGATTAGGGTGAGTTTGGGCAAGGACATCTCGCACCATAACTTTTGGCAAATCCTGTAAGTCTCACTGAATTTTCCTTTTCTCATGACTCCTATACTATTATGCTCCACTGGAAGAGGTCCTGGTCAAGGCAGCTTAATAAAGTACCAATGCTGGGTCAAGTATAGATAATATTATATCATTATGAACTTTTTATTTAGGAAGTGGTCATTATTTATCCATAGGGGGGAATTGGTTGGTTTTGGGGTGGGTTCAAAAACATTTGATCCCTCGGGTCGGGGACCAAAAATATTTCACCTGTTTTTGGCAAAGAAGCCTGCATGTTACTGTAGTTCAAAGAGGAGGAAGTGGAAAAATTCACTCGCGGGGGGCACAGAAATTTCGACATCTCTTGATGGGGGGGGGGGTTTGGGCGCTCGCTCAAAAAATCCAATTTGTTGAAGAGAGAGCTGGAAGTGTTCCCCAGCTTTTCGTGATTATGATACACTGAAAATGAAGAGGAGTTGCATTGGAAGAGCTAAGTGCCGATGCAAGATCTCGGACGATAGGCACAGCAAATTAACAAATTCATTATGACCACTTTTTCAATCAATTTCTGCTACTCCTGTGATTGAGACACCATGATATTTTGAATTAAACCAAACGACCCTATGTCTCAATCAGCTTATAGAGCCCCAAGCTATAGATGTGATTATAGATTGTATTGTATTATTACTTACAGAATGAAATCATCTAGTATAATATTACTCTCTCTATTGAGCACCACTTCACACAAAAACAAACCGGACATTTTATCAGCTTGGGGGTATTGATAAACGTTGCATCCTGATGTATTTCTAATTTCCATGGGGATGTGACATTCCAGTAGAGACAAGTCCATTACAGATAACTATCACTTATCTCTTCCTCTCTATCTCCCCCCTCCCTCCAACACACAGATGCTTCTTGTTACTTCAATTTTATTCTCGCATGCAGCAAATAGCTATAAGATGGCGGTATGTTGTGAGTGATATACCTGTGCTTTATCTGATCTTAAAATCCACCCTTATCTGGTACAAAGTCACTTCACAGATTAAATCAAATTACTGTCTGTCACCCAGAAAGACTACCAGCACAGCCATTGTCTGTGAAGAGATGCCACACAGCAGTTATAAAAGAAATATCAAAACAATGAATAAAAATTCCTTCCTCTTAATCTAGGACATTTCTGTCTGGGATGCCTCTCAGCCTGAGAAGCTTACATCTTGTAGTCCTATCTCCCTTTCCACACATCAGGTTTTTCTTTATTTCTGTTGGTTGGCTTCTTTGTCTCTATCTTTGCTGATAACAGGTTTGCAGTGGGTTAAACACAACTAGAGCTGAAATCAATACTTTACGTTTCCCGAGAGGACATAATTAACCAGCATGGCATTCTCAAAAAAGTTCAGAAATTTGTTATTCATATGCCATGCTCTGGCGCTGTCACAGGAAATCTAGGATGCACATTGGCCAGTTAAATCTAGTTTTTATAGAATAAGACAGTGCCATTGAAATGCTATTTTGCAGTCTGTTTGCAATGCTCCTATTCGACTACATAGAATAATAATATGGAGAGTTTGGATGCAATAAGACACATCTCCATGCCAGAATTAAAGCAGATAGTGCTTTTTGAAAAGACACCCTGGGGTCAATCATTTTACTTTGGTAACAGAGTGTATACTGAGTATGTCCGAATCATATGGAAAATAATAAATTTTGGAAAAATAGTGTGAAGATTATATTTCACTCTTCATTTTTGTCAGATTGTTGTCTGTATTTTTAGAATGAAGCTTCTGTCATTTTGCATCCAAATTCTTTAATTGTTATTTGTATTGTTCTTCTGTGAGAGATTGTTTTGTACAATCTAGCTTTGAAAGTACTACAGCAGCCTCCCAGTGAATGCCCCCCCCATTTCCCCCCCTCTCCTCACACACACACAACAAACACACATTGAAAGTATGATATTTGCTAATGTGCCATGGTGCAGTCCTAATCTAATTACTCTCCACTTTTAACATCACCGAGGGAGTTAAGCGCCATAACCCACACACAACTTATTATCTATTCCACACTCATTTAAATAATCATGTTAATTACCTAAAATATCACAGCAGTTCTTATAATTAAATTCCACCATCTGGCTGCTGTGATGCATGTGGCATCAACATAGGGTGATGCGATGAGACTGATGACGTGAGAGGAGGTAAGAGGAGGTAAGAAGAAGTATAATGTATTTGTGGGTGAGACAGAGATAGAGAGACAGACAGACAGAGACAGACAAACAGAAAAGGGAGTAAAACAGAGCAAGAGTCAGTTTGAGCCAGTAAGATGTAGAAGGAGGAAAGAATAGAGGGAGGGATGTAGTTATGCCATAAATACAAGAGATGTCTACCATAGATTTGCCATCATGTAATGATGGCAAGGGGTTCCTAGCCTTATAGCCATAGGGAGGACATCAGATGAATAGGATGATGTGTTTAACAGATGACATATTGTGACAGCCAGGGAAAGGGAGCAGTTTATCAGTTTAGGGAAGGAGGGGAAGGATTGTGTGCATGCACATGCGATTTGAGTAGGTGACTGGCTAGACATATTTTATTTCCTGAAACAAAGTGACATGCAATGCTCTACTCAAAGAACATTCTACCAGTTAAACAATACCCGGCATGCTATGACTGTAGTCATATGTCACTAAGATCCTCATAGATCTATACATAAAAAAAAACATGCAAGATATATCCTTTGTGTAAAACAAATATACTGTTCATGTTTAAGGTACAAAAGATCAAAACAAACTTTGGAGACAGGCCTTGTACATGCAGGAACAGAGATATATAGACACAATGGCTGCAAAGGGGCTAGTGTACAAGTTTAGGGATATACAATTCTGGAAAAAAAAAATTATTCAGTACGGACTATGACGGGCACGTTATCTTAACATCTCTTACACCACCCTCTTATATAACCTACACTGGACCCCTGTACCTCCCCTTGTCTCAGTGTCCTGGTGACCACAGACGCTCTCAGTGTCAGGTTTCATTTCTTCATTTTGGACAGTAGATACACTGTGATGAACTACACTGTATTCTCTCATGCTAGAAGATAACCATACTTATCTAATGTATCACACAGCTAGTTTGGTTTGTTGTCTTCCTTTGGTGTTTTCCATTGAATTGTTATACATTCAGTGTATGAAACAGTGGAATCATCATAATTAGAAATCTTTTTTTTTAAAGAGCTACTTGAATAACAAGAAAAAAATCTTTAGTAACATTGATACCCCCTATGGCATACAATTAGTCACAATGATATTGCCTCACAATGGCAGTTATCATTTCACGTGTATTGTTGATCTATTATTGGCCTCATCTTCAGCTTCAGGTTCCTAACTCTTTAACAATGCTTTAAGGCTCAATGTTCAATTGTCAGCATGATAAACAAATGCAGCTTTGGTGGATAAGTTACCAGTACTGCATTACTGCATCCATGTCTAGTGGATAAACGCCATGGTTGGCATTTTACATAAATTGAGCACTGGTGAATCATACTTTTCGCGGTAATACCAGGTTGTCCCAACATGTAACCCATTGTTGCTTGCAGAAATTAAAATCTGATATTCCTTTTACTGTTTGTAAGACCTAGACAAAACAGAACCTTTGCTCTGAAATGAGACAAAAAGGAATTATGTCAGAAATGTGAAGAAATTGATGATTTTCATGTGTCTTTCCAGCAGTTTGAATTGTCAGACAAAGACAGCAGAAAGTTTCAAACAAGGGAATCATAACCAGATAAAATCTTACACAAGGGTAAAAGTAATGCCTGAGAAAATGTTACAGGATGAAAGTGAAATATTGTTTCATAAAATGAAAGAACCTTACAGAAATCAATTAAATTTATTATTTCAATCTCTCAGAATTCTCGGAATTCTATTGTATTTGTTTCAAATAAGCAAAGGACCTGGTTATGGGAGGATGTAAGAGGAGTGGGTAAGGAGTGCACAGAGAGACCGAGTACATAGGTTCATGGAGTGTAGAGAACAGAGAAACAACTGTGTACTGTAGAATATGTGTGGGCAGGTGAAGTCATGGATGGGGATGGCAGGACAGGGAGAGGTATAATATTGATATGTTATGGTAGGTTAATCATCATTATACATATAATGCCAAAATATTCCTAATGGAAATAAGGCAAGCTGTGCTACTTTTACCTTGTTCAGTCGAAAATAAGCATCATTGTCTCATGCTTGAATACAGTATCCCTCAGTGGAGTTTAAGAGGTACGATGGACTACTTCAAGCCAAAAGCAATATACCTCGTGGTCAGACTGATAACACAATTAAGCTGACTTTTAGATGAGTCTCACACTCTGGTACTACATATCATATATACACATGGGACTCATAACTACCACTTATAGTGCTGCAGCACCAGGAAGCTCAGATCATTATTTCTGGCGACACCCATCACCAAAATATACTAAGCAACACCCTATATCACTGGAGAGCTATGGTTTTGAGGATTATTGATATGGCGGGTGTAAAAAAAAATATTGGGAGGGTTTTTGTCAAGGTCAAGGTCAAAGGTCAAGGTCACACAAAATAGAAAATGTTGCTATATTTCAATAAATTGTGAATATTTCAGGATATATAATAGCTATTCTTTTGATTTTTGGGGTCAATGTAGGCCCCATATAGGTTTAATAAATTTTCAAAAAATATTTGAACTTGAAGTAGGTCAAGGTCACCAAAAGTAGGTCAAATCGGCTAAAAATGAGGGTTTTAAGTTGAAACACTTCATTCAGGGTTGTCCCAATGCAAGAATTTTGGGTCTAGAGTGCTCGAAATCGGTATGTGGGGGCACAGGGACATAGGGAATAGACAACCCAGATTTCATAAGAAAATTCATCATTTCTCCAGAGATATCCTAGGGTCAACGCCAAACTATATAGAGGTCATGAGTGAAAATTCATGTGTTGGACATCCTAGGGTATAATAGGGGGGCCAGGTTGGCATGTCCATATTCAAATTTAGGTTGAGTGAAATTCTATACTACTTTGTGGGTAGGTATCCCCTAATTTGGGTGTGCTGATTTCAAATCTGCTGGGTGTAGAATGATACAGATGTTGGATACCAGGTCAAAAACAAGGTCAAAGGTCAAGGTCACCCCTACAAAGGCTCAAGTCAGAAAATATACTTATAATGGCAGTGCTCATTTAATAAATGTAGCACAGCTTTGATATCATGTGCCTTGTTAGAACTATATAGGGGCAACATGCATAAAAAAGTTACATGCTCTTTGCCAAGGTCAAGGTCATTTTTAACAAGGTCAAACATGGAAGAATTGACAAATATGCCATATATACAATCTGTCACATACCTTGTACTATGTGGAATACCATCGAGACATGATTTTTTAATGCTTACATGATGCTGAGATAGCTTAAGGAAGTTGCATTTGCCAGAAGTATGACACATTACCATGGCAATAGCATTATAGGTCAAAGGTCAAGATCACCCCTACAAAGGCTCAAGTCAGAAAATATACTTATAATGGCAGTGCTCATTTAATAAATGTAGCACAGCTTTGATATTATGTGCCTTGTTAGAACTATATAGGGGCAACATGCATAAAAAAGTTACATGCTCTTTACCAAGGTCAAGGTCATTTTTAACCAGGTCAAACATCCAAGAATTGGCAAATATGCCATACATACAATCTGTCACATACCTTGTACTATGTGGAATACCATCGAGACATGATTTTTTAATGCTTACATGATGCTGAGATAGCTTAAGGAAGTTGCATTTGCCAGAAATATGACACATTACCATGGCAATAGCAAGCTATTCACCAAGGTCAAATATAATATTCACACCTGAATGAATAAATAAAATGTCCTAATATGTGGCAGTGCTTGGTTAATACCTAAACCATGAGTCTGGTATTCTGTATTATTATAAAACTAAGAGGGTTAGATAGTCTCATATGGGAAGGAATAACACAGACGTCTGTTCTGATTGAATCCAAATTAATAACTGTTTATTATCAGCTGTGGGCCAAGCCAGCACAGGTCCCCTCATTACTATTCATTAGCATAGTATCAGTATAATCAGTATGGTACAGTTGTACAATCTGGGTCAGTCATAATCTAGATAAGGAGACTACCAGGTAACACTACACCTGTCCTTACCCCTGCTACTATTATGTGACAGCATCCATTTATAATTGTATCATAATTAATATCCAACACCAATTATAAGAATAACAACAATATTAATTATGTTTTGCTTATATAATAACTATTATGTAATCATCCTATATCCAACCTAGAATAGCAGACCCTATTCTACATCATGATGGGTCTTCATGAAGTTGAGGGCCTCAAAAATTGCTACATGACCTTTGGCAAAGTCAACATCATATTCTCTGGGTCAAACACAGACAAATTAACAAAAATGTCATTAAGACCATATTTTGCCATCTCCGATTTAACCTTTCAAGTTTACATGATGCTGGCATAGCTGAGGGCCCATATCCAGGCTTAAGTCCTTTTTTCCCAGTGCTGCCAGTAGGAGCCCATATGTGTCAAAATACATCATAACTATTTCGAAACATACTGACATCTGATTTCCCTCCAGAAATTACCATTGATTGTACATTCTTACAGTATGTACAGGGGTAGACACTAACTTTTTCAGCTGTGGGCCACCCGGGCCCGTAGCTCCAAAAATCTATGGGCCCGGACTTTTAGCTGTGGGCCAGGAAATATGTTTTACTTTTTTCAAAGAGAAAATCATATAAATTCCTAATTTACCAATGTTAAAATGACACCAAATTGCTTCATTTCCTTACATTTTTATCTTTCCAACAGTGTATTACATGTCTATACTGATCAGTTATATTCCTACCAAATATCTTGCAAAATTTCCTGTGGGCCACCTGGGCCCATGGGAAGGTAATTCTGAAGAAAACTACGGGCCCGGACCCAAAATTACGGGCCATTGGCTCCCGGGCCAGCGTTAGTGTCTACCCCTGGTGTCCTAATGTGGGAAAAATCTGAGCTAGAGCTCGGCTGATCCATCTGGGCTCCCCCTGATAGCCCTGGACAAAAAGGATTTAAACCCAGGATAGGTAAACCAGTTTGTCCAAGTAATAACACATATATTGGCCCCATTAAACAATGTTGACGGCCTACCATTTATCAGTCAAACATGAATTTTAAACGAGATAAACAAAGTAATAGAACTACGATGATGGAATTAACAGCCATGAAAAGTTTACATAACTTTGGCCAAGGTCAAGGTCAAACATGTAAAAATGAACAATAATAATACTCTCATCCTGACCAATGCCTCCCTCTGCCAATGCCTATGCCCATACTTGTCCCTCTCCCTGCATCTATCCTGCCTGGCTATCCCATACCTATCCCTCAGACTCCATTCCCCTACATAGACCCTACTCAGTACCAAGCTATCTTTCCCTCTCACTGCCTATTCTACTGCTTACTTATCCCTCTTGATGACCATCCATTTACATACCTAGCCCTAGGGTAAAAATAGTATAGTATATCATGGTATTCACCATAGTAAACCATGGTAGATATACCACAGTATTTTGGCCAAACCATGGTATTTCTACCATAGTTGATCATAGTATTTACCATCGTTAAGCATGGTAAATTTACCCTGGTTATTTGACCAAACCATGGTATTGATATCATGGTATATTCAGATATTGACCATGGTATATCATAGTATATAGTGGTAAATCATAGTAAAACATTAATTTCATCATAGTTGAGATCATTGTATACCCTTGTAAATAACATAGTAAAACATGGTAAGTATCATGGTATACTGTTGTAAATATACCATGGTTTGGTCAAATAACCAGGGTAAATTAACTACGGTTTACCATTTTCTACCTGGGGGCCCATTTGTCCCTTCCCATTCAAGCGCCTACCCTCCCTACTTCCCCTCCCCGATTCTCACTTCCCCTACCTATTCTCCCATAAACCAGCTCTGTCATCGTGTCTCCCTTCCCTTTCCCACCTGTCCCTGTCTATCGTTCTTCATTTCCTATTCATCTCCTGGTAGGCAGTGGAATTAAGAGAAAGGGAGAGAGAGAGGTATGGGTATAGGCAGGGGAGAGATTGGTCAGAAGGAGTAATAGGCAGAAGAGTAAGAGGTATGGCCAGTGATAGGCATGTATGAGCAGTGGGATAGGCAGCGAGAAGGATTGGCAGGAAATAAGATAGGGGCATGCAAGAGCAGAGAGATGTATTCATAAGTATGGAGATGGATAAACTATACATTGGCTATTCAGGGAAGGGGCAGAGAATGATAGGTCAGGGAGTATGCCAGAGAGTATAGGTATTACTAATACTTTGGCAGTATAAGTAGGGAAGGGGTAAGCCAGGGATATGCAGAGAATAAGAAAGGACAAGGAGACAGTTAGGTTGAATGGCAGAAGGAAGAGCCAGGGCTACGTATATATCCCCTACATATATGTAGGGGATTGAAATAATAGAAGGAAAGAGATAGGGAGAGAGAAGGGTAGGTGCAGGAATTTGTAAGTGGTTAGAGAGGTGAGAGAGAGACAGATATCAATATTTTTCCTAGCTATGTCAGAATCACCTAGACATAAAATGTCTTATGCTATTCCTACAAGTACAAAGTATTGAGAGACAGAATATGTTTCTGTTGAAACACAAAATACCAAACCTATGCTATTTATTCATCTGAAGACTGCCCTATATGAGGAATCTTTCTAATTTGGTCTAGTTTAATATTCATATTTGACCTTGGTGAATTGTAGACTGTTACCATGGCAATGTTACATATCTCTGACAAATTCAGATTAATATTGGCCATAAGCTATGTCCGCATCTTGTATACTTGAAAAGTCAAATTAGAGGTGGCATTCCAATGAGTAGACAATATAAAGATGGTCTAAATTATTTTTTGTCAGTTTTTCCACATTTGACCTTGGGAAATGACTGTTCCATATAGTTCTATCATGACACAAAATGTGACCCGTTTTAACGAAATGGGTCTGACATAATTATGTCCATCCATAACGATGATAAAGGGTCAAAAGCCCTTTTTTGACTGTATCGTATTTTAGAAAATCACCAAGTGAAATAAAATACTTTATAAACTCAAAAAGTCGCACTTTAAAGAGCCTAGATATGTATATAGGGTAGAAAAAGATTAACTTTTGAAAAATGAGTTTTGACATTTTTCTAACATATGAATAGTTATCTTATGGAATAATAAGGTACATACCAGATTTCAACTCCCATTATTCCCAAAATGATGGCCGCAGGATTTAAAATTGTATTGTATAATAAAGTTAATATCTAATATAAATGTTAATTATCTCATTTTGATTAATTTCCATAAAATTCAACAAAAATGTATCAAAAATATTGCCAAAGGGTCAAAACTGGCCAATATACTACATGTCACATACCAAATGAACGCTCTTGATGAGCTGCACACTAATATTGCAATATCACATTTTTACTATGCGACTTCCGACCCATTTATTTAAAACGGGTCACAAATGGTATACATATGCTGGTTATATTAAATGGAGACTGCCCCATGCAAGGAATCTTTCTGATTTGATCTGGTTTAATAATGATATTTGACTTTGGTTACTTGCTTGCTGTTCCCATGGTAATATTTGATATTTCTCACAAATTTAAGCATTATGTGAACATCAGAAGTCATATTTGAGGTGCTATTCTTATGAGTAAAGATTATTGAAAGATAGCATATATTACTTTTTTGACAGTTTTTTCATGTTTGACCTTGAGAAATATGACCTTGACCTTGGCCAAGGTCATGTAACTTTCTTAGGCATGTTTGTGCCTCTACATAGGTAAAAGTTCACATGGGGCGACACAGTGACACAGCCCTTTTAGGCCCTTTTAAAAATCGACAGACACAGGAAAATTAGGGATAAAAATTGACCCACAGGGATTTTTCTCTAAGTTCTTATATACCTAAAAATCGACACAATGACACAACCCTTCTGCTAAAAATTGACATGGCGACACAGTCAAAATTGCGGGTACCCATGTATAGGCACAAGTCTATCTTATATGATTTACTTTCGGGGTGACCTTGACCTTCTGACCACATAATTTGACCTCGTTCCAACACCTGTATGACTACACACCAGATTCAAATTCCTAAAATCAAACCAAAAAATGTCCAAAGTATGAATTTTGATCATGACTTCTATTTATTTTCAAGTTGACCCTACAATATTTCTGGAGAAATTACAAATTCTCTCATGACATCTCAGGTGTCTATTCCCTATGTCCCTGTGCCCTCACATACCAATTCCTAGCACTCTAGAACAAGAATTGTCACTTCGGGACAACGCTGAATGAGGTGTTTCCCCAGAAAACCTACATTTTTTTGCCATTTTGACCTACTTTTGGTAACCTTGACCTACTTATAGATCAAATATTTCTTGGAAATCAAATAACCTATATGAGGCCTTTACTGACCCCAAAAATCAAAAGAATAGCTACATTTCCAAAAATATTCACAATTGATTAAAAAATAGCAACATTTCATATCAATGGTATTCCTAATAGTATGGGATATTTGAATGATGGTTTGTATGACATATTTGCCAATTTTACCATGTTTGACCTTGTTAAAAATTACCTTGACCTTGGCAAAGAGCATGTAACTTTTGCATGCATGTTGACCCTATATATTTCTAACATGGCACATAATATCAAAGCTGTGCTACTTTTAATAAATGAGCACTGCCATTATAAGTATATTTTCTGACTTGAGCCTTTGTAGGGGTGACCTTGACCTTTGACCTTGTTTTTGACCTTGTTCCAACACCTGTATCATTCTACACCCAGTAGATCTGAAATCAGCACACCCAAATTAGGGGGTACCTACCCTCAAAGTAGTATAGAATTTCACTCAACCTAAATTTGAATATGGACATTATGCCCACCTTGCCCCCCTATTATACCCTAGGATGTCCAACACATGAATTTTCACTCATGACCTCTATATAGTTTGGCGTTGACCCTAGGATATCTCTGGAGAAATTATGAATTTTCTTATGAATTCTGGGTTGTCTATTCCCTATGTCCCTGTGCCCCCACATACCGATTTCGAGCACTCTAGACCCAAAATTGTTGGTTTGGGACAACCCTGAATGAAGTGTTTCAACTAAATTCCTCATTTTTAGCCAATTTGACCTACTTTTGGTGACCTTGACCTACTTCAAGGTCAAATATTTTTTGAAAATTTAATAAACCTATATGGGGCCTACATTGACCCCAAAAATCAAAAGAATAGCTACTGTATTTCCTGAAATATTCACAATTTATTGAAATATAGCAACATTTTCTATTTTGTGTGACCTTGGCCTTTGACCTTGACCTTGACAAAAACCCTCCCAATATTTTTTTTTACACCCGCCATATCAATAATCCTCAAAACCATAGCTCTCCAGTGATATAGGGTGTTGCTTAGTATATTTTGGTGATGGGTGTTCACCTACTGCAGTCTGCCCTGCTGCAGCACTATTACATAGGATGTATGGCTGTGATTACCCGTCCCTTGTCACCTGCAGCTATGTTATACATTATGCATGATTAACTACAGTTGGTGGATAGATGCCTTAAATATGAATATCCTTTGTCTGCTGGGTATAGAGGGTGATATGAGATGTAGTTTCCCATCAACATATGGCTCTGAGATAGGACTACACGCATTGATGGATTCCAGACTATCTGCAGATTTATGCACTAATGCTAATATGTTGGTGATTTTTCCGTCTGATTGCAGAGGTTTGAACAACATGTTTACTTCAAAGGTCTGCTCGGATTTATAGAAACTACCCTTGTACATAAGTTTTCACCACTGCTGCCTCTCAGTATTGTAGGCTGTGTAGAACCTAAAATAGCACACTGATGCATCACCTTTGATAGAAGTGGGAACTGTGTAGGTGACTGTTGTGTGGTTGAAATTTTATCCTCATGCTTAATGTGCAATAGTTAATCTCACCGATTGGGATTACACTTCACTAAGAACCACAACTAAAGACAACATACAACACAAGGCAGACCAACCCTCTCATCTTATCAGTTCCTGCACAGCAAAGAGAAATACCCAACTTGTGAAAATATGATCACAAATGCTTGTTTAAACCCACTGTGTGTGTTGAAATAAGATTCCACAATGGACTACTGCATCAGGAAAATGCGTTGCGTGTAAAATAATTCCTCCTATCTAGATGTGAGTGTGATGGTATAGTGGATCTGGTTCAGTTAATGCCTGTGTAGCTGTCATTTCTTGCTTACCCCGGCCCTACTGTACGTCCATTCCGATGCACAAGCTAATAATGGGCATGCAGAGCACCACCTTCAGGCCACGTTCATATCACCCCTCCTCTCCTATTTATCTCTCTCTTGTAACTCACTCCTGAATGATTCCAATGCAGTTAACCTTTATCCTCTCCAGTTAGGATAGAATATAGGCTGTGATGGCTGGTAGAAATGGTGGTGACGTGGGGGTCAATGTCAGTTGGTCCAATAAAGCATTAGGACCCAGCAGGAGGCAGACAGCACTGCTGGCATAGAGCATGGTAAAGCAGCCTTCCCCCATGCCCATCTACTTGATATAATATTGCTTATCCGACTGTCTATATCTTGTCATTCTGGCCTGCTTATTTTGCCCTGTCCTTTTATGGTACCTTATTTATTTTATTGTATGGCTCAAACCCCGTCACTACTATGGCCTATCCCATTTGACAGGTTTCCTTTTATGTCCAAAAGCCACTGCTTTCCTTCAGGAATTATGCCTCTTTACCCGACATGGGATCTTTAACATCTCCCATGCCAAACCTGTAAGTGTAGTCTTCCCCAGCAACAAACTCCAGGTACACCCACATTATGTCCCATCTTCATGAGCCAAACCTCAGCTATGATAAAAATTAATGTTCCCAAAGTTCATGGCTAATGGGAGGGCATTTAGAAATATACAACAATATTAAAATAGCCCAAATTAGATCCCAGGTGGAGGTCATTTTTACCGTCTGTTCTTTCAAGGTATATGTGTGGGTTATATGCAAGATGTGGGTTATAAGGGAGTGGTTGGGTTGGGCATGACAGGTAGAACAAGGAATGGGTAAGCAAAACTGATTAGAATTGATTGTTGAGTGCATAACATGGATGACCATGCTAAAACCTGGTAGAGGTCTGCAGGAGTAATGGTGTTGTTAAATTGGTAAAGACAAGGTCTGTGTGATCATGTTACAGTAATGTGTATAGGATGAGTCTGCCACCTGTAGTACCTTAAACTGTCCATATAGGCTAACCTTATTACCAGGTGGTGCACTGAAAAGGTAAACTTGTCTTCAGACTCATCTAAGCAAAGAGAGGACAAACATATGCTAATTTTGGTATGATATTTTCTTTACTCATCGGTAAGGCATGTACAAATTAGAATACAGTGTATACATTATATGTAACAATAGGGCTATCATTGCAAGTCTTCTTAGCTTTCTAATGCACACCCCTTTTTTCCAGAGTGCTGTGGATAATAATTGTAAAAGCATCCCAATGGGTACTTCTTCTCTGTTTTATTAAAACAAAAGACATAAAGCATCTCACAATTAAAACATTTAAGACATCACTACAAAATACATTGTTTTTTCTGTCTGATATAAAATGACTGGAACACTTCCATCTTGCCGAGTCAGCATTTTCAGACTTAAAGGAACCAGCACACCTGTTAATAGACATAAAGATATTTAGATTACATATTTTGTCTGAGACTATTTAAACAAAGTGTTTGTATGTGTCCTTCACAGATCCTATCCTACCACCACTAGTGCACAAAGTCTAACACTCCGTCGTTCCAGAGACAAGTATTTCAGCCTAAGAAGCTAGTATGAAGAAAATGTAGTCGGGGACACTTTAAGCTTACCCTATGAAAAGTTACAAACATAATATGTTTTTGCAAGTTTTGCTTTTGTCTAATCAACATGAACTTAACTATTTTGATTTTATATTTTTTGAAAACATATTATGTATTATGTTCACCAATAAAGCTCAGCAATATATTTAGTACTTTGCGGCAACCCTATATGGTTCTAGGATAAGTACCCCCTGGACATCTACCTCCCGGACATCTACCCCCAGCCATTTACCCCCCTGGACATCTACCCCCTAGAACATCCAGCCCCTAGGACGTTTACCCCCCTGGACATCTACCCCCTGGACTTTTAACCCTCTTAGGACTTTTACCCCCTTGGACATCCACCCCCTTGGACAACTACCCCCTGGGACTTTTACCCTCTAGGACTTCTACCCCTGGGGACATCCCAATAAACACCCTACATAATTCCAACGTAGCTCTGAAGTTTCTCTAGGTAGTTTTCCAATGAATGGTTTGAGACTGGTAATTTTGGAAGGTTTGTAGACGCCAGAACGTTAAGGTTTATTTACATTCAACCTTTGTAGATGTCTGATTTACATTTATCTACCTCATTGAGACCTAAATCTATGTAATGAATTTACGTAGATCTACGTTAAAAGTCTTAATTTTTCAACTTCAATTTGGTATAGAACTTCTCAGTGTCACACAAGGTGGTAGCACTATTCATTAAGGAGAGAATGTTACAGCTCTTTAACGAATCTACCACATTCAAGCAGTAATTTCTCACTTACTATGAATTCAATAATATCCAAATGAACTGAATACAATTGAATATTCATATATATAGGACAGTAGATGAAAGTATTGCACATTTGTGTGTGCATTGTAGCACTTTATTGAGTATACACCCCATTGGTGGTAATGGAAAAAGTACAAAGCCTCTCTGCAGCCAAAATTATGCATTAACACATCTATACTGCCCCCCCTCATCTATAATGTACAGTTAAACTACAAGAACATACCACATAGAATGAAATAAAATTGAGTGAAGATTGGTTTCTGAGACCAGTATATCGGTTTGAGGCATAAAGGCAACCTGATGACTTAGTGCGGATTGGTTTCTGAGACCAGTATATAGGTTTTGAGGGATAAAGGCAAGTCTATATCTGAGTGCAGATTGGTTTCTAAGACCAGTATGGGGGTTTGAGGGATAAAGGCATGTTGATATCTGAGTGCAGATTGGTTTCTTAGACCTGAATATAGGTTTTGAGGGATAAAAGCAATTACATCTGGGACTTATATACGTTGTGAGTGATAAAGGCTTTTGAGGGATAAAGGCAAATATTTTGAGGGAGAAAGGTCCGACAGAGCCTTTATCCCTCAAAAGGGTACCATTTTGAGGGATAAGGGCAATTTGATGGATAAAGGCTGCACAAGAAGTCCTAGAAGGTAAAAGTCCCAGGAGGTAGATGTTCAAGGGGGTGGATGTCCTATAGGGGGTAAAAGTCCCAGGGGGTAGATGTCCAAAACGGTGGATGTCCGGGGGGGGGGGAGTAAAAGTCCTAGGGCGTAGATGTCCAGGGGGGAGATGTCCGAGGGGTACTTGTCCTGAGGGGGTTCAGGTTTTAGATAGGAAGATTCAGCCCCAGCACCATGAGGATCCTTACCTACAAGTAGAAAGCAGTCCTTACAGGCTTGTTCTCAGATGTTTTAACAAAAGAAGATTAAAACGAACAATAAAATGAACAATAGAACCATGATGCACTTTTCTTTTTTAATTTCATTCTTCTTCCACCACAGTCCACATACATACATAGTCCATATGACAATAGTTTTTTGCTTAAAATGACTTAAAAGCCCACATCCCCCTTTGCAATGTGGGGATAAAAGAAGGTAGTGCACCTGTTAATAGAACAAAAGATTCTCATATGCATTATATTCCTTTGTAGACGTTTTTACAGAACATGCTCTTCCACAGTCCATATACACATACAGTCTATAATGATCTATTTGTTTTTTGTCATATTTAAAGCAGCATAAAATTAAAGACCCTAACCATGCTTAATAAGAAATATCGGAATAAAATGAACCAGCACACCTCTTCAGCAAATGAAGCGTCTTAGTAAAAATTGCATAAATACACTTCAGAAATGCTATGAATAATACAGTGCAGCACAAGCAAATACGTACACAAGCTTTTGACCTCACGGAGTAGTCCCAAGTATGGTAAACTTGCCATTTCTTTAAAGGTTCCTCTGGTGATCTACGTGTAGGAATTGGCAGGGCACGTTAGGTTAGTGTATGCAGATCAGGGTTTAGGGTAGGATAGGGCAGCACACTATATAACAGGACAGGACAGGATAGGACAGTCAGTGATGCATAGAACTGCTCAGTAAACATATTACTTTGGATGTGGCCTTACATTTGAATCCCCTCATTTGTTTTAGAGAAAAGAAATTCTGTAGCTGCAAAGAAAGTAGATTGACAAGGGCTCAAGAGGGATAATGAAATGGAAAATAAGATATGGCAGACAATAAAAACTGACAGTAGAAGGATATAGGTTTACATGAATTCATCAGCGGAATGATAAGATATATACCGTGCATTTTGTAGCTAAACAATAAGTTTGATAAGTCGGCCAGTGCAATATGGGATAATGCAGTTTGATTTCTTGTAGCTCTTTCTTTGTATGGATGATTTGTATTAGGACAATACTGGCTGATATTATTGCCTTAGTTTTCACTGTTTAATTGTCAATTTAACAGCAGTATCTTAAGTTTTATCGGACATACACTTCATAGCAGCATTTTAGCTTGAACAAACAAGAGATTGCTACATGATTATTTCTCATTTTACAGATTTTGATGAATCCGGTTGGTCGATAAATTTTATATGGTACAGTTGATCAGACTATGAAGCATGCCAAGCACAATACCTCAAACAGTGCCTGTGCTATAAAAACCGTTCCAATCTACTGATTGGCACTGCCATTGTATTTATTTTGGCCATTAATTTCTCATTATTTGTAAATTGAAAACCTAGACATAATAGAGGATTTGAAAGACATACTCTTTCCCTTACTCCTGATACCTCATTTGGCATGGCACAATGTGATGTGACAGCAAGAACGATGTTTTTCTTTTTGGGTGTTTAGCATTTTGACATATACGGGCCTGGGATCCCGGGATCAGGTTGACCTACCTAAAGGATGTTCCCATCTGGCTATTAAATATCTCAGAAGAGCTCCTGACTATCATGATTTTATGAAGCATACTTATTCTGCGTTAACCAAATTGCTAGAAGACTGCCAAGTTTATTTCCTCACCTTCAGACACATCAGATACAGTGACACTATTCAGGAAATTACATTGGGTGCCATTATAAGTTGGCGTGACAGCTTAGTAAGAGGGTTCTGTGCAGATTGATATGGATTAATTCATATAACGAGGATTAGCGACAGGAATATGACAACACACAGCAACCAATGACAGTGTACTGTCAACAGGACATGGGAAAACTATTTTATCAATTCTAGTTATGAGAAGTGCCTACTGGCCCATAGAACCTTGTGTACGAGTTGCACCCATAGTTTAAGGCCATACAAGTGGTCTGATTAGGATGAGTTTAGTCTACAAGGAATCCTCATATAACTCACCCCATAACTTTTCTAATTCTGAATTGTTTGTGCAGTATTTTGTTATTGAAAATAACATGACATTCTTCTTTTCTCATCAGCTCATAACCCCTTTACTATTATGCTCCAATGAAAGAGGTCCTGGTCAAGGCAGCTAAATAACACACCCATACTGGGTTCAGTATATATGACATTATAAACTTTGTATTATATACCCAAAAATAACACCTTGTTGATAAAAGAACTGCAAGTGTTCCCAAATGATATGTACAGCTTTTTGTGATCATATGTGATATGTATTGGGAAAAGGAACCCTAGTGTACCCTGCACTAAGGTCCCTTTCCGCAGATCGTGTCACATATACAGAAAATGAAGAAGAGTTGCATTGAAAGTGCTAAGAGCCGATGCAATATCTGGGAAAATAATCTCGGAAAATTAACCAATTCTTCAATGACCAATTTTTTCAGTGGATTTTTGCTACACCTGTGATTGAGGCAGCATAATATTTTGAAGTAAACCAAATGACCTTATGCATCAGCTTATAGGTCCCCAAGCCATTGATATGATTATAGATTGTGTTATCATTACTTCAAGAATGAAATCATGTGGCATATTTTTCAATCCATTGAGAATACATCCTTTTGTATTATGTGCACCACTTCACACGGAAACAAACCTGACACACTGATAGGCTTGGGGATATTGAAAATTAAATGTGGCATCCTGAGGGATTTCTAATTTCTGTGGGGAGGTCACATTCCAATAGAGACAACCCCCTTCCAGCCAACTGTCACTAATCCTTTCCTCTCAACCCCCCCCCCCCTCTTCCCTCCAACACACACATACTTCTCCTTACTTTAATTTATTCTCTCATGTGGCGTATAGCTATAAGATGGCAGTATGTTGTAAGTAATGTACATGTACCATATATGATATTAAAATCCACTCCTCTCTGGTACAAAGTCACTGTCACTTCACAAAAGAAAAAACCCAGATTAGATCAAGTTACTGCCTGTCACTCAGAAAAACAGCCAGGGTGGCCACTTTCTCTGAAGAGACGCCGCACAGCAGCTAAAAAAGAAATATCAAGAAATTAAATTCCTTCCTCTTAATCTGGGACATTTCTGCCTGGAATGATTCTCAGCCTGAGAAGCTTACATCTCCTAGTCTTATCTCCCTTTCCACACATCAGTACTTTTTTTTAAAATCTCTGTAGGTTCCCAGCAGCTTGGCTTCTTTGTCTCTATATTTGCTGATAACAGCTTTGCTTTGGTCTAAACACAACTGGAGCTCAAATTTATAATTTGCTTTCTCTGGAAGGACATAAAATATACCCAGCATGCCATTCTCGAAAGGAGTCCAAAAGTTTGTTACTTATATGCCAGACTGTGTCACTGTCAGGGGAAATCTAGGATGCACTTTGGCCATTTAAATCTAGTTTTTATAGAATAAGACAAACACTAATTTGCAGTCTGTTTAACAACCCACGCTCAAATTCCACTACATAGAATTGTTACTTGTATTGTTCTTCTGTGGGAGATTGTTTTGTACGATTTAGCTTTAAAAGTTAGACAACAGCCTCCCAGCTGTTGCACCCCACTTCTACCCCCTCTCCTCTCACACACACACACACACTTACAGTGAGATGTTTGCTAATGTGCCACGGTTCAGTCCTAATCTAATTACTCTCCAGTTTTAATACCACCAAGGGAGTTGGGCACCAGTCCCAACACACTATCCATTATCTATTCCTGCAGCACACTGATTTAAATAATTCTGTTAATTACCAAAAATATCAGAGC
Organism: Harmothoe impar; assembly: GCA_947462335.1. Classification (NCBI taxonomy): domain Eukaryota; kingdom Metazoa; phylum Annelida; class Polychaeta; order Phyllodocida; family Polynoidae; genus Harmothoe; species Harmothoe impar. The sequence continues at coordinate 22,622,399 of OX381711.1, forward strand.
AATTCCTGTAATTAGATTCCACCATCTGGCTGCTGTGATGCATGTGGCATTGCCATAGGGTGACGTGATGAGACTGATGATGTGAGGAGTAAAACAGAGCAAGAATGAGTATGAGCAAGCAAGATGTAGAAGGAGGAAGCAATAGAGAGAGCTATGTAGATACATATAAGAAATGTCTACTAAATCCAGAAGAAGTTTAATAGAAACACCCTTCTAAGAGGTTTAGGACGCCATCAGCCCCAGCGGTCTCCAGCTGCTCCACTTCTAGATCATCTACTTCAGCTGCTAGTGACAAACCCATTAGCAAACCACAGGTAAAATATATAAACCACAGGGTATGTACTGAGGAGTATGAACCAAAGCTGTGCAGTTCCAACTCTCATAGGGCCACCTACCACCAAACCCTTATTGATAGACCACTGAGGAAGGATGAAATCAAACCAGATGACAAGAAGCCTACAGAGATGATCCCACTAGCAGATGTTTTATTCGGCATCTACCAGTTTACCAACAATGTCAATCAGGCCTAAAGGAGAGACTTATCTAAATATCTAACACGCAACAATCTGATCTCCGGCAAACGCCAGTAATTATTTCATGCTTACATGTCACATTTTGCTAATCAAAAATTCCTGATACCAAACTACACGCATTGCATAATTATACATCAATCATACCAATGTCATTCAACCCATATACCGGTACATGTATAATTATATTAATCCGTCAATCAATTTCTGTGTAAATCAACAACACTATGTATGTAATACATTCAAAAGTCCCACAACAATAATTCATCTGTAGTTCATGACAATGCCACCAGGGGGACCAAGTATCAATAAGGATATCCCATAATGCCCTGTTACCGTAACTATGGTCTCACAGCAGCAAACAGGAAGAAGCTAATTGTAATGATCCCTGAAGGTACCTTAGCTGACCAAATGTTAACCTAAACATCCTGAAGAAGACTTATGAATTAACCAGTGTGCATGCTCATGAGATTTGAGTAGATGACTAGCTAGACATATTTTATTTTCTGGAACAAAGTAACATGCAACGCTCTTCTCAAAGAACATTCTGTCAGTTAAACAATAACCGACATGCTATGATTGTAGTCATATGTCACTAAGATCCTCATAGATACATAGAAAACATGCAAGATATTTCCTTTGTGTAAAACAAATATACTGTTCATGTTTAAGGTACAGAAACTCAAAACTAACTTTGGAGACAGGCCTTGTGCATGCAGGATCAGAGACATATAGACACAATATATATATATGCAAAGGGGCTAGTGTACAAGTTCAAGGATATACAATTCTGAAAATTGACCTATTCTGTCATACTAGAAGATAACCATACTTATCTAATGCATCGCACAGCTAGTTTGGTTTGTTTCTTTCTTTGGTGTTTTCCATTGAATTGTTATACATTTAGTGTATGCAACAGTGCAATCATCACATCTAGAAATCTTTACTACTGGAATAACGAGAAAGAAATCTTGGGTAACGTTGATACCCTCTACAACATACAATTAGTGACAATGATATTGCCTCACAATGGCAGTTATCATTTCACATGCATTGTTAATTAGTTTTATAGTAATGACTTCCAAAATATAAAACATTCTGTAATAATTTTTGAATAAATAGTTTTGCAGTTGCAAAGGTCAACTGAGAATAAAATAGATATCATCATCAAGAGTGATTCAGAGAAATAACCTAAAGTTCAGAATTTAATTTTTGACTGGGAACCTACCTATCTGTCATAAAGCAATAGAGACCTCTACATGGGCTCCTGGTAAATCATACTTTTGAGGTAATACCAGGTGCTTTATTTATGTAAGGGGCATTCTGAATAAAATCACTCTGTTGTCTTAAAAGGTTACCCATTGCTGCTTTGCACAAATCAAAGTTGTATGTTCTTTGTGCTGTCTGTAAGACCAAGGAAAAACAGAACCCATGCTTTGAAATAGGGTTGAAGGAATTATTTCAGACACAAGAAGAAATTGATGAAGTTCATGTGTCTTTCCAGCAGTTTGAATTCTCAGACAAAGACAGCAGAAAGTTCCAAACGAGGAGCTCATAATCAGTCATAAGCTGACAAAAGGGAAAAAAGTAATGCCTCAGAAGATGTAATAGGAAGAAAGTTACAAATTGTTTCATGAAATGAAAGAACCCAACAGAAATTAGTTTATTCAATTATCTCAATCTCTCTGAATGCTCTGAACTCTACTGTATTTGTTTCAAAGAAGCTACAGTTATGGGAGGAGGTAAGACCCTGGTAACAAGTCACGGGATATTCCCGGGAAGTTTTGGGGATTCTGTGAGCAAAATTTCCCGTGATATCACGGGATTAAAAGACGTGATTTTACATGTAGAATCTTGTAAAATCACGGGATTTACCCCAGCAAATCAGCAGGATGTGGGTTCGAACCCCTGTCAGTTCACTTATTGAATCAATGGGGTAGAATTGTGCACACCATAGCAGAGGTGTATTTCTACCTTATTCAAGCATGAGTTGATGATAAAAGACATTAAAAATGTATCTTCTACATGTTGGTGTGAAAGAAATGTTTTCTAAATGACTGATACAAAAATAAAAGATCACTAGGGATTCGACCTCTCAACCTTCAGATCAACAGTGCTAGGCTCTCCCGACTGAGCTAACCGGGCTTGCTGAATGGTCGATGCATCCCTGTCTCAATGGGCCACATGCTAGTGCACGGGACAATGTATTTGTAGTTGGAAAGCTTAGTTTCTATTACTAATTACTTTAGAATCAGAAATCAAAAGCCAAGACAATGAATCTCCTGAGGGATTGCAAGTATCACTTTAACACCGCAATTAATGGGAGAATACAAGTGTGTGTATGTGTTAAACGTGCAAAATGCCCCATATTAAATGGTTCCTTCATACAGTTGTTTTTGTATCAGAGAGAGAGAGGGTCCAGAATGAAACATTAGAGACCTTTAGCAACCTGACATATCTCATTAAATGCAAACATAGCAATGTTACAGGCATAGGCTACGTCATCTCGAAATGGGCTGCGTTGACATTGCCACAGGACCCTATTACCTTTCCATGCATCAGCCATTCAGCAAGCCCGGTTAGCTCAGTCTGTAGAGCCTAGCACTTTAGATCTGAAGGTGGAGAGATCGAATCCCTAATGAGCTATGATGGGAAAAATAGGGACCTTTAGCAAAGCTAAGGTAGTTCATTAGACCCAGATGTAGCCTACAATTTTGCCATTGCTACATCAGCGTTTAAGGAGCTACATCAGGTTTGCTAAAGGTCCCTATTTGTATCACAGAGAGAGGGTGCAGAATGAAACTCTATCACTCTAAGCATCAACCATTCAGCAAGCCCGGTTAGCTCAGTCTGTAGAGCCTGGCACTGTAGATCTGAAGGTAGATAGTTCAAATCCCTAGTGATTTTTTTTTTTGCATAAAAGAAATAATGGGAAAATCTACATTCATGTACATCTAAGCTTACTATAAGCAGACATAGCAGTGTTAAAAGTATAGTATATGTCTACGTTTAATTGGCTACATTAGGTTTGCTAAAGGTCCCTCATGTCTCTCCTGCTTCTCTCTTTGTCAACAACAACTCCATGTATACATAATGTATTAAGGTACAGTCACCACTGGTCGCAGATCATGTACCTCTCCTAATACATGTCCCAGTAGGTCAGTCGCTAGAGCACGGCACTATGGGTCTAAGGGTAGCAGGTTCAGTTCCCGAACTGGACAAGCATATGTTGGTTAGTGGTCAAAAGGAATGTATGTGGGTGTTTTTGTAAGAATATTTAGATAAATCACACTAGACGGGTTCACTAGAACCATTAAGGTCTACTAGCATGGGATTCGAACCCATGCACCCCTCTTTACAGAATCCCGTGATATAACGGGAAATTTTGCTCGCAGAATCCCGTGATATCACGGGAATAGAACCCGGGTTATTCCCGGGACTGACCCCAGTTCAACCCGTGTTATTCAGGGGGAATTCACGGGAATTTGTTTCCAGGGGAGGAGTGGAAAGGAGTGTATAAGGAGACAGAGAAGGGGCATTGATGGTAGACAGTAGAGAAAAAAACAAAGGCACTGTAGAATATACATGTATGGACAGGTGGAGTCATGGCTAGGGAAGGGAGGACATGGAAGGATGGCAAAACAGGATACAATATCATCAATTGAAGCTTAGTGACAAGATTATCCCCATAATGCCAAAACTGCATTGTGGCAACTTAGGCAGGATGAACTATTTCAAAGCAAATCGAATATACCTCATGGTTAGACTGATAATACAATTAAGCTGACTTTTAGATGAGTCTCACTATCTGGTACTACATATCATATACACATGGGACTCATACCTCCCACTTACACAGGATGTATGGCTGTGATCACCCGTCCCTTGTCACCTGTGGCTATATTGTACATTATAGATGATTAACTGCAGTTGGCGGAAATAGGCCTTAAATATGAATACCTTTTGTCTGCAGGGAAATAGTCAGAGGGTGATATCAGATGCAGAGCACCATCAACATAAGGCTTTGGGATAGGACTACAGGCACTGATGGATTCCAGACTATCTATAGATGCATTACTGCTAATGTGTTGGTGACATTCGTTACCACCTATAACTTTTGCACAAATCAGCACTCCTACCAAATTTCTCTGCTCTGTCCCCCTCTGTCTCTGACCTCTGTATGCATTTGGATATCTGTGTCAGTCTCCCAATCTCCCACTAGTTATGACTCCCTTTTCTCTACTCCGATTCCCCTCTTGTATTCTGTCTCCCTTTTGTCAGTTCTCTCTGTCTCTTTGTGTCTATGTCTATTACTCTGTAGAACTGTTGCTCTTGCATTCACTTCTCCCTAAACCTTGTTCTTCAATCCATGTACCCTAGGAGAACAGTTAACAGCCATAATTATGCCATTATTGCTCTAGATTAGATTACTTGACCTTTCGTGCTGCTGAGTGTTTTAACACTATACTGCCTCAAGCATGTCAAAATACAGCTGCCTCTTTGACTTTTGCCTCAATCATTGATTTCCTGTGCACTTTCAGTTTTACTAAGACAGTATATGATAAAGAAATAAACTAAGGGTAATATCTACTCAAGATGGGCAAAGGTGTAATAACAAAAGATGTACCTGGGAAATTACACGGGGAGAATTCTCCATATACCCAAAACTTCAAGACATACTTATTGTTCTCTGACATTAGCGGCAAATTCAAACAGCTCGGATCTGCATAGTGGGCTGAGTAATTTATATTAAATTTGATTAATTGTGATAAAGGATGCCAGCCAAGAAGCACATTAATGAAATGAAATCATGTAACAGTTTATTTCACACCATTTCTAATGTCCTATGCGCAAATGTATTTAGGTTATATGAACAGCTGAATTAGGAATGGTAAATAACAGTTCATAGGGACATCATCAATGTACTTCTGTTACAACAAAGACTTGCTTCAGACTGATGTAATTCTCCATCTTTAAAAAATAACAGAAGGGTCCTAAAGGTACCTTATCAAATTATATTACAGTAACACCTTTCACATTTGCTCTCCAGGCAGCACGTAAGGCCTTGAAAATCACATTAACTCAAACAAGCTGCTCTGTTGTTGAGAAAATATCCTTGTCTTAGAACCCACAGTGAATATGTTCTTGTAGTGTGAGCCGTCCCACCAATGTTGTCTGTCAGTACTGTAGGACATGAAATAACACTCTGATGCATCAAAATTGAAAAGTGAAAACTGTGTAGGTGACTGTTCTGTGGTTGAGAATTTATCTCCATATCCAATGTGTAATAATTAATCTGACAGACTAGGATCCCACTTTACTAAGAACCACAACTCAAGAGCAACACAAAAGCAGACCAACCTTCTCATCTTACAAGTTGCAATTTCCTTCACAGCAAACAGAGATACCCAACTTTGTGAAAATATGATCAGAGAGGTTTGTTTGACCAAACTTTATGTGTTGAGATATTTGAGAAAATCTTTCACAATGGAACACTACATCAGACGAAAAGAAAGTAGCTGTGGTTGTCTGATAATCATTACTAAGCTTAGGTTTGATAGTGTTCTGGACAGACAAAGAGGTCACATATATATACATAATCTGTCTTTCTTAAGGTTGTCTATTTCTGCAGTAGTTCTAAAGTGAGTCTTGGTCATGCCCACCACGGACCTGCTTTATGTATGTTTTAATACATAACCCTATAGTAATGCAGGGCAGGACCTTCAGGCTGTTTCTATTTCACCCCTTCTCTCCTCTCTATCTCTTTCTGCTAACTCACTGCTGAATGATTTTAAGACAGTTCACCTTTACTCACTGTAGCAAGGAGAGAATAGACTGTAGGTGTTGGTGGTGGTGTGGGGGAGAGAATCATTGCCAGTTGGTCCAATAAAGCATTAGGGACCCAGCAGGGGGGAGACAGCACTGCTGGAATAGAGGATAGTAAAGCAGCCTACCCCCATGCCCATCTACTTCCGCTTGCTTTATCAGACCATGAAACACACCATTGCCAATCTGAACTTCCAGAAATCATTTTGGCAAACAGACGCTTTAAGTCCCCTTATGACATTGATATTGCGGCACTTTTTTAGATCATTTTCTCTCATTCTATAAAACATAATGCAGAATTCCTTGTATTGTTGGATGAATGCTCATGTTATTGAGATTTCTATAGTTACTGCTAGCATGCGTTTATGGTGTTAACCTGAGATACCTCTACTTCCCAAAGCCTTATATCAGCGCTGATAGAAAGGATACTTTGTCACTGTGGGGAGTCAGTTTGATTGGACACATTATTTCTATGGAGTGCCCCCAGCTGTGTATTTATGTGTTTGTCTGAGAAAGTATTGCCAGGTCCCAATAAATGACAACCTGCTTCACCTACATCTTATTAGGCAACTCAAGATGATTTACCCTGAATGGGACCTTTAACTAACTCATGAGGGTAGATAGTTATATGGAGTCATTTCAGTCCATTTCCTAACCAGCGGGGTTTCATCTGATTGTATGGAGGCTTATAAACAGTGCCTTCTGCTTCATGTCTATAGTGTTTACTAACGAATAGATTATGATTTTTTTAATAAATTAGGGTCCCACTATTACATATATAAATCAAATCATCCATTCTCACATTTCCCTAATAGCAGATTGTATTTATAATGGGTTTGTCTGAAGTTGATTCTACAAGAAGTTGATTCTACAAGAAATGAGCAGGGAGAGGGAAGGAAGTTGGAGCGATGATCCATAACTCTGAGTCCCCTTCTCTAGCGTGTTTACCCGTAAATAGAAATAATTGGTCTAAAAAAGTGTGAGACCTGTCCCCTGCAAGAGAAATATGTCTGGAACACTATGCAAAAGATTTCATATTGATATCTGCTCTAGGTCCAGCGCTATGAAGCAGAATGTTACCCAGAGTCAGGCTTAATTCATGAAAACCTCCCCATAGGCTTCTGCAGAGAAAGGTCATCGTTAGTGACCACTGGCAGGGTGAGTACCTGCAGCACTAGGGGCCCTCAAGGCTGCAGTTTCACGACTACACTTGGTACAATTTGATGGTCTATCATGTCTTTAATAGAGTAAATAGCATAGAAAATCCAAAAGGAAATTAGAGCAATGGCATCACACTATACGCCTATAGGTCTATATTACTGTTTTCTGACTCTGTTACACCATACATCTAGGGAACCAATTATTTGCAAGGAATATGTCCTAATATAACCAAAAATCCGCTGATAACTACTGGGAATATAATCTAGCATACAATAACTTTTTTAAACCTAAATAATTCCTCTTTGTAATGTGTCTAACTCCGTTCCGATTATATTGATTTTAAGTGATGATTTGAGCTACTCTGTTGTGTTTTTCATGAGTGGATACACTATAAATAATGATAGAAAAACGGACGTAGGGCCCAGACGTAGCTTAAAGTGTCTGCTATAACCCCAGATCATCAGATTGACTCATTTCATTGTCAATTAGAATGGAAATAGGAACATAGAAGATGTGTCTAAATCAGAAACTAGAGAAAGAAGCCTACTCAGTGCAGTGGCTGCTAGTCTAAGAGATTCTCCATGGGGATGTCATAATTACACTGTTAAAATTTAAATGGTTAGAAAACCCCTATAATATTATCACAAGAGAGTCCAAACCCTTGGCTTTCAGGAGATGTCAGAATAAATCTGAAATTCCATTTCTTTCTCAAGGAAAATATAAGAATATTGAAGAAGGGCGGGGAAACGACCGTTTTCGTGGCTCTCAGGGGTTCAGGTAAACAGCCTACCTCCTCCCTAGCCTACCTTCACACGCACTACTCATCCAGTAGATCTGCCTCCAAGATAACAGATGTATCTGGATGGTATTGATCATGACATTGACTCTAGGTTATCCTCCTGGCGGTCACTTCTGACACTGACTTACATTGATAACCATGTGGGAACCTGTAGACAGAAACAGAGTGGAGGGTGGAGCAGGGTCTGGGTGTGTGTGTATGTGTGTGTGGATGGGTGACAGGGAAGGTGATCCATGTGGTGAGGGGGATGCTACAAGGAGAACAGAATTCAGAGGATAGCGGGCAGCACCATAAATTTTCATGCATAATCAGCTGAACCGAACCTCAAGTATGGGTTATCGAATATGCTCATAGTCTAGGTATGTCTAATGGGAAAACATTTAGAAGTATACTGCAGTACTACTTTAACAGTCCAAATCGGATCTCGGGTGCAGGTCAGTTTAGTGTATTTCTACGAGCCGACTTTTATAGGGCATACAGGGTTCTATCTAGGGAAACAAGTTATCATTATGGCTCCCGTCCATGTTCACCTGCCCCAGGTTGACTCCAGTATTGCCTGATGTAATCTGATACAGATTGCCTCATAGAAAAAACATACACCATCTCCGCAATGATATTACGCGAAAGGGAATACATCCAGGGCTGCAAACTATCTTCTATATGAGGGAACATGAAATGAAATCTGAGATCAGTTGTGGGGATCTAGGTGATCATTCAGGTACAATATTTCTTACAATACATGCACACATAAGAATGCATTGTATATCTATGTGCAACAACAGGGCTATAATTGCACTTCATTTTCTAACGCAGACCCCTTTTTACAGAGAGCTGTGAATACATTACAGTTTGATCAAGAATATTCCGCATTATAGTCGAAATATTTCTGCTAATACTGTTCTTCTTTGTAGTTAAAAAAGACTTGAAAGCCTCCATCCCGCTCAGTTGGCAATTTCAGACTAAAAGCAACCAATGGACCTGTTAATAGAAATAGGATTTAAAGTAAGTTACATATCTTTTCTCAGAGTAATCCTATCAACACTAGTGCACATGGACTAATACCCCATCATTATAACATAAACAATCAGAATTCAGGACTAGAATATAGTATAAATCAAAAGGTAGGGTGTTGGAGACATAACAAACGTAGCCAGTAAAAAGTTGCACATATTATATGTGCCTGCAAAAATGGACAATGTTACCTTATGAACATGAAGAATAAGTATTTTGTATGAACTATTATATTTCAATTCTTTTGAAATAATCTAATTATGTAATGTATATATATAATTTTCACCAATAAAGCCTTGCAATATCAAAATCATTTTCTGGCCCCACTAGATGTGAGGGTTTCGTCCCAGTACCATAAGGACCCTACCTAAAAGAAGAAAGCGGCCCTTGCAGGCTTCTCCTCAGATGTTCTTTGTTCAGAAGATTTAAATAAATGCTCCAACAGTAAAACCATGAGGTGTTTTTCTCTATTTCCTTCTTCTTTTTCACCACACACAGACATAGTCCATATGACAATAGCTTTTTCTGGCTTCAAATGGCTTAAAAGCCCTCATCTGGCTTTGTTTGCAATGTAAGGACAAAAAAGGTAGTGCACCTGTTAATAGAACAAAAGGGTCTCATGGAAATTATAATCCTTTGTGGTGTTTCATACCAAGCATCCTCTTCTTCAATCCATACACATACAGTCCATAGTGACGTATCGTTTTTTGTCATTTTAAGGCATACTTATAGAATTGAAAACCTTAATCAGGCTTGGTTAGAAATACTGGAATAAAATTAACCATAACACCCAAAGGACAGAATGCTGTCTCAAGTCTTTATGCTAATTTGTCATCTCAATGCACTATGTAGTAACAGACGGTCATTCACGGCAACACATTTTTTCAGTTTTACACCAAATCACAACAGAATGCAATATGGCGCCAACCCCCTTTCAATTGCTCCTGTATTTTTTCCACTCTTAATATGCTGATTGCTAGGTGGCAAGTAACTGTTTCGGAAGTCAGGTGCTGATGCTGGGTTATGTAAGTGATCGAATGTACAATTGGCAATTTGTTGGTGATTTCAGAGAGACCTTTTTGTGTCAGGAGTCTCATCAGAACTAGGTACTATCAGAACCCTTGTCTAGTTGTGAGAGGAGTGTTCTGCTGGACTTAGGTACCATTGGGCCATAACAGTCATTCTATAGTAATAAGTCTAGTTTACTATGACGTTTTACTGAACCCTCTGATTTACTACACATAATGTCATTTGTCAATGTATTGAGAATGTACAAAATACAAGTATATGAGGTATTACGATAATAAAATGCTTTAGGATAGTTCCTAGTCTGCTTCCTACAGCCACATTAATCTGCTGGGATTCCTATATCATGTTGCGTTGTGGCAATCTACAACTTTCTGTGTCAGTTTCCTTTGCATTGACTGTCACTGATATCAGATATATCAGAACATGAATATCAGGATTGGGTGTCTGTCACTGAGATTGGTGTGTGAGAGTATAGTAGGTGAGTGTGGGGGGGGGGGGGGAGAGAAGAAAATTATGGATGAGAGATAGAGATGAGGAGAGATAGAGATCAGGAGGTTCAAAGGGAGATGTAGGGGCAGGAGCATAAAGAGTGCACAGAGGCAAATATCAGAGTCACCCAATGTCGCCAATACTACTCTCAGACAAGGGTCAGGCACTGCTGGACTATAATAGATGGGTCAAGGGCCATTCTAGTGAGGGTCAGGCTAGGCTGGACATTCAATAACAGGCTGGACCTTGGCAAACCTGCTTGAAAGTCTGGCCATGCTGGATCCTCATGCCATAGTCTGGCAATGCTGGACTCTTGCAGGCTGATAGAGACTCTCCCAAGAGTCCAGCATTGCCAGACTATGGCATGAGGATCCAGCATGGCCAGACTTTCAAGCAAGTTTGCCAAGGTCCAGCCTGTTATTGAATGTCCAGCCTAGCCTGACCCTCACCAGAATGGCCCTTGACCCATCTATTATAGTCCAGCAGTGCCTGACCCTTGTATGAGAGTAGTATTGGCGACATTGGGTGACTCTGATATTTGCCTCTGTGTGAGAAACAGACAGGGATACATATAAATCAATGGAAAGACACACTGCAAGAAAAAAAAATTCTAGATGGAGAAACTCAGATCTACAGAAAGGAAACAGAAAGTAAAATAGTGAATACACAAAATGGAATAAAGAGAGGAGTAGAGACAAAAGAAGGCAATAGATGTTGACTGGCAGTGAGAATATTTTCCACAGTTGGCCTGCAACAGAACCATACTATATGTTGTCAGGCAGTTAAGAACTATATGTACATAAACACAGGCACAACCTATCTAAATCCTTAAAGAGCAAACACAACAATCCCTTAAACATGAGAGCTGTGTGTGGGCACTTGTTTTGTAGATGACGAAGCATGGACATGTGTATATCAGCGAGTGACAAAGAAACTGGATATTGGGAGATAAACAAAAGTTTGGACTCCACTAGGGCGACACAGGTACCTGCAAAACATGGCGATCTTTTTAGTGTTCTCTTTAGACATGTTTCATTGCCTTTCGCTCCATTTCGCACTGATTTCACCCTGGTTTTACCGTGATTTCGCCCTGCTCTTAGCGATACTTAGGGCAACACTGCAGTGAAATTTAGAAACACAAAGCAAAATTTGCGAGAACAAAGGGCCTAAGAACGCAGTGTTTTGCAGCGTATATATGCATCAAGTGGCAAAGATTGACTTAGCCTTGACACATTGAAATGCTAGTGATTGAAAGACTTTACTAGACTTGAAGAATTCAGATGGATAGAAGAATGTGAGAGGTAACATATGGATAGGGAGCAAGGCAATGGGCGGGGAACGGGTAATAGAGAACTGGTAGGATTGTGTGCATAAACATGCCATGTGGGGGAGGTGCACACACAGAAAAGTGAGAGTCATTGTCGCTAAAACTACCCTCACCTAAGGGTCAGGCACTGCCTGACTCTCAGGTGAGGGTAGTTTTAGCGACAATGACTCTCACTTTTCTGAGGGTGTGACTTGCATGACGTATCTTATTTCAGGAAAACAATGTCACATGCAATGGTCTTCTCAAAGTACAATCTACCAGTTAAACAATCATGCATGCAATGACTGTTGAGATATGCTGCTCATACAATCAAAAATAACATGAAAGCATCTTTTCTTTCAGTAAACCATGGCATTCTTACAACCGTTATATATACGGTTTTTAGATATAAAACTATAACACTAGTATATATTAAACCAAAATTAATGTTGAAAGACCTTTTCTGGGAGAAGAGAGTCCTAGTGAAAGGTGAGCTGAATGTCATTCACGAGGTGGATATATAGATAAATGGCGGCATCACAAAGCCCTGGTTACTATACACCAGAGACTCCAGCCTCATGTGACCCTGCTCCCATTGGCTGGCCGGACCTTGCTCAATCCAACACCAGATATGATATGGCCTGTGATTGGCTTAGTTTGGTTGGGGTAAGAGCACACTACCTGACCCTACAGAGGGAAGGCTTGGGAGGAGGTTGTGTAAATATGAGTAATGCTGTGATATACAGATATAGTAAGTTATAGTAAGTGGGAAGGAGATATGCTTTATTTCAGTTTAGGATGTACGTCAAAACTTCTACCTCCATTCTATATCATCGCAATTTAAAAAATAGATTTTCATGTAAGGCCTCTTTTCTACACATAACGAGTTGTGCCTTTTTCGCAGATTGTCAAGAACAGCAATAATTAACTTGGTACATATTTTGGGATTCCTGACAATACTTGATGTAAAAATTAGATAGTGGAAGCCTGAATACAAGGATCAACAGGCCTAATGCTTCGTCTAGTTTTGTCTAATGTCCACCGTGAGACTAAGTCTGCTTTGTTAGAATCTTTTTTGAATTTTCTCTTTACCTTGCCCTACACAGCTACATCCAACCACCATTTATGTTCCCTCCTCATTATGTCTGCTCCCCTCCCCCATAAGGTTTCCAATCAGTGAAAGCAATAGCTATCCCTCCTATCTATTATTATTTAATTGGATGATTCTGACTTATTTATACATAGTGGCCTTATAATCTGTATATAGAAGAGTGTAGAGAAGTGGAATACTAAAGGAATATGGGTATGCAGGTGAGGGGCTAGAGTAAAAAGCCTCAATGCCAAATAAAACATATTTCAGTCAGTAGGTTCACAGGACATAATGAGATGATAGAGCTGGTACAGTAGTACACCCACTTACAGTAGAGCAGCCCCCAGTGGGGATGCTTCAACATGCGCCATTATATGGAACTCTGGGACAGATAATAACAAGCTGACCGCTGTCCTCTCCGGCTACACCCGCACCCCCCAGGGACATGAGAGCTGTGCAGAACACCACTGTCTCCAAGCTAGTCTTTAATCACATATGGACCTGAGGTCAAGCAGCACTGCATGCTAAGAGGCATCTATTGATACAACAAGGCTTTGTTGTCCATTGGAGGGACTGTGTGGCCATATTGCAGAAAATAATTCCCTGCCTTTATTGATTTTGTGGCTTTACAATTTCTGTAGATGTTTGCTGTCAACATGAACTCAAATTGTTATTTCTTTTACCAAGAACACCTTCCTTTCCACCTAGTGTGGCAATATAAGTCACAATGATGAGCCCACAAAGAATCTTTTGAATAAATCTGCTTTGTTTTTTGATAACTCAAAGATCAGTGAAGAATGAAAGTTCTGCTGTTATCAGTAACTTGGCTATCAGTGATTCTAGCAGGGCCTGGAAGAACTAGATATCCTCAGGGCCTCTGTGTATAGTGTTTTCAGCATTACTTGCACCACTCAGGCTATCCCTTTGGGGGAGGCCATACAAGAAGGGTCAACCTGCATTCACACCGTGCCCGATTGGTGCCCACATGGACTGCCAACCCCTTGTGTAAGGAGGGTAAACATTGGCCGAGCCAACCCGATGAAAGTCCACACACTGCAGCAATGAGGTAGGTGTGTTTTGATTGGCTGAGGCAATGGTGCGGCTGGCCTATCAGGTGCCAGGATGGGGATGACTGCGGGACTGTGCACACAACCCGGGCAGTCTACACAGGATGTAATCAGACGGGTGCAGAGCACTGTGGGATAGTGATATATTACACTGTCTATCCTCCCATACCCTTTTATCCTTGCACTTTGCCATCCTTATCATTCAATAGTAGCCCCTGCATATCTGCCATGTATGTTTCCTCTTTCCTCCATTATTTTCCCATTATTTTACACTATTTATTTTCCTCCCTCCATCTGTCATCCTATCCTTTATGTCCATCACCTCCCTTCCTTCCTTCTTGTCAATACATTTCCTCCCATACCAAACGTAAATTGGTATAATTGTTGCATGTGTTAAAACGGAGGGTCATCTTCATCAACATGTACACCAAATAACATAACAAGGGGCTCTTGATAATCCACCACCAGTGTTTCACAATACCATTACAGTGACGTTTTTACATCATCTAGGGACCTAGCAAGATTCAGCACCTATCTCTTTTGAATAAGTCAGTCCATTGTTTAAATTTAGGAAACATTCTTGTAAGTAAACCCCACGTTCTGGCTGCTGTGATGAATGTGGTGTTGAAATAGGTTGCGTGAGTAGACTGATCGCATAGATAGGGAAAGTGAGAGGAAACAGAAAGGTATTTTCTTAATGCAGCAAACAGGTAGGCCTACAATGTTTGTTCAAACTGTAGGGGAACAGATCGAGCCCACCTAGGGTAATCACTGTTCCCCCTCATACCTACCAATCCGGATGTATGTGTAAGGCGAAAATGGCAGGCAAGGTTTGGTTGTCAAGTGGTTATGACGCTCACTACGGATGCGGGAGGTCCCAGGTTCGAACCCTGGTGAAACCAAAAATCCATTTTCGCTGGACCACTACACTAGTGTAGGGGCCGGATTCCCCGTACT
Organism: Harmothoe impar; assembly: GCA_947462335.1. Taxonomy (NCBI): domain Eukaryota; kingdom Metazoa; phylum Annelida; class Polychaeta; order Phyllodocida; family Polynoidae; genus Harmothoe; species Harmothoe impar. The sequence continues at coordinate 22,637,664 of OX381711.1, forward strand.
CTGGTGGAAAGCCTGAAGGGGTGAAACACCTGGGTAATCCTCCCCCTCTGTACCATACCGATCCAGTAACGTGAGACACGGTCTATCTGATAGGACAAGGAGATGTAGCTCAGTGGTAGAGCAATTGCTTGGCAAGCGGAAGGCCCCGGGTTCGACTCCCGGTATCTCTGAAAACATCATTTTCGGAGAAACCGTGTCCCTCACACTGGCATAGACAATAAGCATGCTCGGTGAAAAAATGTTGAGAAGTCGGCAGGTAGCGTTCTAACTTGCTGGGGATTGGCCACCTGCTGGTGGTTGGGGAGTTGGAGGAGCAGGTAGTGAAAAGTCAGTCTCCAGTACTGGTAGTTGGATACAGCCCCTTATCGGAGGGAGAGAAAGCCCAGGGTTGGTAACCCCCCGGAAAAATCCGGATCTAGAGGACGTGATGGAAGCTGGTGGCGGCAGTGTAGGGGCCGGATTCCCCATACCCTGGTGGAAAGCCTGAAGGGGTGAAACACCTGGGTAATCCTTCCCCTCTGTACCATACTGATCCAGTAACGTGAGACACGGTCTATCTGATAGGACAAGGGGATGTAGCGCAGTGGTAGAGCAATCGCTTGGCAAGCGGAAGGCCCCAGGTTTAACTCCCGGTGTCTCGGAAAACATCATTTTCGGAGAAACCGTGTCCCTCACAAAACCATAGAACATGATAATCATTATGTTAAACAACAGCAAATAATCAGCACCCTTTTAAAAGTATTGTATGTGTATAGACCTAGACTCAAATGTCTATATCAAAACCGGGGAAAGGGAAAGTCTACAATTTTAGGTGAATTTTATCCCTCCAAATTGCTAATATTTGATTACATATTACATATTTTGCGTAGACAACTCATCAAACCAATGACAATAATTATTGTTACTATGCTATAGAAAAAGGAGGTTCCCCCTTTCGATAGGTATCAACAGTTGAGTACTGAATACTATATCAAAGGACATTTGTCTTAAAATGAAAGAGGGTCACATTCACACTGAAAACGACTAAAAAATTATATTTTGCCTAGCTATCACAGGTCCCCCAAAAGTATTTCCAATTACTGTATACTAACACGAAATAGATTATTTAGGCAAAACTCAACTGTGGACACCCAGTGGGGTCACAGAACATCATAAAACAGCTGCAGCACCACACCCACTTATTGGGGATCCTGCAAAGGCGGTCATTATCAGGGACTCACACATCATAACGCGTTGACCACTGTCCTCTCCTCCCCCTGGGGACGTGACAAGAATACAGAACATCAGTCCCTCTACCCAAGTCTTTAATTACATGAGGACCCCAGGTCAAGCAGCACTGGGGACGGTAATGGCATCTCTCTGTACAGCCTTCAGGAGAGTACTCCTGAGATATGATGTGAGGGGTCATGGTGGTACCATGGCCATTTTAGGGGAAACTCCCTACTGCGACTATTTGAAAACAGATTTATAGGACCTGGCGCTAAGAAATGGGATGCTGCAGTGGACTTGATGTGTGAATGTTTTTAGATAGTATGACACTCTAACAAAAGTGAGTAGTGAATTGAAAGAAAACTGTGTTAGTCTTTAAATGCATGTTCCTGCACCACACTTTTCTTTGAACAACCTTAGATCAACGTATTTTACATTGCAGTCCCAAGAATGAATTATACATACCTTAACTCCCACATCTGTTTAGGGGGTTATCTAGGGTTCTAAAAAGTCCACAGATGCTATTATTGGCAAAAGAGAAATCCTAGTATCGTTTAAAAGAATTATCTAGTAGAGGTTATAAAATTCACTAGGTCGGATAACCCTGCGGACCCCTTCCATATTATCAAAGGGTTCCAAAGGATTACAATATCACCCGAGCTATCCCCAAAGGGAGAGTCCATACAATTAGGGTCAACCTGTCCTCACACCCGGCCCGATTGGTGCCCATACATCCTACCAACCCCACATGTAAGGAAGGTAAACATTGGTGGAGCCATCCAAGCAAAGGTCTACACACTGCAGCAATGAGGTTGGAGTGTTTTGATTGGCTGAGGCAGTCCGTGTTTGGCCTATCAGGTGCCAGGATAGAGAATGGCTGTGGGACTGTGCACACAACCTGGACAGTCTACACAGGATGTAATCAGATGGGTGTGGCCCCTCAGAGGGTGGACATGGCTGGTATACTGTTACCCTGCCCAGTCCTTTCCTCCTTCCTCCCAGCCTCTATCCCAGCCCTATTCACTAATGCTTGCCACGGTCTTCATCACCTTACTCTTTCTTCTACATATGTCCCTCGACTTCTACCTACCTTATTTTCTACCATTATTGAACCCCTAACACACATTAGGCCAATTTTTAAAAAAGGTTTGTTTCAGGTAACATGGGAAGAAACTCTAGGGTCGGTAGGTCGGATTATTTCTTTTTTTTACTTTTTTTTTTTTTACTTTCCCTCTAAAATTGACCCAAAAAAGGGTAAAAGTGGGACAATTTTTTCTTTTTTTTTGTAAACCTAAAATTGACCCCCAAAAAAGGGTAAAAATATAAAAATGTCTTCAAAATTGCATAAAAAATGTAGGGTCGGCCCTGTTTAGATAGGGTCGGTCGGGTGACCTGAAACAAACCCTTTTTTTTTGGCCTTACTATCCCAAATATCACAAATATCCACATGTTCCAGGTGATTGCCTCTTTGTTTCCTCTCACCTATTCAGCTCCCTCTGTCTATCTTTCCCAGGCAACTCCCTATCTATCCTGTCGCCCCCTAAGCATGCACTCATGGCTTCATTGACTGTAACTGAAGCAGCATAATAAATTATCTTCTAATAAACTGAACCTATGTACTGCAGTCAGCATACAGGGCCTAAATTATAGATGTGATATATGGATTGTATTTATACTTTTAGTTCCAGAAGGAAATCATACATATTTTCTATCTGTCTCTCTCGCTCTTGGGAATATGGCCTGTGATTTTATCTGTTTGCGCACCCTTTCACAGAAAATCAAAGATGGCATACTGTACAGGCTTGGGGGTGTTAACAAATACTGTCTCGTGCATGGTGTATTTCTAATTGCCATAGGGAGGTGACATTCCAACAGAGACAACCCCCTCCAGTCCACTGTCACTAATCCCATCCTCTGCAACCCCCCTCCCCACAAACATACCCACTTCAATTTCATTCTCCCACGCAGCACATAGCGTAATAACAAGTGGAGTGTAGTGCTAAAGAGGTGAAAGCGTTAGTATAAGTTCAATTGACCTTAAATGAAGCACAGAAAATGAGCACAATGGTAATGGAACATATATGTACACTACAATCTGGAACATGCCCTGCTTGACCTGCACTATTCTATTACAAACTCAACAATATTTGTAATAGAACTTAACTGCAGGCTTGATTAGAATAGTGTGCAATGGAACAAGAAACATGGCGTACCTCACTACAACCTTTTCAGTTACTAATTTTTACATGGAATCTTGAGAGAGTAAATGGTGGCATACTCAAAATGTGCAGTTGGAATATATGATATTCCCATCAACCTCAATCAGGTACATTTTGCGGGTACAAGATGGCAATATGCAGTCAGTGATGTCCCTGTAACTCATGTTACATTCACATAATCCACTCCTATCTGGAACCAAGTCACTTCACAGAAAGAAACAACAGATTAGATCAAATTACTGACTGTCATCCAGAGAGACAGCCAGGGCGGCCGCTTTCCGTGGAGAGATGCCACACAGCAGTTATAAAAGAAATATCAGGACAAAAAGATGAATTTCCTTCCTCTTAATCTGGGACATTTCTGCCTGGGATGATTCTCGCCTGAGAAGCTTACATCTCTCAGTCTTTTCAAACTCCCTTTCCACATCAGCTAGTAGCTCCTTTTTCTCAGTAGGTCCCCAGCGGGGTGGCTTCTTTGTCTTTATCTTTGCTGATAACAGGTTTGCTGTGGGTCAAACATGGGTGGAACTCAAATCAATCTTTTACTTTCCCTGGAAGGACATAATTACCAAGCATGCCATGCTCAAAGGAGTCGAGAAGTTTGTGACTCATCTGCCATACTCTGGCACTACTATGGGAAGTCTGGGATGCACATTGGCCATTTAGATTTTAGGTTTTATAGAATATGACAGTGCCATTGACTTAAACAAGCAAACTCTATCTTTTCTGTCCGTTTATTAACCCAGACTCATAACCCACTACATAGACTTGTTCCAATCCTCTGGTCAAAATTGGGAACGGAAATATTGTGCAGAAAAACAATGTCACTTAGTGGTTCTTATTTATGTTGTGTTATTTATTTTGTTATGTGTGAGATTGTCTTATAATATTTAGCTCTGACAATATTAAACACAATGTAGACACCGCTCCCCCCCTCACTTCTCTCCCGCCAGATATTTGATAATGTGCGTGCGGTTCTTGCCTAATCCAATTAATCTTCAGTTTTAACATCACCAAGGGAGTTAGGCGCCAGACCCACCATGCTATCCATTATCTATTCCTGGGCCACTCTCATTTAAATAATTCTGTTCATTACCTAAAATGTAAGAGCAATTCTTGTGATTAAATTCCACCTTCTGGCTGCTGTGATGAATGTAGCATTGGCATAGAGTGACGTGATGAGACTGATGATGTGAGCAAAGGGGGGAGGTTGATAGCAGAGTGGGAAAGGGTATGAGGAGTGAGTGAGTGAGTGAGTGAGTGAGTGAGTGAGTGAGTGTGGGAGTGAGTAAGTGAGTGAGTGAGTGTGGGAGTGAGTGAGTGAGTTAGTGAGTGAGTGAGTGAGTGAGTGTGGGAGTGAGTGAGTGAGTAAGTGAGTGAGTGAGTGAGTGAGTGAGTGAGTGAGTGAGTGAGTGAGTGAGTTAGTGAGTGAGTGAGTGAGTGAGTGAGTGAGTGTGGGAGTGAGGGAGTGAGTGAGTGTGGGAGTGAGTGAGTGAGTGAGTGAGTGAGTGAGTGAGTGTGTGAGTGAGTGAGTGAGTGAGTGAGTCAGTGAGTGAGTGAGTGTGTGAGTGAGTGAGTGAGTGAGTGAGTGAGTGAGTGAGTGGGTGAGTGAGTGTGGGAGTGAGTGAATGAGTGAGTGAGTGAGTGAATGAGTGAGTGAGTGAGTGAGTGTGGGAGTGAGTGAGTGAGTGAGTGTGGGAGTGAGTGAGTGAGTGAGTGAGTGAGTGAGTGAGTGAGTGAGTGAGTGAGTGAGTGAGTGAGTGAGTGAGTGAGTGTGTGAGTGAGTGAG